>JAVBJF010000213.1:0-663385 GCA_033439095.1 Pseudococcus viburni
ACTCAATTACGTATAAATTTTCGGAATTACGTTTTTTCTTTCAATTCTACTTCAACGACGGATGTATTCTTAAGAGGCTTACAAAACTCATTTCGCAGAAAGTGGACACTGAACGAATGTTATGATCAACACTTACCTACGGGTTCTATTTCGGGATACTCGAAGATAATAAATTCAACTTGGCATTCTTCACATTTCACTGTAAAAAAAAAAAATACCAAAATTAATCGCTAGAGATCGCGAACTTTATACTCCAGGCAGTCAAGCATTGATGAAAAACGAAGCGAAGAAAGATAAACTGACGCCTACCACAGATATCCATGCATAGATTTGCGTTCGTATAATTTGTAAAATTTGGTTTTAGCTTCACATATTTTCAGTGCAAGAAAAACATCACGTCTCAATATGGCAACTTTTGAACTTTTGAACCGTGATTCGAACCTTCATAATTAAAATATGCCACACAGACTGCCAATTATACAAAATAATGTAATCCTGAAATCAATGTTCATCACACGAGAACATCGTGAATTCTCGATTTCAAAAAACAACGTAAATAGGTCCAGATACGCTAAAAAGCGCAGGATCGTATTTCAATTTTTAATGAAATAATTTTTGGTAATGCGACCAAGCTGAACAATGAGTACTTGACCACAGAATCCAAAGGTTTCACCAATGCCATTCGACATTGATATTCTCTGAATAAGCCACCAACTCTTTACCCAGCATTTTGCCAAAGTTGTTTCCTATCTATGCCCTAACCCCCACAGTGAGGAAAAATTGCTTCTTCGAAATTAATCAAAATACAAAAATACGAAAACCAGAGCAAACCATAAAAATACCCGTTCAAGATGGAAAATTTTCTATAAAATTTGCAATAAAAAAATTGATCTTTGAGTTTCCTCCTTCCGCGATGAAATTCACCAAAAATTGTCTCCTATTTTCATCCATAATTTCGAAGGGAAATACTTCAATTAAACAATACCTACCGAATGAAGTACACACTTTTAAAATTCCGAAAATACGAATGAGAAAAAATTTCAATCCAGAACACACAATGAGTACAAAAAAACATATTCACAATGACCAAAATTCAATCACAATTTCGCTAAACCTATTTTTAAGAAATAGTAACTAATTCAGCTCATTACTGAGCAACGAAAATGGAAATCCAAAAAGATTACGGATGAAATTACCAAAAAAAATTCAATTCCTAATTTTCTAAAATGATTAAGCCGAAACTCGCGAAATTAACTAATTGAACAACTAAAAAGTGCAGTATGCAAACCGACTCAGCAATAGCAACATCCAACTACCAAATTCATAATAATCTGCTAATACATCAAAAAATAAGGTCGTACCTAATATTTCCACAAAAGTAGGTATTTTTTAGACGAAACCAGAGTAGCAAATCATTTCAATGAAAGGAAATAATCTAAAATTATACGCTAAACGCTTACGGTCTGATTTATCATTCCGTGGAAGGTGGTACTTGACATAGGTAACTATAATTTATACTCGATTCTTCGTGTTCGCAGCATTCACTGTAAAAATAAAATAAAAATTAATGACAGAATACATGGGTATTTAATCAAACAGCTTATAACACAATGAGAAAATAAACTTAAGTATTTCCATTAAAAATAGTGAAAAAATTCAAAGTCCTTCTTTTTTTACAAAAAAATGATTCAAATTCGAAACCAAAACGAAACAGTTCTACTGGGCGTTCTAATGAATCGATGAAGTCTAGTGACTTTGATCCAGATTTTCCGAAGAATCAGTCAATGGATCGAAATCTGATTCATCCATTCATCTCGGGTCAAAAGACGTGCTCGAATTAATATCTCAAGAAAATCAGCCTAAAAGAAATGATAGAATTCGAGAACGAAAGCAGCTACGAAGTAATTTTTCCAGAAACCAGAAAGTAAATCCGAAGCCGAACTGAAGTTGACCTCGGACGAGTCTGATTCTAGCGAAGAATCTGCTCCGAAACGTAAAAAGAAATCCGATGAGTCTTCGATTAAAAAACCAACGCCACGTCGAAAATAAAATCGGATAGCGATAGCTCGGATAAATTCGTAAAAACCGAATAAATTTTCAAGCTCGGTTAATAACTTAGCTAAAACCTAACCTTTGGATGAACCTGAGGTCAAAGAAGATCAATCCAGCCAAGATGACTATTTAGGTTTAACCACAAGAGCTAACGAAAATGTAAGGTCTGTCGAAGAATTCAAAATTGAGTCCAAACTTGAACCCAATAAACCAGAAAAAACTGTTCCTAAGAAATCTTGAAAAGCTCTCGATAAGTTTGATCCTAAACCGGAAGAAAAAGGGCAGTGTTGAAGTATTTGAATAATTAGCCATGGGTCAAGATACGTCTGCTAAAGATATAAAAAATTTGCCAGTCTTCTCAGGGAAATTACGAAATACTCAAGTCGACGTATTATTAGACGCTCTGACGCAACGCTGAAAAAAAAAGAAACGCACTTGCGAAGAAAACGGGTGAAGAACGATCGTCTCGTTTCCGATTTGGGGTCGCTGATTGCGAATCTGATGTTCGTTTGGCGCGAAACCACTCGTTTGCCCGGAAATCGCCTTTTCGAGGCGAAAATCGTCCATAACGCGAGAAAGAAGGGCCAGCGCCCAAACTGGACCACATATTCGGAATCAGCTGTCCATTTTTCACGCTGGCCCTTCCCTCGCGTTTCATGAACGATTTTCGCTTCGAAAATTCCCAACATGCGAAATTGATGTTTTTCAATTAAAAATCGTATTTTTTTTAACAAGAACAGCGTATCGTACGCTAATCTAAACAAACATTGACGAATTTCTACAGGTATATCCCTGTATAAAAAAATTAAAAACAAGTAAATTACTGGTGATGCTGGAAAAACAGTGGAGAAGCGAACTACAGAGTATAAATACAAAATAAAACGAGAAAAACGTCGAATAAAAAAAACAAATCGGGGAAATGAAAAACTAAAACAGAGTAAACCAGACCTCAAAAATTCGAAATAACATAAAACAAGTGTCAAATATACAATCTAACTCGAAAAAAAAATTCACAGACATGAAAAAAACAAGGTCCGTGGTACGTAAAAAGAAAACGACAGCTAATTAATCGATAACTACGTTTATTTCGCGATGTTCTGATCTGGGATTTATTTCCGCATAAAACCGGGGTTCGGAGCCGGTCCTAGGTTAATATTTTCATTCATCGGTAAAGTCGGATCTCTGATAAAACTTCGGCTGGAACTTTCGCTGGATGTTTCGCCTTCAGTAATGTCGAACGGTAGAATTGTCTGAGGTACTTGATCATCGGTAAAGATGCCCCGTATCTCTGTAGATTTCCTTCAACACGAGCAACATCGTATCTCTGGATGTCCTTTGATGTGGGACAAATCAAAAATTAATATCTCGCGGTATTTAAAATTAAAAAAACGAGTAAAACACGAAGATAGGTATCAATAACAAAGATGATTAGCTACAGTGACTAAATATTCGTTGAAATATTTGACCGGAGCTTCTTGCAGGACGTAGTCGATTCTTTTGCCTCCGTTCAAACAGCCCACTTTTACATTATAGTGCCTTTGATCACAGGTTCAGTGGGTACGACGTTGTGGTTCACCGGTTTATTGGTGAGAACTTCGCTGGTTTAAAGCACCTGGGTAAGAGAAAATTGAGGGAAATTGATATTGATGATTGCACTGTTTTGAATTAATTTGATAATGTTTTTCTTACGTGGCTTAGTTATTGTTAAATGACGGATTCGGCTGCATCGACGCTCTTATTGATGGCCAAATGGTAAACCATGATCCATGTAGTTTTTACGGTGTCGATGATTCTCTGACCAACGTGAGATACCGTATCTTTCAATTTTAAATTTGAAAAAAAAATTAATTAAATAAATGAAAAATATTTCGAAATTATGATAATCGAAAAATATCATTTTTTTTCAGAGTTCCTCACCAAGATGCATTTGTTTTCGTCCTTTATGAGGAGGAATCTGAGCCGGTTTCACTGTGCTCATCGTAGGTATAATCAGAGGCTCGATTCAGTAAGTAAGGATGGAAAATATTGAAAAATCCTTTACACGTAGGAAACTTGAAATCTTCGCCCAGGATCTCGTTAATTCGAGTGGCCACGAAACAAGCTACAAAAAAAAACAACAAAATAATGAGCTAATCAACATCTCGAGGTATTTTTCACGAGGATCACTAATCCGTGTTCATGTTTGTTTTGAAGATAGGACGAAGTCTATGGCGTGAAATGGACGTTTTAATTGAATACTTTCATGTTTCTTAAATTTTACAAGTGCAGGGTTATTTAAAAATTCAGTAAAACAGTGGGACAAACTGGGGTAAAACCATTTCCTCAAATTCTTTCATTGAAATGCTTATTTCCAAATGGTTTGATTACAATTTAATAATATTTGACTTCTAGTGAAAAAACTTCATAATTGTAACTCAAATTCAGGGTGTCTAACAAAATCTGTTGGCCAAAAAACGACTTAGCTTCACCATTTTGCAGACTCTCTACGTAAAAAACTTCAAATACAATTCCGAAAAAAAAATTACGAGCTCCTAAATTTGAATTTTTACAAACAAATTCAAACAAATAAGTAGTCTATGGGTTTTTTCGATTCTCAATGTTATTCAAAAAAATTGAGGTAAGTGTCGTTTTCGACTTATTCGAGGTCGCTGATTCCGAATCCGAGGTTCATTTTCAACGCAGGAACTTTATCTTCGAGTTATGGACGGATTGCACCTCGATAGTGCAATTTCTGGGCATTGGTGCGGGGATCGCGGAAAACGAACCAAAAAGTAGTAATCAGCGACCCAAAATTAGTCGAAAACACATTTTCATTGTAGAGGGAGTAAAAGTTTCCTCTCGCGAATCGCTCGAGTGCTCAAACTCGACTTTTACTCCCTCTACAATGAAAAATATCGTATGCAACTCGTGAGATAAATGATTTTCGACGATTTTGAGTTATTTCTCTCGCTTCGCTCGGGCAATAAACCTCAAAATTCGTCGAAAATCACTTTATCTCCCTCGTTGCATAATATACTATTTTTGCGAGTTTTTTAAATTCCTTTGAATTTGGCCATAATTGGCATCATAATTGGCATCAAAATTGGGGACCGATCGGGAAAAACTAATGCCACCATTGAATTATTCGTGTCTGAAAACCCTTTTCTAGACTCCTCGCACAACTATCGGAGGCAAAAGAAAATTTGGCCCAAAACATGGTAAGAAAAGATTTCAAAAAAATCACAATGAACTCTGTTTCAGTTAAAATTATTCATTATTCAAATTTTGAAAGAAACCATTTTTGAGTCAAAAAGGTGGACTTTACATGACTAGCTTGACCTCTTGGTCAGCTTGATTGCATGATCGTTAGACACACTAAATAAACGTTTTCAAATTTATTGTGCGGGGTATCGAAATGTACGTATTTTGACACCCCCCAATTCGAATCTGGGGCTATTCATTCCTTCGAAAACCCAAGCAATACTGGGGGGGGTTGAGGGGGAACTCAAAATTTCCAAATTTAATCTTGCGGAGTGTCGAAATGCACGTATTTTGACCTCCCACATTCGAATCGGAGGTTTATTCGTTCAAAAACCTTAACGGGGTGGAGGTTAGGGAACTTGAAATTTGCAAATTTATCGAGCGGGGTATCGAAATGTAGGTATTTTAACCTCCCAAATCCACATCTGAGATCTATTCCTTCGAAATCCCAAACAAGAATGAGGGGGGAGAAGTAAAAATCAAAATTCTCAAATTTTGCCGTGTGAAGTCTCGAAATACACGTGTTTTGAACTTCTAAATCCGAATCTGATGTTAGGATGATTTGAATGAACGCCCCCCCCCCACCACAAAAAAATTAATGATTTTGTTCAACATACCAATCGAATCATTCTTCAACTTCATCGAACTAAATTCTCTCAAAATCAGAATTTTCAGTAACTATTGCACTGAAAACGTGTAAATATTGTGATCATAAATACATATCTTTGCAATGAGGTCAATATACCGACATCCCACACAGTAAATTTGAGAATTTTGAGTTTACCATCTTCCCTCTTTAACCGTCTCTTTGGGGTTTAGAAGGAATAAACATAAGATTCGGATTTGAGAGGTCAAAATACATACATTTCGATACCTCGCACCAAAAATTTGGAAATTCCAAGTTTTTTCCTCCCCCTTGTTACTTACCCGTATTTGGGATTTGAATGAAAAAACCTTGGCAAGCTTATCACATTTATTTCAACAAACAGTACATTCAGCTAGGACGTCGAGTTCAACATGAAGAGACCTTTTCATAGAAAATTAATTTCTAGTGGATGCACTATGCATACGAGCAGTGGCGTGCCATAATTTTTTTCAGAGGGTAAGCGAAAGTAGGTTATTAAAATTTGAAAAAAATGAGAAAAGATTTTTATTTTTATGCCATCAATGAGCAGTTCACTACAACCTATAAACATAAAAAAATTTGAATTCACAATTTCTTCCATTTTTTATATCAATTATCATACTTATATAGCTGTGAATAAAATAACATACAATGTCCCTGGAAAATTAAGATCTTATCAAATTATCAAAAATTTTGTAACAATAAAATCTGTAGAACCTATCACACCTCTTCAAAAAAATTAGATAATCAACCATCGTCACATTATTGGTATCAATCATGTATTTGTGGGATGACGATGGATGTTGTTGCATTGAGAGAATGAAGGAGGGGATTTACTAGTGCTCTGGGTCCTATAGATCGCTCAGATAGGCCTCATCAGGTAGCAATGTCTTTTTCCAAACAGCATGCTTTTGGCCATCTTCTTAGCGGATTATAATTTCTCAAGCCACAAAAAAGCAAAAATTCAACTTTAAATAGTTACTCACCATTTCTTGAGGTTGGGGTAAGTGAACATCATCGGTGTTGTGTTGGAAAGTGTCGACAATGTGTGTTTCACAGAAGCCAAGTACATGGTAACACGGACACAAAATCATAAACTTCCTCCGGTAAACATCTCAGCAACGAATGGCAACCACATTTCATAACAATGCATCACGGTTTCAGCTTGGACAAATTGATATCGCTGCAGTATTTCATATGAAACAAAGGTGAAGAAAAAAAAGAACAAAAGAACGAAACAATACACGACTGGCGACAAAAATATGTATTAAAAGTTGTAAAAATGTTACTCACCATTTCTTGAGGTTGGGGTAAGTGAACATCATCGGTGTTGTGTTGGAAAGTGTCGATAATGTGTGTTTCACAGAAGCCAAGTACACGGTAACACAGACACAAAATCATAAACTTCCTCCGGTAAACATCTCAGTAACAAATGGCAACCACATTTCATAACACTGTATCACGGATTCAGCTTGGACAAATTGATATCGTTGCAGTATTTCATATGAAACAAAGGTGAAGAAAAAAAAGAACAAAAGAACGAAACAATACACGACTGGCGACAAAAATATGTATTAAAAGTTGTAATGAACCAAGACAATTGATCATTTATCAAAATTGATCAACTCTGCGATCATTGGGAAAAAGAAGAATTGATGTTTGCCAAAAAGTTTGTCCTTAAAAAGAAAACACAGTAGTTTTTGGAGAGCTGTGAGGAAATCAAACTTTATAAAATGACTCGTAATTTCAAAAAAAAAAAATTTGAATATAAAACAAGGATTGTCAACAAGAAAAGAGAGGCTTTTAGTCAATGGGATACAATATTCCTCGGGTTTGTGCAAATACCTATGTACCAAAAATACATTCGCAAGAAACACTAATTTCACTGGAAATCTAAAATGAAAAACTGAAAAAATTCATAATGGACGAAGACCTAGCGAGGACCTACCTAATTCAATTTGTTTCACCGATTACACAAAAATCTTGTAAATCCAGAAAAAAGTAAAAAGGTTGACCAAAATTGCTACAAAATTTTGGTAATACTCTGCTCAAGATCATATAAATCTGTATTCAATGAGTACCTATGTGACCACTTATCCTTGCAAAAAAAAAAAATTATCACCACTGACAGGATATGTAAGAAATCCATCACTTCACAAATACCGAAACACGTACCAACTCAATTCAAAAATTGTTGTAAGTAACTAATATTATCAAGATAGACATTACATTAAAACCAAAACCTGCATAATTACAATACCTAGGTAGTCATGTACATATAAACAAAACACACATACAAATCATATCAAACCAAAAATTATACAATATTATGAGGAGGGAAAGAACTGTACAAAATTATCAAAATTATAAGTATTGCATATTTAAAGAAATGAGTCGAGTAACTGAAATACAATATTTCAAAAAAAGGTAAAAACTTTCAAAAATTTAATATAAAAAAATTTCAACCACTCCCAAAGGTGGGACAATTTATTTTTTTGAAATCTCGCCATCAGAGAAACAGATAAGTACCCAGGTTGGTAGCTGAGTACAGATTTATACAACAAATTGATAAAAAAAAAATTCATTTAAACTAGAAAGACGATTTGAAAATGTGGAATAATACTTTTACTTCAAACTCCAGCGATAACTGTTACAAGTGATCTGTGAACAGCTCTGTTACTATAGATACCTACAGGAAAAAAAAAAAACGCCGGTAATTGCAGATACCTGTAAAATCAACCTGTAAAATTTGACAAGCTAAAAAAAAAATGTGAAGGCAATAGCGAAAAGCTTCTTGTACACAAATTTAGGCATTATCTTTTAAAAGTGACCTGCTGACAAACTTCCAGCCAAGGGCTAAGTGGTAATGCCTAAACATAACAGAGACATGCCGACTTCCGCACGCCAAACGTGGTTATGACGCAAATGGCCTCCCACACGTATTGGCGCGGTAATGTCCACCCTTTGACTATAAAACATGATTTTATGTATTTGTAATCAAAGCGCACCAGCACAACCAAGACACGCCAGACTTCCACACAGCACTTGACAATCAAATGTCAAAACTCAATTTTGTATCATCAACCCTCTCCCCCCCCTTGCAAAAAACCATTGTGAAATATAGGAAACAACTTGTTTCATTTCTATCCCCAGTGGTAACTGTCACAAGCTATCTCTGATCAGCTCCTTTACAATCGATACAGAAAAAAATCCTAAGAAAACCAATAGTGATATATTGTAGATACCTGTAAAATAAGCTGTAAAATTCGGCAAGCTAAAGAAAAAAAACCTGGAATACACAATACGATGACCTAGGTACATATTTCTATGACTTGATCTTGGAATGAAAAAATATTGGAGTACTTGGCTAAAAAATAAATCAGTAGGTACAAAAAAATCAAAAGGAAGCTGGGGCAAAAAAAATGTTAAATGCCATTACGTAATGTGACACCATAGGTAACTTTGGATCAGTTGCTGTTTTCTTCTCAAAAATAGTCTAAAAATATTCTCCTGAAAATAAAATTCAATTTGTCGAGCCGGTAGCGGTTGGAATATAAAAAAATAAGCAGGCAGGGGCTCTTGGAAAATAAATAACTTGTCTGTAAGATAACTAGTATGTGTCCTCCAGCCAACGATACCCAGTTCTGTCGAAGGGAAATAGCTCATTTATTTTTAAAATTGTGTATCAACATAAGTTTAGCGATCTGTAAGAATATGTCTTGAAAAATATCAATAACCAACCGCTTCAATAAAGTAGGTTAACTGATCCATGCTCTGTGGATTTTTCCAAGAAAAATAAAAAATGGTCATTTTTTGCCAAAACTAGAAGCTGATTCCAGGTGGTATATACGCCAACTTTTCGTCCACGCTGCATTTAATAAATTATAGAAAAATATTCCTATGAGGTTTAGTACTTTAATACACTGTTGATCTAAAAAATAAATCGCTCTTATGGGTCCGGGGTATCTCTTTCCTGTAAAAATGGAACAATCTTTGCCAAAGAGGTAAGGGAGAGAACTAATCAAAGATTTTGGAACAAAATCAAGTGAGCCACAAAATAAACTTGAGAAATAGTAGCAAAAATTGAAAACTTGATAGGTTGACAAATCAAAGTAGGTATCAAGGTATGTTTACATAAAATGATAGGTACCACTGAAATACGAGGTAATATTTCAAAGGGAACAGTATTGAAATTCTTTTTGACGAGTGACTGTGAGGTAATGCCTCTCACAGGACTTGGACATGCCGACTTCCACACGCAGAGACGCGGTTATCACTCTAAGGCTTACCACACGTACCAGCGAGGTAATGTCAGTGCCTTTGACTACAAAACTTTGTGTTTATAATCAAATACAAAGCATAACCAAAACCTGCCGAACTTCCACACACAGGACTAGTCATTTGAATATCATGACTGGAGATGTAACAGCTTGATAAAAGGATCAAGCGACAAAATCATATGTGAAAAGATGAAATCAATGTCAAAAAAATGAAACCAAAAAATTAATAAGTAGCTGGTTTACGTAATCAAGCAATCAGCTACAAAAGAAAAAACGAACACATCAAGGAAATGAGAACCATAACACCTTATCATGTTCTATAAAGAATGGGTATAAGGGACCAAATTTTTTTTCAAAAATTGGCAACTATGAATATTGGTGAAATTAGAAGAAAATATAAACATCCAAATAATTTTTGGAACTACATCAACAAGAATCAACAATTCTAGAATGGAATAGCAAGATTTTCAAAAATTGATGGCAAAATTGTGGGTAAACGCATGGCATGGAATTAGAGAGACATACAGTTCTTGAAATTCTGTTCCATTTCCATATTTTCTGTGCAATTTTGACAGTTAGTCACAATTTTTCCATACCTGTAGAGATATACCTAAATAAAGAATAATAGCTACACTAAAGTATACCTAAGTTTATCCAATGTCCTTGGGGAAAAAAACAATCCATCTATATATTAACAAATTTTTTCACATTTCACCTCAATTACTATTCTAAGCTATTGGAAAACCAACACATCACACAATTTCTCATAAAACAGGTAATTAATAATTGATCCAGCAATAGGTCCGAAATCCTGAAAATGAATTCCCCCCCCCCCCCCCCCCCAACTCTACCATCCACCAATTCTTGATGCTGTGTCCTTAAATTTGTGGTTATTTCGTCCACACTGTGTCAAATAAATTATACAAAAATATTCCTTTGCGATTCAGTACTTTAATACACTGTTGATCTAAATATAAAATCACTGTTATGGGTCCGGTGTATCTCTTTCTTGTAAAAATGGAACATTCTTTACCAAAGGGGTAAGAGAGAATACTCAGAGAATTTATACCTATTGTATAGGTATTTGCACTTTTATCCCATAAAAATGTTCAAAATTGTGGTTAACCTGGTGTATCAACCTCATTCCTAGGTAATCAAATAAGTAGCTGGTATGTGGTAAATAAACGTTTGGATTAAAGTCATGTGAGCATCGAAATAAACATGAGAAATTGAAGGAGAAAATTGAAAATAAACGTAATTTCTGGGGTAACTTTTGTCGATAGCAAGTATTTCTGTACCATGGTCGAAACTCTTGGAAGCTATATCAATTATCATACTTATATGCCGGTGAATAAAATATCATACAACATCTCTGGAAGATTTAGATCTTATCAAATTATCAAAAATTTTGTCACAATTAAATCTGTAGAACCGATCATACCTCTTCAAAAAAATTAGATAATCAACCATCGTCACGTTATTGGTATCAATCATGTATTTGTGGGATGACGATGTTGTTGCATTGAGAGAATGAAGGAGGGGATTTACTAGTGCTCTGGGTCCTATGTATACGAGTAGATCGCTCAGATAGGCCTCATCAGGTAGCAATGTCTTTTTCCAAACAGCATGCTTTTGGCCATCTTCTTAGCGGATTATAATTTCTCAAGCCACCAAAAAGCAAAAATTCAACTTTAAAATGTTACTCACCATTTCTTGAGGTTGGGGTAAGTGAACATCATCGGTGTTGTGTTGGAAAGTGTCGACAATGTGTGTTTCACAGAAGCCAAGTACATGGTAACACGGACACAAAATCATAAACTTCCTCCGGTAAACATCTCAGCAACAAATGGCAACCACATTTCATAACACTGTATCACGGATTCAGCTTGGACAAATTGATATCGTTGCAGTATTTCATATGAAACAAAGGTGAAGAAAAAAAAGAACAAAAGAACAAAAGAACAAAACAATACACAATTGGCGACAAAAATATGTATTAAAAGTTGTAATGAACTAAGACAATTGATCATTTATCAAAATTGATTAACTTTGAGATCATTGGGAAAAAGAAAAATTGATGTTTGCCGAAAAGTTTGTCCTTAAAAAGAAGACACAGTTATTTTTGGAGAGCTGTGAAGAAATCAAATTTTATAAAATGACCCATAATTTCAAAAAAAAAAAAATCTGAATATAAAACAAGGATCGTCAACAAGATAAGAGGTTATTGCCCTCGGTTTAAGATGAATGTACTGCCAATAGCAAAAATAAAATTGATGTTAGAAGATATTGCTTTTGCTAAGGAGTAGACCGGAAGATTTGGGCGATTAAGGTTTACCACATTTTTCAAAAAGATTGTGAAATTTGAAAAAAAAAAAAAAAGAATCAATAGGTAACTGACAGGTGTTATTACGGGAGTATGAAAATTACATTTTATTAGGCGGGGACTAAGAGATTAATTCGTCCTTCAGTCAACGGGATACAATATTCCTCCGGTTTGTGCAAATACCCAGGTAGGTACCTAGAATACATTTACAAGAAACACCAATTTCACAGGAAATTTAAAAAGAAAACTGAAAAGATTCATAATGGAAGCAGACCTAGCGAGGACCTACCTAATTCAATTTGTTTCACATATTACACAAAAATCTTGTAAATCCAGAAAAAAGTAAAAAGGTTGCCCAAAATTACTACAAAATTTTGGTAATACTCTGCTCGAGATCATACAAATCTGTATTCAATGAGTACCTATGTGACCACTTATCATTGAAAACAAAAAATTATCACCACTGATGGGATATGTAAGAAATCCATCACTTCACAAATACCAAAATACGTACCCAACTCAATTCAAAAATTGTTGTAAGTAACTAATATTATCACGATAGACATTACATTAAAACCAAAACCTGCATAATTACAATACCTAGGTAGTCATGTACATATAAATAAAACACACATACAAATCATATCGAACCAAAAATTATACAACATTACAAGGAGGGAAAGAACTGTACGAAATTATCAAAATTATAAGTATTGCGTATTTGAAAAAATGAGTCGAGTACCTGAAATAGAATATTTCAAAAAAAGGTAAAAACTTTCAAAAATCTAATATAAAAAAATTTCAACAACTCCCAAAGGTGGGACGATTAATTTTTTCAAAATCTCGCCATCAGAGAAACCGATAAGTACCCTGGTTGGTAGCTGAGTACAGATTTTTACAACAAATTGATGAAAAAAAAAAAAAAAATTCATTCAAACCAGAAAAATGATTTGAAAATAGGAAATAATACTTTTACTTCAAACTCCAGCAATAACTGTCACAAGTGATCTGTGAACAGCTCCGTTACAATGGATACCTACAGAAAAAAAAAACCACAGGTAATTGCAGATACCTGTAAAATCAACCTGTAAAATTTGATGAGCTAAAAAAAAAAATGGAAAATCAATAGCGAAAAGCTTCTTGTACTCGAATTTAGACATTATCTTTCAATAGTGAGCTACTGACAAACTTCTAGCCAAGGGCTAAGTGGTAATGCCTAAACATGACAGAGACATGCCGACTTCCGCACGCCAAACGTGGTTATGACGCAAATGGCCTCCCACACGTATTGGCGCGGTAATGTCCACCCTTTGACTATAAAACATGATGATATGTATTTGTAATCAAAGTGCACCAGCACGACCAAGACACGCCAGACTTCCACGCAGCACTTGACAATCGAATGTCAAAACTCAATTTTGTATCATCGACCCTCTCCCCCTCCCCTTGCAAAAAACCATTGTAAAATATAGGAAACAACTTTTTCATTTCTATCCCCAGTGATAACTGTCACAAGCTATCTCTGATCAGCTCCTTTACAATCGATATAGAAAAAAATCCCCAAAAAACCAAATGTGATATATTGTAGATACCTGTAAAATCAAGCTGTAAAATTCCGCAAGCTAAAGAAAAAAAAACCTGGAATACACAATACGAGTACCTACCTAGGTACATATTTCAATGACTTGATCTTGGAATGAAAAAATATTGGGAGTACTTGGCTAAAAAATAAATCTGTAGGTACGAAAAAATCAAAAGGAAGCTGGGGCAAAAAAAAATGATAAATGCTAATATGCAATGTGACACCATAGGTAACTGCGGATAAGTTGCCGTTTTCTTCGCAAAAGTAGTCTAAAAATATTCTCCTAAAAATAAAATTCAATATCTGCATCCTGAAAATAAAATTCAATTGGTTGAGCCGGTAGCGGTTGGAATATAAAAAAATAAGCGGGCAGCGGCTCTTGGAAAATAAATAATTTGTCTGTAAAATAACATGTATGTCCTCCAGCCAACGATGCCTAGTTCTGTGGAAGGGAAATAGCTCATTTATTTTCAAAATCCTGTATCAACATAAGTTTAGCGATCTGTAAGAATATGTCTTGAAAAATATTCATAACCAACTGCTTCAATAAAGTAGGTTAACTGATCCATGGTCTGTGAATTTTCCCAATAAAAATGAAAAATGGCCATTTTTTGCCAAAACTAGAAACTGATTCCGGGTGGTATATACGCCACCTTTTCGTCGACCCTGCATTACGTAAAATATACAAAAATATTCCTATGCGGTTTAGTGCTTCAACACACCGTTGATCTAAAAAATAATTCGCTCTTATGGGTCCGACGTATACATATATCTTTCCGGTAAAAATGGAACAATCTTTGCCAAAGAGGTAAGGGAGCGAACTAATCAAAGGTTTTGGAACAAAATCAAGTGAACCACAAAATAAACTTGAGAAATAGCAGCAAAAATTGAAAACTTGATAGGTTGACAAATCAAAGTAGGTATCAAGGTATGTTTACATAAAATGATACGATAAAAGGATCAAGCAACAAAATCATGTGTGAAAAGATGAAATCAATGTCAAAAAAATGAAACCAAAAAATCAATAAGTAGCTGGTTTACTCAAGCAATCAGCTATAAAAGAAAAACGAACACATCAAGGAAATGAGAACCATAACACCATATTGTGTTCTATAAAGAATGGGAATAAAGAGACCAAATTTTTTTTCAAAAATTGGCAACTACGAATATTGGTGAAATTAGACGAAAATATAAACATTCAAATAATTTTCGGAACTACATCAACAAGAATCAACAATTCTAGAATGGAAAAGCAAGATTTTCCAGAATTGATGGCGATATTGTGGGTAAACACATGGCATGGAATTAGAGGGACATGTACAGTTCTTGAAGAAATTCTGTTCCAATTCCATATTTTCTGTGCAATTTTGACAGTTTTTCACAGTTTTTCACAATTTTTCCATACCTGTAGAGATATACCTAAATAAAGAATAATAGCTACACTAAAGTATACCAAAGTTTATCCAATGTCCTTGGGGAAAAAACAATCCATCTACATATTAACAAATTTTTTCACATTTCACCTCAATTACTATTCTAAGCTATTGAAAAACCAACACATCACACAATTTCTCATAAAGCAGGTAATTAATAATTGATCCAACAAATAGGTCTGAAATCCTGAAAATCAATTCCCCCCCCCTCACCAATTCTTGTTGCTGTGTCCTTAAATTTGTAGTTATTTCTTCCACACTGCATCAAATAAATTATACAAAAATATTCCTTTGCAATTTCGTACTTTAATACACTGTTGATCTAAAAATAAAATCACTCTTATGGGTCCGGTGTATCTATTTCCTGTAAAAATGGAACATTCTTTGCCAAAGAGGTAAGGGAGAATACTCAGAGAATTTATACCTATTGTATAGGTATTTGCACTTTTATCCCATAAAATTGCTCAAAATTGTGGCTAACCTGGCGTATCCACGTCATTCCTAGGTAATCAAATAAGTAGCTGGTATGTGGTAAATAAACCTTTGGAATAAAATCATGTGAGCATCGAAATGAACTTGAGAAATTGAAGGAGAAAATTGAAAATAAACGTAATTTCTTGGGCAACTTTTGCCAATAGCAAGTATTTCTGTATCATGGTCGAAACTCTTAGAAGCTATATCAATTATCATACTTATATGCCGGTGAATAAAATATCATACAACATCGCTGGAAGACTTGGATCTTATCAAATCATCGAGAATTTTGTCACAATAAAATCTGTAGAACCGATCACACCTCTTTAAAAAAAAATTGGATCATCAACCATCGTCATGTTATAGGTATCAATCATGTATTTGTGGGATGACGATGAGAAAATTGTTGCATTGAGAGAATGAAGGAGGGGATTTACTAGTGCTCTGGGTCCTATGTAAAAGAGTAGATTTCTCAGACAGGCCTCATCGGGTGACAATGTCTTTTTCAAAAAAGCATGCTTTTTGCCATCTTGTTAGCGGATTATAATTTCTCAAGCCACAAAAAAGTAAAAATTCAACTTTAAAATATTACTCACCATTTCTTGAGGTTGGGGTAAGTGAACATCATCGGTGTTGTGTTGAAAAGTGTCGACAATGTGTGTTTCACAGAAGCCAAGTACAGGGTAACGCGGACACAAAATCATAAACTTCCTCCGGTAAACGCTGGAAGATTTAGATCTTATCAAATTATCAGAAATTTTGTCACAATAAAATCTGTAGAACCGTTCACACCTCTTCAAAAAAATTGGATCCTCAACCATCGTCACGTAATAGGTATCAATCATGTATTTGTGGGATGCTGATGAGAAAATTGTTGCATCGAGAGAATGAAGGAGGGGATTTACTAGTGCTCTGGGTCCTATATATAAAAGAGTAGATTTCTCAGACAGGCCTCATCAGGTGACAATGTCTTTTTCCAAACAGCATGCTTTTTGCCATCTTCTTAGCGGATTATAATTTCTCAAGCCACAAAAAAGTAAAAATTCAACTTTAAAATGTTACTCACCATTTCTTGAGGTTGGGGTAAGTGAACAGCATCGGTGTTGTGTTGGAAAGTGTCGACAATGTGTGTTTCACAGAAGCCAAGTACACGGTAACACAGGCACAAAAGCATAAACTTCCTCCAGTAAACATCTCAGCAACGAATGGCAACCACACATTTCATGACACTGTATCACTGATTCAGCTTGGACAAATTGATATCGTTGCAGTATTTCATATGAAACAAAGGTGAAGAAAAAAAAGAACAAAAGAACAAAACAATACACGACTGGCGACAAAAATATGTATCAAAAGTTGTAATGAACTAAGACAATTGATCATTTATCAAAATTGATTAACTTTGAGATCATTGGGAAAAAGAAAAATTGATGTTTGCCGAAAAGTTTGTCCTTAAAAAGAAGACACAGTTATTTTTGGAGAGCTGTGAAGAAATCAAATTTTATAAAATGACCCATAATTTCAAAAAAAAAAAAAATCTGAATATAAAACAAGGATCGTCAACAAGATAAGAGGTTATTGCCCTCGGTTTAAGATGAATGTACTGCCAATAGCAAAAATAAAATTGATGTTAGAAGATATTGCTTTTGCTAAGGAGTAGACCGGAAGATTTGGGCGATTAAGGTTTACCACATTTTTCAAAAAGATTGTGAAATTTGAAAAAAAAAAAGAATCAATAGGTAACTGACAGGTGTCATTACGGGAGTATGAAAATTACATTTTATTAGGCGGGGACTAAGAGATTAATTCGTCCTTCAGTCAACGGGATACAATATTCCTCCGGTTTGTGCAAATACCCAGGTAGGTACCTAGAATACATTTACAAGAAACACCAATTTCACAGGAAATTTAAAATGAAAACTGAAAAGATTCATAATGGAAGCAGACCTAGCGAGGACCTACCTAATTCAATTTGTTTCACATATTACACAAAAATCTTGTAAATCCAGAAAAAAGTAAAAAGGTTGCCCAAAATTACTACAAAATTTTGGTAATACTCTGCTCGAGATCATACAAATCTGTATTCAATGAGTACCTATGTGACCACTTATCATTGAAAACAAAAAATTATCACCACTGATGGGATATGTAAGAAATCCATCACTTCACAAATACCAAAATACGTACCCAACTCAATTCAAAAATTGTTGTAAGTAACTAATATTATCACGATAGACATTACATTAAAACCAAAACCTGCATAATTACAATACCTAGGTAGTCATGTACATATAAATAAAACACACATACAAATCATATCGAACCAAAAATTATACAACATTACAAGGAGGGAAAGAACTGTACGAAATTATCAAAATTATAAGTATTGCGTATTTGAAAAAATGAGTCGAGTACCTGAAATAGAATATTTCAAAAAAAGGTAAAAACTTTCAAAAATCTAATATAAAAAAATTTCAACAACTCCCAAAGGTGGGACGATTAATTTTTTCAAAATCTCGCCATCAGAGAAACCGATAAGTACCCTGGTTGGTAGCTGAGTACAGATTTTTACAACAAATTGATGAAAAAAAAAAAAAAATTCATTCAAACCAGAAAAATGATTTGAAAATAGGAAATAATACTTTTACTTCAAACTCCAGCAATAACTGTCACAAGTGATCTGTGAACAGCTCCGTTACAATGGATACCTACAGAAAAAAAAAAAACCACAGGTAATTGCAGATACCTGTAAAATCAACCTGTAAAATTTGATGAGCTAAAAAAAAATGGAAAATCAATAGCGAAAAGCTTCTTGTACTCGAATTTAGACATTATCTTTTAATAGTGAGCTACTGACAAACTTCCAGCCAAGGGCTAAGTGGTAATGCCTAAACATGACAGAGACATGCCGACTTCCGCACGCCAAACGTGGTTATGACACAAATGGCCTCCCACACGTATTGGCGCGGTAATGTCCACCCTTTGACTATAAAACATGATGATATGTATTTGTAATCAAAGTGCACCAGCACGACCAAGACACGCCAGACTTCCACGCAGCACTTGACAATCGAATGTCAAAACTCAATTTTGTATCATCGACCCTCTCCCCCTCCCCTTGCAAAAAACCATTGTAAAATATAGGAAACAACTTTTTCATTTCTATCCCCAGTAATAACTGTCACCAGCTATCTCTGATCAGCTCCTTTACAATCGATACAGAAAAAAATCCCCAAAAAACCAAATGTGATATATTGTAGATACCTGTAAAATCAAGCTGTAAAATTCCGCAAGCTAAAGAAAAAAAAACCTGGAATACACAATACGAGTACCTACCTAGGTACATATTTCAATGACTTGATCTTGGAATGAAAAAATATTGGGAGTACTTGGCTAAAAAATAAATCTGTAGGTACGAAAAAATCAAAAGGAAGCTGGGGCAAAAAAAAATGATAAATGCTAATATGCAATGTGACACCATAGGTAACTGCGGATAAGTTGCCGTTTTCTTCGCAAAAGTAGTCTAAAAATATTCTCCTAAAAATAAAATTCAATATCTGCATCCTGAAAATAAAATTCAATTGGTTGAGCCGGTAGCGGTTGGAATATAAAAAAATAAGCGGGCAGCGGCTCTTGGAAAATAAATAATTTGTCTGTAAAATAACATGTATGTCCTCCAGCCAACGATGCCTAGTTCTGTGGAAGGGAAATAGCTCATTTATTTTCAAAATCCTGTATCAACATAAGTTTAGCGATCTGTAAGAATATGTCTTGAAAAATATTCATAACCAACTGCTTCAATAAAGTAGGTTAACTGATCCATGGTCTGTGAATTTTCCCAATAAAAATGAAAAATGGCCATTTTTTGCCAAAACTAGAAACTGATTCCGGGTGGTATATACGCCACCTTTTCATCGACCCTGCATTACGTAAAATATACAAAAATATTCCTATGCGGTTTAGTGCTTCAACACACCGTTGATCTAAAAAATAATTCGCTCTTATGGGTCCGACGTATATATCTTTCCGGTAAAAATGGAACAATCTTTGCCAAAGAGGTAAGGGAGCGAACTAATCAAAGGTTTTGGAACAAAATCAAGTGAACCACAAAATAAACTTGAGAAATAGCAGCAAAAATTGAAAACTTGATAGGTTGACAAATCAAAGTAGGTATCAAGGTATGTTTACATAAAATGATACCACTGAAATGCGAGGTAATATTTCAAAGGGAACACTATTGAAATTCTTTTTGATGAGTGACTGTGAGGTAATGCCTCTCACAGGACTTGGGCATGCCGACTTCCACACATTGATCCCTAAAATTCGGGTGGATACTCTGTACCATATTTTTTGAAGAATCATGAAATTTGAAGAAAAAAAAACCAGTAACTGCTGCATATTGTTATTGTGTATTAAAAATATACTTCATATGGAAAGAGGGGGGGGGGAGTAAAAAACTATACCTACAATTAATTCAAAATTCAATCGATGCGACGTAATACATCTGTGTTTGAAAATATGTACTTTGAATTAATAAACAGTACCGAATTTCTCTACAAATCCAAAATAGAAAGCTGAAAATATTTATTACGGGAGAAGACCCAATTCCATTCGTTTCATACACTTCATAATCAAATGCTAAAGATATCCACTTTATGTGCGGGTAGATGAGCTGAAAATCAAAAAAAAATCCTGGTACAACCTGGAAAAACTGAAAAGGCTTGACCAAAATTTTAGCGATATGCTGTTCAAAACCACATAGATGCGTAAGTGAAATCTACATTCACTTTTTAAAAAATCAGTGTTTACTTCGCACCATTGCTTTCTACGTACATAAGCTGCGATTCATAAACCTAAAAAATAATCATAATGGGAGGGGGAGGCGGAAAATTAATTCGTTTCACAGATATCAATTAAGTATGAAAAATATCCACGCAAAAAATAAACACTTTTGACTGAATGCGTAACTAAGTAACTAAATCCAAAAATCGTAGTAATATTGTCGAGATCGACTCTAAACTTGCATAATAGAAAAATAATTTCTACAGATAGATACGTCACTTGACCATATTTTCAAAATCGTCAATCATTAGAAACACATTCATGATTTGCGTTATAAAAACCATTAGAATATCGAAACAATTATTTTGATGAAGGGGGTGTGAAACTTCACCAAATTCAAATTAACAATTCGAAGAATAGGTATTATACTCTTCCTTGTAAGAAAAGATGCAAAGTACATAGGAAAAGGTCTGAGAAAATAATTTGAAGATGAAAAAAATGAGAGAAAAAATTCTAAGAATACATTTCGAGATTTAAAAATTACAAATGGAAAATTTTCGAGTAAAAATAAAAAATTCATACTTTTTCATGTGTATAGTTCTCTAAATGTCAATAATCTAGGCTCAAAAAACTTCATTTAATTCATTCCTGCGAATTATCAGAACACGAACTACAATTTTAATAATAATCTTCCACCTTCTATAAGAAGGCTGCGAATTATCAGAACACGAACTACAATTTTAATAATAATCTTCCACCTTCTATAAGAAGGCGAATACAAAATTTTTCGATACATCCGAAATGTTATTTTTTCAATGTTTGAATTTCAAAAAAATCTCTTTTAAGATGTATAAAAATTGTTATTATGTAATTTAAGAACTACATATGTTTTTAGATTGCAGAACTAAAAATTATGTAAAATTTTACATTTTTACACAAAAAATTTACATAGAAACGGATATGTAAATTTCTCGAGCCCGAGAGAAGCGAGTGAAAATTTTTACTAAAAACAAAAAGGTATTCAAGCCATAAAAATTTCTCATTTTTTTCAAACATTCAGAAACATATTTCAAAAATTTTCGTATGTACTTTTCAATCGAATTTTGTACAATTTGCATATCAACATACAACCTGATTTTGCAAAGATGTCAAAAAATGGAGATTTGAATTTTGAAAAAAAAATTGGAAAATAGACATGATTTTTAAAATTCAAATTCAAAATCATGCGATTTAGAATTTTTTGAAAATAATAACAAGGAATTTTCGAATTTTATAATTTCATTGTCTGCGACGAAAATTGGGGCCTCTCGCACACAAAGGGATCAAATACAACGCTTCAGAGTCTTCCGCTAAAAAAAATTAGTCAGTTTTTGACTTCAATCAACTGCATTTTTGTACCAAAGCTGAAACTCCTAATGCAATATGAATTGTCATATTCTGGCAATTAAAATATGAAACACTGCTGGAAGATCTGGGGAAGGAGCGCTTTCACAAATGACTGTAATTTTGCCACGGTAGTCTGTAGAACTAATCACGTCTTTAAACAAAGTAGGTTATCTTCTTCTTCATCGCAATTTACGTATCAATTGTATTCGAAGAGAGGAGGGGATTTACAAGTGCTCAGGTCTTAAAAGAGGGTATTGCTGGTTGGACCTAATCAGAGAGCACTTGAACGTCTCCTCGGCAGATTATAGTTTTTCTGATCACAAAATTCTAAATTCAATTCTAAAATATTTCTTACCTTTTCTGGCCAAAGTGTATGATTTTTTCAATTCCATCTGAGTGCTGAGAAATCTCGACAATCTGCTTATCGTAGAATCCAACCATATGGTAACGAAGACTCGTAAAAATGAAATTCTTCCACAGAAACATTCCGGCAACAAATGATGATCACTTTCAACAACACCGACCGTATCAATCCAGCACGCGCAAATTCATACGATATTTCACATGAAACAAACTAAAAATAATACACGATTAGTGACAAAAATATCAAAAATTTAAATAAATTAAAACGATTGATTAATAGTTTTCCAAAATTGATCCAACTCGGTGACTAGACATGGTGTCCACTATATTTTCAGAAATGATTTTCCCTGACTTTTCCAGGTTTTCCAGACCAATTTTTCAAATTTTTCCAGACCTTTTAAATATGATATTCGTTAACGGAGGGAAGGGGGGGGGGGGGGTAATTTTTCACATGATGTACTTACATCCCGAAATTTCTCATAAGAATGATATAAAATGCATGCGGTCAAACGATTTTTTTTTCCGAATTTACTAGATACTTTTTACGAGATTTTTAGATGCTCCTCTTCGAACCAAAAAAAAATATTCAAATTCAATTCTGAAAATTTTTGAGCCCACCTAACACCCCCTCGCCACAATAATTTGAAAATTTGAATTGATTACCTACAGAAAAAATGTCAAATCAAAAAGGAAAAACCAAGTATTCCAACGCAAAATTAAGTTTGAAAAATGAAAAAAAATTATGCCAGGATGTATACTAAATCAAGCGAATGAAAATTCGGATTTTTCCGGGCTAAAAATTCAAAAATTTCTTCACATTTTATCGCCCCCCCCTCTCATGAAAAACACATTTATAAATTCACGTAATCCTCTGCCATTTTTTAGTACCTAAGTACCAATAAATAAAAAAGTCAATGAGGAGGTAAAATATAAATTATTTTATGGAAACACAGAAATGTGTTAAGCCCGAACGAAGCGAGGGCGAAAATTTTTGTGAAAAAATATCTTCAAAAGATGAAAATTCGCCACTTTTCCCTCATTCATATTTTTCAAAAAATGGCCAATAATTTTGAATTCTGTAAGTTCTATTTTCGCTCCTTTTGTTTCAACATCGTGGTGAAGGGCATCATGGCATTTCTTTCTCAGTACAGCGCAGTAAAAAATAAGTTTCCAAAAAACTTGAAATTTTAAACAAATTTTGCAGAAAAAAAGAGTTTAAAGTATCCCGAGCGTAGCGAGGGGAAATTTTTTTTGAATAAATACATGCATTTTCAGTATCAATTTTATTGTATGTACATTACGGTCAACAAAAAATTACGAATAAAAAATCAGATAAAAGATGTAATAATCCGGCCCGAGCAGAACGAGGGCGAAATTTTTTGAAAAATTTATAATAAAATAAGCAAAGAAACACTTTTCTGAATGATTCATCTTTTTTTTTTAATTTTCGAAAAATTCCAGAGAAAATTCCAAAATTCCCTAACTTCTCCAGACCACCAAAATTCCCTGACTTTTCCCGGGTTTCCAGAGAATGGACACCATGCTAGATATTCCTGGAAAATGAACTCATAAAACAGGGTGTCCACTATACCTCAGAAATCATTTTCCCTGACTTTTCCAGGTATTCCAGACTAATTTTTCGAATTTTTCCAGACCTTCTAAATATGATATTCGTGAAACAGAGGGGGAGGATGGTAATTTTTCACGTGATGTACTTACATTCCGAATTTTACATAAGAATGATACAAAATACATCGAATTTTTTTTCAAAATCACTAGGAACTTTTTACAAAATTTTTAAATGCTCCACTTTGGGCCAAAAAAATATTCAAATTCAATTCTGAAAATTTTTGAACCCATCCAACTCATCCTCACCACAAAAATTTGATAATTCGAATTCATTACCTATAGTCCAGGCATTTTAGGAGTTGACCCCCCAAAAATTAAAGCCTGATTTTTTTTTCGCCTTTTACGTTCGTAATGGTCCACTACACAACATACTAAAATGGACACCCCACAACCCTCCGCTACCCACAGGGGAGAGGTAAACGTCCGCTGAAAACCGGTTTTTCGTGAATATCTCCTCAAATAAGCCTCAAAATTGAAAAGTAGTTATGAACAATCTTGTTCCGCGGGTAATTTCCTATCGGAAGGGTTTTTTTCTTTTTCAAAAACACTCACTTCCTTGACCAAAAATTAAGGCTAAAAAACACCTATTTTTCAACAATTTACAGCATTTTTGGAAAAAATTGAAACTTTTGGGAATATCTTTTCAAAAAAGCCTCAAAATGGAAAAATGGTTACGAATAATCATGTTCTACGTGTAATTTCTTATCAGACAGGTTCGTTTGTTTTCGAAAACACTCGCTTCTTTACCCAAAAATTAAGGGTGAAAAATGTATATTTTTCCAATATTTACAGTATTTTTGGAAATGATGGAAATACAAAGCTAAAAGTACCCAAAATGAGTATTTTTTTATACATGCTGGTAGGGTATTCCAAAAAAAGTCAAAAATTTCAACCCCTACCGTTAATTATAAGGGAGGTTATTGAGTACAGGATTTAAAAAATCGAGGTTGTGGAAAAAAAAGTACTATAAACACGATGTTATTGCTGATTATTGGCGGTACGAAACATTTCTTTGCATCGTAAGGATTCAAAAACGAAATTTTCAGCTTCGTATTTCCATCATTTCCAAAAATACCGTAAATATTGGAAAAATAGGCGTTTATCACCCTTAATTTTTGGGCAAAGAAGCAGGTGTTTTCGAAAAAAAAACGAACCTGTCTGATAGGAAATTACACGTAGAACATGATTGTTCATAACCATTTTTCCATTTTGAGGCTTTTTTGAGAAGATATTCCCAAAAGTTTCGATTTTTTCCAAAAATGCTGTAAATTGTTGAAAAATAGGTGTTTTTTACCCTTAATTTTTGGTCAAGGAAGCGAGTGTTTTTGAAAAAGAAAAAACCCCTTCCGATAGGAAATTACGCGTAGAACAAGATTGTTCATAACTACTTTTCAATTTTGAGGCTTATTTGTGGAGATATTCACGAAAACCCGGTTTTCATCGGACGTTTACCCCATCCCTGAGGGTAGCGGAGGGTTGTGGGGGTGTCCATTTTAGTATGTTGTGTAGTGGACCATTACGAACGCAAAACGCGAAAAAAAATTCAGGCTTTAATTTTTGGGGGGTTTGGTACATTTTTTCTCTTATTTGCCTGGACTACTACAGAAAAAATTTAAAATAAAAAGGAAAAACGTAAGTATTCCAACACAAAATTAAGTTTTGAAAAATGAAATAAATTATGCCAGGGTGTCTACCAAATCAAGCGAATAAAAATTCGGATTTTTCCGGGCTAGAAATTAAAAATTTCTTGAAAATTTTAGAATAAAATAAGCAAAGAAACACTTTTCTGAATGATTTATCCTTTTTTTGGATTTTCGAAGAATTCCAGAGAAAATTCCAAAATTCCCTGACTTTTCCAGACACTAAAATTCCCTGACTTTTCCCAGTTTTCCAGAGAATGAACGCCCTGTAAAAATAAAAACTGGTTGGTTAGAAAAGAAAGAAATGGAATCGAAGGGTAGAAAGGTGGTAATTCGAAATATTCATATAAGTTGAGATTGTCTCACCAACTCAAAAAGAGAAAATACAAACAAAAATATGTAGACCGGTACCTCTTATTAATATTGTACTTTGCTTTCTATTTTTCAAAGCGTTCACCTAATAAGGCATTTTTAACAAATTGGAAAGCTGGAATGACATGAGCTGATATGTACCTATATATATGTACATTTCGCGGATTGGCCCTAGAATTGAGAAATAAATTCATGGAAAGTCTGAAACATTAGCACTACCAATATAATGATGTAATTATTTGGCCCGAGCAAAGTGAGGGCAAAATTTTTTTTGAAGAATTTATTTTTAAAAAATAGCAATAAAGAGACATATTTCCAAATCGTTTCTCTCTCTGAATTTTTAAAACTTCCCACTGAAAATTCTTAATTTTTTTAGATTTTTCCGAGAGAGGACACGATACTTCCTTTGAAAATCCCAATCGTGATCGCTACTTAGTCTCCCACGAGAACATATTTTTTCCGCTTCAAAATATTCAATTGTCTGCAATAGAAGGGAAGAAGGTTCATAATTTAAGAAAGTGTGTTTAAAATTTATGAGCCCGAGCGAAGCGAGGGCGAAAAATTTTAGAAAAAATGTTCAAAAAGGTGAAATTTCTTTACTTTTTCTGTTATATACAAGGCGAAAAAAATCAAATAATTTCGGAAAAATTTGCGACTATTCATGAATTTTGATTCACCTACACCTAAAAGATTCGTCACGTTTTTGAAAGCTTCACTGACAAGGGAGATACCCGAATTCGGGCACGCAAGATGAAAAAATTTTTAACAGGCTTGTAAAGCATCACCAAAAACATCCACAGCCAAAATTTCAGCCTCTGAAGTTGATATAGGGAGGACCTATGAGGGTTTGAAATTCAAAAAATCGCTGAATACACCGAAAAATTACAAAAATTCAAGTATGTAACTCGTGTTCGTATGGCGTTTAGCAGATGGATTTTATACCACGAACTACCCTCGGTATAGGTTATCTGAAGACAGGATAGTCGCCTAGGTTCGCGTGTAACATGGGGGGGGGGGGAGATTCTCACTTATACCTTTTATGCACGATGTAAAAAAATTGTAATAACGACCCAGCTCATTTCTACATCGCGTCTAAAAGGTATAAGTGAGAATCTCTCTCCCCCTCCCCAATGTTACACGCGAACTTATATGGGCGACTATCCCATCTTCAGATGAATTTTTCGGTGTATTAGGCGATTTTTCGAAGTTCAAACCCCCATAGCTTTTCCTTATAAATCAACTTTAGGGACTGAAATTTTAGCTGTGGAAGTTTTTGAGCCTGTGAGAAATTTTTTCATTCAGCGTGTCCGACCTCGGGTAGCTCTCTTGTGAGGATAAAACGATGAATTTTCAACTTTCGAAGGTCTGTTTTTGCAAAAAATTTCGTCTTCGCTTCGCTCGGGACCATCGCATTCATTTATTACATCAAGAAATTAATACTTTACCCCTCATCAATTTTTTATTCACTGGAGCAAGGCGAAAAACTTGCAGCGGCGCGGCACGTGGTTTTTGAGGTAGGGGAGAAGGAGGAGGAGGAGTGATGCATTGTGAGGAAATTTTTTTAATTTTCTGCCTGTAAAAATACGAACTTCTACTCGCATAATTTGCTTCATTTTCCAAACAATTTCAATTTGAAATAGAGTAGTTCCTTTTAATTTGAAATTTAATGTTTTCTGTTATAAATTCAAATTCTCAAGTTTTTGTGCCAGGAGAGGGGATGGTGTTAAAAATTTTCAAAATTGAATTTGAATCGTTTTTGTAGCCTAAAAAGGGAGCATCTTTAATTCTCGTAAGAAGTAGTTCGTAACAGGTATTCATAAATTTACGATAGCAGTTTCTAATTTTTGAAAAATGTTGGCAGTTTTTAACTTTGGGATTTCGCTACTTATACTACCCTTCAATTTGTCAAGTCACTTCCTTTCTCTTCTGGACTATTCCATACTAAAACAGACCAAAAATGAAGTCGGGTCTTCTGATTTCACTCAATTTTTTTTTTTCGAGTTCCCCTTGGTGGTCTATTCACAAAACCACGATCATTTTTTTTCTAACCCTCAAGGGGGCGGAGAAGCGGGCCTCGAAATTTTTATGCAATTACGCGATTTTTAGCCAAATTACCCAACTTTGAAGGCTCATATCTCGAGATAAGTTGTACTTGGGGGGAAAACTGTTTGCGGGGTCTGAAAAATGATCATCGGGAAATTCAAAAACGGTAATCACATTTTGAAAAGCTCATAGTTGAACTTTGGTGGTGAAAGCTCAACTTTCATGATAAGAACAAAAGATGAAAGCTGCCTTTTAAAAACTTTAAAAAATTACAGTAAGTAGCCTTTTTTACCCTTCTATCAACCAATAAATTTTCAAGATGGAATCTCCAGACCCCGGTCCACAATTTTGCCCAAATTCAAAAAAATCGAAAAAGTAAAGTAACACATCGATTAATACTAATTCTGTGGCGGGAGACTTTGGCGCCACCCGCTCAGGCAACAGTGCAAGTTGTGCACCGCTGCGCTGGGACGGGCTGTTGTTTCATACCCAACGCTATTTCACAGGCATACGAGAAACTTCAGTAACGTTTTCTGACCGGCATCTTACCCGTACAGATATCGAATAGTCTCGTTACTGTACTTTCTAATGTGCTTTGTTCAAAACGTTTATAGTTGAATATACGATTTGAAACAACTGTTAAAGTCTGAGTTTCTATGTCTATCTGTTAAGGTGTTTAATTATATGAATATTCACACATTTGGCTGCCCGGATTAAAAAGCTAAATTTTCGCGTTTTCTCTTTTTGTGGGTTTGAAAAAAAAACTCTCTCTCTGCACGTTGTGCTTCAAGGTACGTTCGTTAGTAGTGTTTTTTTTCGTCAGAAAGGCACAATTTTTTCGCGTTTCTATTATTAAAGATAATATATAAGTTACGAGAACATGGCAAGTCAATTGAATTTTCGTTTAGACTTCGCCGAATGGTAGCATCAGACAGAATTACAAAGTCTGAGCATGACGAGGCAGGGCAGTATCTCGACCCAGGACAAAGGCAGGCAAATTGGCCGCCCACGACAGATTTCAGACGTTCTTTGGACCTAATGAGATTTAGAAAAACACAACAGAGTGCTGCGATAAAAAAACCTGTATCACGGTAGCCAGGACCCGAAAAATTCGTAGAATCGAACTCCCACGTCAGCTCTCAACATGAACAAATACAAATTGGACAACGCGACCCTGCTTCCCTGGCCACAAGAGCCATCTGAGGAAAATAGAGCGACGCCACCCCTGCGATAAAAAATCGGCACCAGTCCTACATAGTGACAGATTTACGTTTTAGGCGATTGCATCAGAGAAACTTGGAAACACCCAAGGTTGCCTGAATTTTTCCGGTTTGTAAACCTTGCCTTCCATCCATTTTTCTCCTGGCGAAGAAGATTCCGACAATGGTGACGAGGTATTCCGACTTTAAAGCCACTCCAAAAAGATCCCGAATAAAAGTGTGGGATTTAATTTCGCTATTGGTAACAATTCTTGGCCAAAAAACAATTCACAGGACACAATCGTAACGCCACTCAGGCCTCAGTTCCTGCATACGAGAATACAGAATCCGGTGCTTACGAGAATGGCCCAGACATGATACCACGCAGCTCCGAGAAAAAATGCCTAACGCTAGAGCAAAAAAATAAAGAAATGACACTCGCTATAGAAGATAATTGAGGCTTCATAAATGAAACACATGCGGCGAGGAAAAAATCACACCCTCATAATCGGCGCTCTGGAAACAGCCAAACCCATAATCGCGTGTATACTCACAGTCCCTGTATCACCGACTTTAATTGCCTAGGCTTAGGTTATACGAGAATATGAGAAAGCTAGAACCGCGAGGCGTTGGAAACGATCAGTTCAATACTGGGCAACGCGCATACGAGAAAGCCGGAGCCGACCAAGCCCATGTTAATGCCGGCACTGCACCTAGATCCGGAAAGAAGAATTCGACAAAAGGATGACAGGAGTCGCGAAAAAAAAAAATTCAAAAAAAAAACCAGAGGAAGGATATGCGCGCAACATCGTGAAATGAATAAAAAGTCCATAGAGGTACTTCAAAAACAACAGACCTCCGCGTTCGGCTATATAGACGTGCTCTTCAAAAACCAGACCAAATTCATCCAAGGTTTGGGCGACATGGAGACTCAATATAAGGCGGATATCAACTCTGTGCAAGGCATCTGCGACGGAAAAATTGCCAAGGTGGAAGGCGAGCTGCGAAATATGAGTACCAACTACATCAACCTAGAAAGTAAGCAAGGCATTATAAATCAGCGAATAAACGACAAATTCGTGGAACAGGCCACCAATATCGCGGAAGTAATGGAGATGACTCAAGGTACTTACAATTTACTCAAAAGCGGAAAATACGCTCAAAATGCAACGCAGGTTCAGACAGGTGCAGGACCAATAAATGTGGTCAATAAGTTTTCCGACTTCCGACGAATCACCACTGTGAGATGTCTCAAAAAACCATAGCGCAAATCTTCTTTAACGATAGCGCAAAACTGTGCACCATCCACACTGGTTTGTTGAGGCCTTCGAAAAATATGTGCAGCCCAAATTAGAACCGGCATACAGATCAGGCCTGTTCATGGGGCAAATTGTAGTACCATCTGCGGAGTCATGGATTGACAGGATGACCGGAAACGACGGACTACGAGTACCCGAAAAAGAATTTTCATTAAAATTTCTGGTTCAGAAAGCACAAACAGAGAGCCGCCGTCCCGGCGTTTGAATTTTTCTTACGAGGAAGCCCTGTCAGGCAACCCGCATGACATCGCCCATAAATTGAATCGATGGGTCGATACGCTAACTCACCATGATCAACTAGATAAGGGCAAATTGATACGTATAACTAGAGCAATGTTACCAAGCCGCACTAGAACGTAATGTATGCTGGAGCAAGCCTAAGGGAAAGTTCCGATGGACGTTCCGTTAACGAAAATGTGAGAGCTGTAAGCCGGACGTATAGGGAAGTCGAGCACAGCACGCACGACACCCGGGGTATAGGGTAAAATTACGAGCGAAAGAGACTACAGCGATAATTCGCACACCTACAATAAGAAGACGCCCGCCAGAACGTACACCCCAACTAAAAATCAAGAGGGCTGGTTTTCTAGAAGAGCCTAAAACCCTTCCCGGAAAATCAGCACCCCCCACGGCACCACACAAACCGACAGGCCCACCTACCGAAAAAAGGTTTACAGGCCATGGACCAGCAGAGCAAGGCACATCGAAGAAGACGTCACTGTGAAGACAACACCAGCGAGCCGCCACCGTCAAAAATAACGGGGAGCAGACACGGCGGTGTTGTGTTTGAACAACGCAACTCAAAATTTTATGACAGAAGGCCCCTCCCAGGCCTAGCCCAGTGTATTTGTAACATTTATGACTTTTGAGATAAAGGTGACCTCGCTCGGCATGCCTTACATGCCAGATATATACGAACGACTTCCCACACAGGTTAGAGAAACCTCTACAGAAAAGACCAGATGCTCCAACAAAAACCCTTGATGCGGCGAATTTTAAAAAGTTGCTGAGTTCACAATCTAGCCGAAGGCCCCTATAGTATCGATTTTGGGATGTACGAGATGAATAATTCGAGCAGATTGTATCGACAAATTCAAATCAGATTCGAAAAAAAAAAAAAAGAAAAATAAAGTAAACTACGACTATTCCGAGTCCCTCGAAACTATTGAAATCAAAAGGAATATGAGAAAATTCTTCATCTATTCCCAGTCTCTAATCAGACCATCACAGAGAGAAAGGGAGTTAGTGGAGAGTCATGTAGAGAGTACGTCAGTCACCACAAATCGCTACCAGAATATACCAACAAAAGGATGTCTGGCAGCTGAGAAAATGGGGTCGGGTACACGTCGTGGCGTTCGCTCATGCTCAAATTACAATACAGAAAACACCCCGACCCGACGATGAAACAACTGGTACCAGCTAGATTGAAAATAGAAATATATAAAACGCCACATTTACAAAACATGTAGTTGGTCGAACGCTTCCGCAGCGCTTGGGCACTGGTACCATCTATGCTCCATCCATGCGAGAACAAATATATATTTTCAATCCAGCTCATTTCAGGAATACGTCCAATACCGCGAGTAGAGATACGACATGTACATGACGGCCCTTGAAAGAAGAAAAAAAGAAATAATAATACAACCCCGATTACGAGAAGAAGAGTACGAGGGGGGAAAAAATCTATAACAGACAAGGCACTGGGCAAAAAAAAATACGTCTTTGTTGTAACGCAGAATAGAATGCAAGCTACGAGAAACGGTAGGGTTAGTAGGCGACTGTGAAGGTAGCCAGCGTATTCGTAAGACCTTCCTTCGCCCGGATATTAAGAGACATCGTACGATTCACCCTCACATCCGGGTGCAGCTCTCGCTAAAAACACGCGCTCCTGGCCAACAAATTATGCCAACGCTATTATGAAATCGGTTTTTTTAATTTAGCGCAGCAGATATCAAAATTCCTCCGAGAGATGGAAAACCATTAGCGGTCGTCGAGAGCGAATACCCCCGACACACGAGGGAAAATGAACCTCATTCAGATGCATGTGAATAAGATACACACCTTGGCAATGGAACAGATACCGATGCATGGATACCGATGATATGACACCGAGATTCGAAAAGAGAAAAACAGCTCGCCGAAGCTACAAATTCATAACACCTGATGTGGTAAGCGATGGACGAGTCGGTGATAAGGTTTTTCAATAACAGATGGACACCGGAGATGAGCCAAATGCAATCTCAAAAGGACACATGGCAGAATACCTCGCTAGAAACTAGGAGATACGTCAAGGATGGTACCAGTCAAAAAGGAAAAATGTCGAAAATAAAGCCTAAGCGGACGATAATATAGTAACTACCATTCGGACTGCCTCATGATCGTTCATTAACGATGGAAATTGGTGTAAATCTCGAGAGGGAGATACCGTTTCACGGCTTCAAAGAGTGCACTCGGGGTTCCTAATCGGTCGGGTCGTCAATGAAAAATAAATCCATCCACGCCAGTGTTACGAGATGAAACGGCCCCTACTGCAGTCCATGGTCAACAAGAACAAAAGCTTCCATTTATGGAAAAAAGACAGAATACGAGAAGGAACTAAAATTGACCAAATATTGCAGCGGAGCTCGAAAAACACGTCAATCAAATTACCCAAAACCATTGAGGACGGTAATTGGGGCACGACGCCCAAGAAAACTTACGTTGACAGCTCTCCAGAACTGTTTAAGAGCAAAACTCTGGAAAAATCTCACAGAGCTAGTCAAGGAGAAAAAGATCACCATAGACAAAGCGAATTGGGCCTATCAAGAAATCGTAGGTTTTGCACGAGCGTGTTCAGCGACCGTCCGGGCCGATATACGGGTCCAAAAGTCAAGCTGAAGATGAAGGACACGAATCCGTACCGAGGTAGGAACTACAGGCCATCGAAGCTCATAGAAGATGCATTATACCTAGCACTCGATATTATGTTAGAAGAAGGAACGATTTCGCCCTCTGGACTCGAAATTTTATAAAACGACGTTGTCATGGCGATCAAAAAAGATGGCTCAATTCGTCCGGCTTTAAATCCACCTAAGCTGAATGAAAAATTAGAGTCCAAATTACAACGAACCTGCAGATATGGACGGAATCCTGAACGATTGCCCGGATGCGGAATTTTTTTCAACTCTGGACTTGGTCTGTGGATTCTGCGCAGTTGGTTATAATAGCAGAAGAGTACCGGAAATGATCTTGCATTCCAAATAAATGGCCAGTCTACGAGTTCAATGACCTTCATATGGATGAATATATCTTCTGACCGAATTCATGATGATGGAAACCGAGCGTCAACCTAGAAGAAAAAGCACATATCGAAATACGTAGAATGACGTCATTGATTCGTAAACCAAAAATTTTGAAGATCAAGTAAGAGATCCTGATCGATGTGTCTCCACTGCGATACGAGATAATGGACTTCGGCTCAACGCAAACAAGACCGAATTATTCAAATCTGCCACCAGCCATCTTGGATTCGACCTATCCACTGGAAAAATCAAAAAACAGAAGAAAAAGGTTGAAAATCTACGAGAATTCAAGGAAAAACACACGAAAAAAGGTGTACGTTAAATTGAAGACGGTAAAACAGGTCCAACAGCTAGTAGGCCTAACAGGAATTTACAGAAAAAAAATTCTTTTTTTAATTTTTTTCCTTTGCAATTTTATCAAGAAAATAGTCTGCGCGTCGACTCAACCTATTACCAAGGACGGAGTGAAATTCGAATGGGGAGAAACTCAAGACCAAGCTGTCGAATCCCTCGAATATGAATTTGGCAAGGATTTCCATCTAACGCCGCCGGATTACGAGAAAGAGTTCTACTTGGACACCCTCGTCGGCGAAAACGCGGTAAATGGGGCACTTTACCAAAAAATCGAAGATCAAGATGCGATAATTCTACATACCAGCCATGTCCTCAAAGATTATCAGACCAGATACACGATACTGGATAAGGAAATGCATGCGCTGGTATCGTCGCTCAAACGCCTCCAAGTATTTCTCCATGGCAGAAAAATCCACGTCCGAAAGGACCTAAAATGCATAGTGGACAAATTTCGAGATATAGCCATGACCCATAAAAAAGCCGCAGCGTGGGTAACTACGATAAATGGGTTCAACTTGATTTATGACTTACCCAATAAGAAAAATCTCTGCATGACATCCAGGCGGGCAAGAATTGACGCCAACATACATTACGCGTTCACAGAAGAATTGGCAGAGAAAAAAACAAAGGATGGACAGCACGTGCAGCCGATCGACCAGAATCTCGATGAACAGGAATATCACCAGCTCGTCGAAAAATTAAAGGACCTCGATGAGTTCCAAGAGAAGGACCATTTTTGCACAAAAATTGTCGAAACGATACAGCAGCCGGATAACGAACTGGACGCAAAACAACGAGCTGCAAAATACGCAAAAATGAAAAAATATGACATCGTCACACCCCGGGAGATGTAGAAAAATTCCGTATACTAAAATATTGAGATGTTCAATGAGTACCTAGGCATCCCAAATATGTTGTCTACGATTATTAAAACATCTCAACAAAAGGTACGGCCCACGTCGGCGCTCACAAAACCGATCTCATATTTAAGAGAATTTATTACGCATCCAACGCGTTAAAACACGTCAAATTAATCACCGGATGCTGCGTGGTCTGCAAAATAAATAAATACTACGGGTTAAAAAAGGCGTTGGAATATTCTACAACACAAGCTTATAGCTTAGGAGACGTAATCGCGGTTGATTTATTCGGTCCAATAATAAATACAAATGGACCAAACGCAGTGCTAGTAGCCAAAGATATCTTTACCTCAAAAATCTGGCTATACGACATCGACGATCAAAAGGCAGATCAAGTCGTTACGAGAATGACCAAGGTGTTCGAAGAAATAGCCTCATACGATGCTTCGGTGCGTAGAGTGCTTTCCGACAACGGTCCCCAATTCATTTCTCAAAAATGGATAGATCTCATAGGCGATTATGGGGCAAAATTGGTACACATAGCACCATACACGCCGGCCTGTAATTCGTCAGAAAGAACAATGAGAAGCATTGCAGAGCGATTACGTGTGAAAATCAACCTACGAGCGTATGACCCAGATTACAGCCACCTGGGCTGGACCGAATTTTTAAGAGATGTTCAAGATGAATTCAACAACACGCCAAATCATCTTGGATTCAAACCCAACGAAGCGTGGGGAATTACCGATGAGACGCTAAAACACCTACCCGATGAAAATCACGAGTTCAATTTTAGACATCGACTAAAAGCCCTACGCCAGCAGGAAATTAAAAAAGAACCAGCATCGCTTACCGTTGAACAATTCTTGGCCACCGACGTACGAGATGAACAGCTAGTAATAGACCGCGACGAATACATCAGAATCGCAGTCGATGGAGCATGCTCGAATAATGGAAAAAAGGCTCCGGTGGCTGGAATTGGAATCTGCGTGTCCTTACGAGATCAAATAAATATTTCCGAACGGATACAGCACCCAAATTTCACCACCACGAACAACCTAGCAGAAGTAATGGCGGTCAAAATTGCGATGGAAGTAGCGATACAAAAGCAATGGAAAAGCGTAAGAATTTCCACTGACTCATTTTATACTTACGATGCGATACAAATTCGAATCCCAACTTGGTCAAAAAATGGCTGGAAAAACCACGATCGCAAGGAAGTAAAACACCGCCAACTCTTCGAAAGATTTGCTGAGCTAAAGGAAGAATTCGAACGCTTCGAAAGTTTGTCATGTCTTTTCCGGGGGGCCATAGCTGGGACACCGGAAATAAACGAAGCTGACACGCGTAGATAAGAAAGCGGCATACGATGGAAGCTGCGAATGAAAAAATAGAAGCGATGGGACCGATGACAAGTCATCGAAGGAATACATACGAGAAAAACGCCGGCATATACCAACAAGTAGAAGAAGACGCGTTCAATAAAAGCACGTTGAACCTACATCTTAGAATCGGAGATATGTACTCTTGACCAGCATAAACTATGGAAAAATGCTAACGGACGTTGCCAAGCTACTCCCACGCCGCGAAGGTCCATACACCGTGATAGGAAAGAGCGGCAAAAACTCATATAAGTTGAAGCTCTTCGACAAATCAGGCCCAGAAATCCCAGTGAACATCCGTCACATTACCAGATTCATGACTCGTGACCAACTGGGAATTGCTGGAAACCGAAGAACGATTGCTAAATCATCTATCGATACACGCACGCAACGATCGTATAAAAAATAAAACATTACCTGAGATTTAACGCAGACTGGTATAGATGAACTTGTAAACATCACACGGACGTAGCTGCAATCACCAGAACGCTCTAGCACAAGAATATTGCTGATAACATATCACCCAGCAACGAGACGATGACCAGCAGCCGTCCACGAGTACTGGAATAAACGACCAAAACAGAAGCCAGCGCTTCACATTATGATAACTTGGTCAAAAAACATTCAAAAGCGGTATCCAGCGAAGATGAAAAACAGCTGGAACAAATATTGCAACAACAGTGGCCGTGAAACCTTCGAACACACGAAAAAATGAAAAACGAAGCAAAAGAACTTACCAGGGACCAGCCGGAGGACGAATGACGAATCACCAATTTAGAGAACAAAACGCAATAAAAGAAGCACGAAATCAATTAATCTCATACATGTTAAGATCGTAAATCATCTTCAACGCGAAATGGTTAATCAAATTATACTGAAACGTTGGCATATCTGTAAATAAAACACAAACAGATTAAGAGAACTTAAAGACCCACCGGAGATTAAAACATGGCTTCTGTCGGTTAAAAAGATTCGTATCTCGCTACATCGTTCGAAAAAGATTCACCGGAGATTTTAGAGATGGCTTCTGTCAATCCTCACTTTGAATCCAACTCCCATTAGTTTTAAGTTTTATAACAGGGGGAACGGAGCGGACGGCGTCTATGTGAAACATTGCAGTACAGAAATACGAGATAAATGTTAAAAATAAATCCTTATCGCACAATATCCACCATCTTTGTATTGTTTCCGAAGCAACGCACCGCTCCATGAACGAGATCTTGAAAGACTGATAAGAAACTATCAACAGGTCTTATCTATTGTGCAGAAATCAACGAAGCCGTAAAAACAACCCGCCTTTTTTTTTTTTTTTTCGTCGAATTAGCCTACTTCATGTTCATGTTTGTGATGCGGAGAAAGCGTACGTGCGTTTTTTCGAATATTTATTGCATTGTTCTAAAGCGGAGTTTCCGTTAAATTTTGATTGGTGCTGGATCCTGAGCTTCGATCGAGTATTGTAAGTACCGTTTTGACGTTCTATCTAGACTACGAGAAAATTTTCGCTACAGCTCGTCTGTTTTGCACACAGATAATACGACCGAAGTCAAGACCGTCTACCTACGTGTTAGAAAATGGATACGATATGCATCCACATGTATATTTGCGCCGAGTGCGAAGCTCCGTTATCGACTACGGCGAAGAATTACGAGGCTGAAGGAGACTCCCTGCCGATCGCGGCCAGCTGCGGTCACGTCTATCACGTCGGCTGTCTCCGACTACGAGAACAACATGTAACGAGAACGTGCTCACGATGCAAATGTGAGGTGATTATCGGTGCGAATAAGCCGTTGAAGATAGAATCGATACAGCAGGCGAAGACATTCGAGTTTTCCAGTAAAAAACAACTCGATCTCATGCACCGGAAATATGCGGACCTGTACCACGACTACGAGAATCTTCGAAAGGAATACAAACAGGTGAAGACCAATCACTCGAACCTATTGAAGATAATGGCCAGCGCCGAAGACCCTCTCATCGACGAGGAAGACATGCAGTTCATACTTGCATCCCAGTCCGTCGCCGAAGTAAGAGAACCACCGCCGCTTACCCCGCTTGTCACGTACACGCCGCCGATTACTCAAAGTCACGAGAAATCTGAACCGCAAATCGAACCAAAACCGTCCTGCAGCTCGGTCCAAGAAGAAGCCCAGATTGTCGACCCGCGACAATTACTCGCGATTGAGTACGGTACATTACCGACGAACGAGTCGATGACTGAGGCGCAGAAACCGATACCGGCGCAAACGAAACCGAACACCGGCGCAGCACCGAAAAAAGCTACGACTAGCATTCTCAAACCACCGCGACGCTCAAGATCCGTTCCACCCACCCCGTCTCCCAAACGAAAAGTAGCGTTTGACGACTTGATAGAACAACGTGCGGCGGAAATCTTGAATACAAACGACACGCAGTCCAAGGTGGTGAAACCAGTTAAGAGACTACAGCGGGAAGAAACTAAACAACCGGAATGTTTCGGTAAGTGATAATATGACGCCTGCTGAGATAGTGCGATTGGTCGAGGCGCGCCAAATCTAAAACTCGACGCAAGCGTTACGATAGACATGTGTTTTCAAAATCTCCTCAACCCCCCAACACCAGCGAGAGCCAAGAAGATCTACCGAAAACGTAAATTCTCCCAATTTATAATGACGATATTTACAGATCGACACCGTGTGAATTAGAAATCGAGGACGTCGGCCAAAATCGAAAGTGCCGCTACGGAGATGAAAAACGCCGCTATCCTTAAAAGGAAAGGAAGATCTTGTCGTTCAGCGAGTCGGACACTATCGTTCAGTCCAGGTAGAACCTATCGTAAAAATTCCACGTTACGAGATAAGTCATGGTAAAATAAATAATGATAACGATAAAAAATCCCAGGTAACGCCCACGCTCACAGTCGAGAGAGTCGAAACAGCAAACAGCTACGGACCAGCCATCGACTAGCAGCGGAGATACAAAGTCAACGGTGACCTACGAGACGTGATCACAGCGAAAACACAACGCTGACTCGAAGAAACGTGAACCAGCCGCAGACACAAAGGTGTACGAGACTGAGAAAGCGCAGCAGCGGCCCAGCCGCGAAAAATCGGAAAACTCCGAGCCGGCGACCTAGCCGCGACGAAAAAAAGCTCAGCATCAGAGCTCCGAACCGCGCTCCATCATCCCGCAGCCGGCGACGTTCAAGCATGGTACATCACAAAGGTACCATAACCTCGCGGCGCAATGCTGACACGAGGCCAGCGTGCCCAGCCAGCCGGCGAGAGGACCAGTCAAGAGCGTCGACATCACGACAGCAAGAACGACGAGGAAGATCACGCGAAACGTAACACCCAAGCTAGACGCAACCCTCGTCGAAGACTCGTGCCGGTGCCGCTTCTACTAAAAGATAGACTCGACACGCCGGAACTCAGGCAGGGGAATTGCAGCAAGAATGGCGAGACGACGACGTACAGATGCGACCTTCCTACGAGACGAACAAAAACGCATATCAAGCCGGAATTAACTGTACCAACGCCCTCGTGGGCCGACTGGAGCAATACTCCATCCGCGTGGAACGCGGGAGGAGCACCTATATCTGCGTTACACGGTACGTATTCTTTGGCGACGCATCAGTATACCCAGTGTCCTGCGGTCCGGCGCTAAGGGAGTGTGGATTGACCGCGACGGACAGCACGCACGCTTTTACTTTACAACCAGTAAGCGTAATGGTGCTGGACCCTAGAAGATTCAGACCCTGTCGTTCTTTGGCTCACAGATCATCGTCTCGTTCACCGCCTTACAGTTTCTCAAAGACACAATAAGATCCTCTCGACCATTATATTACCTGGTTCTCTCTCGAGGTGTGTTATGAAAGGGAGTAAGAGAGGTTATTTTTCTACCCCCCATCCGCCTGCAACGATGGCGATAGATCGAAAGAAATGATCGTCGATATAGTACGGGATTATAAACCGAAGCCAGGAATGAAAGTCTACGTGTTCGAGTCCGCTTACGAGATTATGCGGCAATCATCGGAAAGAGATGATATTGGAGGAGACCCGTTTTTTATATTCGAAGCAAAACCCGCACCTATTTAGTGAGACTGGACCGATGGCTACGCAGAACTGATGAGAAACTGGAGGAATCGGACGACGAGTACTACATATGAGCCAGTTAGAGAGAGTAAAAATCGAAGAAGAAATCGCGGAGATACGTTCATCGACACCGTTAACTCGATCATTACGAGAGAATGCGTTGTTGAATGCGTCGTTTTTGATCTCTGTATATACGTTACTATATTATATTGTTAATTTTCTGTTGTTATTTTTTTTTTTCTCTTTCTCTCTCTCTCGCGATTTCAGACGTTTGTGTCATTGTTTTGTTTTGCTCTCGTTATCTAGTTTTAAGTTTGTTTTTTCTTTCTTATGTAACTCATATGTAGCACTATGCTTACGAGACAAACACATTTTTCTTTTCTCATAATAAACGATTTTTGAGAGGCTACGAGAAGTAGCTCAAAAATTTGTATTTATTTATGACGCAAGCGTCATCCTATACAGCTGACTGAGAAAACAACTTGACATCATTTCGAGACCGTTCAACAGTCCATAAACGAAGGACGTCGTAGTAGATTGGTTCAAACCTGCGAATCCTGTCGGTATGACAGCGTAGAGATTGGATCGGCAGACATTCGAAGATCAAACCCAACATCCCAGATCCTTTGGGGCAAGGCGCCAGGTAGTCCCGTCACAAAGGATGAAAGTACCTGTCCGTTGGCCCTGCACTTCATGGGGCAATGTGGCGGGAGACTTTGGCGCCACCCGCTCAGGCAACAGTGCAAGTTTGTGCACCGCTGCGCTGGGCGGGGCTGTGGTTTCATATCCAACGCCTAGTTCACGGACATAACGAGAACTTCAGTACGTTTTCTGACGGCATCTTACCGACAGATTATCGAATAGTCCGTTTACTGTACTTTCTAATGTTCTTTGTTCAACGTTTATATTTGAATATACGATTTGTAACACGTTAATTGTTGAGTTTCTATTTCTACGGTTAATGTGTTTAATTATATGAATATTCACACAATTCGAAGGCGCTGATTTTGAATATATACTCAGTTTTTTTATTTGACCTCTCTGAACCCTCCTATTAGCCTCCTTCATAGGGTCAAAATTCAAAAAAATGAAAAATAACGTGTGACCTGTCGTTTGTTAGGTTTTTGAAGGCGCTAGGTTTGAAAATTTGCTCATTTTTTGGTTTTGACCCTTGAGTACCTCTCTAGTCTCTCAATTTTTGGAAAAACTATGTTGAGAAACGAAAATATTGTATGGCATATCGATTACAACTCATTTGAGGGAGTAAAATTCGAATATGGACTTACTTATGATCCAATCTCCTCCCCGTAATTTTTTGAAATAATAAATTCCGTATTGATCACCCAAGACTGGTGGGAGGAGTCGATTGGAGACAGGTCCGGATCAAAAAGTGAGTCGATATTCGAATTTTACTCCCTCACATTAGTTAGAATCGATATGCCACAAAATATTTTCGTTTCTCAACATAGTTTTTCCAAAAATTGAGAGACTAAAGAGGTTTTTGAATTACCCGATGATTATCTTTCAGACCCCGCAAACAGTTTTCCCCCCAAGTACAACTTATCTCGAGATATGAGCCTTCAAAGTTGGGTAATTTGGCTAAAAATCGCGTAATTGCATAAAAATTTTGAGGCCCGTTTCTCCGCCCCCTTGAGGGTTAGAAAAAAAAATGATCGTGGTTTTGTGAATAGACCACCAAGGGGAACTCGAAAAAAATTTGAGTGAAATCAGAAGACATGACTTCATTTTTGGTCTGTTTTAGTATGCAGGCATCGGACCGAAATTTCGAAAAAAAATAGTAACTTTAGTAACTTTTTTTTTGAAAAAAGTAACCAATTTTTGTGAAAAAGCAACCAATTTTTCGTGAAAAAGTAGACAATTTTTCAATTTTTCGTCTTTAAAAAATTATTACTACCCCCTTCCCCATTTTTTTTCAAACTTGTTTTTTTCTCTGTAATTTTACTACCGAAGAGAGAGAAAAAAAATTCATCTAAGAATGAGTTTTATCAGTGGCGTAGCCAGGAATTTCTCATGGGGTGAGTCAGAACTTTCATGGAACTTTCATAAATTTTTGGAAAGTTCTTCCATGCCAATTATTTTAGCCTCAAAACTTCAAAATAAAAAGAAATCTAAGCAGTAGGCGTCAAAATCTGTCTTTGGAGAGTACAAAATTGCCATGTATAATTTATTCAACCGTGATTTTGTTCATGCCCGAGCGAAGCGAGGGCGAAACTTCGAAAAAATTGGATTTTCAAAGCCTAAAACAGGCATTGGAAACAATTTTTTTCGTATAATTGCCTCAAATAATTCATTAAACTGTGATTTTGTTCATGCCCGAGCGAAGCGAGGGCGAAGATTGAAAAATTTAATTTTGTATGTCCAAAAAAGACATTTTGCATGTAAATTTTATGATTTCGTTTTGCCATTTTTTTTTGCGAGTTGAGCGAAAAAAGTAACTTTGGAGCTGAAAAAGTAACTAAAATAACTTTTTAGCCAAAAAAGTAACCAAAAGTAACCGAGCTAGAAAAAAGTAACCAAGTTACTTTAAAGTAACCGCCGTCCGACGCCTGAGTATGGAATAGTCCAGAAGAGAAAGGAAGTGACTTGACAAATTGAAGGGTAGTATAAGTGGCGAAATCCCAAAGTTAAAAACTGCCAACATTTTTCAAAAATTAGAAACTGCTATCGTAAATTTATGAATACCTGTTACGAACTACTTCTTACGAGAATTAAAGATGTTCCCTTTTTAGGCTACAAAAACGATTCAAATTCAATTTTGAAAATTTTTAACACCATCCCCTCTCCTGGCACAAAAACTTGAGAATTTGAATTTATAACAGAAACCATCTCAAATTAAAAGGAGAAACTCTATTTCAAAGTAAAATTGTTTAAAAAATGAAGTAAATCATGCGAGTAAAAGTTCGTATTTTTACAGGCAGAAAATTTAAAAAATTTCTTCACAATGCATCATTCCTCCTCCTCCTTCTCCTTCTCCCTCAAAAACCACGTGCCTCAAATTTATTAATTCTACGAAAGCCGCTACAAGTTTTTCGCCTTGCTCCAGAGAATAAAAAATTGATGAGGGGTAAAGTATTAATTTCTTGATGTAATAAATGAATGTGATGGGCCAGAGCGAAGCGAGGACGAAAATTTTTGCAAAAAAAGGCCTTCGAAAGTTGAAAATTCATCGATTTATCCTCACAAGAGAGCTACCCAAGGTCGGACACGCGGAATGAAAAAATTTCTCACAAGTTTGCAAAGCATCACCACAAACTTCCACAGCTGAAATTTCATCCCCTAAAGTTGATATAAGGAGGAGCTATGGGGGTTTGACCTTCGAAAATTCGCCTAATACACCGAAAAATTCATCTGAAGATGGGATAGTCGCCTATATAGGTTCGCGTGTAACATTGGGGGGGAGAGATTCTCACGTATACCTTTTAGACGCGATGTGGAAATGAGCTGGGTCGTTATTTCAATTTCTCTACATCGCGCATAAAAGGTATAAGTGAGAATCCCCCCCCCCCCATATTACACACGAACCTAGTCGACTATCCCATCTTCAGATGACCTATACCGAGGGTAGTTCGCGGTATAAAATCCATCTCCTAAACGCCATACGAACACTAGTTACATATTTGAATTTTTGTAATTTTTCGGTATATTCGGCGATTTTTCGAAATTCGAACCCTCATAACTCCTCCCCATATCAACTTTAGAGGCTGAAATTTCGACTTTGGAAGTTTGGGTGATGCTTTACAAGCCTGTGAAGAATTTTTTCATCTCGCGTGTCCGACTTCGGGTAGCTCCCTTGTCAGTGAAGCTTTCAAAAACGTGACCAATCATTTCGGGTTCTCTTTCATTCTTTTCCCTTTTTTTGAACATCGTGATTGTGATCAAAGTCACTCATCACATTTCATTAAAAAGTATGTTTCCAAAACAAAATAATACAATTCTGTAAAAAGAAAGGGTGTTGAAGAATTTATAAATTAATAGACAAAAGACATGCATTCGCAATCATCAATTTTTTTTGTATAGCAAGATCAACAAAAAATGATAAATACAAAAACTAAATGAAACAATTTGGCCTAAGCGGCAGAAATTGTTTGAAAAATTTTTAATAAAATCAGCGAAGAAGCACTTCTAGATGATTTATCCTTTTGGAGTTTCAAAGAATTCCAGCAAAAATTTCAAATCTCCATAACTTTACCAGGTTTTCAAAATTTCCCGACTTTTCCAGGTTTCCAGAAAAAGGACACCCTGATTGACTCTTTGCATTACTTTATCATGGGTTACATTTTAACGAAAAACGTCAAACAACAGGGTGTCTACCAATTTTTAAAAATCAAATTTCGCGACTTTTTCGCGACCTTTTTTTTAAGGTATCTAGTATCTACCCCTCAATATGACCCCCCCCCCACACACACACACAAAAAATCAACGAGATCAAATTTATTATAGAAAAAAGTTTATACACGGAAGAAAATACGTCTTTAATTTTGAAAAAAGACAATTTTTCACAAACATTTTCCAAAAGTGAGTTATTTTATAGTAAAGAAGAGAAGTACAAGTTACTGCCCGAGCGAAGCGAGGGTGAAAATTTTACGAAAAATCATGTTAGAACGGATAAAATTGTTAAATGATTATTGAGAAATAAATTCGTGGAAAGTTTGAAATATTAGCAGATTTGGCCCGAGCGAAGCAGGGCGAAATTTTTTCGAAGAATTTATTTAAAAAACAGCAAAAAAAGACATATTTCCAAATGGTTTTCTCCTTTAAAACACCCCTTAGAAAATTCCAAAATTCTCCAATTATTTTAGATTTTCCTGACAATGGACACAATATTACCTTTGAAATTCCCAATCGTGATCGCTACTTAGTCTTCCACAAGAACATATTTTTCTGCTTCAAAATATTCAATTGTCTAAAATAGAAGGGAAGAGGACGAAGAGGTATATAATTTAAGAATGGGGGTTTTAAATTTATGAGCCCGAGCGAAGCGAGGGTGAAAATTTTTAGAAAAAAATGTTCAAAAAAGTGAAATTTCTTTACTTTTTCTGTTTTGTAAAACGCGAAAAAAATGGAAGTAATTTCGAAAAAATTCGCGACTTTTGATGAATTTTGGGTCAATTTCGCGACTTTTTCGCGACTTTCGCGACCGGTAGACACCCTGAACAATTACAAAAAAAACTCACAACAAGCTCCTAAATTTCTATGTTCACAAAAAAATTCAAACAAATAAGTTTAACAGGCTGTCCAATGTTTTTCAGAAATGATTTTCCATGACTTTTTCAGGTTTTCCAGACTAATTTTTCGAATTTTTCCAGACCTTTTAAATATAACATTTGTAAACCAACCGGGGGGGAGGGGGGTAATTTTTCACGTGATGTACGTACATTTCGAAATTTTACATAAGAAAGATATAAAATGCCTGGGGTCGTAACAGTTTTTTTTTTTCAAAATCACTAGACACTTTTACGAGATCTTTAGATGCTCCTCTTCTGGCCAAAAAAAAGATTCAAATTCAATTCTGAAAATTTTTGAACCTACCCAACTCTCCCTCACCCCAAAAATTTGAAAATTTTCATTAATTTCATTACCTACAAAAAAATTCCAAATAAAAAGGAAAAACTTGGAATTCCAACGCAAAATTAATGTTTTGAAAAATGAAACAAATTATGGCAGGGTGTCTACCAAATCAAGCGAATGAAAATTTAGATTTTTCGGGGTAAAAGTTCAGAAATTTCTTTATACCCTTCCCTCCTCCCCCATGAAAAACACATACCTCAAATTTATAAAGGGTACCGGCGGTTAAGATAGGAGAATCTGCCCCTGAGCTGAAATTCGAAACTAACCAATGGAAGTTGGTTCTTAGGGTCTGAAAACCACGTGGTAAAAATTTTGGCCCCCAACTCCACTCCTAGCCCCAGTTATTGGACAGAACGTTACTTTTTTCAGCCTTTCCGTTAAAAATGTTTATTTCCGCGTGTTTTTCACCAAATTTTTTCAAATTTTCGTGAGGTGTACCCTATACTGAGGGGTATCAGTGGGTGCTTTGAAAAAAAATTTTGATGATTTTTTCAAACCGAAAATTGCGTTTGAAAACTTCAATTCGAGTTTTCTACATGATGTTTCAGACGTGCAATTTTGAAAAAAATATATTTTATGTACCTAGTCTCTATGTACCTACATCATGATATTTTTTTTTAGAATTTTTTAGGTGGTGGAACACCTTGAAAGATGCGAAAAACCACTTTTTCACAGCGTTTTTCACTCATAAAATGGCCATTTTTGGTTGAAAAAAATTTTCTTGTAATTATATTTTAAAATACGAATTTATACACGTCTTATCAGATTTTCACTTCATTTCATCTCGTTTTAGCGATTTTTGTAATTTCAAGTCCAAATAAGTACAGCACAAGGCTTGAAATTGAATAATCTCACTTTATTTTCCATACGAAATTGTCATACGAAAAAATTTGTAACAGATTTATCTTCAGCACCTCAAACTACTTCAGTGAACTCCATTTGTATGGTCAAAGCACTCAAATTTTGAAAATTCAGTTTTGAGTCAACAATTTTTTTTCAATATTTCGTTAATACTAGAGTTGTCCACATTTCCACGTGTAATATTTTTTTGTTAGATATCAGTCGAACCTCTTCACCAATTTTTGCCTTCATGGATAGGTTTTACACCTAAACATTTTTCGCCTGGTGGATTGGAGGGGACCCGTGTCTCTCGCCTTTCCCCTAATTTTTAAATTTAAACAAAAATTGCACAATTCACCGAATTACTCTTTTTTGAACGGAGATAAACAGGGTCATATCGCTAACAAAAATTGTTTATTGAAATATAAACAATCGAATGATACCACAGTCACTCTTGTAGTCATGGTGGGGGGGGGGGGGGGAACGCAAAACGAACAGAAGTTAAAGCCTAAACCACAAAAATGACGTGTATTCTTTTTTTTTTATACCAATAGAGTTTCAAAAATATACTTTTTGCATTTTCGAATTTGAATTATCACGTTCAAAACACTTTATGGGTAGGTATTACAAAAGAAAATTTTCAACCTGATCAGGGGGGGGGGAATGTGTCTCCTCCCTCCAAATGTAATTAAAACTCCTACATTATAGCGAAATTCCGAAGAAAAAAAGTGACTTTTAGTGACGTTTTTTGAGAAAAAAGTGACCAAACACTAACCAAAAGTAACCAAAAATTCGATTTTTTCGGTGGAATTTTTTTACAGTTAAAAGAGGGCTGAGAATTCAAGAAAAAATGAGGGGAGGGGGTCAAATTTCAATGCAAAAATTAGGTAATCTAAAAATCTAATTTTTTTTAGTGGCACTTCAGGAGACAGATATGCATAATTAATTTAATTATACAGATTTGAGCAAAGAAAAATTGAAAAATTACGAGATTTTTTACTGATTAAAAAATCAATAACTGCACTGATTTAGAAAAACAGAATTTTTCAAATTTAGAAATAGAATGATTGAAATACTGCCAGAGCGAAGGGGGGGGCAAATTTTTTTTTGAAAAATCATTATTAACTTTTAATGCGAAAAAAGTGACTTTGGGAGGAAAAACGTGACTTTCAGTGACCTTTGGATGAAAAAAGTGACTTTTAGTGACCAAAGCCGAAAAAAGTGACAAACACCCTAAAAAAAGTGACCTGCTATGATGCCTGAATTTGATTTTGAAAAAACAGTTGACCCATTCTTTCCGTGGGCTCTTCAAATGAAACACTCATTATTATATTATACACGGAAACATAGGTATGGTACTACTCCCCCCCCCCCAAGAAAAAAGGTGACTGTAATTTCTATTTCATCAATGTACGAAGTATATTATTGAAAAAAAAAACCGTTGGCTCATAGCTGAATTTTCAAAATTTGAGTGCTTTGACCATACAAATGGAGTTCACTGAAGTAGTTTGAGGTGCTGAAGATAAATCTGTTACAAATTTTTTCGTATGACAATTTCGTATGGAAAATAAAGTGAGATTATTCAATTTCAAGCCTTGTGCTGTACTTATTTGGACTTGAAATTACAAAAATCGCTAAAACGAGATGAAATGAAGTGAAAATCTGATAAGACGTGTATAAATTCGTATTTTAAAATATAATTACAAGAAAATTTTTTTCAACCAAAAATGGCCATTTTATGAGTGAAAAACGCTGTGAAAAAGTGGTTTTTCGCATCTTTCAAGGTGTTCCACCACCTAAAAAATTCTAAAAAAAAATATCATGATGTAGGTACATAGAGACTAGGTACATAAAATATATTTTTTTCAAAATTGCACGTCTGAAACATCATGTAGAAAACTCGAATTGAAGTTTTCAAACGCAATTTTCGGTTTGAAAAAATCATCAAAATTTTTTTTCAAAGCACCCACTGATACCCCTCAGTATAGGGTACACCTCACGAAAATTTGAAAAAATTTGGTGAAAAACACGCGGAAATAAACATTTTTAACGGAAAGGCTGAAAAAAGTAACGTTCTGTCCAATAACTGGGGCTAGGAGTGGAGTTGGGGCCAAAATTTTTACCACGTGGTTTTCAGACCCTAAGAACCAACTTCCATTGGTTAGTTTCGAATTTCAGCTCGGAGGCAGATGATACTTTTTTTGAATCTCATAATTTAATAAACAAAGAAATGCATTTTGAGTATCAATTTTATGGTACATTACGATCAACAAAGAATGATGAGTAAAAAATTCAGACAAAAGATGTAATAATTCAGCCCGAGTTGAGCGAGGGCGAAATTTTCTGAAAAATTTATAATAGAATAACAGGGTGTCTACCGATTTTTCAAAATCAAATTTCTCGACTTTTTCGCGACCTTTTTTCAAGGTATCTAGTATCTACCTCTCAATTTATTCCCCCCCCCCCCAAAAAAAAAAAAAATCAATGAGATCAAATTTATTACAGAAAAAATTTCATACGCGGAAGAAAATACGTCTTTAATTTTGAAAAAACACAATTTTTCACAAAAATTTTCCAAAAGTGAAAGTTTTATTTTATGGTAAAAAAGAGAAGTAGTTCCTGCCCGAGCGAAGCGAGGGTGAAAATTTTTATGAAAAATCGATGTTAGAACGGTTAAAATTGTTGAATGATTATTGAGCAATAAATTCATGGGAAATCTGAAATATTAGCAGATTATCATTTATCAATACATCGATGTGATTATTTGGCCCGAGCGAAGCGAGGGTGAAATTTTTTCGAAGAATTTATTTAAAAAACAGCAAAAAAATCCAAATTTCCAAATGATTTTCTTCTTTAAAATATCCCTTAAATAGAAGGGAAGAAGGTTTATAATTTAAGAATGGGTTTTTAAAATTTATGAGCCCGAGCGAAGCGAGGGCGAAAATTTTTAGAAAAAATGTTCAAAAAGGTCATATTTCTTTGCTTTTTCTGTTTTGTAAAAGGCAAAAAAAATGGAAGTAATTTCGGAAAAATTCGCGACTTTTGATGAATTTTGGGTCAATTTCGCGACTTTTTCGCGACTTCAGCGACCTAAATCCAAATTCGCGACTTTTTCGCGACTTTCGCGACCGGTAGACACCCTGAATAAGCAAAGAAACACTTTTTCAAATGATTTATCTTTTTTTGGATTTTCAAAAAATTTCAGAGAAAATTCCACAATTTCCTGACTTTTCCAGACCATCAAAATTCCCTGACTTTTTCCGGTTTTCCAGAGAATGGACACCCTGTTTAAGTAATTCAAAAAGTCACAACGAGCTTTTGATTCAAGTACACCTAAAAATGAGATCAACAAAATTCGCAACATGAGGGGATGAAAATGAATATGAAAACTATGCACAAAAACAACCATAAAATTCAAAAATTTACCTAAAATTTGGAAAATGTGAATTCGTAATCAAAGAAGATGGAGGAAATGACTTGACAATATTTCAGAAATGATTTTCCCTGACTTTTCCAGGTTTTCCAGACCAACTTTTCGAATTTTTCCCGGACCTTTTCAATATGATATTCGTAAACCGAAAAGGGGGGGAGGATAATTTTTTCACATGATGTACTTACATCTCGAAATTTTGCATAAGAATGATATAAAATGCATAGGATCCAACGACTTTTGTTTCAAAATCACTACAGGGTGTCTAACAAAATTTGTTGAGCAAAAAGCTTGACTTAGCTTGACCTTTTGGGATGATTTTTTGAGGGCCACCTCAAACAAAAAATGCTATGCGTCTGTGTGCCTCCCCCCCCCAATACGTCTCTGTGTCTTTAGCTACTTCATATCTTCAAGCAACGTAATCATAGATTACAAACAAAACAGTACGTACGTGTACGTTTTCAAGAAAATGATAAAAGATTGGAAAATAATCCACGAGTACAAATGGGATTTTATAAAAAAAAAGGTTCAATTATAAAATTTCAACATGAAAAAAACTTGGGCAAAAATCTCGGAGGAGGGGGGGGGGTGAAAATGAAACAGGGTGTCCACTATATTCCACAATATCACAGAAGGGTCATTCCATGTCAGTTCAACCACAAAGTGGAAAGTGGGGTCTTGGATTTTTTTGATTTTTTTGCATGTTTGTAGAGCTCAATGAGAGATGTCGAATGCCGCAAACCGGAGCTTCCAAAGTCTTTTTGGAGGGGAGCTACGAGCACTCAAAGTTTTAAGGTGAGGTTGGATATGGTAAATTTCGAGCGTGGATAACTCGGAAACGGTGATAGGTAGAAAATTGAAACTTTTTACAATGTGTAAGGGCTTTGATGAGCTTTTTGGCGATTTTTTTGAAATCAGTGTTACCACTTTTTTAACGCCGAAAATTAGCTGTAAAAGTTGAAAAAAGCTGTTTCTACATGAAGGACACCTTCAAAAATTCTGAAAAAAATATATATGATACAACTTTTCGTACTGATTAACATATATAAAAACTGGGATGGCGTTATTTTTTAAACTCGTTTTAAAAAATTTCAAAGTTTCTTCGAAAACGTAATTTTTTATCCCAATTGCTGAAAATCTCCAAAATTGATTAAATTACATTGTTTTTACCGAATTTTCATCAATATTAAAAATTAGTGATCAGAATTGTTTTTTTACAAGTCGATTTCTTGCAACGGCAGAATTTAAATGTTCAACGTATTTTAAGAACATAAAAATTAATAAGCGAATCAAGTTTCCTACTTTGCATGTTATTTTCAGTTATATTCTGTTCAAAGATGATATTTTCGAATAGGATGGCGGTCTTGAAGGGTAAATGTGAAAAAAGCCTACCTATACAATACATAACACCCATAATCGACTTGTAAAAAAATAGTTCTGATCACTAATTTTTAATATTGATGAAAATTCGGTAAAAACAATGTAATTTAATCAATTTTGGAGATTTTCAGAAATTGGGATAAAAAATTACGTTTTCGCAGAAACTTTGAAATTTTTTAAAACGAGTTTAAAAAATAACGCCATCCCAGTTTTTATATATGTTAATCAGTACGAAAAGTTGTATCATATATATTTTTTTCAGAATTTTTGAAGGTGTCTCCATGTAGAAACAGCTCTTTTCAACTTTTACAGCTAATTTTCAGCGTTAAAAAAAGTGGTAACACTGATTTCAAAAAAATCGCCAAAAATCTCATCAAAGGCCTTACACATTGTAAAAAGTTTCAATTTTCTACCTATCACCGTTTCCGAGTTATCCACGCTCGAAATTTACCATATCCAACCTCACCTTAAAACTTTGAGTGCTCGTAGCTCCCCTCCAAAAAGACTTTGGAAGCTCCGGTTTGTGGCATTCGACATCTCTCATCGAGCTCTACAAACATGCAAAAAATCAAAAAAATCCAAGACCCCACTTTCCACTTTGTGGTTGAACTGACATGGAATGACCCAGAAATAAGTTTCCCTGACTTTTCCAGGTTTTCCAGACGAATTTTTCCAGGCTTTTTAAATACAATATTCAAAAACCAAGGGGGGAGGAGAGGGTAATTTTTCACGTGATGCACTTACATCCCGAAATTTTTCAAAAGGTTGATATAAAATGTATGGGGTCTAACTTTTTTTTTCAAAATCACTAGATACTTTTTACGAGATCTTTAGATGGTCTTTTTCACGCCCAGCAAAAAGATTCAAATTCAATTCTGAAAATTTTTGAACCCACCCAACTTCGCCTCACCACAAAAATTTGAAAACTTGAAAATTTGAATTCATTACCTACAGAAAAAAAAATTCAAATAAAAAGGAAAAATTAAGAACGCAAAGCTAAGTTTTGAAAAATGAAACAAATTATGCCAGGATGTCTACCAAATCAAGCGAATGAAAATTCGGATTTTTCCGGTTTGAAAATTTAAAAACTCATGCCTCAAATTTATAAATTCACACCATCTCCTGCAATTTTTTAGTTTGTACATACCAATAGATGAAAAAATCAATGAGGAGGTGGAATATAAATCATATATTTAAGGAAGTAGGTATGTTAACGTGTTGAACCCGTGCGAAGCGAGGGCAAAAATTTTTGCGAAAAAAGATCTTCAAAAGATAAAAATTTTCCACTTTTCCCTCATTCATGTTTTCCAAAACATGGTCAATAATTTCGAATTCTGTTCCATTCCCTCCCCTTCTTTTCAACGTTGTGGTCAAGGGCATTGGGGCATTTCTTTCATAAATAGCTTATTAAAACTAAGTATCCAAAAAACTTGAGATATTGAATACATTCTGTAGAGAAAAAGAGCGTAGAGTACCCCGAGCGAAGTGAGGTAAATTCTTTTTGAATAATTCATAATTTTAATGAACGAAGTACATGCATTTCGAGTATTAATTTTATATTACGGTCAACAAAAAATGATGAATAAAAAAACCAGATACCTAACAGATGTAACAATTTGGCCGGAGCGGAGCGAGGGCGAAATGTTTTGAAAAATTTAAACAAAGACACACTTTTTTAAATGATTTAAGGCCTTTTTTTGGATTTTCGAAAAATTCTAAAATTCCCTGATTTTTCCAGACCACCAAAATGCCCTGACTTTTCCCGGCTTTCCAGAAAATGGACACCCTGTGAAAAATTTACCGACTAATATTTATTTAAAAAGGAGAAATTTGTCGACTCGTATTCTTAAAAAGGAGGAAATTTCAAAACCAGTGGTATTGAAACTGGAAAACAAAAATTCAATTCTTGGTTTTTTTGTGCTACTTTTATGACTTAGAAAAACTATACAGGGTGTCCACTATATCTCAGAAATGATTTTCCCCCGACTTTTCCAGGTTTTCCAGACCAATTTTTTGAAATTTTCCAGACCTTTTGAATATGTTATTCCTGAAGGATGCATTAGGGGTGGGTTTTTCGCGTGATGAAATTTTGCAGAAAAATTATTCAAATTGCATAATGTCCAACAATTTTTTTTAAATAATTACTTCTTATGAGATTTTTAGATGCTCCCTTTTTCCGGCCACAAAAACGACTTAAATTCAATTCCGAAAATTTTTGACGCCACTTCCCTCTCAACTCGGCACAAAAAATTGAGACATTGAATTTGTACAAAAGAAATTTCAAAGAAAAAGGAAAAACTTTGGTGTCAACCAAATCGTAAAAAAAAAAAGTTCGGATATTTCCAGTCTGAAAATTCAAAAATTTCTTCACAATTAAATCCCCCCCCCCCCAAAAAAAAATACGGCATAGCTCAGTAAATAATAGATCGATGAGGAATAAAATATTAATTATTTTGATGAGATATACAAATGCGATGAGCCTGAACGAAACGAGGCGACAATCCGGACCGCGCGAATCATTTCAGTCGTTCAGCGTTCAACTCTTTTTTACGTCTTATCACCATCTGAAAGAGGGAAACTGGAGAGTGATGAAATAAACAATTTCTAATTTCGTTGTCGGTTGTATTCTAAACGGTCAAATTTGCACATGATTATGAATAATATTCAATAATTTGAGCAAATTCGACCGTTTAAATTACAACCGACTACGAAATTCAAAATTGTTTATTTCATCACTCTCCAGTTTCCCTCTTTCAGCTGGTGATAAGACGTAAAAAAGAGTTGAACGCTGAACGACTGAAATGATTCGCGCGGTCCGGATTTTTGGAAAAAAGCCCTTCAAAACTTGAAAATTCATCACTTTACGCTCCCAGTAAAATTTCCCAAAATGTGATCAAAAAAATACAAATTCTCTTCCATTCCCTTCCCTTCTTTTTCAAAATCGTGATCAGGGGCATCATGGTACTCCTTTCTCATTACATTTTATCAAAAAGTACAGGTTAAAAAAAAACTGTACAAAGAAATTTTTGTTGAAAACTCAATGTTTCAATAGACAAAAACGTGTGCTCAAATATCAATTTTTTTGTACATTATGGTCAACAAAAAATGATACATACAAAAATCAGTTAAAACAGTATGGCCCGAACGGAGCGAGGGAATTTTTTTTTTTAAATTTATAATAAAATGAGTCCGGAAACTTCAGATAATTTATACTTCTTCTGGATTTTTACAAAATTCTACCGGAAATACCGGAAATTTCAAAATTCCCTGACTTTACCCGGTTTTCCAGAAAATGGACACCCTGCTACATTAAATTTCTCCTCAGTAAAAAAAAATTGAAAATTTCCATTTGAGATCTCCTTAAAATCCTCAAATAAATTTGAAGGACAAATTTTTTCCGTTTCAATATATTCAATCGTCTGAGACAGAAAACAAGAGTTCATATCATAATTTTGAAGAAAAATTACGTAAAATCATTGAGCCCTAGCGAAACGAGGGCGAAAATTTCTGAAAAAATAGTACCCAGAATCTCAAATTCTCTAGTCAAAATTCGTATTTTTTTCGTGTTATGTTTTGTCTTCCAAAAAAATAGATACCTATCTATTAGGGTGGAGTGAAAAACCCAACTTTCAAAATTTGAAATGCCCGGGTATGGAAAAGTGGCTACTAGTAGAGGGAAACCTGTGTGCAAAATTTCAGATCAATTGAAAAAAGTTTAGAGGTTCCAGCAGAGCATCAAAGTTTTTATGCCTTTTCATATGGATTTGGCCAATGTTTCTAGCTCCGTAGTCCGTACTAATGCTAAATTTATTCTATCCTATGTGTTTCTTATCACTCTGACTCCGTCTCATCCATATTTGATGATGACCCTCCTTCCCCTCTTAAATGTTTCAGGATCGTCAGTTCCTCAGTATGGCCCAATAATGCCTATTATGAACCAAATTAATAGACAATGATGGGCGTTGTTTCCAATGCAGTTTTAAGTGTTTTAATTCGCTTATGTTTTTGAAATTACAAAATGTTTAAAACCAGAAATCAATCAAATTGTCCAATATTTGGAGCAACTGCTTCTTTTAAAAGTAACGTTCTGCCTACCTGCACTGATATTAAGGGTAAGGTTGCCATATTTCGACCACTTTTTTTCAAACTTCCACTAATCGAAGACTTTTTTGAGATAGAAACGTCGAAAATGACTCAAAAAATACCTGGATCCTTCCTCTACCACTCCCTAAAAATTTTGAGCCAATACAACCATTTTTTTGTATTTTTTGCGATTTTTTTTTCTGAGGGAACTCAAAAATTGATTTTGAAATTTTGGGTTCCTAATTTCGACCACCAGCTGATTTCGCCCGCATAGAGCGGAATCTACCCGAAAAGAATTTTTTCATATTCTTCTTTCATAGATAAACAAAATGAGACCAAAACGACAACCCTACAACCAAAACTCGGGGAGAAAATTTAAAAAAAAAAAATCGCATTCAAAAAACAGATTACATGAGATAGTATAGCTGGTCGAGATTAGGGTACCCCAAAGAATTTGAACTTTGGTGAAAATTTTTGTAAAGAATGTGTAAAAAATTTTTTCATCTATGCGATTTCGTTTTTTTTTTCAATTTTCTCCACTAATTTTGCCTGTAGGCTTGTGATTTTGGTCTCAAATTGTTCGTCTATGAAAAAGGAATATGAAAACAAAATTTCTGTGTAGATTGTGTCCATAGCGGCCAAAATTGGCCGGTGGTCGAAATTAGGAAGCGGTCGAAGTTAGGGCACTTTACCCTTATTTGGAATTTTTTGAAAATACGCCAAAGTTTATCTGCTGAGAAGAAAAGTTGTACTGTAACCATAAGTGATGTTTTTAAAATTTTAATACCAGAATTGAAAGTGGTATGGGAAAAAATATCTACCAGTTTTAAGAGAAGCTGCAGGTATCTAGTTTTAAGAGAAGCTGCAGGTATCTGTGTTGCAGAAGTTGCTCAAGAAGCTTATGTGAGAAACAAGTTGAAATCATGTAAGCTAATGCCAAAATTTAATACTAAAAACGAATATAACCTTTAATTATGTTTTTATATGTTTGTTTTATGATAGATGAAATTTTAATAAAACAGAATTTTGAAGAATATAATTTTTTCAAAATTTTCATTTTTCTTGGCTCTGCTGGAACCCCTAAACGTTGATTCCGGGGGCTGAAATTTTGGGGGTCAATTATACTTCTATCAAGGCCACTTTTCCGCACCCGGGCTTTTCATTTAAAGAAAAAAGTTGAAAAAGGACCCGTTTCACTCCACCCTACTATCTATGGACTCATCACCCAGATCTCCTTCCCAAAAAATTGAAACATTTTTGAAAATTTCCAAGCTAGATCGTTACCGAGTACTTTTATGAATAAGGACTATTTTTGTCACTTGAAAATATTAATTGTCTGGGCTGAAACGGAAGAAGGTTCATACCATCATTTTGAAAAAATAAAATAGTGTAAATTCACTAAGCCCAAGCGAAGCGAGAACGAAATTTTTTGAAAAAAAAGACATTTAAAAGCTAAAATTTCTTCATTGTTATAATCAATGATTTAGTATTAAAAGGGAGGCGAAATCTTTAGCCCTTATCTCTAAAATAAATCTTATTGTTTTTTTTATGCCCGAGCGAAGCGAGGGTCTTCAGAAAAACGGGTCATTTTCGAAAAAAATAGAGCCCCAGAACGAATATCAACTGAAAAATTTGTATTTTTTTCACCTTTAAAAAAAAATTAATCATCAGAGGTAAATGGAAGTTTCTTCTGATTTTTGAAAAAAAGCTTGACCTTTCGAGTTAATTTGAGTAAATTAGTCAAAAAGCTAAACTTTTCAGTACCCGCATGACTTTTTTGAAAAAAAAATTTGACTTATTAGGACCGTTAGATACCCTGCACTGGATACTTTTTACGAGATATTTACATGCTCCGCTTCGGGCCAAAAAAAGATTCAAATTTAATTCTGAAAATTTTCAAGCCCACCAAACTCTTCTTTACCACAAAAATTTGAAAATTTGAATTTATTACCTACAGAAAAAATTTCAAATAAAAAGGAAAAACAGTGTTCTTTCGTAAAATTAAGTTTTGAAAAATGAAATAAATTACGCTACGATGTCTACCAAAGCAAGCGAATGAAAATCCGGATTTTTCCGAGCCGAAAATTCAAAAATTTCTTCACATTTTATTCACCCTCCCTCACCACATCTAAAAAAAACATGTCCCAAATTTAAAAAATTCACGCAATTCCCTGCAATTTTTTAGTTTGTACCAATACAAACAAAAGTCAATGACGAGGTAAAATATTAATAATTTTATGGAAACATACAGGGTGTCCGGTAAGTGGTCTGCCATACTTCATTTTTGGATATAACCGGGTAACACTAAAAAAAAAAGTTAGATGAATAAGTTGCATATCTTGAAAATTAAAGGGGCAAATGATTTTTTTTAGAAAATCACGTAATTTTTTTTCAATCATGGGGATGGATGGTACTTTGAAAAGTGAATAAATTTTCATTATATGACTTTTTGCATAACTTGAAAATTGAAGGGGCTACAAAAAATTTTGTTCAAAAAAGTTCTAAAAAAATCAACTAATTAAGGGAATGGACAGTAAGTTGAAAAATGAACAAATTTTGTTCCACAGACTTTTTGCCTAACATAAAAAATGAAGGGGCTACGAGTCATTCAAAATTTAGAAAATTTTCAAAAATTTTGAAGCCCACTTTTTTCGAATGACCCGTAGCCCCTTCATTATTTATGTTAGGCAAAAAGTCTGTGGAACAAAATTTGTTCATTTTTCAACATACTATCCAGTATCCATTCCCTTAATTAGTTAATTTTTTTAGAACTTTTTTGAACAAAATTTTTTGTAGCCCCTTCAATTTTCAAGTTATGCAAAAAGTCATACAATGAAAATTTATTCAGTTTTCAAAGTACCATCCATTCCCATGATTGAAAAAAAAATTACATGATTTTTAAAAAAAAAAACATAATTTGCCCCTTCAATTTTCAAGATATGCAACTTATTCAACTAACGTTTCTTTTTAGTGGTACCCGGTTATATCCAAAAATCAAGTATGGCAGACCACTTACCGGACACCCTGTATAAACGTGTTGAGTTCGAGCGGAACTAGGGCGAAATTTTTTGAAAAATTTATAATAAAATAAACAAAGAAACTCTTCAAAATGATTAATATTTTTTTTGAATTTACGAAAAATTTCAGAGAAAAATCCAAAATTTTATGACTTTTCCTGACCACCAAATTTCCCTGACCTTTCCCAGTTTTTCAGAGAATGGACATCCTGCCTTGTACAACACGTTCACTTAAAAAATTCCAAACTTTCTTCATAACAAATAATATCAACTGCTTTGTAAGGAAAAACGAAGAAATCAAGAATTAGAAAATTCTTTATCGATTACCTTATCGTGATTGGTACTGACAATGGAGTGAAATTTCTACTAAAAATTGGCAACGTGATACCACTTAGCTGAGCTAGATAATGGTTAAAGAAACTGAGAAGCTATGAACGAAAATATTCGAAAATTTAAATAATTTCTAAAATTGGAAAATGAAAATTTATAATCAAAGAAAGAGAAAGGAAGTGACTTGACAAATTGATGGGTAATGTAAGTAGCGAAATCTCGAAGTCAAAAATTGCCAACATTTTCAAAAATTAAAAGCTGCTATCGTAAATTTATGAATACCTCGAATGTATGTAACTACCACTCTAAACGACGCGACGCGAGATTCCAATTTGAAAAAAATTTAGAAGAAAAATGAGTACATTTTGTAGAATAAAATACGACCTATCATTTCAAAAAATTGGAAGAAAAAATCACCATGTCAAATTCCTGAGGATCAGTAAACATACGACAACACCATATCACAGAACTGAGCTACGCATCCATCAGGGAAAATTGAAAAAATAGAAACAAAATCACTTAGTATCAATAAAATTTTAAAATTAAAAATAAATATCAGTCATTCAAGACTGTTGGCAAGGGAAAATATAGCAGCAGTTATCTCTTTGGATTTAGAAGTAGAACGAACCACTCAATACAATGCAGTAAGGTAATAACTTACGATAATAATAAAAAAAAAATTCAATCCCAATATTTTTCTCACCTCAAATGGGAAATAATCCCTTTCAGAAGCAAATTTTACGAAAAAAAAAATGTAAATTAGCCCAAGCACATCTAATAATTGAAAAAACTCTACTTAAAAGAGCGTTTTAATTAGACGAATCTTAAACAGTGGGTCAGTTATACCTACAATCAGAGAAAAATCTTCAAAATCACCTCACTGCACTGTGTATTAATTCTAATCCATGAACCTGAAAAATCACAACTGGGAGTTGGCTCGCAGGTATTTAATATCCACACTTGGAATGTAGGAAAATTATTTCTAGACGTGAATTCCAAGGGACTTGAGCATATGCATATCAAAAATCGTTGATTGAATATTTCAAGCATGCAAAAAACGTACGATTTCATTGGGAATTCAGAATAAAGGTCGTACCTGTACAAACAATAAAAAATGTCAAGAGTGAATAAATTCCAGATTCATAAAAAAAAAGTTTACCTGGCTGCTACCCATAATCTTGAAAAAAATCATTATAGTATAATGGGAGAAGGGATCAATTAGTTTCACACACATAAATTATGAAAAATATGAGGTATTTAACCCAAATAATGAACCAATAACTGAATATCAATTGCGTACTTCACAAACATCGAAAAACTAAGAGTTGTAAGTTATAAAAATTGAAAAATCATAGTTATATAAATGGTCTTGATCGACTTCGTCTCAAAATCGAAAGATACATATGTAATATTGAAAATTTATTTCCACACACGAGTTCGAGGTATCTACTTGAGCAAAATAATGTACTTTTACATCCCCCGAAACATACGTCATAAACCAATACGCGCAATACTAGCTGTCCAGAACAAAGAAGAAACACGAGATACCTTTTCACTGGAAAGACGCGAAATCGCACTACCGCGTACACACATACACACCTACTCACACACATATACACGCACGAATTGACAAATTTTACATACGAATCGGTAAACGAATTGCCGAATTTTACATACGAAACGATAAACGGAATTCGCGAGAGCTCGACACAAATCTAGATATATCTCTTAATTATTAATTTCAAAAAGATTACCGGTCAATCGCAGGGTACCAGGGTATAATGGCGAACACGCGGACTTCGACATTAGGTACGTTACTAAAAGCGTTACAAAAAGATGAACAGCGGCCATAAAAAGGTTTTACTGTTTAATACATCATTTAAGCATTTAAGCACTAAAATATAAAACTTAGCGTAATAACAAATTAATGCAACTTACATTTTCTTTAATAACTCGTCCAAAAAACACAACGAACACGCGACACAAAATTGCACAGAACAGTAGCACCTTCCATCGCGAACGAGAACAGCTTCCAAAATGCGACTGCAAAATCGCGGGATTGGAACACGGAAAAACAGAACGCTAAAATGGCGTAGAATGGCGTAGAGCCGTAGATGTAGAAGAACTGTAGAAGCCAAAGAAGAAACTGAACACAGATTTTATCTGTGATATGGCAATTCCAAAGAGAAACTGAACAAAAGATCGTGAATCGTGAGCGTGACGCTTTGACATTTTTTTGAGTCACGCTCACGCTGTCATTTACTGGCTCCATAATTTCAATGTACTACAAAATAGCGTGATCTTTTCTAGCTCCGCAATTAAATTGCTTATCATTTCAATTCGTGTTTAGCGGGCGATTTGCGGGTTTTCAAAATTTTAAAATCATTGAATTCAATTGTATTAATAATTTATTAATTAATTAATTTAATTTAGAAAATGGGGCCTAACAAATGTTCTTTCAAACAGTGCCCCAATTACTCTAAGAATTTTAAACTGTTTCGTGTCCCTAAAGTGCATGCTAAATCTATCAATTTACGACATAATCGACTACAAATTCAACGAAGGAAAGCCTGGTTGAAGGCCCTAAATTTGAAAGACGATTCAAAATGTTTGAGGAGTTGTTCTAATCATTTTGTTCCTGGTAAGTTGAAATATGGTGGTATTATTCTCTGTTTATTGTCAGTTCGGGATTTCTTCAGATCAATCTCCGTTTTAGAAAACCCAGCTCACCTCCATGAAATAAATAACATTAACTGGGCACCGTCTATCAATATATGCAGTCATAACGATGAGGTAATATAAACAATTATAACACAATGCTATGTTTTAATTAATCGTATTCTTAGTAAATTGTTTCGCAGTTAAATCACATATTTTCGTAATTAATTTAGACACAAAAATCTCAAAACGACGAAGATGATTAAACAGTAACTCCGGCTCTGCTGCTACTAAAGATGAATACGCTTCCAACATAGATGAGTTCATTTTACTTGAATCTATCAAAGAGATTACCATTTTAAGATCTTTGGGTACGCAAACAGAAACAGACGAGGTAGAAATGATAATTTCTGATTTTTTATTTTAATATCCATTTTAAATATAGAGCGCTGGTTCTCAAACTCACTTTTCTTCTGTTCAGTTCGACGAGAAAATGATCGACGATGAAATTAGTGCACCAGTTGTTTCACTGGATGTAAACTCTGGAACTATTCGCCAATCCTCTGGAGTCCAAACTGTCGATGATTCGTTGAGTCGTGAAATGTTTAAGAAGAACAATTAAAAAGCTGCTACTGCAGGTAGAGTCTTATAAAAAGGAGTCGGGAAATTTAAAGGAGCAGGTGGCATGCCTATCAAAGAATGCTTATTAATCTAAAAATTATCACCCGGTATCAGAAACTAAAATATTGAATGAAAATTGCTCCTTAATGAGATTGGTTGTTCAGAAGATGGTGAAAAGGTAAGATCTTTAACCGAAATGCCCAACTTGGGCGTATTTAAATCAATTTTTTATATAGGAAAATTGTTTTGTAAAATAAAAAGGACGAAATTGGGTAATTTTCAGAAATTGGTCCTGACATGTGTGCTTGGTTTCAAAAATAAATGTTTGGAACTAAATTTGAATTGGTTTTTTTCAGTTTCATCTTTTTATATGAAGTATAAATTGATAGAAAACCTAACAAAGAGCCCTTAATATCACACCCTTCTGTCTCATTTCAGATTATGTATATTTCACTCACCGAATAACTATTTCGCTGATCTTGGTGATTTCATTATTATCTTCGTTTTTTCTTCCGATCTACGCATCCAGTATTTATAGCGATTACGAAGGTATAGTGATATAGATATAAACAACTTTCATCTGATAATCAGTTTTTAACTTGTCATCAATATTTGCGAATATGTAGTTTTTCAAACTTTGTTTTCGTTTATTCTTAGACTGCTTCCTGGCCGCAGTATCATTTACAACATTCGTTGATTTTTATTCGTGAAGTTATCTTCAATCTGATGCGGACATCGCGTTCATTTGTAACAACTATCGTGTGCTATAACTTCGCTAAATAATTGTGCTCCAGATTCGCATTTGACATCCTTCGTTTTTACTGATTTAATCCATTATTTGGATCATTCGATATCAAGCTTTCAAGAATCTAGCATCATGTCTGGCAGTAAAGACAATTCCGATGAAGTAAGCCTTACCTACTTTTTTATTGTGTACATAAAAATGTATTTTTGATTCGTTATGCAATACATGTATTGTCCTTTTTCGATATCTAGGCCCGAGTTACGTCTTACGTATTCAACGTATTCAATTTGTAGCCGTAATAAAAAACATGGGTAAACCACTTTCAAAAACTGAAGCGTCCACTCTTATTTTACAATCTTGTTGATTTCCTGCTAAAATCGTACTATTGGAAAAGTGAATTTTTTTATCCTGGAAATCTTATCGCCATAAAGAAAAAAATGGCACCAGGACTACAAAAATTTTGAAAAAAATAGGCTCTGAAGGGCCACTCCTCATTGATTTGGGAGAGATCATATTACAATTTTGATTCCAGAATGTATTTGTCAAATGTGAATTAAGGAGCTCGATAGTTGGTAGGAACCTAAATTTTATCAAGTTTTGTAAAAATATACTGTTTTAAAAAATTTCATTTTTACTGAAAAGCTGATTTGTGAAAATTCAAAAATCTTCCATATAGCTAAAATTTTTAGAAAATGCTTTTCCCAAAAATCGAAGTCCTTCCATTGTCTTGATAGTTAATTTTTTATACTTTAATCCATCATTTTTTCATCAAAATATTATTTTTTCAGAAATTTCCCGATTGGGCCAAGACTGCAGCTGAAGACTGGTATCCAGAGTGGAATAGAAAGCTGTATCAATACAAAACATTTCGTAATTCTCAAAACAGCTTATTAAAGGAGTACATTGGAATCATATTATTCGGTCTTCCCAGCCACGAGTCCACATCGGTTCCAGATTTATATGAGCTATTCTTCAAGTACTCCCCTAAACAACAGAAAATTATCACGGCCATCTTCGATAAACTTGAATTTAACGATAAAAATTGCGTTATGGTAAATCATACTTATTTATTCCTCAAAAATGGTACCGTACAAAGTGTTTTTCATCAGAAGTCCAACAACAAAGTACTTTTTGTCGACATTTTGGGACGTGTTTACCAATCGTGGAAGCATTTCTGCGATACAAATCAGTCGATTTCTTGTCCATACTTGGCACCTGTTAATGGTATACATAAACCAGACCAACAATTGGATGTTTACCAGCCACCTAAAATCTGGAAAGTTTTTAAAATGCTATCTTTTATGTTCTATGAGTTTTTTTAAATTTTTTATGGAGTACCGTTAACTAAAGAAAACAGCTAACCTCGGTGACCCCCGAGGTGCGAGGCCAATCAACAGTTCAACACACGTTCAACTTCAACCTGATACAGTTTTACGTTTTCCTTCCCTCTCTCCAACTTTCTTTTGCTGACGTTCGTACTAAATAAATTCTGTCATAAGTAGCTATACATAGATACGTATCTACTTATGTACTTATCGATAAAGTTCGACTTTAAAAAATAAATCTTTTTTCTAATCTGTGCTTATGTATCAATGTATATTATTTTATGTGCCTGTGAAGTACCTACGTAATAAAAGTCCAAAGTTGAAGAGATGGTTAGGAAATTATGCGGAAATCTCAAATCGATTTCGTAAAAATCTCTCCTTTCTGACTCCACAGTTTACGTTTTCTTTCTGAGCCTTAAGTACATAAATGTATAATCTGATTACGATCAACATTTTTTTGAAAACTAGAAAAAAAATTTTCAATCATGGTTTTGGGAAGAATAATTTTACGCAAAAATACCATTGACGCTGGTTTCTTATATTGGCTCATTTTTCAGAGACTTTTTAAAAAGATATTATCTTTTTTCATGTTTTCTTAAAATCTAAGTACTTATTCAGCAAAAATCGTGGAAAATCGACTAATGGTTTGCATGAGTTAAAATAGTCATATTACTGCATCATTTTAAGGGGAAAAATTTCAATTTTTTATTGAACTTTGAAAAAACACACAATATTGTTAAGAGTTCTTGAAAAATAGGCACCAATGGTATTTCTGGGCGAAGACATTCTTCCAACACTATTTTCCGATAAATAAGTTGATTTTATATTTTTCAAAATATTTCCACGTCGGTTTGAGATCATAACGTGTTCAAATACCCCATTCTAGACAACTCGCACGATAATCGGGGACAAAATTTTTTTGACCCAACAAGATGAGCCTCAAACTCATCATATTCGACTCCTTTTTTGATTATTTTGGCATTATAAAAAATGGTAGGAAGAAAAAAGTGCGCTGTTTTTGGAAGAAAAAGTATTTTTTCGAGTACCTACTTGTTTTGAAAATGGTTATTTCAGCTGTTTTTAAAGCTGTAAAATTCATAATAAGAGTCGAACGCGACTAATTTGAGGTCGGTAATTCCGAATCTGACGTCCGTTTTCAGTCCTCAATTTTTGTTTTCGAAATATCACCCATTTTTCACTCAAAAATTCGATATTTGAGCAATCGACCAACGATATCGTAAAATTATGCGAAATTTAGAATCTGCAACCTCGAAATTAGTCATATTCTACTTCTCTTTCGAATTTTACCTGCTTCTTGCTTCTTCACTCTTCAGCAATGAAATTCGTAAAATTTTACAATCTAAAAAATTCCAATAAAAACCAGGAAAAATAACATAACAGTTTCACGCTTAACGAAGCGGCAACACTGGAATCGGGTGTTAGGAGTTAACGACCTCCTAATATCTCATATTCTCTTAGTGGAAATTGTGTTTTTTCACTACAATTCGAGCCGTTGTCGACCATTTGTCGTGTTATTCGAGTTGCATACCTAGTGCTGTAACAAGTGAACTATTTTTAATTTTGAAAATTTCACTTTATGGCTGGGAAATTGGGTAAAAAGTCAAAACTTACTAATTTTACGTCGCTGATTACGAATGTGAGATTATATTTGCGAAATGTTTCCATATTGACTATATTTACACGTAAAAAATACGTTTCTTCCATACAATTATGGTTTTCAGGAAAAATCAAATTGTACCAGTGAATTTATCGGATCATCAAACTCCCTTCAATCGATTTAATTTGAATCAATTTTCTATAAATTCGTAGAAAATAATTTTTCAAATTTAGTATCGGGTAAACAAGACCTTCTGGTGTGTTATATTCACCCATTGAAAATGGTGTTTTTTCACGTCAAATTGGGCCCAATGAAGATTTCTGTCGTATCGTTTGAGTTGAATAACTCGCCGTTGCGTGGCGCAGATTAGTTTTTTTCTTCGAGTTAGGTTTTTTGAGGTATTTCCAGGCTAAGACTCCGGGAAATCGAAAGAATTTCGTCAACTAGAACATATGATACCATAAATTTTTAAAAAATACAAATTTATTCGAAATAAAGCTTAGATTTGCAGATTGTAACGAATTTCTCATCAATATTGAAGCTCCGAATTTAAAATACGTAATAACGATGAAAAAAATAAATTAAAATTATGAAGTAACTTAGAATAGAAATATTCCTGATGTAAACAATCACAAACAAATATAGAAAAATTAAAACAGAAAATAAAAATAATACGTATTCCGACAGTGAGACGGTATTGTGTTTTATGATTCTTAAAGCTTTAAAAATAAGTGATATTTCAGTAGTTTTCAGTCATGTTTTAGAAAAATTAAACTCGAGCAGCAGCAGCAGGATTTGTCCAGAAGATTTTATGTACTTTGCCATCGTAAATGAAATTATTATCTTTGAATATGCTGCTTTCGTAAAACTGCCGAAGATCAAACACATTGATTTGTTTAACCTAAAAAAAAATTAAATAAAAAATAAGTAAAATTTAAGGTAGAAAATTAACAATTATTTAATAAAGTAGGAATCGCTATGAAATTTTCAAAAAAAAAAAGGTAATTTTAGTAATCTGATACCCCCTCCCTCCAAAAAAGTAACCAACATATTAATTCATCCACAATATTGAATGTGAATCACAGCTACTTTTTAGATTTTTCAATAAAAAAAATGACACAAAATAATCGAATATTTTTTAGAACAATTACAAAATTTGTAATTCGTGAACAATTCCACGCTGCGATACAATTGTGGTTAGCCCCTCTCATCCCTCTTCCAGAAAGAGAAATTCAAATCTGAAAATTTTCTAGGGAGAAAAAAAATTGAAATCTGAGTTCTCAAAACAGTTCAAATTTAAATTAATTACAAAATTTTCTTCAAGTATAAGAAAAATTGTTCCAAAACAAAACTTTTTTTTAACCAAGAAAATTAGATTCTGTACATTTTAAAATTTTCAGAACTGAATAAAACATTGATTTTAATATGTTTTATGCGAAGGAAAAACTAAAATGAGGGTAATTTTATAACCTGAATAAGTCAATAAAGAGAGGGCAATTTTTAAAAACAGTTTTTGTGAAGAACAAATTTTTTAAAAGGTATTATTTTATAATAATTGACTTTTTCATAAAATGGAGCAAAACCAAAATTCATTTAATTTCTAAAAATATATAATGTGGTATGATTTTGAACGTGATTCAACTTCAAAATAGAGATACTTTCAAAAAAAAGAGAGAAAAATCACAAAAATTGAAAGGAAATACTTCAAAAAAAATTGCAATTAACCCGTTAAACTACATTTTTTACACTTTTCATATGAAATTGAGCGGAATTTTGCCTATTTTTGATGAAGTAGAAAGTTCGGAGGTTGAAAAGCAACAATCGTAACCAAATTTGTAAAAAGTAACTTCACATCGATGCCTGAAGAGGAAAAAAAATCTAAATAGACGCAAAACATCAATCGTACTTTATCCTTGAATTCTTTCTCTTCAATTTCCACAGAATTAACGACGACTCCGTGAATACCACGAATATATCGTAACTGATCCATGGCCATTTGACGTAAAATAAAGAATAATAATTCGGAAATATCTTTTTTGAAAGATAGATATTTTTGGAATGTCTGTAAAAAAGAAAAGATTAATTTTCGATCAACCCTTTTCGATAAAATACATTTTAATCTACTTACGCTTCTCATCGATTTCATAACACTGTACTTCTGCGTCTCGATAAACGATTCCAACATGATACGTATGGCCATATTGACATCATCCTCGTGTACGAAATCTCTCAAATGCATTTTAGCGTGTGCTTCGGCCATTCTGATGACGCTCTCGATGTGACGAACAGTAATAGGCAAACTTCCAGTGCTCTGGAATCAATCGAATGTAAAATTTAATGAAAATTTAACCGGTTAGACGATTTCGAGGACAGAATATCTTACCAAAGACTCCTGTCTCAATTGACTGTACATTTTGGAGACTTTATCCTGATCCATGTTTTGTAATTTGGGATGCATGTTTTGCTTGGCGTAGACGATGTATTTTTTCAGAATGTCTTGAGGTATCAATTCGACTCCGGTTTCGGTGACGAGAGGAGCATCATCGGGGGTGTTGGCAGCGTTAATGGGATGATGTCTGATGTGAGAGTCGATTACGAAATTGGCCAGTTTGATATCTTTGACCGAATCCACTTCGTCGCGGACTACGCACAGGATATCGAATCGAGACATAATCGGTTCGGTCAATTGTACCTATAAAAATATCACAAATTAGAAAAATTTTAGCACAAAATCTGATAAAAAATACACGAATATGTACATTTTCTGAGAATGTCAACGTAGGATCGTATCTGCCTCCGATTGGATTAGCAGCAGCAATAACAGCACATCTTGCTTGTAAGGATGTGACGATACCTGCTTTCGAGATGGAAATAGACTGCTGTTCCATGGCTTCGTGGATCGAAGTACGATCTTGATCGTTCATCTGATCGTAGAAAAAAATTAATTATAATTAAGATATTAATCATCTCCGAATGAGATTCGAACTTGAAAAAATTGAATTACTTTATCAAATTCGTCAATAAGACAGACGCCTTGATCAGCCAATACCAAAGCACCGGCTTCCAAAGTCCATTCGCGACTCTGCGGATTACGACGAACGTACGCAGTTAAACCGACAGCAGAGGCTCCTTGACCGGTAGTGAAAATAGCCCTCGGAGCAATCTTTTCGACATATTTCAAAAATTGCGATTTGGCTGTACCAGGGTCTCCGCAAAGAAGAACGTTGATGTCTCCACGAATCTTGTGTTTATCACCTAAAAAACGGAATTAGTCGTTGCGAAGATATTTTAACTACATTTCGATCAAATGAGGTCATTCGTACCTGGATTTTTGGGTACTCCACCGAATAACGATAAAGCTAGACCTCGTTTGATGTAGTTGTGGCCGTAAATCGAAGGACCAATACTGGCGACTATTCTTTCGCCGATACGATGATCTTTAGACAATTTCAGAATAGTTTGAACGTCTTCGTCGGTCAAGGATTCGATAATTTGTTTATTGTCTTTCACGATCAGATGGTTGGCTAGAATTACAGTGCCGAAGACTGGGAATCCTTGTTCGGTGTTCAAGGAACCGTCGTAGGTACACGAGTAGATACCGGTGATATCGATTTCATCGCCAGGTTTACATCTATCGCAGAGATCAGCCAACAGGATACATTCTTTACTTCTGGGTATTCTACCGGCTGGAACGTGAGCTGGGGATTCTTGGATGGTGATTCGTTGATAATTACGGTATAAAGTTTTTTCCATGTTGACCTGTGGAGTGGAAATTATGAAAAAGTTTCGATTTTTACAGAACAATTCGAAGAGTAAAAAATACTCACCAAGAAAGGTCCGCTGCTTTGGCATTCCGGACAAGATCCCGGTTTAACTTCTGTATCTTGAGATTGAGTAAACGGTCCCAAAATAAATCCGCATTTGTTACAATCGTATTTCACGTAAGATAATTGGGGCAATACACCGGTTGTAGCAGTTACTACGCCTGTCGTTCTTACTAATTGATTCAAGTGCATTTTTCTGCCAAAAAAGACACAATTGGAGCAAAACGTTCATGCAGATCGAAAAAATGAAAAAAAAAACACTCACCTGAACGTTCTAACATCTTCGGTAAGAGGTAAATCAGAAATCCTGACGTGGATCTCGCTGGCAATCCTTTCGTATGAGGGGTAAACAGCCAGAACCAACTCTTTAGCTACTTTATCGAATATTTCCAATACTTCGGCGGGTGCTTCGGGCAAGAAATAAGCCAACGCTTGCTCGGTAACGGCCAAATTGGTGAATTCTACTTCGAAACTGGAATGATTGCTTTCGCACATGCGACGAATTTTATCCTTGTAAACGTATTGTTTTTTGGAATTGACGAAGTTTCGTAGGAAGTTCTTGAATCGGTTGGCAATTTCGGTTCGAGGAGCTAACATGGTTACCCATTCTTTGATAGAGTGACCTTTGGTGTCTTCGAGATTTTCAATAGATTCTATCATCTGAGAACAAAAACGGTAAAGTTGAATGAACACATCTGATGAGCATTTCAATGACGAAAGGAAACACTTTAATTACTTCTTCATCGTCCAAATCATCCATAGCATTTCTATCGGCCATTTTCCTTTTACGACGAGGTGCTTCGTCATCGTCACTTTCATCTACAACGAGAAATTATTTTTAAAATGTCGTAAAATAATGATAAGAGAAAAGGTATACGAATTACCGTATATTAAGGCTTCGTCTCCTCTTCTTCCAAAAGCCTCCTCACGGTCCCGACGTCTCAATTCTTGTTCAGCAGCGACACGGTCGGTGATATCCATATGATCGTAATCTTCATCATCCAAATCTCCTCGATCGTACCGATCCAATTCAGGCATAGCACGATAATCGCTACAATGATCATGATTAAATAAATAATTTATGACTGGAACGATTCCGAATTGTTATTGAAATGAGTTCACTTACGCTTCCATATTGTCTCCGAATAAATCCTCTCCATCGGCTTCATCTTCTTCGAATTGAAGAGGTTCCCCTTGCGGAATGATATCACTTTCATCTTCGAATTCGTGCGGCGGAGATGTGCCGATTTCTGAAGATTCAGGTACCGGTGAACTAGCCCGGGAGGAACCGAGTTGCTGCGAAATATTGTATGTTTTATAAAAGGCTAGCGGAGAAAAGATATAGAGAATCGTAGTATGAGATTTGATCGACTTACCGACATTGTAGAGATGAGGGAATAAGATGTATGTCAAGTTCCGATGTGTTTGTATAACTGTTGGAATGATCAAATGCGTTCTACCGAAGTTCGAAGTTCTTAGCAATCTGTCTTCATTGTCTGATGTTCTAGATGTTCCCGAAATCCGAAGTTCCTGGTTTTCGAAGTGAAATAATAACAAGGAAAACGTGTTCTTTATTCCATAGGAATTTTGATTATGATAACAAATTGAAAAAGCGGGAAAAATTCCAAACAATGCTGCCATTTTCACTGTTTACAAAAACCCTATAAAATAGAAATAACCGAAACAGAAACTATAATACCTACCTAAACTACCTAGCCAATAAGAGCTGTAAAAAAAGACTAATTAGAGCACTTTGTAGTTATTTCTCAATTTGTGGAGCTATTAAATTTTTTCTTTTTTTCTTCGCTCAAAATTTTTTCGTCTTTTTTTTGGCTGGGGCGCTGGGGCACCGAAGATAGCTAGAGTGAAATACTGATTTCCTTAATCTCTATTTTTTTTTTTTAGACAATTCATAAATTCTCATTTGTACTCTCTGCTCCCACATAAACGTTAAATTCGCATTCTATCAAAGAAAATTTCTCAGTATTTCCAATCATCGGATTTATATCCACATCCACTAAATAAACAAAAACAAAAACGATCTATAAACGATCACCTTAAATAAATAATCAATTGAGATCATATTTTGAAAAATATTCCCCTTAAGCTCAGGCTCAACGAATCAAATTTGTCAAAACCTAATTTACCTAATATACTTACGGAGATGATTACGTACCAACACAGATACAGAGATTGTACCTGCGCGTGAACTACGAAAACGAACCAAAAACGTAAATTAATGTTTATTATCAACCATTAATTATAAAATCATTTTCCTTCATTACCATCGTACACTAACGTATAACCGCATTTACCACAATAATGTCTGTCAGACATCGCAGCCATGAAAACTCCGGCTCCGCAACGTTCCATGGGGCATTCTCGGCGTAAACGGAAAATCTTTCCATTTTCATCGACCTACAACAATTCGGCCAAATTACACCGAAATTCGTAACAAAAAATCAATCAGGGGACAGGTTTTTACGTACTTTGTAGAATTTCAAAACAGCGAGCTTAATCTTCTTCTTCTTATGTTTGATTTTTTTCGGCGTAGAGTAATTCTTCTTCTTCCTTTTCTTCGCACCACCTCTCAGTCTCAATACTAAATGTAAAGTCGATTCTTTTTGGATGTTGTAATCCGAAAGGGTACGTCCATCTTCAAGTTGTTTACCCGCGAAAATCAAACGTTGTTGGTCGGGAGGAATGCCTGGAAAGAAACACGTAATTAGAATGATTTGCAAATGATTACAGACTAATTGTAAGTTTAGGACAAGTTTGAATACCTTCTTTGTCTTGAATTTTAGCTTTCACATTTTCGATAGTGTCGCTGGGTTCGACCTCAAGGGTGATGGTCTTACCCGTCAAAGTCTTGACGAAAATCTGCATCTTCTACGGTCAAACCTGAACAAAAAACACATTCAAATTAATACATTAATCATACACGAAATGGGAAATCATTTTCTAATTCGTTCAACTCCCAATTTCAACGACACTTTGCAAACTAACAACTCTTATGACGAATAAATTTACGAAAGTCTCGAAAGTACTCAGTAACATAATCACTAGATATTCGGTTACGAAAAGATGCTGATGTAGGCCTGATGGAATCACCAAATTCGAGCTTTTTCGGAATATTGGGGATTTTTTAGACCATTCAACATCAAAGCTGCGACCGTAACGTTTGCTACCACTTCATACGCTTTCATTCATCAATATTTCGATCCAGTTCAAATAAAATATTAGCCAATACTGGAGATGAAAGAAGAATAGAAAGTGGATAACATCGAAAGGGACAAGGACAACTCCAACGCTACTGCACAGAGTATTCAAAGAAAAGGACAGTATGAACACATACCAATATAAAAACCATATCCCTAAGATAATCAAACTGCAGAAGAGAATATCTGTCGATGAAAAACACTTTACATTACCGAAAAAGAAATACGACAGAACAGAAGCGGGTGAGGTACGCCAGGCTGTGAGTTTTGAACACGTAGACAACAATAAAACTGAGATGTATTGTTAGATTGCAATGTAATACTTGAAATCTGATGATAGAATGCTTCAAATACAACTGTAAATGAAAATTAATAAACGAAATATTAATTAAACTTACCACTAATTAAATTAGAACCATCACGAGTTCGAGCACCGGAGCACGACACGAGCACAAGAGCAATTTTTTTTTATTGAATTGCAAAACACGACAAACACGTCCTCAAAAAAAATTTTGCTCCACACAAAATATCAAAGTACTCAGAATAACGCAATGCTAGCTGCGTTTCCACGTCATTATTCCAATTTACTGTCTTTTTTATCACGAGGAGCAACGAGTAGCCACAGCTACTTTTTCTTCTTTTTTAATTCAAAAAATTATAAATTTCGAATGGTAGAAAGTGATTAAAATAAAGATTTGGGCGTTTTTATTTGTAATTAGTTTTTATTCTCGTTCACCGCAGTCATGCCGCGACGTGGAGTTCAACCTCAAGGGTTATTCAGCAAAGTAAGTTGGTCTCTTGAAAGGCTCATTTTCCTCCATACTTTTCAAGATTTCTTGATATTTCGGCGTTCTTTATACTTCTTCTAACTGTATATATGCACTGTACCAATTCTCACATCTGTCGTTCGTCATTATTTGTATTCCCTTTGCCATAATTATCCTTGTTTCACGAACGTCTTACCCGACTCCAAACACCGAAAGTGTTACAAGGTATATTCAGAAACTAATCAACCCCTTTTATTTTCAGAGGCTGTACATCGATGGCAAAGACCATTTATTAGGAAAACTCGCTTCCCACGTTGCTAAAGCTCTATTACAAGGTAATCGCGTCGTAGTCTTCAATTGCGACAAAATCAATATTGCCGGAAGTTTTTATAGGTAAGAATTGGTGCTTTTTAGATGCTAAATCAGTCTGAATGTATTCTAGCAATTTCTGTATTACTTTTTAGGAATAAAATTAAGTACCTGTCGTTTTTGCGTAAACGTTGTAATGTGAATCCGGCCAGAGGACCTTATCATCATCGTGCTCCTAGATGCATTTTTCGTAAATGCGTTAGAGGTAAATATTGGCTGAAGACTACTACAAATTAAAATATTTATGCACACATCGATGATTATTAATATTACCTACATTATTTGATTCATCAATGATGAAACCTTTGTAATGAGATGTGTTTTTAGCACCCTGCGATTATTTGGGTAGCTTATAGAATTTCTGTGAACTGTATTGTATTCGTGTTTTGGTGTCTATGATTAAAAATAATCTTACCTACATTATTTGATTAGATAATGATGCTATTATATTGATGAGATACCCACTTAATGTTTAGTTACTAAAATGTATCTGTCAATGATTATTCCCAATCTTCCCTTACCTAATATGATCTCATTTAATGATTATCAACTTATATTATGAGACAGTGTTTCTATCAAATGCATCTCTGTAATATTCTGTTCGTATTACGAATCTAATCCAATTATATTTTTTTGTAGGTATGATCCCACACAAAACCACCCGCGGTGACCGTGCGTTGAAACGTCTCAGAACTTTCGAAGACATTCCTGCTCGATACACCAAGCAGAAGACTTTCGTCGTACCCCTCGCCATGCGTGTTTTATCGTTGCAACTTGGCAGAAAATACTGTACTATTGGACGTCTATCTCACGAAGTTGGCTGGAAGTACAAACACGTTATCGAAGATTACGAAAAGAGGAGAGTCAAGAGAGAAGAACTGAACGCTAAGAAATTAGCTGTGAAGAGGGTAAGGATTGAATTATATTACGTACGACAGGGGTCGGAAATTCATATCTCATGATATTTTTCTTTTTATAGAAATTGACCAGAAAAGCCAAGAAGGTTGCGAAGAAAGCACTGGAACCTTACAACGCGATCATTCGGCAATACGGATATCACGCTTAAATCTCGTGACTTGTTTTTATTTAATAAATCACTGTAAAAAAAAAACATATCGTTGTGTGTTCCATTTATTCCTTCTCGAATAAATTATGTTCGTGTAGATTTCGTTGAGGTTATGAAAGCATGGAATGGCAAGTATAAAGTACCTATGAATGATGATTGAATGAGGGACTGAGAGCATTTTTGTGATAGTAAAGTGCTTTACTTCGAGTTCGAAGTTGGAAAATTTACTTTTTGGTCAAGATTGCCCAATGATGTTTTCTTTCTGATTGAAATATCGAGAAAGAAATGAATCTGGGATTGTAATTTTCAAGAACACCATCTCAAATTTGACAGCAGGTATCTCACCTCGTCACCTCAAAAATTCTCCTGATTTTTATTTCTGATCCACATGATCACGTGGCAGTGGGGTGGATGGAGGGAGGAAGCAACGAGCATGTGGTGGGGTGAAACATGAGAGCACCCTCTCCACTCCACCTCCACAGGATGGTATCCTATCTATACCCTTTACATCCAAAACAAAAACAAAACTATATCGATATGTGATAAGCCGTCCCCACGCCGGAGCCGTTAAAAAGTAATGAAAGATGATTTTTTTCATGATTCTAATTAATTTTATGAATTTAATTGTCTCTAGAATGAAAAGTTACAAAGATTTATTAATTAAAATGTAGAAAAAAAAACAAGTGAGGTGATAAATCTCAAACGTTTTAAGTGATCGTGCGTTGCTTACAGTGCTCTTAGAAAAATCTCTGTGATAGGTGATATTGCGTCAGCATTGAAATCTCGTGTCTAAGAGGATCTATCTCTATCTCAGCGATCTAGTCATTTGAACACCGAAACTTCATTCAGATTGCAAAAATGAGTAACTACGAACAGAGGTGAGTGCCAAAGTATACAATCAACATACTATTTTTTATTTCACTTTCAACTGAATCGTTAATGTGCATTTCAGAATTTTAGAGTTCATGAAAACTCACGATCGTCCCGCATCGGACGCCGAAATAAAACAAGAATTCCCCGATTTATCCAACGCACAAAGAGTTAAAGTTATGAACACACTGCTTGAAGGGGTACGTCATAAAGTTACACCACGAACATTCGTCTTGTTTCATCTCCAAATAACGAAGCTTTTTCGATGTTACAGGGTTTAATTAATCTCTTCCATACAGCAGATAAGAAAGTAGCTTATAAAATTAAAGCTCCTAGTGAAGATGTTGAAAGTTTAAAAGGAGCCGGCAACGAAGAAAAAGTTGTGTATAGCATTATCAAAGAGTCTAGCAATAAAGGCATTTGGATCAAGGATATTAGACAGAAGTCTAATTTGATTCCGCTACATTTGAATAAAATAATCAAGAATCTAGAAAATAAGAAAGCCATCAAATTGGTCAAATCAGTCAAAGTATTACTTTCTTTTTTTGCTTACCACAGTTTTTATTTCTTTACTGAGACTATTAATCGTATTCAATTTCAGGCCGGAAAGAAAAAAGTTTACATGTTATACGATTTAGAACCAGATCGTTCTTTAACCGGCGGTGCTTGGTATAGCGATCAAGATTTTGAGTCTGAGTTTGTCGATGTGCTCAATCAGCAGTGCTATAATTTTTTGGAAGCGAAAAAACAAACAGCTAAGGAAGCTGTTGGAGGACCCTTGACGGTCAATAATAATTCGTATGCTTCTGTTACCGATGTTTGGAAATTTATTAACCAGCTGGGTATCAGCAGAGTGAGTAATCTAGCGTATTTCTTTACTATAGCTGAAAATTTATTAAAGTGTTTCCTATAGATTCTGCTGTTTGTTATTGATTATTATTTCAAATATTAAATTACTCTTGATTTTTTTCTCGTCAAATTGTAGATTGAATTAGCTGAAGATGACATAAAGACAATTTTGCAAACATTGATTTACGATGGCAAAGTTGAAAGGAAACTGACTGTTGGCGGAGGTCATTTGTATAAAGCTATCGAAACTTTGCTACCATCACCTGGGCTCGCCAGAACTCCTTGCGGGATTTGTCCCGTGAGTATTATTCTTTTTGAAAATCATGATGTCGATTCAATGTCATAAATTATAATTTCGCGATTGTACCTAGATTAATATTCAGGCATCCCAAGTAGGTCTTTTCGGGAACTTGGTCTCTCATGAAAAAAAATAAAGGTCCCTTTTTTTATTATTTCAAATTGAAAAAAGCTCAAAAAATTAAAATTCACTCCAAATGAAAAATCATTTTGAAAACATTTAAAACGTTATTTTTTCTCTTTCTCTGTTTTCTCGATTATTTCAAGTAAGATACGTTTTTTCAAGCGGTTCCTCTTTCTAAAAAAGACGTCGTGGAAGGAGATAGAGATACCTATGTGAATCTGAATATTATTTTAATGCCAACGAAATACGCTGGATTTTGTCAATATTGTTTTGCTTTTGTTACAGGTATTTAGAAACTGTGATTTGTTGGGTACTATTAATCCAAAATCCTGTTCCTACTACAACGAATGGTTGCTGTAATTCAATTTTGATGAACGAAAAACAATTTCCTTTTTTTTAAATTTTTTTACTTGTAATTGTATTCGTGTACCGTGTACGTTATGCAAATACACAATCATTCTGAATCCTGTTTCTGTGTCCTCGTCTCATCGTCTGTCATTCTCATTATAACGGTTATTTTTATTGTTTCATTACAAACTGTATCAAAAATAGTTCTATTTAGCCACATAACTAATATTTTTCAATTTTTCTTCTTATTATTTTCTTAATTTCTTTGTTTTAATAAGCTTGTGCACTCGTAGTCGTATTCGTATGTTTAAATTTTTTAAAAAATAAAAATTTGGAGTGAACACAGATATAACTGGATAGAAACTTGAGTAAAGATAAAAAATTCAAAAAAATATGTGGCATTGAGAGAACGCGAATCTCTGATTTCCACCAACCGATATCATCATCATCCAGTTAGCACTTTAAAAATCTTTATTCTCTCTCTTCTTCCGGCCGTCATCATTCGAATAAAAAGTAAAATAATATGTTTTAGCTCAACGAACACAAAGCTAGATCGTGAATTAATTTTAAAAACGAGTACGCCATAGGCCATACATTCACAGTTTTAATTTCACATCACCGATGACGTTACAAAAATTGTACTACATTGCGTGTACTTTGATGTACTCTTATCAAAGTTTTGAATTTTATATATCGGAGATAATACGCTAAACTACCTAAGATTAATCTACGCGAGTTTATTTTAACTACGATCGCATTACTCGCGGTCATCTAGATGTGAAAGTGTCGGAATGAATTACCTACGCAAGAGGTAATTAACGAAATTCGTTCAGTTATGAACAATAATAAAATAGCTGCACCTTTGTATTATCAGCAACTGGAGCAGAGTTTGAACCTAAATCCGTTACTAAACTACGTGGAAAACCTCTACAGCATCCCTGTACAGTGAGTACAACTACATATATAACGTATCATCGAATGTATCTCGTCATATATTGATATTTTTCCAATTACTAGATCCTCCAGCGATGATACCGACGACGAAAATGATAAATTATCTGCCGAGTTTGGTGAATTCTCCAAAAAAACAAAGAAGCAGAAGATACATTCAAAACAAGGCAAGTAATTCCGATCATTTCGATGAGACAGTGCTCTCAAACCTAACGAGTATTCTCAAATTACAGATAAGAAATTGGATAAGATGCGCGTATACAACTTCTCCAGGGTAGGTCATGATCGTGATTGGTTGCAAGATTTACTCATCAACGATACTTCTGATAGCGATGATGAATCTGTTACCGAAGAAGAGATTCGTCGAGAAATGAAGTTCCATCTGTTACGAAAGAAGTACCGGAAACGATTCTATTCCAATAGCAATGACGTATGTGCACTTATAAACCTATTTTGAAATACTCTGTCAATTACTTATCAGAAGATGTTTTGTAGCATCGACAATACAAATACTACAGCACCGGCCTATTATCAATGTTCGATTTGTACGATAATCCGTACTCGTGCAATGTCAAAGATGAACCAGATGACGATCAAAAGCAGCAAATTTCTAGGAAACGTAAATACAACAAAACTGGAAAATATAAGAAACCTGCTACTGATCAACCAGATAATGCCGAAAATTCAGGAATCGCTGTATGTATTTCTATCCCCAGAAGTAAAAAATTTCCTTTTCGAATGACTAAAACAACTGAACTTTCTCGTAGACCGTCAAAGTTGAACCTAAACCCGAACCTCGTCCTCAAAGGATGGTATCGCCTTCGGTACAAATGAAGAATAAACTCAAAAAGAAAGCTCTCCAAGTTCAAGTTATGACCGCTCGAAGACGTAAACTGTGGGCTTTGATGATTAAAAAAGAAATTTGCAAAGTACCTATCGTTCGTTCATCTATAAATGTTTGTTATCGTAGGAAGTTTTAAATGCTTTTGTCCTATTACAGGTACAGAGACATCGAACTAATCGCTGCAAAGAGATTCAAATTAATTTGAAACGTATTGCTCAACACTGCATGAAATATTCTCGTCAGAAAGCAGTGCACTCTGAAAAATGCTCGAAAGAAATTTCGTCTCGGGCTAGAAGGCTTACCAGGGAAATGCAGGCTTATTGGAAACGATACGATAGAGTCGAACGAGAAACTCGACGAAGACTAGAGAAAGAAGCCGAAGAACAAAGGAAAATGGATGTCGAATTTATGGAAGTCAGTGTCCTTTTGTAGATCCATCTTCATGTCGGTGTAATTCCTGACCTAACTGGTATTTTCTCATTATAGGTGAAAAGACAGCAGAGAAAATTGAATTTCTTAATTACGCAAACCGAACTTTATGCTCATTTTATGTCCAAAAAGTTGGGCCAGAGTACGTACGAAGATCAAATAAAAATATTGAGCCAGTTGGAGGAAGATAAAGGGCCTCGAGTGTTACCTAATGATGATTACGATAGGTAATTATTTTGAAATCATCGATAAAGTTGTTCAATCTGTCATTTCGAGTGGTCGTATCATTTTTAATCTAATTGTAGTGAAACTTTGAAAAAAGAAGTCCAACAAAACGTTCAAGTTGCCTTCGAAGCTGAAAAATTGAGATCGAGTCAATTCGACGAACCAAATGTGATGGAAAACGAAGTAAATGTGAACGAAGAAAGACCCCAGCCGGGCATGTTCAAAGGTAGCTTGAAACATTACCAGCTGAAAGGAATGAATTGGTTGGCCAATTTATATGATCAGGTAATTTTTCTGAAATTCTTTCAAATTTTTCGAATTGTTTTCGAATTGATAGTACATAATACATTTTTTTTTTTTTAGGGTATAAATGGAATATTAGCTGATGAAATGGGTTTAGGAAAAACCGTCCAGTCGATCGCCTTCCTATGCCATATAGCTGAGAAATATTGTACGATTTTTCAACATTACTTCGTTCTAAAAATGAAAACGTTACTATTGGAATTTTTTTACAGCTGTGTGGGGTCCTTTTTTAATAATATCTCCTTCATCTACGCTGCACAACTGGCAACAAGAGATGGCTCGTTTCGTACCTGATTTTAAAATAGTTCCATATTGGGGTAATCCTCAAGAACGAAAAATCCTTCGCCAGTTTTGGAATGCTAAAGGCCTGCATACTCGAGACGCCAGTTTCCACGTAGTGATCACGAGCTATCAATTGGTGATCACAGATATCAAATACTTCAATCGGATCAAATGGCAGTATTTAATATTAGACGAAGCTCAAGCAATTAAAAGTACCAACAGGTAGATTTACAAGATAATTTTATCCTCACATAGAACTCCATGGGTATTAATATCGAAAAAAATTATGATTTCAGCGTGAGATGGAAAATGCTACTGGGATTCAGTTGCCGGAACCGTTTACTGTTGAGTGGTACTCCTATTCAGAATAGTATGGCTGAGTTGTGGGCTTTGCTGCATTTTATTATGCCTTCCATGTTCGATTCTCATAACGAATTCAACGAATGGTTTTCGAAAGATATTGAAAGTCATGCTGAAAATAAAACTAGTATCGATGAAAGTACGTCATTTAAAAAATACTCGTAGGGAATTTCTTCTCTTCGAAATGTACTGATTTCGTTTTAATTTTTGCTCATTCTAGAACATTTAACTCGTTTGCACCTGATTTTGAAACCATTCATGTTGAGAAGAATTAAAAAAGATGTCGAAAACGAATTATCTGATAAAATCGAAATCATGGTTTACTGTCCACTGACTTCTAGGCAGAAAGCCCTTTACGCTGGTAAGTTATATGCGGTTTTTTAACGTTTCCTACCTAAATTTTGAGTAATAATATGCTTTTTTGTTCATTTTGGCAGCTCTCAGGCAGAAAATACGTATCGAAGATTTGCTCCACTCACCGGGGTCTTATCAATCGCAAACCATCACTTCTAATTTAATGAATCTAGTCATGCAATTTAGAAAGGTAACCGAAAATTATCCCAGAAGATAATTTTTACGATGAATTTTACGAATGAATGTGCTATTTTAATTTTTCACAGGTCTGTAATCATCCAGAGTTATTCGAAAGACGTGAAGCTCGATCTCCTTATTTTATGAAAAGCCCAGATTACGTTATACCGAGTACTATATTCGAAGAAGGTATTCTTCATCGAATGATACCTAGTAAACAGCATCTGTTGTATAATATGTTTAGTATATTTGCCATCGAGTATATACATCGAAGTCTCTTCCCATTCAGTAATTCGAGTAAGTCATTTTATGAAAAAAAAAAAACCTCAAGGTACTTCTGACAGTCAGCTAATTATTCCTCGTTTGGTAGAAAAAGGGAAGAATTCATTTAGTTGTTTCTCGTTCACTCGTCTGATGGATTTATCACCTCAAGAGCTAAATCGTATCGCATTAGGCGATCTAATCTTTCGGTACAGTATTTTTTTTTTTTGTAAAATTCTATTTCTGAAATTCCATTATTATCAGCATAATTAATGGAAAATTTTCATCTATACATCTGTGCAGATGGTTATACGTAATTTGCCAACTACACCGGAGAGATTTAACGCTGTATCGACAACAATGGTGGGAAGACGTAGGTTTAAGTTTGCTGATCAATCAAACCGTAGAGCTGTTGAAAGACTACACGTTTACCGCGTCGAATGGCAACGAATGCGTATTCTCGTTCGGTACCGAAACACATCACTGTATGCCCGAGACGATGGAGCATAGATTGTTACGTATGCGAAAATTGAACGAAGTTAATTCGGTACGAAAAATATTCCTAACAGAAAAATACATTCGTGAATTAGTTTTAATTTCGAAATTATGTGAATTTACCCAGGATGTTTTCAAGAAACCGAATATCGACGAAGCTGAAAATTCTCTAACCCAAGTCTCCGGAAAAATAACCATGCTACCTGAATTTCCTCATATTTATCGAAAACCTGTGATATTCAATTGCCATCCAACGTATTTACCCGCATTCACGTATCAGCAGTGTCCAAAAGTAAGAAAGGCGAATTAGATATCGATAAATATCACCTGTCGATACGATTAACATGGATTTTTATGGAATAGGCCGCTATACGAAGCAGTGAGCTGTATTGCTCTAGTCGTCGAGCTGCCTGGTGCTCAATTGATCATAAAAATTGTACGAATGAACAAGGTAAAGATTGCGTTTGGTTCGGAAGTCCTTCAGCTGCCGAACAGTTTCGCCAAAGAGATTCGTATTTCCATTCTGTACAAGTTGGTGGTCTGGAGAGATTGACGCCGCCGTTTGGATGGTCGAATATATTAATTCCAGGTACATTGAATCGTGTAACATTCGAAAATAATTTTATAAAATGAGATTTTTAATTGGAATTATTTTTATGGATGAATCTAGATAAGCAAACTTTGCTAAGTGATGCGAGTAAATTATCTGTTTTGGACGGATTACTTAAGAAATTGAAGGAAGAAGGTCATAGGGTGTTGATATTTTCGCAAATGACCAGAATGATCGATTTACTAGAAGTGAGTTGAATTGGTTCATCGAAGAGGTACCTATTTAATAATTGACTGGAGCTAATTTGATTTTGTTCTCGAATAGGAATATATGTGGTTTAGGAAGCATAAATATATGAGACTGGATGGATCCTCAAAAATATCTGATCGTAGGGATATGGTCGCAGATTTCCAAACGCGGTATGATTGAATTATTTTACGAAATGATTTCGTTTTTATTGATTTATTAATTTTTATATTTTCATTCTCAGATCCGAAATTTTTGTTTTTTTGTTGAGTACTCGTGCCGGAGGTTTAGGTATTAATTTAACCGCTGCTGATACCGTAAGTAATTGATATGGTCCAAAAATACTCGTAAAATTACAGAATTTTTCACTCCAATTTTTTGAACCTTCGATTAGGTAATATTCTACGACAGCGATTGGAATCCAACGGTCGATCAGCAAGCTATGGATCGAACTCATCGTCTAGGTCAAACTAAGCAAGTCACCGTTTATAGATTAATTTGTAAAAATACTATCGAAGAAAGAATGCTGCAAAGAGCTAGAGAGAAATGCGAGGTAATTTATCGATAAATTACTTACGACTTGGACAGATTTCTGAACTGTAATATTTTTTTCTTCTTCGTTTGCAGATCCAAAGAATGGTAATCAGCGGTGGTGGATCGAAACCAGATATGTTGAAACCGAAAGAAGTGGTGTCTTTGCTGCTCGATGATGAAGATATCGAAATGAAATGTAAATAGAATTCTAAATCATTATTTTTTAGTTGGAGATCCAAGTGTGAGAAAGTTTATTATAAATTGTGTGTATTTTTGAGGAAGAAAAAAACAATAGAGATCATCATTCGAAAAAATTATTGTAAATTTTTGAGTAGCGCAATGAGGAAGGAGGGTCTGAATCCCAAAAATTTCAATTTTTCGAAATTGTTCGGGGTTTTATAAAGGAGTATTTTATAGATTTGGGCTTTTAACCTATTAGTAAAAGACTTCTAATTTCACAAAGGAGACAGTAGTCTGAAATTTTTTTAGAGATTATATCCGATTTGGCCAAAACGACAAAAACTGAATTCATGCATTGAAATATGCTCATTTCTGAAAAATTTCTCAACTAATTAAATTGAAATTCAACTGCAAAATCTGATCAAAATGTTTGTTTTATGTTAAATATTTTTGAAAAAAGTTTATTTCAGCTCGATAAAATTCAAGTTCCTGTTAAATATCGACCCCCCCCCCTTCCCACCAAAATTTTATTATTTCCACCAGAGCCTCCAGTCAAATATTTTAAATTTTTTACAAACTTGAACGATTCGCCTGAAAATCGAGCCAAAGCTCAATTTTCTCGTCAAACTAATCGAAAAGAAACTAAAATTCGATTTTTAGCAGCCCAAGTTAATTTGAGTGCGTTCTGGAGAAATTCGAAAACATGGTGAAAAAATCGAAAGCGCGCTGGAAGCTCCAGAATGGCTTGAAATATTCAAATTTGAGTTCGAGAAATGATATTCGACGGGAACCTAGATTTCAAATCCGACAAAAAATACTTTTTTCTCAAAAATGTCACTTTTATGTTGAAAAAAATTAAAAATTTTCAAAATTCCCCAAAAATTAAGATATCAATTTAAACAGCTGTAATTTCGACTGGGTAGATGAGGTTAGGACAAGATCTCTTAAAAAATCGAAGTATCGTTCCAAATTAGAGACAGACACCCCAAGTACATAGTTCTTTTCTTACTATTAAAAAAAATCAAATTTTGATGCCCATTATTTCACTTTTCCGCTGGAACGGACTGAACGATGGAAGATGAGAAGAGGCGGGTTGTTCTTTCCAATTATCGCAAAATTGCATTTTTAATCTGGGAAATTAAGTTTGAGTTGAAAATTTCAAGGTGGTGATCTTTTTATGGTCGCAATGAACATATAAAATGTTGAGCTCAAAAAAATAATTCATTGGTATTTTCGAGTTCCTAGCGAAATTTTAACCTATTTGATAGGTCGCAAGCCTACATCAAAAAAATACTTCTAATATGTCCTTATGATCGCGATAGATCGAATTAAATTTTGAGCTAAAAATCAATGATACCATAAAAAAATTTCTTTACGATTTTTGTGTTTCTTGTGAAATTTTGACCTACTTTGATGGGTAACAAGACCTAATCTATTTTCTAGTGAATTAATCCAAACACGTAACTTGAAAAATTCCCTGCTAGCTGTCGTGTGAGCCATTTTTCAAAAATTTGGTACTTTTGGATACAAAACGATCCCACCTACTCATAAAATGCATTTTTCTGTTCCCTAAAGCTTTATATTCTTCCTTGAGTAATTTTTAAGCGAAAAATGGCCAAAATCTAAAAAAATAGCTTGTGCCAGTCTGCCAGAGCCTAAAGAAAAAAAAACATTCTAAATTGGAAGACCATTCCCTACCAAACTACGAAAAAAATTTCCCAAAAAACTCCGAAACATATTTTTTAGGGCTCAGCTCTCCTCCAAAGTGCCCCAAAAAATTCAAAAATTCAATATGACCATTTCCTTGAATATTCATCTCCATAAATACAGTATCAAACTCATCCCCCCCCCCCAACAAAAAGTGCACCTCATGAACATTTCTTCGTACTTGTATCTTGGACTAGGTATTAATTTTTCAAATAATTAAATAATCAAAAATAATCATTCGATTAATGTTTACGAACAGATCGACAGAAACAACTAGAACGTCGACAAGCCATCGAAGAAAAACAAATCGAAAGCAAAGAACAAGAAAGGAAACGAAAATTGAAAAACGCATCTAAAGATATCAACGGTGAAGAAGAGCCTTCGTGTAGTCAGGAAGTACGATTTCTTCGCATTTTGCTTTTAAAAAACAAATCACGATTATTTTTAATTCATAATTTTTTCCTCTAGTCCGGTGATAAAACTGATATCGACAATGAACCGATCGAAACCGATCCTATGTTCTATTCGGCGACAGGTGAGTCGCAAACTCCTCCTAAAAGAGGACGTTCAGGCAAACGAGGTCGTCCATTTTCGAAAAATTTACCCGGTAGAGCTGAATCAATGTCAAGTACGTGGCCACCTACTCGAAATCTTTAATCAGAATAATTTATCAATAACTCAATATATTTCCTTTTCCTCAGACGTGAACGCAGTAAATTCACTACGAGAAAGAGCAATATTAACCAGAAGAGCTAGAGGACGTCCACGTCTCAACCGTGGCGGTCCAGCCAATCACAGCGTACGATACGCCGGTCGTTCAAAATCCACCACCAGTACGTTAAACAAGATATCACCTTCCAAACAAGGCATCTCTGCAGATCCCTACAGTGATCTACAAATCGTACCTTCGGACACGTAAAAGCTCCGTCGACTTATCCAGAATACCAATTTTGTAGAAGTTCTTCAACAGTGGAAGAACGTTACTTACATTAATGTGTTCATTTTTAAGTTTAGAAGTTGTCTAATATGTAAATTTTTTTGTTTTTTTCCTCCTATGTATTGCGAACAAATTTGTATATTAAGTTGTAATCTATGGGATTGTACAGGCCTTTTTGAAAATGTTCCTGTTTTAGGAATAAGTCGTTCCTTTTTAAGAAATGCACCGGGTTAAATCTGTATCGAAGGGTTACCGTTTTTATTTTCTTAGTGTAAGGCTTTGTAGAATTTACATCTTCGGTGCGATACATTGTAAAAATTCTTCCCTAATCCTCGATAGTGCGCAGCCTGCGACCTTGCAGCACTCATTTCCCTTCCGAAATTGTTTTCCAATCATTTTACTTGTAAATACGTAGTCTTAATTCGCTACCGTAAGCACGAAACGAGCTTGAAGTATTTTTCCAGTTTTGTTCAATTTTAACCTATCGTTACCAATTAACGAGCAACCGATTTTTTTCTCTAGTTTTTGATTGGTATCGAGTTCGTGAATTAATTTTCAGATCATTCCGATTTTTTATGAACGCCTGGGTGCTACCGCTGCTCCAGAAGACTTTGTGGATTTTTGTTTTTCAACGAATTCAAACTTATTTTGTACTCGGTCGCCGAATGTAAAAATGTAATAAATTTTATTTAAAACGTGCCCAGATTTTTTTCGTTTGTTTACAAAGCTGTCTGTTGTGAGTTTTCGGTAAGACACGCCGAAGAATGCATCTTTATTGATAAAAAACACTAGATTTCCGGCAATTGCCGAGCATATTGTTACAAGCCGGATATGGCCAAACAGTGCTTAGTATTGTTATTACACCTGGTTGGTAAATAAATTATTTAATGTTCGCCTATTCTTTTTACCCCATTAGATATACTACGAGTGTATTTATGTAATAGGTACGTTTTATCACGCACGTCTCCCTGCCTGATACACACTTAGCAGACTTTAGTAATATAATAGGCCTGTAGTATATGGTTTTTAAACTGTCAACAAATCTATTAGCAGCCCGCATCTATTGTTTAACACGCCGCATAATTATTGTTTCGTTTTTTGGATGCTACAACGGTGAAGCTGATCGGTAATTAAATCTTTACGTGTTTATTTTGCTATTCGCAGGGTACGTGCGATATTATAGTGTGATTTTGTATCTTGTACTTACGATTGTATTGTAGCCACCTGTTGAGGTGATGTTCAGAATCTGCGGTTTAAGTTTCCAATGAGTAGATGGAATTGGACTGGTTTCTTGCTGATCGAAGCTGGATAAGGTGGAATTGTTTTCTCGGTCTGTCAAGCGGCGGGTAGGCTTTAATTACCATCTGAAATTAATTATATAATATCGCAAACAGTAGAATTTTTAGTTTTAATAAAGATGAAACTAAAAGATACGAATATCTAACAACGAGTCAGATAAAACGATACGAATTACGTCATTTTTTGTCATTAAAATGCTCGATGTTTTTGAAATTAGATCTTCCAATTCTGATTTTACTTTCGTAATTAATTTTCTTCTTCGAGGTGGGCCATTACAGCGACGACACAGCAAATTAAAAGTCTCACCAAAGGCACAGATAGAGCTTTTGGGTTGGCAGAATTTGATTTTTCAAAGGGAGATACTTCAACTGGCAGTAAAACTTTGGATCAAAACAAAAATACGGCGAGAGTACATCCAAAAGGAACTCCTTATCCAAAATTACTTCATGGGTCTGTAAAAAAGAAAAAAAATCAAAATTTGATCTAATCAGATTAAAAAACTAAAATTTAGTATTATTACCTACACTAGAGAAAAACACGGAATTTTGATCCAGCTGTTACGAATTTTGGGAAATTGTGGTTTAATCGATCAAATAGGTTACCAATACGTATAGATTTTTAAACTGATCCTGAAAAAGTCCGCACTTCGCCTGTATCAACGCGAATTAGTCATCGATCGAGTGAAATAATTACACACTAATGTATACCTAATATGAAATACCTACCTTTCAAACTGTAGATAAAAACTAGACCAAATTTAGCTCCTATGGCGACCTAATCTGCAACATGAGAGCATACAGCAATACAATTGGAATGGGAGATATTTTCAGAATCATCCTCTCCTCATACATCGCAATTTTATTCGCATCGGTGCGACGGGTCATTTCAATACACTTTCAATTTTCTGACACCGAGACATAAGTATATCTTGAGAAAACACACAGACGTTCACCATTTTCAAACCAGTGTTGGAATTCTAAAATCGAAACAAACTTTACTTTGAAATACGACTTGTATTAACTCCTGATGCGAAAAAATTACTTTTTCAAAGAATCACTCGTGACGGGTAGTTCTGATTCTGATTTCGGTGTTCTGTATTTTGGTGTCTACATCCGTCGTTTATCTTCTGGGTTCTCTACTTTTATTTCCAAGAAGCTCAAGCCCATAACGTGATTTTGATGAGCTCTTGGGATGAATGTAGCTTCGTATTCTCTCAGATTATATACCGGTCGATACTTTCACGATTATGATCTCTTCGGCTGTCGTAAGCGCATATTGTACCATCTTCAGTTACAACAACCATGTGAGAGGAGCCAATTCATAGAGGGTAGACGACAACGTTCCGTTTTTGCCAGCCACTGAAAATGTTGTTGAAAGATGAATTTTACGTTATATCGGTGGTTCGTTAGTGGTAGATAATTTGTATGTATGTATATAGTGTTGTTGTACTCACCGAAATAAGGCGATTCTGATGGATTATTGACGGAACTGGATCTACTTTTCTAAACGAAAAAAGGGCAAGCTTTTTCATTACTTCGTTATAATCGATCATTGAACTAATTTACTGATAATTGAGTGTTTTTTTCAAAAAAAAAAAACAAAAACTGGTTTACTTAAGTTACCAGCTCTTATCACCACGTGGATGCCTGAAACCGCTGAAACCGGATATTTGACATTTTGAAAAAGTCATCTTCAATTAAATGAATTACAAAAGTTGTAAATTGGTTTAGATTTTAATTTTAAATCATGATTTCAATAAAACAGAACTAGAATAGGTACGCGAATATCATTACGAAATGGATTTGAAAATGCGAATTGTTGTTAGGGGGAGGGGGGGTAACAACAATTACCGGTTGTCCGAAAAATCTGTTTGTTTACACCTCAAAATTGTTTCATTTATTATTAAAAAAATGAAAAGATGGCAACACTGAGTTAAAAATACGAACGGTGATTGGTTAATTTCAAACTAATGTTACCAACTTTATATTTTTTTCTACTGAACAAAACGCATAATTTAAGTGCCATAATTTATCGGACACCCGGTGTAATGAATTGTTATAATGAAATTTTGTTTGATGTTAGTTTGAAGTATTTCAATTGATAATTATTTATTTTTATAATAATTAAAATGATGGGTGAAGTATTTATTTGTTTTCTATGCTGTCCATCATTAGAATCAGACGTCTTCCGTCTTCCGTCAAATGTGAGTATTTCATTTTCATGATCGACGATGAGCTTCGTTCAGAATTCAAACGCGTGCTTCGGTATTCCAATGAAATAAATTACGAATATTCCAAGTAAGTTGGTAACTTCCATGAATTCTAGTTATTTCTACCATTACGACGATGAACCGTTACCACTTTGCTAATTTCTGTCTGGTTATTCAGCGATAGGTATATCTACATAGTACGCCGATCAGCTGATGAAAGCAAGCCCTAAGAAAGTTGAGTTTAGACATCGTAAATCAACGAAGCATCTCTAATTTGAAGATCTAATACGAACAATGTTCTCATTTCCTTCGCACATGTCGACAGAAATGTACACGAGTGACTCGACGAATGTGTAAATCTTAATTTCGCACCCTGTAAGTATACGATATGATAATGGCACAACGTAAGCAAGGTTACCGGAGGATTTTACATTCCAATATTACACTTCCGAGCTGACCTTGATGTTGAGAAAAATCTCCGAACAATAATTGAAAAAAAACTGGTATTGAAAAAGTTAAACGTGTAGCCAGCTGCCTTTATGCATCGGAAGATGGCTCGATTATGGGTGCGGGTACTTGATAGTATCCACGCGACTGAATCGTTCTTCCAATCAAAACACCTGCTTGATAACATTGTCTATTCTAGACCTAAACTTTTCTCGTGGTTTTTTTTTCGAAGAAATTTTACAAAATACCAGGATTCGTTTAGGATGCTTTTGTTAAACCGTGCCTAATTTTTTGTACACTCGGTAAACGCCTCTCCATTAATCATCGCCATTTAAACGCGAACCGTTCTGTTAATTAAAACGGAGGTTTTTCTCGTTCAAACAACGATGTAATTTAAAGGTTAAAAAGAAGTCACTCGCAGTAGTCTGTTTTTATCTCAACGTACCAAAGGTAAAAAAAGGCCACAAAAACACTCTAGCAGATGATGTGTTTGTGTACAACGGCGCAACCCTTTTTTTTTTCTTTCGAGTAAAAACTGACGTATGTTTTACCCGGTTCGTACTCCGCCTTGTTTTATGATGTATTTTTTTGTATTACTATCTAAAAATAAATTATTTATCGATACTACGTGGAAACGTTGGGGAGGAACAGTTGGCAATATTTCTTATATATTTTGCAATCTACGTTTACGTTATGTCATTGGATTGATATATTGTTAACCTTTTTATCTACCAGGAAATGAATTCGGTAGAAATTGCCTAAAGCTGGAGTCGGTTTCATTAGTGATTAAAAATGTTTCGAATTGTTACAGGTTCAGGGCTTCGTTTTTGATCGAATTACGCCCGATTCATATAATTTCACGAAGATCCAGATACCTACCTATGACGATGGTAATGATCCGAAAATGAGCTGAAATGAGCGCAGTAAGTTTAGAAATAATAGATTAAGAAATACGTAACGTATTTCATCTTCAATTGATAATTATTCCAGAGGATGTTGTCATTAGGCAATTTGCTACCAGAAGTACTCCCCATTGGACCGGGTTGTCTTGCACCTTGCCATTCCGGTGATGAATTTTGTACGTACGACAACCGGCGGATAATCTATTCGGATTACTTCCTTCATAATTCAACACGTGTTTTGAAATGGTTTCGGATACGAGATCGAGCACAGATTTTTTGGGAATCACTCGCCCCAAGCTCTGGGTACGTTTAAACGGGTGCAGATTCCGGACGTATACTGTACACGTTGTAGGTACTCTTCTCGTCCGGAAATACGATCCTCGATAGTTGAATTATTCAATGAAAAACTCCCGAGTATTCAGGTCTTAGAAAATTTCAGCCTGCTTCCTTTTTAATTTAGTCGCCGGCAGGTAGTTCGCCGCGCTTTTAAATTTTAATCAAAAAAGATTTCATTCACGCGTTTAGATTTTTCCTTGCGAGAGGTATTAATTTCGTCTTTCGAACTTACCAGCTTCATGAAATGTAACAACCGTCTCAAATGTGTACACTGTACAGTTTCGATATCAGGTACATATCTGTACCATTATATCCGGCCAAATAAAGAGGAATAAAAAAATAGTTACCACCAGGTGCGTAAATTTATTATAATGAAAATACTACACGTTTTACAGGTTTTCCGCGCAGAGCACTCGCTTATCATCATTGTAGACGAAAGGAAGAAGGCGTACGGGAGATAAGGAAATCTCGTTCAGGATGCGGCGGTGTGGTCTCCATCGTATACGTAAATACACGTGCTCGAGAGTCGAGACACGTGTAATTTCCAAGAGGAAAAACCAGGGTATTTTTTTTTCAAGATTTGTTTTTCTCCTTTACTGCTGTACCTTTATACATACGCAGGCTCCGTATACAATGATACTGTATGTCTCTATGTTAACAGATGTCCCGGATAATTTCTGCCCGGCTTATTCCATATTCCGGAAGTAAGTGTCCGCGTTAGTTATGAAATAAGATGTGTACTTGGCGCCTCAGATGGCGAAAACATCTGGAATTTCAATGAAACGAATCGTATACGTACGATAAGATGGTTTAATTTCTGCATTGAATCGGCCTGTGGAGTAGGTACTTACTCCCTACGTACGTTTTAATCTTGAATCCAACTGTGAGCTACATAGTTGTAAGTGTTGGCATAATTGGGTTACGTGTTTGAATGTCGCATCGTCTTTGGTATGCTACTCGTCATGTTGGTGTGGAAAATTACCGCAGTTTTTCGCGCTTGCTGCGAGCTTGGCCAACATTTATGTACGGTACCGGTGGCTTCTCGTTTGTAGGAAATAACATCCGACTGATGTGAGGAAACTGGAATTAAATGATCCTGTGGTTTTCATGGATAGATTAAGAAGTTTTTATGGGTTTGTTTCGAAGATGATGCCACTGCCCCTTGAAGAAATTCTGATGCTTTCTGAAATTAAAAGAAGGTCGAGATTTACTTCGTGGAGTTTCTTGAGTACTTGGTTTAAATTTCTCTTAAATTTAACTGATATCATTTTGAGTGATTTATCCATGATCTACTTAACCTGCCTAAGTACCTACCTCTTCCTTTTCAAATTTTTCAACTTATTACAAAATCATTTGAATCGTTTAAATAGTTATGTCCCTACATCTCTTATAAAAATTTTATTCAAGGTTATGAAAACTTATTCAAAAAGTCTTTGAAGGTGTGAAACGAGTGTCACGAAAATCGTAAAATTTCATTAGCTGGTAAAATGTTGAGAATATTTTGTCAGATTGATCTTTGATTATCGATCTTAAAATTTTTGATCGTCAATTTTTTTATTTGTTTTTCGGTTTTAGATTTTTTGTCTCTTTGGAGCCCCCTCCTCCTTATCACCATAAGAGGAACGTCCAGAATTCTCAACACAAGTTTGTTCTTCGAAAATTTTGAACAATTTTAATGAAATTTCATCAACTTCAATATAATTTTTTTAAATTGAATTATCTACAATATTTATATGACGGGTATTTGATACCATTTTCGTGTAATTTTTCATCCACTTCCAAAATTTTGAATGAGATTGAGATATTTTTAGCGATTCATTTGTTGGAGAAACAACAACAACTTTCAAATTGATTGAAAAGATTTTTGTTTCATTTTTTCAAAATTTGAATAATTTTTAACGTAAATTCTGCGGGTAGTATTCTCGATATTGAAAAGAGTTTTATGTTAAATTTCTTGCGATTGAAAAAAATCAAATTTTCTTGGCGAAATGTTGAAATTTTCTAACGCTAGTTTATTTAAAAATTCGCTACAAAATTTTTCTTTGAGATCTTCAAACTCCAAAATTTTCTAAATTTTTCATCCTAATAATAGCAGACCTAAAATCTTCGGAATCAAAAATTTTCCAATTTTTTATTTCAAAATCTAATTTTTCGTGTCAAAATGTGATTAATTTCTAAAAAATTTTTGTTTCAGAACTTCTGAATTTCTGCTCGAGAATGAAATTTTTTCAGTGTAACATGCCTCAAAATTCTTCAAAATCCCATTTCGACCCGAAATACAATGTTTTTTTAAATAAACTGTACTTGCCTTCGAAGTAGGTATTTCCTGTTTTCATTTTGAAATATTCCAAACTTTACTTCAAAAATTTCCTATAATTAATCTCTTGATATATAATGTTCCATCTTCTCCCTCTTTCCCTTCCATTTGAATTATGTGTTGAGTAAAATTTTTGAGATTTCTCTTGACGGCGTATAAAATTTTCTAGAATTCAACTTGAAATTTTTTAGGTATCTTAAAATTTTCCAACTTTTGATCTTAAAATTTCTTAAAATCATTGCTTCAAAAATGTTTTAAATTTGTACACCCCCCCCCCCTCCTAATACGTAGATATTTTCAATTTCGGTATCAAAATGTTTCAAAAATTTTTTGGAATTTAAAAAAAGTCAAATATTTTTTTAATTCGTTTTTATTATCATTTTTTTTCTATTTTTTCTCTCAAAAATTTATAATCTGAATTTTCTTGGCTCGAAATCCTTAAAAAATTTTTTTAGTTGAAAATGTTGAAATATCTAAAAACATTTTTTTCATCTCAAAATGTTTCAATTTTGGTCACAAAATTTTCCAAAAATTCTTCCTCTCTTTTCCAACCCAATAATACCAAAATTGCATTTTAGTCAAAAAACTTTGATTTAGGTCGAAAAATTTGAAATAGTGTTGACCTGAAATTTTCGTTTTAATTTGAAAAATTGGCAGAAATCGTGGTTTGAACCAGTTAAATCAGAAAACAATAAGATTTCAGTCGGGAATTTTCAATTTTTGCCCCTCTAATTAGTAAATTTTGGTTTGTATCAGGAAATTATTACTATTTAAATTAGTTTTTAACTCGAGCGTGTGTAAATTTCTGGTATCAAAAATTTTCCAACTTGAAATTTTCCAAATTTTCATTTTCTAAATCTATTTTTTTTGTACCTACAACTTTCAGTACTGTGTATTGTCTTTTAGCTCGAAAGTTGATAAATTTTTCTTTACCTATGAATTAAGTATCTGAGATTATCTCACGTTCTATTTTAAAATATTCAGATTTTTGATCCGAAAATTGCCTCAATGTCCTCTTAATTTGAAATAGGTATTCTAAATTTTTTTTTCTCGTGATTTTCTAAATTTTATTTTTTAAATTTTTAATTTCAAAATATTAGCATTGTAATCCAGCATTTACTTTAATGTAAAATTTTCTTAGAATCTTTTCGTTAAATTTTTTTACTTACAAAAATTCTACTTTTTACCCAATCTACCCCGTCGTAGGATCTGGCCCTGATGTCTTGATTCGAAATATTTTGAACTTTCACTAAAAATTTTCAAATTTCTCAACTAATTTCAGTACAGAAATTTCAAAATTTTTACTTTGTGTAAGTTTTTCTTGAAAATACCGTAAGTAACTCAATTTTTTCAGAAATTCATTTTAGGTAATTTTTTTATTTCAGAACTTTCGAAAATTATCGGACTTTTTTTTTTAAATTTCACGGTATAGTCAGGTCTCAATCGTACAAAAAAAGGCTTCCGTGCGAAATTTTTGTTAAAATTGATTTTGTGATTGATTCTTGTCCTGGACACTAAAACAAAGAAATTAAGCCCGTATGCCCTTTTTTTCCCCTCCCCCTTTCCTCAGGGTCCACCCCCCAACATTTCAAACGTGTGTATCGCCTTATCTATGGGTTGTAATGAAAAAATGTTCAAACAAAAGTTGTTCCTCAACACCTAATGTACATTTTAATTTCTTATCAAAATCCATTTTGGAGCAACTCCTGCCCCCCAAATTTGAAAATGAAACAGTTTTCATCAAACTTCAAAATCCCGTTTTCTTCATTTTAAGGGAAAAGTTTCGGAGATACGACAAACTTTGTAACCACAAAAAGTATTCAGAATTGAATTTTCTTTCCAATGAGCTTTATCGCGACCATTTTCGTCAACTTTTTTTGACAGGGTGGATCTCTCCCCCTCCCCCTTATCTCAAATGTTGGACTCACGAAAAAAAAATTGAACGATTTTTGTTTTTCGATATCTGAAGCATAATTTTATTTATTGTCGGAATTCATTTTGGAGCAAATTTTGTTTGTGGGTCCAAATTTTGTGAAAACGAGGAAGGGGGAGAGGTCCACTCTGTCGGGAAAATTTGATGAAAATGGTCGCGATAGAGCTCATTGGAAAGGAAATTCAATTCTGAATACTTTTTGTGATTACAAATTTTGTCGTACCTCTGAAACTTTTCGTTTAAAATAAGGAAAACGTGATTTTAAGATTTTCTCAAAAATTATGTTTTGTTTCCAAATTTGGGGGGCAGGAGTTGCCCCAAAATGGATTTTGATGAGAAATGAAAATGTACATTGGGTGCTGAGAAACAACTTTTGTTTGAAAATTTTTTCATTACAACCCATAAATAAGGCGATACACACATTTGAAATGTTGGGGGTGAACCCTGGGGAAAGGGGGAGGGGGGAAAAAGGGCATACGGGCTTAATTTCTTTGTTTTAGTGTCCAGGACAAGAATCGATGATAAAATCAATTTTAACAGGAATAGCGCGCGGATGTACGATTGAGACCTGACTAGTAGAATTTTTAGTTTTTTAAATTTTTATTTAAAAATTTTTCAGTTTTTCATCTTGAAATTTTTCGAATTTCGTTTCCTCGAGATATTGCTACTCTTAATTGAACTTCTGCATTGCTAATTTCAATTGTCGTGTTTTATGTTTTTAATTTTTATGCAAAGTCTTCGTGTGTGCAAATTTTCAATGGAATTTCCAAATACTCGTTTATTCTGTCACTCGAATCGATTTAAAAAATTGTTCTCGCGGTTCGATGACGCTGTACCAACAAAAACCTGCGGATTGCCTAAGGACACCCTCTGCTGAACTCTACGTCGAAAAAACTTCAAGCAACGAAGACGACGACGACCGACCATTACGATGTCGTGAAGATGACGGTACCGAGCTGAAATTTCGTACACACGCTTATACGCGGTAGCTGCTTTCAAAGACGACCGAACTATTAGGTTATATCTGGGTAAGCACGGTAGAAGACAGGCGGATGTACCCGTAAACCTCCCTATTCGTTAATAATGTCCGGAAATCGCGATCTTATCCGTACGTTGCTGCGAGAGGTTTAAGTATCCACTGTTTAGATCGCAATATACCTACACGACATGTACCCAGTACACTGTACAGGAAAGAAGCCTTTGTGCTTCGGTGCTTTTTTTATGGTACACGACGACGAGCTGCGATAAACAAAATAGCGAAGGAAGATATTGTCGTTCAGAGCCTGTCGAGTTGTTGGGTCTGCTGCTGCTGTTTTTTTATTTGTTTATTCTCTATTTCAAGGTTATTCCTATTTGCAAATGGTGCTGGGATCGCTCGGTCAAGATTTTTCTGCTCTTTGAAAATCCTCTAGCTGCGGATTGACCAGTTGAAATCGAAAAAATCAACCTGAACCGATCAAGAAACCCATATAAGACCAAATCTGACACCTCTACCTCATCATCGCCGGCCAACTCTACGTGAAACGATTTCCAGTCCCGAAGATGCACGCAATCGCCTCGATGAGAGAATTTTCCTCGCGATACGAAACCGATCAAGGGGATACAACCGGTTCGAACACCTTGACCTACCCAATACCCTACGTGAATATCGCAAATATCGTTGGTTCGCATAAAATAGCACTTGACTGACTTCTAGTCGATAAAAAAGAAGCACAACGTCGTCTTTTGTTGATACAAAAACAAGCAAAACATAAAGAATACAATCGAAGCATTCAATTTCGTTCGTATACCACCCCCATAGACGAACGACTTCCTTATTCCTACTTCCTAGTTTCTTTTTTCGTGAGAATGTAACTACCTTCGAGATTGTTTTACATTCGAAAAAAAACATCCCCGCCGTCGTCGAGACCTACATAATTTGTACCAGCGACGACGAAAAAATGCATATTCGATCATTAATCTTGAACTCCGGTTGGTGGTGCTTTTGCCTCGAACTCGGTCGCGACAAGAAACGTTTTTAAGAGCTACGTTGCGCAATAGAATACGTGTTACGTACCACAAAAGAAATGCCAGCGGATAAAAGATACTCAAATAAAAGACCAGAATCGATTGTCAAACGCCAGAGACGTTGCACTTTTACTATGTCGTCGGCCTTTTGTTATTCGCTGCACCAATCGAGACTCCCTTTTACCTGCGAGATGCTTCGATGCAAAAAAAAACTCGACTCGAGTATTTTTCGTTTCGAGCTACCTAAAAAAAAAATTGGTCCTAAAAAATACCACAGTAGCTGAAGAATAGCAGCATTTGTTCACTCCGGTATTCGACGAGTTTTTTTCTCCTTTCATCATTCCTATCGCCGAACAGAGACTATCGACGTGAGAAATATTCGTCTAAATGGTCATTGTTGTAACGACCGCGCCGTAATACCGATTCAATGTCAAATATTTCCAAAATCTTGGAACGTTCGCGTCACGTAAATTTTCTCCTTTTACCATATTTAATTGTTCGATTATTCCGGTTCGAACCAGTTGCCGAGTTAATGTACCTAAACACCATGTTGGAGGATGATTTAATAATTTTATCGAATTTGTAGATAATTTTTCTCTTCGCGTATTGGAAACGAATTGCGCCGGTGGAGAAAATTCTTCGATTGTTCGAGTTTCACGTTGGTCGTAATTCCCGTCTTATTGCGTGGCTTAGTACAATGTTTCACATGTAACTTATACCTTCGTATAAGCGAATACCTATTTTGGAATGGATGACTGCCCGGATTAGGCATTATCGAGACTTAGGAGAAAGGAAATTTTTCTATCCGATGTATTAATTGCCCATCCAGCTGCAGATTAATCGAAAGTTATTGGCCGTTGACCATCGATGAGTCAGTTCCAATCGATTTCGATCTGGCCTGTGCTTTGGCGCGAAATTACCTGCGTTTTTTGATGCGAAATTTTACACAGGGTGGTTCGAAAAGAGGATTTGATTTTGAGACGTGGTGCATATTCGTTGGTTGTGGCGTCGAGAATTGGAAATATTTGTTGTGTGAGGTTGTTGAAATTTCCATATGTTGAAATGAATGAAATACTTACTCGTAATACGAAAAGTTACTGGTTACAAAATGAATAATATGGTACTGAAAAAATGTCAATTTCATATTTTTTTCTTTTTTTTTCAAAATATTTGGATACTTATAAACTTTGCATTCTAAAACGCTGTTTATAAATTCCATGAAAATAATTTTAGAGTTGAAAAAAATTGAAAAAAAACGTTGGGAGTTCAAAAAAATACAGAAGTAAAAAATTGAGAAAAAAATTTTTGAGTCGAAAAAAAATTCAAGAAAAATTGCAAGATAGAAAGCAATTTTGAGAAAAAATTCAGATAAGTGTGAATATGAAAAAAAATTATTTGAAAAATTTTAAAGAAAATTCAGAGTTGAAAATTTTTTTGAGAGGTGGGGATCAACTCGTCCCTCGAAAAAAATGGGAATCAATTTGCCTATTTTTTCACATAAATATTTCATTAGGAATTAACTCACCTACCTGCAGCCAAAAATTCGTAAGATAAGTCTATAATTGTATTAAAAATGCAAATATTTCATAATACTTATAGATAAATGTATAGAGTTTGAAAATTTATTAAAATTTTCGCAGAGATATAGCGCAAATTTTTTTTCTAAATCTTGAAAAAATTGAATTTTTTTATAAAATTACATAAAAAAATGAAATTTTTTATTAAAATTGCTCAAAATGTAAAATGATTATTCCAAAAAATTATTTGAATTAGGTAACTACTAACTACATACATATAACAAAAATTCTGGAAAAATTGTTGATTTATCAATCACATTTATAGTGACGGTTGAATGAGAGAGGGGATTTCTTCTCTCTAAAGTGGTCGAAATGTGTAATTACGTTATATTTTCCATAAAATATCTCGTATTTTGGAAAATTCTATCATGTTTTTGTTCATTAGTCAATTCATGTTTTGCTTCCTCCTTGGGAAAATCCCTACGTCCTCCCTCCGACAAAAATTGTTCAAAAACTAAAACAAGTTGGAAACTTTTTTTGAAATTGAGACAATTACGAAAATTATTGTAAAATTTAACGTCTCAGCTCAATATTTTTTCTACAGAATCCAAAAGAAAAGTTTCCATTTTACAAAAATCGTTCAAAATACAAAAAAAAAACTCTATTGCTTGGTACATAAGATGTTAAAAGTGCAATAAAAGTATACGAACAAAAAAAATTAATTTTGTATCTGGTATTGCAAATGCATTCAAAAATGAAGAAAGTTATGAAAAATAAATAAAAACTCAATAATATTACATTAAAATCGTGAAAAAATTGTAAGCCTAAAAATTGTTTGAAAATATCTGAAAATAGGGCTAAAAATGTAAAAATTCATGAAATATTATTCACAAAATGATAAAACATTGAAAAAATTCAACATTTTTTTGGTAAAAGTGACAGCTTTTTGCAACAATTTTACATTATTTCCACAATTATTATATTCTTCAACAAGTTTTTGAAGAATTTTTTAATTTTTTAATTTACTTAGTTTGGAAAAAATTACAAACTATTTTTTGATAATTCGCCTGATTTTTTCATTTTGACAACATTTTAAACAAATTTTCAACTTGAAGTAATTTTGAACTTTCTAAAAAAATTTCCCACTATTTTTTCGTTAATTCGTATGAGCAATTCTTACTACAATTTAAAGCAGTTTTTCATTAATTCCACCAGGTTTCACACTTCTACGTTTTTTCAGGATTTTCAAAAAAAGTTTGATCAATTTTGAACTTTTTTTTTGATATTTTGCACAATTTTCCCACAATTTGAATAATTATTGCTATTTTTGTGCGGATTGATTAATTTTTATACCTACATTCTAAATTGTTTTTACGTTTCACCGAATATATTTTATGACTTCTCGAATGAAATTTATGATTTTTAGCTGCTTTTGTAATTTTTTTTGATCGGTTTACAAAACTTCAAGTGACAACTTTCACAACATTTTATTCATTTTTACCTCATTTCGACGAATTTTTATAATGATTTTGTATTTTTTTTTAGAGATTTTGTCAGTATTTTGACTTTTTTTTTCAATATTTTGAACAATTTTGGATTTTTATCTATTGATTGGTTAGATTAGGTTTAACATGTGGTTTTTGAACCGAGGTATGTGTCAGGTTTTGAGAAATTTTTCAAAATTTCACTGTTTTGTAGGTTGCTAGTAGGTACCTAATATTTTTCAAAATATTGAGGCACATTTTTCACATTTAGAGATTTATTACGTAGGTAGGTAAGTTAAGTATCTATCTGCCTACTGAAAGAGTGATCCTTTTGTAATTTTCTTTAAAATTTGAATGAATTGGATGGGGGGGGGGGTAGACCTCCAAACCCGATGGAAATTTCATCCATCTGATTCAATTCTTGATTTGGGGAGAAAAAACTTGAAAATTTGTAGTTTGAAAATAGTAAGTATATTTCACAACAAGGGAGCAAAAAATATTTTTCGACGAGTGTGATGTGAGGATGTGAGGTATTTCACACGAGTCAAAAATCGATTCTTCTCCGAGTTGTGAACGATATTTTTACTTATTGTGAAAGAAAAACGCGAATTTGAGCACTCCGGTGATTCGCGAGTAGTAAAGTAGCATTTTACTTCCCTCAATAAGGAAAAATTGATTTCTTCGTGTTATCAAAGTTTCGAGAAAAAATCGAAATATATTAATTTTGAGAATTTTTTTTGATATGATTTTGACATTGACATTTTTTTAAATACAAAAAATCATTGGCAGTGATTTTTCTCCAGTGATTTTTCTCTACAATCCCTGTCCCTCCTAGCCATGACACTTGGAGGATTTTTATTTTTTATTTTCCTCGATTTGGCAAAAATTAATAACTGATCTCTACAAAAACAAATCCATGATTTTGAAAACTAGAACCTACCTGCCACTTTTTTTTCTAAACCAGAGCCAAAAAACTCAGATGATTTAACTTATTTCTTTTTAGGGAGAAACTTGCATTATGCAGCAAATTTGAAAATTTTTATGGAATTTTACAACTTTTTACTGTACTTTTGATTTTTTAAAATGATTTTTTGTAAATTTCAATTTTTTAAAATGATTTTTACTTATTGAAGAATTAATTTATGTGATGCCAGCAATAAAGATTCTGTTTTTATTACAGAACATTGGGTAATAGATTTAGGTACCTAGTACCTACCTTCTTAAAAGGTTCAGTTTCAATCTCCAAATTCTCACATGCATCCGCAAATGCATAATCAAGACCCAATTATCACTCATTGGAACTTAATCGAGTACTCGTTCATATTCATCGTTCGAAGATCACGAAACTCCACATACCACTCGAAGAACCCTGTGATTTAATACAAATACGATATTTTCAAATTTCCCTCGGAATTCCGATGATTTTCGAATTATTTATACGATTTCGAAAAGGAAAAAAAATAAGAAAATATTAATTAATACCCAAATGAAGCGAATGCTGCGGTTACACGTATCTACCAAAGACGAAAAAAAAATCCATTCGTGATTTATGTATCGGTTGCGTTTTCGGTGAACGTAATTATAGACAAGTGTAGAAATAAATTCCCATATATGGGAGACTTTCGCGTCGTCCGTGGATGTGTGAACGTCGACCAATAGATTTATTAGATGCGAGAATCAGGAGAAGGCGCTTATACACCGAAAAAGGAATCCGATTTAATTATATATGTCTTTGTATAGGTATATTCAACTTATACGAAAGAAAAAGAAGCAACGATGCTTCAGCAACCATAAATATATAAATCTGTATTCTATACGATTAAATAAACCCATTTTATTGATTTCCAGGCTAAAAATCTTCGAATAGGTACCCAGGGACGAGTACACTGACGAAAAAAAAATAAAAGGGTTGCAAAAACGAGTGCATTTTCATCTGTTGCTACACCTTGGATTCGGATTCGAGCAATAAAAAGGCAACAAATGTGCAAAAATCGATCAAGTGTTGGAACCGAACGCCTGCCAGAACATTTGTCGATCGCTGGGATCGTATTTCCATATCGCAGATGCCCCACGTCATTCGTCCTTGTAAAGGATATTGAATTTTGGCGAGGAAAAAATGCCTCCACACAGATTGCTTTTTCAAAGTAGTGATTATTTAGTGCTGGCAAAATGCTGCGAAAAGAAAGCAGAAGCACGTGCTTTGCGACGGGTCTCGTGCCTGGTGCGGCGGCGGCCATCTGTTGATTTGGTTGAGCGTAAAAATGATCCGGCGTGCGCCAGACTTTCTCGCGTATACGCCTAGTGTTTTTGATTTGGGCAAGGCACCGGTACCGGTGGCTTTTGTACTATTCGGAGTAAAAATCTGTGCGGCGACGAGGCAGATACGCGTTGCGTTGCATCGGAAGGTGGATCTGGATGTGTTCGGGTAATCGCTTGTATGCCTATGCAGCCCCGAAGGCAGGTGAGACCTGTTGATCCCGCGCGGCACGCGACAGCTGCCAATACGCCGCCGAAAAACCGACCAACAACTAGAGCTGGATCATCTGCAGCATCCGTATGGTGTACCGGAGTCTGTAGCTATGATTGTACGTGTACAGGATATGCCTAGGTTTTCTCTGTATGTGGAAATGCGATGTGTACTCGATTACCATGGACTAGTGACGCCGGCAATGCCATCTGTATGGGTACCGATATCTACCCAGCACCCGCACCTCGAGTTTTCTTCATAATGTCTTGTATTCCGAGACGTGTGTCGATATGCCTCCTCTCCGTACACTTCTTCGAGAGTAGATAAACTTTTCATCGTAATTAAAAGCAATCCAAACGAATACATCTTCGTATCAAGCGGGTTAACCAGTATAGACTTTAATGACTCGCCGGCTGCTCATTACCGCGACCTAACCAATGTATTACGCAGGTATACGAATATGAGCCAGCCAACAACATCAACATAAGTACACCGCACCCGAACCTACCCTATGGGCTATGGGTGTGGATCTGTATACCTGCTTCTACCTATATTTAGGCTGCCACTATCGTAGATATGATTTTTACACCGACAAATTGCAACAAAAGGTTTTTTTATGCCGAATGTAGTCCGTATGGTTGTCATATCGGTATAATGGATCGAGGCAGATTGCAAGCCTGCAATATGTTGATTTGTCACAGGACTGTAGAGGACTTGGCGATGCTTAAGATCGGATTCGAGATCTGGAGGTTGAAAAGTGATAACAAGGGAGGTATCCCAACTCTAAGAAAAAATTTGAGCCGAAATAAAAATGAATCGAAAGTACATCATAAAAGAACCCCATATCCAAAATTTAAAATGCTGAAGTTCATTTATCGAATTTTGGCGAATTTTTGAAATTTCAAAATTACCTCATCGTCCTGCCAAATATGTGAGCCTGGGCCTGGATATAAACCACCCTTAAGGATCAAAAACCGATTTTTGAGTTGACAATGGATTTGGATTTTTCAGGAGTAGAATTAAAAGGGACCTTCAACTAAAAAACCAATTTTATGAAAATTTGATCTATGGTCAAAAAAAAAATGAAATTTGGTATATTTTCTATTTTCGACCTTTCAAATTGATTCGAAGTGGTTTCGAAACGTTTCGGAGCCTCTAGAAAGGGTACCGGCGGTTAAGATAGGCGAATCTGCCCCCGAGCTGAAATTTGAAACTAACCCATGCAAGTTGGTTCTTATGGTCTGAAAACCTTGTGGAAAAATTTTTGGCTCCCAACCCCTCTCCTATCCTTAGTTATGGGCCAAAACGTTCTTTTTTTCAACCTTTTCTTTAAGAATTTTTATTTTCGCGAGTTTTCAACCAAATTTTTTCAAACTTGCGTGGGTGGTACACTATACTGAGGGGTATTAATTGATGGTTTGAAAAAAATTTTTGATGATTTCTTCTAGCTGAAACTCGTGTTTGAAAACTTCAAATCGAGTTTTCTACATGATGGTTCAGAGGTGCAATTCTGAAAAAAAAATATTTCATGTACCTAGTCCCGATGTACAACGTGATATTATTTTCAGAATTTTCCAGGTGGTAGAACATCTTGAAAAATGCGAAAAACCATTTTTCCACAACGTTTTTCACTCATAAAGTGGTAATTTTTGGTCGAAAATTTTTTTTGTGTAATTATACCCCAAAATGCATACTTATTTACACACCACTTTTCCGATTTTCACTTCATTTCATTCCATTTTTGTGATCTTTGTAATTTTAAGTACAAATTAATAAGTGCAGCAGAAGGCTCAAAATTGGACATGTCACTTTCTTTTGTACACGAATTTGGCATATGAAAAAAATTTCAACAGATCCGTGTTCAGCAGCTCGAACTACTTGCATACACCCCATTTATACGATCAAAACACCCAAATTTTGAAAATTCACCTTCCACCCAACGAATCATTTTTCAAAAATATGCCAATCTTACGGTTAGGTAGGTTGACAATGAAAAGCATGGGTAATTTTTTTTGATTTTGAAATTGCTCTCCCCAGAAGTGTTCATTTGAATGAAAAAAAATTATTCCCAAAATTTCACTTCTCTGAGTTGAGGTGTTCTTACGTCGTTATGGGTGACAGGGGAAGAATAGATGTTAAAATTACTCAATAAGGAATCGATTTAGGTTATCTAGAGTATACCAAGTCTGTTCCGAAATTTTTTTTGTGATTTTGTGACTGTTGAAAAAACTTGTAAATAAGTATAGCGATTTTATCCTCATTGTTTCGATGTTTTTAACACAAAAATCGATTCTAAACAATGGTCTGCAAGTATTTCACGCTTGAGTATTGTAAAGAAAAGAGAACGTAGCAAAAATTTTACAAAAACTTGGGGTTTTCAATTCTTGAGGGCTGATTTAAAGCGAAAAACATCGAAAATAATGGGGGAAGATTCGCTACATTTACAATTTTTTTCAATAGTCATAAAATCACAAAAAAATTTCGAAATAGACGATCGTTGAGAAAGTACGCGTGCCACCTCCTCCCCAATCATTATACACTAGAGATTATTGTTGCTTCCATGACCCCGTTTTTCTCCTTACAAAAAAAAATTATTCAGTGAATTGTGAGATTTTTGTTGAAATTTCAAAAGGGGGGGTGGCACGGGTCCCCTTCAATCGATCAGACTGAAATTTTTTCTGAGTAATAACATCCCACGAAGAAAAAAATTGGCGGGGTGGTACCATCAATATCTAACAAAACATTTTTCATATGTAAATGTGGATAACCTTAGTTTTGGCGTATTTTTGAAAAATGATTCGTTGGGTGGAAGGTGAATTTTCATAATTTGGGTGTTTTGATCGTATAAATGAGGTGTATGAAAGTAGTTCGAGCTGCTGAACACGGATCTGTTGAAATTTTTTTCATATGCCAAATTCGTGTACAAAAGAAAGTGACATGTCCAATTTTGAGCCTTCTGCTGCACTTATTAATTTGTACTTAAAATTACAAAGATCACAAAAATGGAATGAAATGAAGTGAAAATCGGAAAAGTGGTGTGTAAATAAGTATGCATTTTGGGGTATAATTACACAAAAAAAAATTTCGACCAAAAATTACCACTTTATGAGTGAAAAACGTTGTGGAAAAATGGTTTTTCGCATTTTTCAAGATGTTCTACCACCTGGAAAATTCTGAAAATAATATCACGTTGTACATCGGGACTAGGTACATGAAATATTTTTTTTTCAGAATTGCACCTCTGAACCATCATGTAGAAAACTCGATTTGAAGTTTCCAAACACGAGTTTCAGCTAGAAAAAATTATCGAAAATTCCACGCAAGTTTGAAAAAATTTGGTTGAAAACTCGCAAAAATAAAAATTCTTAAAGAAAAGGTTGAGAAAAAGAACGTTTTGGCCCATAACTAAGGATAGGAGAGGGGTTAGGGGCCAAACATTTTTCCACAAGGTTTTCAGACCATAAGAACCAACTTCCACGGGTTAGTTTCAAATTTCAGCTCGGGGCAGATTCGCCTATCTTAACCGCCGGTACCCTTTCGGAATTTTCCAGAACTGGAAAAAAGCCTAATAAGAATAGTCCATATCAACTTTAGCTTTTATAATCGCAGATAACCCATGTTAGTGACTCATTTGATTGATTGAAGCACAATTTTCTGAGGGTAGCTCGTAATTATAGGTGCTAAAGTTCATATGGACCATTTTTAAGGGATTTTTTCCAGTGATGGAAATTTTCAAAAAATTCTGGAAGCTCCAAAACGTCTTATAACCGTTTCAAACGAATTCGGGAGGTCAAAAAAAAAGTATCTATCATCTTCCAGCTTTTTACCTCGATGCGTGTCCTCTCTCATTTCTGAATCAGTGAAATTTATCAAAAATCCCTGAAAAACAGTCAGAATTGCAGCACAGTAATGAATCAGTGTAAATTTTTTCATCGAAAGCACGTCAGTGAAAGAAATTCACTGAAAATCAGTGAAAATTCACTGAAAACTCGGTGATATTTATAAAATTTACTGAAAAATCTGTGATATTCTTTGAATAATCAGTGAAAAATCGTTTTCACTGATTTTTCCTGTACTGCTATTCTGACTGTTTATCAGTGATTCTTCACTGATTCGAATTCGGAATAAGAGAGTATTTTTTCCATGAAAATTTCCTGTCCAATTTTTTTTTTTTCGTTTTATGGATGGTATGGAACAATTGCTGTGTTTTTGAGCGTGAATTTTAAACGATGGAGGGGGGCATGAAATTTCTCACGTCATTTTTTTCATTTTCTCTAGAAAAATTGGAGGAAAAATCAAAAAATGACGTGGTTTTTGAAAGAATCCTCCGAATTACAAAGTCATTTTATGAAAAAAATACGATTTTTTTTCAAACAATTACGTTTCAACTTACATACCTATGTAATTCCTACCATATTTATTTGTGCCACAAATTGGATATCGATTTCGACGATCTACCGTAATGTAAATCCAACTTTATTCTTGGTTTTTAGTTCAGATTTATTCCACTCTGAATTTGTTCATATTTATTCAAAATTGTATCCAATTTTAAAATTTTTTCACCAGTATAATTTTATTAAACAACTATTCTGATTTTTTAAAAGTTTTTCCAGTTTCATATTTTTAAAATTTCATCCAATTACTGAGGTGAAAAAAATGTTGAAAAATATGAAGTTGGATGTTGGAAACATTTTTTTTTTTAATTCAAAAAAATAAAAAAATCGAGGAAAAATTTTAAAATCATTGAAAAAAATTTTCGATCTTAAACAATTTTATTTAGGTACCTATACCTACCTACAGGAGAAAAATTTAGCATTAAACATTTTTTCAACTTTGATTTCTTCAAATTTTTCTCAACTTTTTCAACAAACTTCATTTTTCATACATTTCTTTCAACTCGAAAACTGTTTTCAATAATTAAAAAAAATTATCATGAAATTTTTCCATTTGAAAATTTCTTAAATTTTTTCCAACTTCGAATTTTTCAAAAAAAATCAACTTCATGTTTTTCAAAATTTCTTTCAACTTACCTACTAAATAATTAGAAAAAGTTCAAAAAGTAAGTAATGAAAATATAAAATCATAAAAACTAAAAAATCGAAGTTGGAAATTTTTTTAGAAAATTTAAAATATGAAAATTCTGTATTCATTTCATGATTATTTTAATCAAAATGTTGAAAAATCTTAAGTTTTTAAATTTTAAAAGTGTCACATATGTGTTTTTTTATACCAAATGTTTTTTTATGCCACGTTTCAATTTCTATTTCCCCCCTTCCCTTCGCCATAAAAATCAGAATCGATAAATTTATTAATAAGTTTCAAAATTGAATCATAATTTTCAGGGGGATTATGTGTGCGGCAACGGTTGTCGATGCTAGAAGACACATACAGAGCTGCGGGAGCGAATGTGGGCTCAGTGCTATAAAATTTTCGAGCTCTTTTCCTCCGAAAAATGTTGAAAATTGATTTTTCAACTCTTTTTCGTAAATTATTTTGGTTTTGCCCTTTTTGCTTAATTTGTTTAAAGAGAAAAATTGAAATTTTTGCAAAGGAAAAAAAGGAATTTTGTTCTTTTTTGGTACCTAAGATATATATTCTCCAAATAAAATGTAAAATAGAAATTTCGAGCCCCTCACTAAATCTTCAAAAAATGCGAGCTCGGTGCAAATTTACCCTTTGCACCTCCTCTCGCCGACCCTGGAATCATATAGGTAACTAGAAAACGAGATGTACCTGAAGGAAAAAATCGAAATTCAACTGATTTTTGAGAGATATATTTTTTACCTACGAAGATGTTTAGTATGAAAATGAAGATGTTTTTATTCGATCGGGTGAAAATTTATCGAAAAATCACATTTGAACATTAAAAAAATGTCCACGAGGACTCGAAAGCTCCAAGCTACAAATCTCGTAGATTTTCCATCATCATAGTTTGTCGTTGTTTATAAACCCCTTAATTCTTGATGAATCTTCTACAGGACAAAATTCATCAAATACCGATGTCCTTCTCTTGTGAATTTTCAATTAATTTTTTAGCTCATTTCTAGCATTTTATCCTCAATAAATATCAAAAATTGCACTCATCTAAAAAATTTCGTTGTTGTGTTACTTGTTGAGATCTGTTCAACTAAGTACAGAAATTACTTATGTAAATTTTTCCTCATAAAAAGTATTATTTGAAATTTTTTCAATTTTTTGGTCGAAGTCTATTCAAACAGGTCGGTGAAGTTGACTAGCAAATGACAATTTTTTAAATAGGTACATACATAATGCTTTTGAAAAAAAATGGGTTAAATTTCCAGTTCCTCCCTGGTCTCCCACTCTCTCCAGATTTTAATCCTTTCATTGCATAACTAAACATGGACGTTTCGAAATTAAGAATCTTCAACCTTGAAAATATGCCATGTATGGCATGAATTTAATAAATGCATCTAGTTCTACAATATGCCTCTACTTAATAATTATATTCGCGAATACTTTTTGGTCCTTCTGCGAATTCTCCACAAACGAATTAATCCCCAATCGTCTCGATCGCGAATAAATCGAACTTCCAAACGAGTAAATTATCATATGCAAATGATCATCGACGCGGATAACTTCAATAATGAATAGAATATCAATGTAGTCTTACACATATCGAAGATACGATGAACTTTTTATAGGTACCCTTTCTATCGATAAAATGTTGCAGAAAAATTCGCCATAAATTCGGCTATAAATTTATCGATTAAGTTTACATGTGTTGGCTGTTGCGTCGCCTATTTTTGAGAAATCGAACCGTCTTATAGTTTCCTTTCAATAGACTGTATGTATATTTGCAGTGTAATCGGTATACCTATGTATTTTGTTTGCGTGAAAAGATCACAACTCTTAATGTAATGCGTGTAAAATTGAACGACCTTTTCACGGACGAACCAGGCAGACCATTGGTAGCGAGTGATTAATGAGAAAGGTTCGACGAATATGTAGGTGTCCTGCCGAACACGCTCGATACTTATGTAGATTTGTAGAATCCTTATTCTGGTATCTTTCTTCATTCTTTTGAATTGAATTCCTGTTTACGTAAAAGTATTCAACGCAAATTTTAGCTATTGTGTGTTACGTGGGTATTGTCAAAGGCTATCGATGAGTCATTTTTGTCACAGCACACGCAAGAATGTTCGGATAACAAGTGTTGGGCTTGGTTTTTTGTTTTTTTTTTCCTTCTAAAATTCGTATTCGGAAAGACAAGTGTGTGTATTAGATACATGAATTTTCTATTTGTTCTCTTGATTTGATCACAATCAAATCAAGGTTGCCAAATATAGACCCTATCTTGTTTTCCGGGTCTGGATTCTGGAAGAGCTGCAGTAGCCCCACAGGGAAGTTGACCCCCCCCCCCCCCAAAAAAAAAAAATTAAATCCTGATTTTTTTCACGTTTTACGTTCGTAATGGTCCACTACACAACATACTAAAATGGACACCCTACAACCCTCCGTTACCCCCAGGGGAGGGGTAAATGTCTGGAAAAAATCGAAACTTTTGTGAATATCTCCGCAAATAAGCCTCAAAATGGAAAGATGGTTATGAACAATCATATTCTACGTGTAATTTCCTATCAGACAGGTTCGTTTTTTTTCGAAAACATCCACTTCTTTGCCGAAAAATTAAGGGTGAAAAACGCATATTTTTCAAAAATTCACAGTATTTTTGGAAACGATGGAAATACGAAGTTGAAAGTACTCAAAATTATACCAGTGAACAGTAGCGTAACTGGAAGTCCTTTCGGGGGGGAGGGGGGTCAGAAATGCAGCGGCGTCGGAAGTTTTTTTTGGGAGGGTAAAAATTGGGTATGGAGACTTGGAACACCAGAAGGATTATAGAGGGAGGGGGTAAAAGGGAGCCTTCTCTCGCACTGTCGCATGTCGTCTCAAATGGATGATAAAATTGTGATTTCGATCATGCCGAGCGAAGCGAGGGCCAAGCTTTGAAAAAAATTGATTTTTAATGTCCGTAAAATACATTTTTTCGTGTTTTAATCCTTTGAAAATCCCTATCTGATGTAATTTGGGCGAAGGGGAGTACATTTGATATTTTGTACCCTGGTCGCCGATTTCGGGAGTACAATGTACTTATTGAACCCCATTTTCCGACGCCACAGGTAGGTATATTTTACAACGTTCAATTATCAGTTTTCATTACATAACAAAGAAAAGCAAATGGGAGGGGATCGTGAAAAACTGATTTGTCAAGTTTGCTCACGTTGAATTCGAAAAATTGTTGGGAGAAAATCTTTCAAAAGTAGATAAATTTAGGTGATTTTGATTTTTGATGAAGTCTCCGTTCTTAAAAAAGAAGGGAAGTAGCAAATTCAGCCCGAGCGAAGCGAAGGCAAATTTTTTGTGGGAAATACGTTAATGCAGTCGAAAAAATATGGTTTCAGAGGTACTTTTCGAATAAAAAATTCATTTTTGAAGGGCTGGGGGGGTGCCCCCCCCGTCTTTACGCCACTGCCAGTGAAGAGTATTTTTTTTATACATGCTGGTAGGGTATTCCAAAAAAAGTCATTACAAGAATTTCAATCCCTACCATTCATTATAAGGGAGATTGCAGAATTCAATAACTCGCTTAGTTTACTCAGAAATGTCACTTTTTGGAAAGCAAGGCACAAAAATTGAGATTTTTTCACAGAATTTAGGAAAGTTCAAGCTGTAACTTTTTTTCTAAATGAGATAGAGGTCTGCGAATTGTTCCATTCTATTTCCTGTAGACTGAACCGAAAAATTTTTTTGAAATTTTTTTCCTCAAGCTCATGTTTATTGTTCTCGAAAAACCTTATTTTTTGACCCCCCTCTCCCCCCACTCCCCAAAGAAAACTTTGAAAGCCGCGAATGAGTAGGTTAGGTATATGTTGGTGTATTTCGTTGCCTAAATTCAGAATTTAGGTATTAGAACTGAAACACAGAACAAAAATAATTTTTGTCGACTAGTTTAATGAATGACTCATCGTCTTTCTTACACTCTCTTCTACATATGTTGCGAATTTTGTTCGATTTCCACAAATTTTCGAATTTCTAGAGCTAAAAATGTGTGAAAATTTTGGTTTTTCTTAGATTCTTACCTATGTGACAAATACGTAGGTACACTTACCTACATAGTGTTCGAACTCTTTTGTGACTATCAGCTATTTTTCTTCTTTTGACTCCCTCATTTTTCTCATTAGGGAAATTTCGTTTTTTTTCGACTGATTCTCATTCTTTACCTCCCTTTCTACCCAGCACAATTTTTCTAATTTTTTGAAAGAATTTCCCGTTCCCTAGACAAAAAAAATGGTTTTACGAAATTTAAGTATGATTTTTTGACGTCATGTGCTGAAGTCAAAAATACAGAATTTTTAGAAGGAAAATAATTTTTTGAAATTTAAAAATAATTTTAATATAAAATTTGTGACCTTATTTCGTTTTTTTTGACAATTTTTTACATTAAAATTTCGTTTAAAAATTTTAATTAAACCATTTCGAATGAAAATACTGTCTGAAAATCTTTCAGAATAATTGAGACTTTTCCAAAGTAAGTAGGAAATATGCAAATCGTCCATTTTTTTCTGTTTAAAATAAATTTAAATGATATTTATCTCAATTAACTACATCGTTACATGCCCACGTACCTACTTACGCTACCGTCGTATAAAAAATTCTTTCAAGTCGTAGTTTCGTTGAATATTTTCAAATTGGAATTTTTTCCTCCATTAAATGGAAACCGATACGAGATATTTGAAACACGTACACCGTTTTTTCCAACTTATTTAAATCTGATATCTTCGACTCGGCATAAAAAAAGATGTAAATTAAAACTAGAAAATGATTCGATTAACGATGAAAACAGCACCGGTACGGTGCGTTTGATTTCCTAATACACTGTATCCATAGGACCGTAGAAAGTGTATACAAAATCAGGTCTCTCTCTCACCAATGGTTGGCGATAGTAGCGAAATTTATAATTACAATATGCAAATATCCTTCCATGAAAAAAAGAAGAAGTCATCGCAAAAGCAGGTGATACAGAAAACGATTCTACGTGTGCGATAGTAAGAGATATCCCACTAAATACACATTAGAATGGGTAGGTGGATAACTCCACACACATTTACACCAATAAATTAAGAAAGGAGAGAAAAAATCATACAATTTGAAAAGCTGCGTAGGTTTAATACCTTTATGTCTAAGCGATGTTTAAAATCATCGCGCTTCCTATATTGGTCTATAATTACCCGTATTTGGCACGAGCGTTTTGGAATCGGAAACCCGCTTTTTCGTTATTGGAATCGGCATGTGTCGCGGCTAATTAATAATCCTTAATAAGCCATAGTTCGAAAGATGATTTTCTCGGTGTAATTTACATTGGAAAACAGACGATAACTTGGATATGTACTAATTGGGTCAAACGTATGGATGTACTTGGTACTTACTACTTAGTATACATTTGTACGCGTGTACCGATAGGTAAGGTGCATAAAACTGCTGGTAGTAGTCGTCGTCTGCCTGTCTTATGATGGAGACAGTGGTGTTTTTTTTTCTAAATTTTGGAATAAGTTGTACATCGACATATGCCAATCAGCAGCAGTACAATGTATGGTTTTTATGGCCGCAACAAGTTACTAGTTGAGTGTATCAGGTTACCCGAACGGTGTGTATCTGCTGTAAAGAGCAGTTGGTTGGGTCGATTAATATGTGTGTGGAATCATTAAGGACCTTACCTGGCCTGGTGTGATGGATTTATTGAAGGGGAAAAAAATCAACATGAAATGTGATGGTTTTTTGGATGAATTTTCGATGGTTGTCTGATAACTAGTATATTAACTGAGGAAAATTGTAATGTTTGGGACACTTCTATTCATTCAATTTGAATAAATATTTTTCTTGACAAAGTGACGTCGTTGGAAAAGTTTGTCATTCTTGAAGCACTTGATAAAAATTTTGCATCATGAAAAGTTCTCTTCGTGTTATATGTATTTTTTTTTAAATTATGAAAATTGACTGAAGTCAGGGGCACCCAGGGGGGCTCGAGCCCCCCTCTCCCTTAAGCTCGGAAAGACGTTTTTTTATCATAAAAATGCTAAAGAAGCGTATAATGTTTTTAAATTTTCGCCCTCGCTTCGCATCGGGCAGTATTTTGGTACCTATTTTTTTAAATAAACATGCCACTCTTTAAATTTGAATCAATTGAATTTGCAAAAATTCTGTCTTTTTTAATCAGTAAAATAATTTTCATTGAAAATTAGTGATTTTTCGGTCAGAAATTACTAAGTTCTCAGTCAATGTCCCATTTATCAGAAAAAATCAGTAATTTTGACTTAAAAAATCATTAAATCTCGTCATTTTTCAATTTTTCTTCACTCAAATCTGTAGGTGTACATTTGCCTACTGAAAATACATGAACTACTCCAGCCCCACCGAAATAACAGATTGCTTAATTTATTCATTGAATTTTGACACCCCCCCATTTTTTCTCAAAATCTGAGCTCCTCTCTTACTTACACAATTTCTGGGTGCACCTATGACTAAAGTTGACAAAAATTATTTGCCTGAAGAATTTCATCAGAAGTAGAGAGTGAAGTAATGAGGAAACATTATCAAATTTGGAATTATGAATCAGTAAAAATTACTGAAAAATAGTCAGAATTGTAGAATTGGAAAAATCTTCAAAATATGAACTGATTTTTCAGCAAAGAGAATTTCTATACAAGATGGTAAAATTGGTCCTTGAACCGATCGGGACAAAAATCGCTCAAAAAGTTGGTATTGATGGAAAACCACTCCAAAACAATTTTTAACCCCCTCTACTCCCATCAGAGTTACGAAGCCATATATACTCGAAATCAAGTATCTTCTACCTTTGAAGCAGATAATCCAAAAATCTTGAAATATTTGAAAAAAAAATTCAAAAAAATTTTCGGGAATAAGGCTGTTTTTTTCGCAGTTTAAAAATTCCAAAAATTCGCCAAAAAAGGGAAGAGTAGGTTATGAAATTTTTTCCCTCAAAAATTTTGTTACACTTTTGAGTACGACGTACATGGGGGGGGGGTGACAAAAAATATTCGCGTAGGCACCATTTCGAGGGTTGAACGAAAACTCATTCTAGGAATCTGATATAAAAATTTCATAACTTCTTGACACCATAAAATTAAAATGTTTCATTTTCATTGTGAAAAATTACCTTTTCTCGACTTATCTTTAGAGATTCGAGGTTTTGATTTTTACATCCGAAATGAGCTCCGTTTCAACCCTCGAAATGGGGCGTACGCGAATATTTTGCACCCATTTTTGCCCCCCCTCCTCCAATAAAAATAAATATTGTATATTGTACCTAACGGTGCAACAAAATTTTGTAGGGAAACAATTTTATGACCCACCACTCTCCGCCCTTTTTTCTTGAATTTTTGAAATTTTCAAACCAAAAATATTCTGTTTATTACAAATTTTACAAGCTTTTTGATACAATTTGTAATTTTTTAACCGTATTTTTTTGATTTTTTGACATTTTTTTTACAATTTTTGAAGATTTTAGTCAAATTTTGACCAATTTATTAATCAATTATTTATTACGATTCTTTCAGTTTTTTTGACCCTTTTAAAAATATTTTAAACACTTTTGGCGAATTTTTTACGATTTCACAGATTAAGTACACAAATCATTAAAATTGTTTTCAAAATTTGTACCTAACTTTAAATTTGATAAAAGTGTAAAATAATCATTTTTAAAATGCGAGCAGTTTTTCAATTTTACTGACAATTATTTAAAAATGATTAAGAAGTTGATAAAATATTGTTAAAATTGAATAAAATATTTTAAAACTTTCTTCAGTTATGTGAAAGTTTGTTCAATTACGATAAAAATAAAGTGGAAAGAACTCGAAAGTAAAAAAAAAGAAACATTTTAAAAATCATGTGAAACATTTTCAAACAAAGGTGTCGCGGAAGCTTTTTTTGAGTGGGTACCGAAACTTGGAATATCGCGAGAGCAAAGTTTTGAAAAAATTGGATTTTTTGTGCCCAAAAATATTTTTTTCATGTTTTATAGCTTTGAAAATTCCTATCCAATGTAATTTGTGTGTGTGGGGGGGGGGGGGGTGAAATGCATCCCTTGTACCACACTTTCCAACGCCACTGTTGTCAAACGTTAGAAAAATAGGTAGTTAAATTGTCATGAAAATTGGCTAAAAATGAAAAACATTGCTGAGATGTGAAAATTATTAAATGAAAATAAGATCAAAATAAGGCTTGAAAAAATGCTTGAAATTGTCCAAAATTTTGAAAAAACTGCATACTTAAAGTGTTATGAAAATGATTCAGTTGTCATTACGATTGGATAAAAAACGTAAAAAATATTTAAAATTGTTCAAAATGATAGAATAATCGTTGAATCATTACAATAATTGGATATAAAAAATGTAAAAATTGGAATAATGTTAAATTAATATAAATACATTATACTTAATAAATCTGAAATTAAATGTCAATTATAAAATGTATGGAAAATGAAAGGAAAAATTGTTCAAATTTTGTAAAAAAATTTATATGTATCATGAGAAGATGAAAAATGCTAAAGAAACACAAAAGCTATTTTGTAAAATTGGTAGAAAATTGACAGTTCAATTTTTTTTGGTACTATATAATAATTTTTTGACGATTTTGAACCATTTTGAGACAACTTCAAAGACTTTAACTACATTTTAACAATTTTACTATCAATTTCAACAACTTTGTTGATGTTTCAACCAGTTTTGCAATAATTTAAACAATTTTAATGGCGTTTTGGACGATTTTTACGATATTTTAAATAATTTTTATGATTTTTCAAGCTTTGATAAAAACTTTTAATATTTTCAGTAGTTTTTAAAACTTTTTATCAAATAATTGATGAAATTTTTAATTTTTTTTCAAATTTAGGTATTCTGGAAATGTTTTGATTAAAAATTTGAGGATTTTTTAATCACCAAGTACTTTGAGTGAATTTTGTTCAATTTTGTTGATTTTTATGATTTTTTTCGAACGAATGCTTGAAATATTTTTCAATGATTCCAATGAAGTTTTCAATTATTAGTTTTTTTTTGAACATTTTCTTTGTAGGTATTAGGTAAATGGACTTTTAGCTCAATGAAATGGAACATTTGCTACCTTTTACATGTCCTGTTGCCTACGTTTCTGTATATGTATCTAGATGAAGCTTTAAAATCATATCATTCAACTCCAATATGCTAAAGGAAAAAAGACGACGGAAAGGAAAAAGTACCCAGAGTTGATTGTCGTGATACGACAATATGAGTGTGTGTTGGTGTATCTGAATTCTGAAACCAAATCCGTCTTGCAAGCTGTTCGTCTTCCTGCAACTGTTGCGCGCTAATATTGCACCTCTACGATATAACTAGTTAGGTTCTCATAAGAAGATTTCGGTCGATGATAAATGCTATCTTTCGTAGGGGTTTACCTACAATATATCTACATATAGTGTAATTCTCTCATATACTTGATATACTGTACATACAAAAGTAGTAAAGTACCTATACCTACAAAGGGTATCAACAGGATCCGTTATTAGAACCAGTACCTGCACACCCGGTTACCGGAAGGAAGTTGCAGTTTTTTTTTTCGTTTCGAGAATCCGATTTCATATTGGTTGGAAAACGTGCGTAGGTGATTTCGGTAGTTAACACGTGATAGATTTTGGGGTTTTTGACCCCATCTAAAAAAAATACCATAACAACCTAGGTATTTATCGATTCGAAAAAATTAAAAAATTCTGTCTTATGGAGTCGCCTCTTCATCTTTGTATAACGTTTGCGTTGTTTTTGTGCTTGCAGCCCAGAACGTGTAATTATTGCAGCACGAGCGTCATCCGACCATGAACGCTAACATCAAAAATGTGTAAGTTTTGTTCTTACGTACGATACGATTTAGTATACAGGATGGTTGAAAAAATAACTATATTGGTTGGATGAGAAAAAACTGCCTAAGAATGTGTTTTTTTAACACTTTGTCTCGAGGAACATCGTGTACTTAATATTTTTAACACCTTGACGAGTAGCAAAAAATCTTCGGGGTTGTTTATTACAATATGAAGGGAAATGGGAGGGCGAGTTGCAGACACCCTATTTAAATGTGCATGTTGAAGGTGTGTGTTGGTATATGAACGAGGCAATATGTGTGTTAAAAAAATACTTACTTATTTTTAATCTAAAATAATAATTTTTTTGAATGGTTACCTAGCTACCCTTCAAGAATGGTATGAAATATGTACCAGTAATGAGCTAAAAATAGAGATTTATCCATCTGTGAAATATTTTCATTTTTCAAAGTATTCGAAAATTGGAAATAGTTCAGTCATGTTAGAATTTCATCCAGAAATAATTCAATCCTACTGTTTTTCGTGATTTTTGTTCATAATGGTCCACTAATCAACATACTGAAATGTCCATTTCGAGAAGCAGCTGTCATTTTCGGAAGAGGAGAAAATGTTCATTTAGAAAACCAGAAATTAGCAAGAATTTTACCTCTGTGGCAAAAAAGCCAGAAAATAGCAAGAATTTTAAAATTTTCAGTCTGAAAAGCAAGAATTTTCAACGCTTTGCTCTTCCAAGGAATTTTTTAATTGAAGGAGAAAAAGAGGGAGTATTTTTTTGAAGAAATTTAAAGCAAGAAAAATAAAATTGTATGAAAATGACAAGAATTTTCGTTTTTGAGATCCAGTAGACATCTTGTCATTGAAAACTGGTTTTCTGTGAATATTTTCTCCAATAAGCCTCAAAATTGAAAAATGACTGAATAATCATGTTCTATGTATACGTTATTTCCTATCAATAAGCTTCAATTTTTTCCAAAACCCCCTATTCTTTGGCCCAAAATCCAGGGATGAAAAACACCCACTTTTCAAACAGTTACACTATTTTTTTGGTAAAATCGAAACTATGAAGCTGGGAAGCTCATCTTGCGTTTTCAAAAAAAACTATGTCAAAATCGTATTTGAGATGCTAAAAAACCCTTTTTTCAATACCGAACACTAAAATTTTTGAAATTTCGAGTTTTGCTTTTCCAGACATTAAACAGCGTCACTTTTTTTAGTGACTTGTCCCTTATTTTCAAGGTTGGTCAATAAAAGTCACTTTTTTGCCAAAAGGTCACTATTGGTCACTTTTTTCGTTCAAACGACCCAACTCTCTTGCCTACAATTATGAAAATACTGATTTTTCTAAAAAAAAAAAAAAAGCCCTGTCAAATCTTTTTTATCTTCTTATTAGTTCCCCACCCTTGTTAATTAGATTTATTAATAAAAAAAATTTCAGAAAAAATATTTTTTAGAACTATCGTAGAGAGAAATATAGTTTGAGTTATGAAAAAATAGGGTGTTCGGGGGGGGGGGGAGGAGAAGGTGTATTTATTTATGAGAAAAAAATTGAAAAATAGGTCACTTCATGACTCATAAAAAGTCACTAATGTCACATTTCTTCCTAAAATCTGTGTTTGATGCCTCCCCTTCCATTCTCTATGCCTTCGCATTTAATAACTTCGCTTGAAATTAATTGTTGGGGCTGAAATTTTTTCTGAAAATTTTTTTGGATGCTCTGCATTTCTACAAGTGTGCATATAAAATTACACTGCACTAGTAAAATTTCGGGTGGTTTCAATGATAGTTTCGATTATTTAAAAAAATACTGCAATTGCTTGAAAATTAGGCGTTTCACCCTCAATTTTCGACAAAAGAAGCGAAGGTGTTTGAAAAAAATTGAACCTTCCTGATGAAAAATCGCGCGTTGAACACGAATATACAACCATTTTTACAATTTTTAGGCTTATTGGAGAAAATATTCTTGGAAAACCATTTTTCAACGAGCATTTCCTCCTCTCCTGGGATTATCGAATGCCCTCCTCTTCCAAAATGGACGTTTCGATATGTTGATTGGTGGACTATTAAAAACAAAAAACACGAAAAAAAAATCTGAATTGAATTATTTTCGGGTATGGTATATTTTTTTCCTGACCTGGCTGGACTGAAAATTATGTACGGGTTTTTATGAGTCTGGATGAGAAAAAAATTCTTGATATCTGAATTTTTGAAATTTTTTTTGTAGCTGATCATATTATTTTTTGTTGTAGATTGTGGATTTGTGATGGCCATCGGATTTTATCAGAAAATATGTGTTTATGGATTCTTCATCTGGCATCTGTTTGCTGGTTTCGATGAATTGTTGAAGGTCAGTGTCTAAGTTTAATTTTATTTGAAAAATATTTTTGATACTTCATTCCCCAAGTACAAACACGAGATAAGCCACATTAACATATACAACTTTGAGATCTCCATTTGACTAGTCCTCCCTCCCCCTCCTACTCCCGCCAGTCTCATCCCTTCAATCTCTGGAATGAAATTTTAGTGATTCTGACAATGAGAATCAAACCACTTTTAGGATCTGGAATGAAATGGGCCAGATGGTGAAAAGGAAAGAAATTAAATTTTTTTTGAAAAAATAAGGCTTAATGAGAAATGTCATATAAGAATTTTGGAAGAAAAGAGAAGATAGAAAGAGCATGGTTGAAGAGCTGGATTCCAATTCTTTGGTTTTAGCATTATCAAGAAAAGGGTGCTAAAAATTGGTATATACACACTTTTTATAGAAGTTGAAACCTTTATTGAAGGTTGAAATGGATTTCAAGGGATGATCGACTTCTGAATTTTTTGAAAAAATAATATTTTATGATGATTTCAGTTTCGAGAAAGAAAGAATTACCCTCTCTTATCCTGAATCAGCGAAAAATCACTGATAAATAGATAGAATTGCAGCACAGGAAAAATCAGCAATGTTTTCTGATTTTTAGTGATTTTTCACTGATTTTTTAAAGAATTTAATATTTATTTTCTTTCCAGTGAATCTTTACTGATTTTTCAATGATTTTCTTCACTGATTTTCCTATGATTTTTTCACTCATTTCGCCTCCATTGAACATTTTTTCGCTGATTTATTAATTGTGCTGTAATTCTGGCCTTTTTCAATTATTTTCGGGTAATTTTTCCTGTTCCATAAAAAATGAGAGTGGAATGAAAAAGTCAAGCCCTGCAAGCCATAATTGTAAATACCTCAAAGCATCGAAAAAATCTAGATGCCCTGGTCTCTTCTTTTCATTTACCTCCCGAATACCTAATAATGACAAAAAACTATCCATCTGATTGAAATCTCACCACAATTTGCTCTGCAATTAGTATTTGGTAGCCCTAGAAGACAAATTCTACCTCAAAGAATACCCTCGGCCTCGCTCGTGTCGATACCACATAATTTACACAGGAAAAGATTCCGATAAGATTGCTCGCTGCGCCTCAGTCCAGAAGAGTAATCCCTGCCCCATACTCGTCCCGTATCTCGTCATAAAACGCACTACGCAACAGGTACTCGCGCTTCATCGCCGTCATGAACCGAAGGCAACAACAGCAGGTGATATTGTAATGAGGGTAGTTGATTATTGTTGTAAAAAAGACGTAGCTGTGGCGGCGCTCGTTCAGGCATATACCTCTTAAAACTATATCGATTAATGCGACCGGTTTGTCGAAACGTTTTTTTGTTTTGAAGATTTTAATTTTTTATTATTTTGGCAACGCTTCTGCAATTAACAGCTCGGCCGAGAGATTCGGATGACGGATCCTTTGAATAGATGTGAACCACCTTGTAGATTCTTAGCATGTGAACACATAAGGATGAGTAAAAAATTATTACGTTACAATTGTTAAGCAAGACAACGGCCGTTAATTTTTTTATGTAATAGAAAAGTTCCTTAGCAGGTATATTCCTGCGCTATCCTAACTAGTACGCTAGTTATGGTCTAATAACATACCGGAATCACGCTTCCATTCCAGCAGCCGCTGCAGTGTCTTGAGTTGTCGGATATTTTTTCGAAATTTGCCGCTAATTATTTTAGTTTCGTTTTTCACCTCGTAAGGTACATGTGCCTGGATATTGCTGATATTGGTTTGGTTGGATTGTTACATCATTTAGATATGGTGAAGTTTTAGATATAGGATTCGTGTGTTAGATTATGTGATGATATGATATTTTACCATTAATTAAGAGAAAAATTGATTATGATGAGATATTTAACAAGCTAAGGTAAAATTTAACGAAGCACTCTGATAAATTATGAGGAAATTGTATTGATTTGTCTTTTCTGATCGGAGGGATCCAGCCCCCGAACAAATATATAAGGAGAGGTTTAGAAAGGTTTATAAAAATCAATATTCGTGATTTTATTTTTATGATGTTTAATATTTGAAAATTTGAACAAATGAGACATATTGAATCAGAAATGTGAATTATTGTGAATGACTGAAAGTAAGTGAAAAATTCGATTCAGAATGATGGGAAATTCGAAATATACAGGAGGTGATGATTACAGAAAATGCTCGAAAAATATTATAGGAAGATGGAAATACCTATTTAATTTAATGCCCAGCCTCTTTTCAATCTTCTCCTTTCTATCCTTGGCACTACTTTTAACGCTTTAAAACCTTTTAAAAAATCAGTGATTTGTTGGGGTTGTTGATTGATTCATTCAAAGGGAATAATTCAACTTTAATTTCAATCATGGGCCAGAGTGTCCATTTTCTAGAAAGTCATGGAATTTTACCCATTTATATGAAAGCAGGTTGCCTAACAGGTCAAGCAGTCTTGATAAGTCAAGCTTTTTTCAAACAAGTCATGCCGGTCCTGAAAAGTCAAGCTTTTTGACCAATTTACCCTGATTTACTCAAAAGGTCAAACTTTTTTCAAAAAAATATCTATGTATTAAAAAATTACATTTTTTTGAACTTAGTGTGTTTGTTGAAATTTTAATTTTCTATAAATACAAGCACACAAATGTACTCTCTCATTTTGAATCAGTGAAAATTCACTGATAAATAGTCAGAATTGCAGTACAGCAAAAATCAGAAAAATTTAACTGATTTTCAGCGAATTTTCGCTGATTTTTCAAAGACTTTCACTGATTTTTCAGCAAATTTCATAAATTTTACTAACCTTTCAGTGAATATTCACTGATTTTCCAGTGATTTTTCTCACTGATTTGCTTTCAGTAAAAAAAATGTCACTGATTTTTTCCTATGCTGCAATTCCGACTGTTTCTCAGTGATTTTCGATAATTTTCACTGATTTATAATTAAGAGAGTATAGATTGGGGGGGGGGGGGGGGTAGGTACTGGCGTACAGACTCATACCTTTTTCGGGGGGGGGGGGGAGTTGCTCGGAAAAGTCATGAAAAAAATCATTTCAAAAGGTCAAGCTAAGGCAAGCTTTTTGCTCAACAAATTTTGTTAGACACCCTGGAAAGTGAGTAAAAAGTTCAGGAATTTTGGCATTTTCATTCCAAAATCAGGAAATCCATTTCGAAATTAGGAAACTAAAGAATGCAAGTACATATTTTTTGAATCTCATTTTTGAAAAAAAAATACTTTTTCAACCATTATAAAATCAAATTTTTCAAAAATTTTGGCCTTATGCTAATCTCTTAAATTGAATCGCTGAAAATTCACTGATGAAGTAGCCAGCATTGTGTCACTGGAGAAATCAATGAAAAACTACTTATTCAATTAGTGAATTTTCAATTTTGAATCAGTAATCTTTTTCCATAATAATTACTAATTCAATTAGTATAAAAATATAACAAACTATAGTTATTGAAAAAATTACCTACTGATTCAAAAATGAAAATTCATTAATTGAATCGGTAGTTTTTCACTAATTGGTAGTGTAATTTCACTGATTCTTTGGTAATTTAATTCTGGATATTTTCTAGTGAATTTTCATTGATTCAAATTAAGAGAGTAAGCTCAGTTTTACTTTTATGTATTTCATTTCAGTCAATTATTTTGAAACAGAGAGTAGCCAATTTCTAATGTTTTTCACTGATTTCATTCGTTTTTTCAACAGCTACAAAATTACTCATTTCTTTTCCTTATTAGAAAAAAAAAACAATTGAAGGGTCGAGGACAGAAAAAAAAGTAGGTTGTAAGTGTCGGGGGGGAGGGGGGAGTCCAGACAAGTTGAAAAATTGATGAGGAGTAAAATTGGTACCTAGATTGATATTTTTTCTTCCTTTTTAAGCACAATCGTGGTGTCTGTCTACTGGTCAAAAAAACAGAAAAACTAGAAAATAACAAAAATCTTAAATTGATTTTTTTGGCCAAAAAAACAAGCATTTTCAAGAATGTTCTCTTTCCTTGAATTTTTCAATCCGAAGGATAAAAAGAGCTAGTTCTTTTTTGGGACACTTTGAAGCCTCAAAAATAGCATGAAAATAGCCAGAAAAATCCAGAAAATTAATTTCAAGAATTTTCATTTTCAAATCTCGTAGACACCAGATTTTAATTTAAAATTTTGTGAAATTTGTTCTTTTATTTTCTCCTCGAAAATTTCTTTGATATCATCGAAATGGTAACAGAGCACGATTTTTGAGTTTGTTGAATGGTTGTGGATAAAAATTTACGTATAATAAAAAAATTTTCTGTAGGAGAGAAGTAGTACTGCCATCAATATTCGAATTTGTAGCCACGTTTGAGTTTTGTCTCAACATGGTTTGTATTTTTATCAGTTTTTCTTTTGGGCTTCTTTTCAAAGTTTTGTTTTCATTGTATAAATCGAGCTAGTTCTTTGAAATATGTAGTTCAGAGAGGCTGGATATGCGTATTTGGATTCTTTACTGGGAAATTGATAATATCAATAAATACTGCACTGTGATTGGCTGTATCGCTCGTGGACGTTTTTTAAAATTGCCATCATCGTGCTAAATTAAATTGAATAAAAATAATTAAATGATCTTGAATAAAAATGAAAACCGCAAAAGTATCATTCAACTGATACCAAGTGTACCTAATAAATTTGAAAATGGTAGACAAATTTTTAGATTTTCAAAGTAAGTATGAAAAACAAGTCTTAAGTCATGTTGTGTTAATGCTAAAAATAGAAAGCAAAAAAGTTGAGATGACTAGATTTTTTCAATTTTTTTTTCAAGTTCATGATATTTCAACATTCTTTCAAAATATTTCCAATTTCCAATTTTCTCCAAATTTTTTCCAAATATGAATTTTAAAAAAAAATTCAATTACATTTTTTTCTAAGTTTTTAAGCTCCGAAATTGTTTCCAACTCGACAATCATTCTCGTTCCAACTGGAATTGAAAATACGTCAAAGGAATGTGAATAGATGTTACATCATCAATCTTCTTTGATTTTGACGTATTTTCATGATCAAATGGGAGTTTGTCGAGTTGGAAAACATTTTTAAGTTTGGAGAATTGGAAAGAATATGGATAATTTAAGAAAATTGAATGAAAAAAAGTATACGAAAAAGAAACTTACAAATAAATAGTAAAAAATTTAAACTTACAATTTTTTTAAATCTAGAAATTTAGAGCTTGGAAAAAAATTAATGAAATTCAAACCAAGGAAATATGTCATTTTGAAAGAATTGTGAAAATTTTAACTTTTGGAAAATTAATTGTGATTAGAACCATACTCTGCTACCATTTTCACTGATTTTGATCAATGATGCTTGAAACCATATTCTGCCATCATTTTGATCATTTTTTATTGATAATGCTTAAAACCATCCTTTGCTGCCATTTTTATTGTTTTCAATTAATCGCTCTCTTTGTGAATGAAGTTCGTCTTTAACAACAATATTCTTGACATATCGAAGGCTGAACTAAACAGGAATGAGAAAGTAGAAATTCTATCGAAGTTGGAAATTTTCAATTTGTAGCCCTCTCTTTCTTTAGTAGGGATCTTTTCCTTGGAAAATTATCATGACCTTAGGATTGAAATTATTTTTCTATAATTTTTCTCTTAACTTTACATACCTACATTACTCAGATTTTGACCTATATATGAAAAGTATTTCTGACCTGGCATTGATGTGTCTGCAAAGAAATAAAGTTTTGTTGGAAATTTCAAAGCGTTTATTAATTTTTCTTAATGGGTAACCAACCTACAAAATCAAAAACCTCTACAACGTTCAGTTTAAATCGAATCTGCTACATCTTGACTTGAAATTCGCTATAGTTTTTCTCCAAATTTTCAAAAATTTTCCCCTACTAAAAATCTGAACTTCAGCAGCTGAAAATGTGAACTTGATGGATTGCCAACTCGCCCTTTTCATTTAAACGATCCAAGTCCCCGATCAACCCTTTAGAGGGTAAATTTTGAATAATTTCCTCTACGTCGAGGCAACCCATTAGTCGAAGATTAATGGCTTTCTTATTAAATATGGCTGATATAACTGTCGATATTATTTAGAAGAACTTGAAAAAAATATTTTAAAAAATCCATTCGGCAGCTGGCATACACTATACCTCTCTTATATAGAATTACCATAAGTTTGACCGGATCTTCTTAATGGTGTATGAGTCTTGGCGCAACCAATGATTCCATACTATTCGCCGAAGAAGCGTCTTATTTCTTCCGCTCGTCACGCCACTTTCTTATACATGACACGCTTCAGTCGTCAACAGTCGTATGCCTTCCTTTGCTCAACTTCCATCTTTCAAAATATTTTTTCTCCTTTCAAACAATACGCAATAGTATCGCTGATATATTATTCTAGGCTGGCTTTTTATTTTATTTTTTCATTCTCTGTGGCGCGGTGTACTTTACGAGTACCTATTCGAGTAGTAGATATAGATACGCAACCCTTTCATTCGACTACGTAAATTACGACGACAAGTATGATGCTCTGGTGCCTATCGAAAGTGTTCAAAATGTTGCCTGCCGCTTTTAAAATTTATTAAAAGCGTTTATTATATACTTGGTACAATATTTATATCGTCTGTGTCCTTTATGTCTATTTACCTTCCACCTAATGTCTGAAATTCGAATAACCTGGCGAGTTGTTTCAAATTTTTTTCACTATTTCAAGCACAAGGTCGAAAAAGCTGGGGATGGAAAATGAACTCGACTTGTAGGTACCTAATTTTAAGTGAGGAATTAAAAAAAAATCAGTGTTGCAAAAATGAAATTTTTTGATTTTCGTTTGATTTTCGTTTTAAAAACTTTTAAATGTGCGTTTTTTTAAATTTTATGCTTTTAAAAATGGAAAAAATTATTATTTTGTTTTTCGTCGTCATTTTTTCCCCTAACAACTATTTTTTTAGAAAATAAGAAATTTCTTTTTAAAAACAGAAAAAGATCAAAAATTGTTATATAATTTTCAAAAATAATTCAAAATTTCAAAAACTGAAAGTTTTCAAAAAATCATTCATAACTTAACTCTTTTTCGGAAGGGAAGAGAAGGGAAGGGAGGGGGAGGGGGGATTCGTCATTCTTAATCTTTGAAAAAATACACGACTAAAAACCATTTTTTTTGTATTTCAATTTTTTCGTTTTCAAAACTTTTTTTTGTTTTGGTCCTTTTTTAAAAACACATGGCAGTTTTCATTGAAAATGACAAGTCCTTCTTAAAAATCGAGGACAAAATTTCAATTTTTGAAAATTTATCAAGTTTCTTTTTTTTAAAACTTGAAAAAAATTATTTTTTCGTTTTCATTTTGGCAATTCTGAAAAAAATTGTTTTTTTATTGGTAAAAATTTTTTGTCAATTCTTCTGAAATAATATTGCATTTTTTTCGTTTTTTCTTTCACTCCCAGAAAACAACTTTTTTTCGTTTTCGTTTTCGCAACACTGAAAAAAATTGTACTTTTTTTAATTTGTAAAAAATTTTCGCGAATGTTCCCGGAAAAAAATTATTTTGAAATGAGAAAATTCACATTGTACTTATTCTTCAATCTTCAATTTCTGAAAGATTACAACTTCTAAAGTGACCGAAAATAACCCCTTCAAACAATAGATATGCAATATACCCATCTTGTTAAGTAAATGTTGAATATTCTCGCTCCGTTCCGGTTGTGCACTCTGCACCTCGCATGCACCTAATTGCATATAGTGAGCGTTTAAGGGTAATTACACAACTTGGGCTCGACTTTTACACCGTTGGTCAGGCTCATTTGCAAAGTGATTTCAAATGGGTTAATTTCCCCTACCTTTTTAATTAATGATAATGGAAACATTTATTATTCGTTTGTTGCGTTTGGTAATGGCATTAGATTTGAGAGAAATGTGTAATTATTTTGAAACTAATAGACTGATATTTGATATTATTTTTTTTTTTAATTGGAAAAATGGAGGTTCGAACCTTTTTTTCTATTCTTGAGCCAAAACAGATGAAAAAGGGAGGGAGTGGTGATTTTTGAAGATTTATAAAAAAATTTTCGAAGATGTTTAATGTAGATTTCATTGAAGAAAAATTTGTTTTTTCCCTTGCATTAGTATAAATTTTTATCCCACATATTTTTTGAAATAATATCTCATCTGAAACCTACACTTTGCCACGGATTTTTTTTTCTTGTAGTGATTTCAATTTTCAATGATTTTTAATCCGTATACTTTGTACTGAATAAATCCAGACATACAGAGGATAAAATGAAGGAGGAGGAGGAGACTGGGTCAAAATTTGAGAAAACTTTCATAAAAAATTCGTATACGAATCTATTTTGAAAGTTTTTTTCAAGGATTTCAAAATTTAATATTGAAGTGAACTTATCACATATTCATAAAAAATTGTAATTTTATATTCAAAAACATTAAAATTTAAGGTTTAAACTTAAGTAGAGAATTTTGGAAAAATTTTGGAAAATGCTTTCGTCTTTAGGTTGTAACAAAATATTCAAATTTCTCATTTCATTTAAAAAGCATTTTTGGCTTAGTTCCTTGATGAAGTCGTTCTCCTTCCGTTTATGTCTTTCAAGTAAAATTGAGCTTTTGTGAATTTTTACAATTTTTTAAGGTTAATTTTTCATCAGGAAGGTCATTAAGACCAGTCATTTAATCATTATATCAACGTTCTTGCTCCATCGATCGAATTCGGCAAACCATAAGCTACTTGCAAGCAGAACTCGATAACCAGCAAACAAAACGCAGAAATACGTTCATTTTGAATTCGCTAATTCGCGTTTCTTGATGCAAAATTAACATACGACTGGAGTAACCGTAATAAATAATAATACATGTTTTTAACGCTTTTATAAGGCAAGCAACTACAGCGGCGACGGTCTCTTTGTGATATAACGGAAATGCAATTTAACAAAACGAGAAAACGATAACGCGTAATGGTAAATGTACGTAAAGGTAACGATTCAACGCATCGATTTTATTATGAAGTGTTTCTTTTTAAAAGCCTTCGAGGCTGTCGTCATATTTCTGTTATCAGTATCCATCAAAGATGTCGAAGGTCATCGTCCAGAAAGAGCCTTTTTTCATGCAAACATTTTAACTCGAATCTGATTGAGTAGAGTAAGGTAGATCGAAAAAAAATCCTTGATTTGGACAAAAATTGGTGAGGTAGTCTGGACCGTAGCCAAGGGGAGACGAGGAGCCCATTGCCTCCTTTGGAACAGTCATTTGCTCCCTCCTCTGGAAAAACTTGCTAAAAACGTGTATGGAGCTGAAACAGTTTTTTAAAGATTGGACGATCTTCAAATGGAAAATTTTCCCAAAATTTCGTCAATTTTTTAAAAATTGAAAGATTATTCAAAAATAAGGCAATTTTTTTCCATAATCTAAACAACATTTCAAAAATTTAAAATTTGTTTCTAAAGTAAGTAAGTAAATAATTTTGCGAAAATTGGGCAATTTTTTGTACGTGGAAGATTTTTCGAGAATTAGAGTATCCATCTCCCAAAAACTTGATCAATTTTCATAAGATTCGAGCCTATTTACAAAAATTTGACGATTTTTTAAAACTCAAATTATTTTCTAAGAATGAGACAATTTCCAAAAATCAAAGAATTCCCCAAAATTTGGATGATTTTGGACCGGGGGGGAGGGGTCACCCTATTGACAATATCGCGTTTTTGAAATAGCGCTTTTCTGAGAAAATAGCGCACGCCAAACGCCTGTGCAGAACGTATGCGCAGTAGAAATCGCGTTTTTAAAGCGCCAAACGCAAAAAAAAGCGCCATTGTTTTTAGAAATTTACTTCAAAAACCAAAAGCACCATAAGCATTATTATACGAAAAAACTGAATAAATCAACGTTAATGGCTTGAATCTTGTTCTAGATCAATGCTAAATAAATTCTTTATTTAAAACGAACGAGTATAATAATTGAATCAACCAATTTTTCACCTTTATCAGAAATTACCAATTGATTGAAAACAAAAGTCTTCAATTAGAGAAAATAAACAAACGAACACAGAACCATCTATTTTTTGGATGTAAATAGCGTTGGCGCAGCGCTATTTTCTCAAAAAAAAAACGCCTGTCAATAGCGCTTTTTACAGCGTTTAGCGTTTTTCTTTGTCAATAGGGCACTTGATTTGCATATTTTTTTATTGCCCCATCTGAAATTTCATTTTCCTCTTTTCCAAAGCGACCTCAGCTACGGACCTGGTAGTTTACTCTCTCATTTTGAAGCAGTGAAAAGTCATTGTAGTCAAAATTGCAGCACAAGAAAAATCAGCAAAATTCTTTGATTTCCAGTGGATTTTCGCAAACTTTTCAAAGAATTTCAGAGATTTTACTGACGTTCCAGTGAATTTTTCAGAAATTTTTTCATTGTTCACTGATTTATTACTATGCTGCAATTCTGACTGTTTTTCAGTGATTTTCGATAATTTTCACTGATTTATGAATGAGAGAGTAGGAGTACTTTAAGTGGAAAACATAGGAAAAATTTAAACCCCCTAGCCCAAAGATGGTCTGAGCTAGGCGTCCTCAAAGTTGGATTATTCTTGAATGGCACCTCAAATACTTTATTAAGAGCTCTGAAGTGGTATTCAAAAGATGCGATTTGAGTTTTTACTTCTCCTAAACCGAAGTTAGCTCGATTCGATACCACTTTCATACTGCTACATGGGGGTTGAAGAGTTGCAGATTGGTGTTTTTTCTTATATTTTGAACAGTTTTTGAGGTTTTACCCTTTTTTGAAAAAGCCAGCTTGAAAAATGTTTTTTCACTGGTAAAATTTTCAATATGTATCATTCATAAATTTTTATTTTAAGAAAAATATTTCATTAAATTTCTCAAAAATCTAATGGCTGATATACAGATAGATCGAAAATTTTGCACTTTGAAACATTAAATCATCAAATATTTTCATATCAGACTTCGTTTGCATGAAAACCCTCAAAAAGTGTTCGAAATATCAAAAAAAACACCAATTTGCAACTTTTCAACCACCACGTGGAAGTATGAAAGTGGAATCGAATCGAGCTGACTCCCAGTTCAAGAGAAATTAAAACTCAAATCGTTATCCTTTGAATGTTGTTTCAAAACTTCTGGTAAAGTATTCGAGGTGCTCTGATCGAAAACCCCCATTTAAAAAAAAAAGTCAACTCATGAGGATTCCTAGTTCTGACCTTTTTTGGCATAGGAGCTTCAAATTTTTTTTACAGATTCCTCACTCAAACTAAACTACCTCATAATTTTTGTCCAAACCCAAGATAATTTTTTTTTTTTCGATCCTCCCTACAGTACATATTTTTATCTATCTTGATATATTTATAGGATACGCGTGCAAGGATTAAGAGGTTTTTAACCGAATTATGTACTGATGTCTATAAACTGGTTGTGGTTGTTTTGAATTACAGCACAGTGGAAATTTACAGGGAAGTAGTCCTGCAGGCGTTTACGAACAAGATTACATCCTGTTATTTCTTTAGGACCACTGTGTATTGTTGTCGTTCATAGTTAATGCGAACGGGTTAAAAAAAGGAGACACTGGGGTGTTAAATGTACGCATCGTGACCCAAGTTCATCACCTGTCCTTTACCTTGAATGAGTTATTTTTATTTTGATGTTTTTTTTTTACTCTTTGGAATGATCGTTGAACGAGATATAAAATGGTATTGCGAGTCGATTTGATGAGTAGGTCTCAGAATTCAAATACGTTTACCTACAGACCTCATTTGAATTGCCCAATAAGATATGTACCTATGAATAAGGTTGAACCTTTTTTCAAAAATTTGAAATAAAATAAGAAAATGATGAATCTGCATCGATTTATTATGAAATTTCAACAAATAACATGGTAGACAAAAATCCTAAAAAATTATTTCATTAATTTTCAATAATGGAAAATATACTTTTTTGCTTTTTGCACGTTTACTCAAATTGTACTAAACCATATTAAACTAAGTAGACTAAAAGTGAGGATTTTTTTGTTTAAAAAAAAAGTTCATCAGCTTTCATGTAATTAGAGAGGCTTTAATGGGAACCGCCACAAGAATTTCTGGTCTCTCCCCGCCTTCCCACGAGTCATTTTTTGTTCGAGAGGATTTTTTGTCGCTAAAGAAGAATAAGTGTATCGTATTAAGTAACAGGTGTCATTTTTTTTGGTAATTCGTACGAATTCGTCGAACCATGAAATTCAAGTGGTTGTCAAAGTATCTTTTGATGACGGTTCTGAACTACGTATTTTTCCAGATTGTTTTATGGATGATTCTGTGTTATCGATCTATTGATAGCTCTTTTGTGTTTGGAAATTGGAAACTAATATCGAAGATGATTTTCCAAAAAAGTAAAACGTTATTTTTAGATTCTTTTCTAATAAAAAATATAATGGATCTTGAAGATTGGCTTCAAAGCCGGACACCAGGGGATAAGGGAGTTCCTCCATTAAGTTAGAATTGCATTTTTGATTGAAAAATTAGATTCGAGTCAGAAAATATTTTAAAAGTAATGTCCTCTCTTTGAAAAATTTTAATTTTGAGTGGAAATAATGGGAAAAATCGTGCTTCAAGTTGGAAAAATGAGAAAATAATTTAATTAGGTAGGTGGGAAATTTTTGATGTTTTGTCCCTTAAATAACCCAGCTTCGGTACATCGCTGACGGACTTGATGCTGAAAAGTAGCATAAAGGACAATTAATCGACTCCAGAACCCTACTTTCATTTCTCCCCTGGTTCAATTTGAAAATAGATTCTAATATTCAAATTATTGAAGTGTTGAGCCAATTTTCAGAAATTTCTCATTTTTTTTGGCATTATATTTTCTTAACATGGATGTGTTAGAATGCATGGTGGTTAATCTATAAAATGAGCGATCAAATTTTGGCAATCAGATTTTTAAGATCGTTGACATAATGGCATTTTGTCAGATTTGACAGAACTCGGAAAAATTTTGAAAAATCACTACAATGACTTTTTGGTGCACTTTTCAAGATTTTTTAAGATCAAATTTTTCCTCTTTTTTTGATTTTCAAAATTGCTAAGAAAGGCTCTAGTGCAATAAGGGGGTCATTTGGCCTCAAGTGGAACTTTGTAAAAATTTTTATGCCATTCGATTTGGATTGGTAGAAGATGATTTTAGAGCGCATGAGCGAATTTTTATCTCACCCCTGGGGGGCTGGGGGCCCAAAATACGTGATTTTAAAGCTAAAAACTTCTAAAAATTCTCTCTCCGCGAGTTTTCAACCGATTTTTCTCAAACTTGGCACAAAGGTAGAGGTACTAGAGGGGAGTGCTCTGAAATTTTTTCAGATTTTTTCGGCCACTTTAATGACCTTGAATTTGACTTTGAAAATTTCAAATCGCCCTGGGGAGCACAGCTTTGGAGCTGTCTCAAAATTTTTTTCAAATTAAAATTTCCCAATGTATTTTACACTCTTGAGAATTTTTTCAGATTTTTTCACGTGGTGGAAAGTGGTCAAACATCAAAAAAACTGGTGTAATTCATCATTTTTTTTGCTTAAAATCAGTGTTTTCCATCAATTTCTCATTTTTTACAGTTTCTTGCTAAAAATATTATTATTCACTCACCGTGTCCCATTTCGACCTTTATTCATTAATTTCTTACGACTATGATGTTTTGAGCGAATTTAATGCTTACACCATTGCAGTAGTCCGATGTAGTCCCTGCGGTTAGCTCAGGCATACTGCACTTTTTGAACTCGAGTTGAAACGTGGTTTTTATATTAGTGTGTGACCCATAAGGAAATTTTTAAGAAGTAAAGTCATTAAAAATTTCTCTTATGGGGTGAGCGTGGGGGAGTTTTAGGAGAGGGGTAACCCCGATTTTTCCACAAACAAGGGTCGGGGTAAGCTTGGTGTCATTTTCATATAATTCGACCCTCTTGAACTTTGATCTGCGATTAGTTTTCCGACCAAAAGCGTAGAACTCGCTTAATCGTACAATTTGTATTGCGAAAAGTGGCCGATTTTGAGAAAAAAAGAGGTAAAATTGTGATTGTTTTCATTAGAATTTGAAACCAGTTTGTAATAGAATTCAAACCTTCTGAACTCGAATTTGTTGTTGGTTTCCAGATAGAAAGTGAAATACCCTCTTGATTGTCGATTTTTGGAGCCGAAAAACAGCAGATTTTCGCTGAAATCGACTCGAATTCTTGCCGCCGCACAGTGGGCCAGGAGACCCCCAAAAACGTTCGTTTTGCTCAAAAACCCCGAAAGAACGTTCAAGAAATGTTTACCTCATGTTTTTGGGGTCGTAGATTTCAAATTTTGAAGAGAAAAAAATTTTCGAGTGAGGGGTGGGGCAGGAGAGAGGGATTTAAATTGAAATTTCATAATAATATCGTGTAATATGTCTAAATATACGTTTTCGAGGTCGTAGATTACGAATTTCGCACTCAAAAAAATTTTGGAGTGAGAAGAGGGGCACGAGGAGGGGTAAAAATTGAAATTTCACAATAATATTGTGTAACTTGTCAAAATATATGTTTTCGAGGTCGTAGATTACGAATTTCGTACTCAAAAAATTTTTGGAGTGAGGGAGGGATCGGAATTGAAATTTTACAATGATAATGCACATATAATATGTCAAATTATATACATTCAACAGGTTGTAGATTACAAATTTTGCACTCAAAAAAATTGTACGAGTAAGGATATAGCGAAAATTAAATTTAAACCCCACCTACTGCCTTCCTTCTACAATTTTTTGAGTACGAAATTCGTAATCTACGACTTCGAAAACATATATTTTGACATATTACACGATAGTATTGTGAAATTTTATTTTTACCCCTCCCTCTTGCCCCTCCTCCAACTCCAAAATTTTTTGGAGAATGAAATTCGTAATCTACGACCTCGAAAACATATATTTTGACATATTACACGATAGTATGGTGTAATTTCATTTTTTACCCCTCCCTCCTGCACCCCTCCTACTCAAAAATTTTTTTGAGTACGAAATTCGTAATCTACGACCTCAAAAACGTATATAGTGATATATTATACGACACGATAGCATACCATACCGAATTTTTAATTTGAACCCCTCTCAAAAAAAACATGGTTTTTTTACTTATTTCTGTCAGAAAATTGCCCGTGTAGACAAATCGTGCAAGTTCGTGCAAAAAATAACACCGGATTCGGTTTCAGGACACTAAAATCTATAATTTAAACCATAAGCGGACACTGACGCCGACTGGGAAAGTATAGTTTTATTCCAAAAACCATTTAAAATCTTGCAAAAATATGGACATCTTTCGAGAGTTATGATTGAATTATCATTTCTCAAATCGAAAAACCAAATACATGGCTGAATAGCCCTTACTTTTCTGATCATTTTGCACTAATTGACATCTCAAAAATATTAACATGAACCAGAAAAATATTGCTTTGTAAACACCCCATAAACAAGATAAAACTAGTTGACTGCACATCGTCAACTTTGGCTGGTGCTGGAAGGGACGGGGGGACGAAAATCAAAATTGCGCTACTCGTTTCGTGCTACCCTAATATCTAACAACAGATTAGCAGTGTTGCCAACTTGATCCATGACAATTTTTTTTCGCAGAAAACGAACGTTTTTGGGGGTCTCCTGGCCCACTGTGCGCCGCATGGAGCTAAACGACACAGTGGTTAATTCTCATTTTTTTTCTAATAATGTTGCGCAACCTGTAACTCTTAGAAACGTTCAAAGTATAATTTTTTCTGAATAATACATTTCTATTTTAAAAAATAATAATAATGGTGACTACACCCCAGAAACTTTTTTTTATAAAATACGCACTGAAAGATTTAAAATTAGACCCATATCAATACGTCAAACGTTCCATGGCGCTTTCATGGAAAGTGCGGTATTCACCGGCCAATGTTTAGGTATACCAAAAAAATGCTCCAATCTCGTTTAAACTCAAGAAAATTGAAGACTTGAAAATGGTCTAAAAAAATTTTTACTCACATGCGGCGGCAGGGAGTTGGGTTAATTTTTTCTTGAGGAACTTCCTACATTAATAAGCGTTGGTCGGCTTTCCATAGGTTTAAGAAAATTGAAAATCGCAATTTCGTGCAATTTTGAAAAAAAGGATTGGTTCCGGGTATTTGGTTGAGAAAATGAGAAATTACGAATTCGAGTCGATTTCAGCGAAAATCTGCTGTTTTTCGGCTCCAAAAATCGACAATCAAGAGGGTATTTCACTTTCTATTACAAACTGGTTTCAAATTCTAATGAAAACAATCACAATTTTACCTCTTTTTTTCTCAAAATCGGCCACTTTTCGCAATGGGACACGGTGAGTGAATAATAATATTTTTAGCAAGAAACTATAAAAAGTGAGAAATTGATGGAAAACACTGATTTTAAGCAAAAAAAATGATGAATTACACCAGTTTTTTTGATGTTTGACCACTTTCCACCACGTGAAAAAATCTGAAAAAATTCTCAAGAGTGTAAAATACATTGGGAAATTTTAATTTGAAAAAATTTTTGAGACAGCTCCAAAGCTGTGCTCCTCAGGGCGATTTGAAATTTTCAAAGTCAAATTCAAGGTCATTAAAGTGGTCGAAAAAATCTGAAAAAATTTCATAGCACTCCCCTCTAGTACCTCTACCTTTGTGCCAAGTTTGAAAAAAATCGGTTGAAAACTCGCGGAGAGAGAATTTTTAGAAGTTTTTAGCTTTAAAATCACGTATTTTGGGCCCCCAGCCCCCCAGGGGTGAGATAAAAATTCGCTCATGCGCTCTAAAATCATCTTCTACCAATCCAAATCGAATGGCATAAAAATTTTTACAAAGTTCCACTTGAGGCCAAATGACCCCCTTATTGCACTACAGCCTTTCAATAAATTGAAAATGATGACGACGAAATGTCAAAAAATTAAAGGAAATTTTTGATAGGTATTGAAATTGCTTTTTTTTTGGATATTTGAGTTATTTTGAATGAATTTTCATAAATTTTTCAACATTTATTTAGGTACGTGATGAACAATTTTTTGTCTTATGATGTTCTAACTTAATTATCCCACTAAAAAAATTTAAATTTATCTTGAAAAATGTTAATGTAATTTTCACGATTTTTGACATCTTTCTTAGAAAGTTTTTGGACTGTTTCAAATAAATTCAGTACCTACTTAATAATTTTGATGATAAGAAACGTTTTTTAGCCGAATTTCACCAATTTCCGAAGCATTAGGTGCTACGAAACAAACGTTCCAATATTCGTATAACAAGGGGAAAAGGTAGCAATCTCCTGGACCTAGTTAGACAGAAGATTTATAGCATATAGATGATAATTTGAAGTAGGCGATGCCGAATTGCCGTTGCTGATACTCTGTAGTCTGTTTATAGAGCCCAGCAACGGTATCAATATAACGTTATCACGTCTGTGAGGTGTTAAGCTATCCTACCTAAACTCATACAAGTATTACGTATATGATTACCATTAACAAGGTGTTAAACCTCACTACCCTATAATTTTTTCACCCAACTGACAGCTCTAATCAGCTTTTCAAGAGGCTCGTTAGCGCTAAAAAGGTGTGAAGAGTCGTAGCATTATAATTTCCATCGGTGGCTTGATTACACCCCTGCGAGCAAAGCGCAGCGCCCTGATCCAATTTTCGGCAGCGGAGATGAAATCACATGTAATCTCGGCCAGGACACGCGGTGCCTTTGTTTTAAGAAATCTATACCTTTGCAGAGGTGCCACAGAATAAGGTATATTTACCAACACGCATTTCCTCGAGTAGATCATCCTCCTTGGTGTACACACGAATCTGCAATGTACATTAGGGTGGAGGGGCGAAAATTCTCGGATTTTGACGAAAATTGGCGAGTAGTTTATTTTGAGTATGAAAACTCTCAAAGAATTTTTTTCAGACCATGGGCTCCAAGAGGAACGGAGCTAGGGGCCCTCAAAGTGAGATTGTTTTTGAAAAAAAAAAACGAGTTTCTTTTACCTTTTTGGGTAGTGTTACCAACTGGGAACCTCGACCATCCCTAAAAAGTGGCGATTTGAGTTTTTACATCTCCCTGAACCATTGACCTCAAAACTGGATACCATTTTTTGCCTTCTAGGTATGGTACTAGAGAGTTTAAAAAAATGCAAATCGTGAAATTGAGGATTTTTTTTTATACCGAAATAAAATCTTCACTCAAACACCTCCAAATTGAACCCAAATTTTTTTTGGCCACTCAAAATACTTTTTGATGAAATTGTTCAAAAAATGTTAATTGCAGTGCTACCAATTGCATTTTGATTTACACAATTTTCTTGAAATTCAAGTTGTTTAGTGACTTGAAAAGTGAGCCAAATTTTTTTTTGGTTAATAAAATTAACTTGAATTATTTTTTTGAAAATTTTTTGTAGCAGTGCTGCCAAAAGATTTTTTTTGAATTTACGTCAATTCAGGCATCATAGCGTGGTTACTTTTTAGTAACTTGGTTACTTTTTTCGAGACAAGTTACTTTTGGTTACTATTTCCACTTCAAAAGTTACTTTGGTTACTTTTTACCTCTAAAAGTTACTTTTTTCCAAAATTTCTCAAAAAATTTACCTTTTTTTCACAATTTTTCTCTAAAAATTGATTTTTTCAAGCGTAAAGTGTCTGTTAGTTTCGGTTTAGTCGAGTTTTGGAGACTTTTTTGTTTCAAAAAATTTCGCCCTCGCTCCGCTCGGGCAGTACATGATACCTCTGTTTCTTGAATACACTATCATTCCCTAAATTTGAATCAGTCAAAATAGGTGTATTTTTATTCTCTTGGTTAAGTATATAGTGAAATAATTTTCATCAAAAACTAGAGATTTTCACCCATGTTTCAGTCAAAACTCCAATCAATTTCCAATTTTTCAAATAAAAATCAGTAATTTTGATTAATATTTCAATGAAAAGTCATTGATTTTCATATAAATTTACAGGGTAGGTAGGCTAGATACTCACTTTTTTTTTACTGAATTTTGACACACCCTCATTTTTTCAAATTCTTCCCCGCCCTTGCATAGTGTCTGATTATGTCCCGGAGTCGAGCAGATTCAATCCAAGCTCAATAAAAAAATGAAATTTTACCTCAAAAGGGTTCAGAGAAGTGCATTTTATTACTCTTCAAAAATAATTTTTCATTATAGAGGGAGTAAAAGTCTACTTTTACTCCCTCTCGCGAATCGCTCGAGTGATCAAACTCGACTTTTACTCCCTCTACAATGAAAAATATCGTATGCAACTCGGGAGATAAATGATTTTCGACGATTTTGAGTTATTTCCCTCGCTTCGCTCGGGCAATAAACCTCAAAATTCGTCGCAAATCACTTTATCTCCCTTGTTGCATAATATACTACATATTTCATATTTCTTACATTAGAATATAACTTTCTAAATCTACATCAATTAAGTTTTATAAAAAATCCGCCTTTTTGAACCAATAAAATAATTTTCATTGATATTGCAGTCAAAAGTCGTTGATTTCTTAGTCAATTTTCAATTAACCAGAAAAAAATCAGTAATTTTGACTAAACGATCAATGCGAATCATTGATTTTCATTTATATTCATCTCACTGATTCAGATTTAGAGAATTCTTGCAATTTTTTAGTTTTTCTTGGCTTTTATCTGTATTACATTTTTTCATCTGTCCACTGAAATTAACCTGACTTTACGAGCACTACTGTAAAAATAGATTTTGAAGTTTGTTACGAATTTTTACCCCCTCTCACCCCATTTTTCTCCAATTCTCAGTCCCTCCCTTACATAATTTCTGGGAGCGCTTATAAGTTATAATAATTGCATTAAGTACATACATGTTGTTTTTTTTTTTTTTACAAATTTTACCATTAAAAATTGAGTTTTTGGTTACTTTTTGGTAATACATTGGTTACTTTTTCTCCCAAATTGGGTTACTAAAGTTACTTTTTTCCCACCAAATTTCACTATGATGCCTGTCAATTGAAATGCAGCTGATAGTACTACAATAAAAAATTTGTTTAGGATCAAAAAAAATTTGGCTCGATTTTGAGATATCCGAGTGAGCAATTTCAGGATGAGTCTACTGGGAAGAAAAACAAGAAAATCCAAAATATTGCAAGAATTTCACCTTCAGTAGCAAAAAAAAAAAAAAAAAAAAAACAACAGAAAATGGCAAGAATTTTAATGATTTTTTTGCAAAGAGCAAGAATTTTCCTCTTTCCTTGAATTTTTTAACTAAAGGATAAAACGGAGGCTCTTTTTTGGGCAAATTGAAAATAGTAAGAAAAATTCAGAAAATAGCAATAAAAGTTTTATTTTTCAGATCCAGTAGAACCATGAATTTGAATTTGGTGAACGTCGAAAATTCCACAAATTCACGACCTACATACAACTTTTCAACGTCCTGATAGAGGGCAAAAAGTGATATCCAATTTTGAAATCAATGCATTGATTTCAAAATTGGATAGGTTCAAGGAGGTGTAGACAATCAAATCGCAACTTTTTAGGAGTAACTGAGGTTCCCATCCGACGACTCTATCCAAAAATTGCGAAAAATTGTGGTTTTTTTTTTCGAAAATGACTCTATTTTGAGGCCTCCTAGATCCATCTCAAAATGCGCTTAAAAGACATCATGGCTCCATTAGTAGAACAATTCAAGGCGAGGAAATAAAAGGTGCTTCGATAAATTTCACCTTGAAGTTATGTTCAACCACTTTTGTCAAAATTTACATCTTTTTAAATTTTCGAAAAACAGCCCAATTGGGAGAGAGGAGTGGTGGAAAATAATATTTTTTTTTGAAGCAATCAAAAAAACATATGGGTATCAAAATATACATTTTTGAAGTCGTTTTGCACCAAAACCAAAATTGAGCCTCCCCCTCTCGATGAAAGAAGGGGTAGGACACTTAAGGGCCCAAAATTTGAAAAAATGCGTTTTAAGGGATGCTGATTCTCATTCTGATAGTTGCTTAACTTCAAAAAACAACCCTGATCCTTTCAATAAATTTGGATAAGAACCCAAAATTTTGGAAAGTAGGTTATGGAATGGATGTCCAAATAAATTTCTGATTGAAGGGCTTAGTTTTTATTTATCTTTTTGGGGGGAGGCAAACGGTTATCATAATGAGAATCTTTATATTTCGATGTCCATTAACATTATTTTTTTCGGGTTTCAAAAAAAAATTCACCCTCTCAGGAGGCAGTTTTTCGATATAATCAAAAAAATGCAATCTTGGACAAAAGTGGCTGAAAGTACATACAAACTTTGTAAGTAATTTACAAAGACATCTTTTATTAAACGCATCCTGGGAGGGCTCAGGGAGTTCGAGTCTCCCCTCCCACCTTAGAGAGGAGATTTTTTATCATTTACAAATGTCAAAAAGAAGTGAATTTTTTGCTTTTCAAACATGATTTTTCAAAAATATTTCGCTTTTGCTTCGATTTTTGGAACTTATTACTCTCTAAATCTGAACCAATAAAATTTGATAATATTCTGCCATTTAGGCGAATTAGTGAAATAAGTGATTTCTCACTGATTTTTTGACTCATTTCTTAGTTAATTCCCAATTTTTCAAAAAAATTAATTTTTAATTTTGACTGAAAGACCAGTAAAAAAAATTCTGATTTTTAGTTAAATTTATTTCACTGATTCAAAAAGGTAGAATTTTATTCAATTTGACTGATTCAGATTTATGGAGTATATTGATTAATTGTTTCAAAAATCCAGCAATTTTTCAATTTTTCTTCGCTCAGATCTGTATAATATGCATTTACTGCTACTCTCTCATTTCTAAATCGGTGAAATTAATCAAAAATCACTGAAAAACAGTCAGAATTATAGCATACAGTAATAAATCAGTGAAAAAATTCGCTGAAAGCAAGCCAGTGAAAGAAAATCACCGGTAATCAGTGAAAATTCACTGAAAACTCAGTAATATTTATGAAATTCACTGAAAAATCAATGAAATTCTTTGAAAAATCAGTGAAATTCTTCGATAAATCAGTGAAAAATCTCTGAAAATCAGTGATTTTAACTGATTTTTCCTTTGCTGCAATTCTGACTGTTTATCAGTAACTTTTCACTGCTGAAATAACAGGTGTTTCAATGTTTCCATTGATTTTTGGATTTTAACCCCCCCCCTCCACATAAGTTCCGGATGCGCTTGTGTTTCTTTGTCTGACATTTTTTAGCAATCAAACCCTGACGTCTCTATTTTGCATTTGGTATACTGTGCGTCCTCCTTTGGGCTGAGAGGCTTAAAATTTTTCTGGAAAGTCCCTCACTCAAAGTTGACGTATCTCACCAATTTTCGTCAAAATTCATTATGGATGTATATTTTCCCCCGCTCCACTCTAAATGTTCATCTGAATGATAATTCTTAGAAAAAATTACGTATTTTCGTAATTGGCAAGAGCATCGGCGGATATTTACCGTATAAATGGTTTTGCTGAAACTCGACTTCAACTTCGACTTCCTTTGAACTCGTGCACGAGCTTCGGATCAACCATAATCGCGCGTCAAACAAGTACTTCGAACTCGTGGACGCAAGTTCAGGTGTTTTTTTATTATTTTCTTCACCGCGTTTAGTCCACAAAAGTGGTTTTTAATGTAAATGCACGAATGTCACGGTTAATGAATCGTAATAGGAAGTACTCCGTTGCTCATCTCAACGTTGGCTGCTTTATGCATATACTCTGTATGTATCTGTATTCGTATTTTGTTATATTGTAGCCTCGTATCTGGTTTTACCTCACTCTGATGTACTTGTATACTCGTAGATACGCTCGTCTACCACTTTGATGAGAGCTTGATTATTGGATCGTTTCGACAAATGACACCGCAGCGGCGGCCAGATGTGTTCGGCATAATTGCGCGTACTTATGGCTCAAATTAATGTACTTCAAATGACAAACAATGCCGCTTAAGTAAACCGTTGTCGTTGTTGCCGGTGCTTGATGGGTTGATGTTGATGGCACGCGAGTGTTGGGATGGATTTGTTTTACAACGATACGCCTGCACTTGTAATTGTGATTGTGGTTTATTTCTACGGGGTATACAGGTATTTTACATAATGATACGACGAGTGATTCCCAAAAGTATAGAAATATGCAAATAAGTCGTATTTATGGAAAAATATCCAAAAATGAGTTCACAGGGTACATTTTATTATGGAGGAGTAGTCCTTGAAGGCTTTTTATGCTCTGCTTTAATTGATACGATCCAATGATCGCACTAGCTTCGAGGAGGTCACGATTGAGTCTGAAAATTCCAGAAAATCATCATTCATCAGTCATCAACTTTATTCAGTTTTATTTTTGGTTTGGAAAGTCCTTTAAAATTTTCTAAGAAAAAAGTCTCGATTTTTGAGGATAAAAAAATACTTATAGTTAGTTTGTTGGGTCTACCTCGAAATTTCTATCAGAATTTAAATTTTTTTGAAACAGTATTAAGATAATGAAAGGTCATTACCTCATTACGGTACTAATTAGACCATTCAGAAATATAATATTCGCTCAATTTGAATCAGTGTAAAGTCACTGATAAATAGTCAGAATTCCAGCACATGGAGAATCAGCAAAATTCGTTGATTTTCGGCAAATTTTCGCTGATTTTTAAAAAATTTCAGAGATTTTACTGACTTTTCAGTGAATTTTTACCGATTTTTCCAGCAATTTTTCCCCTGATTTAATACTGTGCTGCAATTCTGATTGTTTTTCCGTGATTTTCGATAATTTTCACATTATTTAGGAATGAATGACTGTATTCATAAGAGTAAATACCTATTATGGACCACATTTTTGTTTTTGAATGTCTACATCGCGTCGCTGTAATTGAAATAGAAATATGAAAAATGGATTAAAATGTAATAGCTACATCTACAGCAATGTTCCGAAGGGATTTTACTAGGAGAAGGTGGCGTGGGGGGAGGGGGTTAAACTTGTAAAAATCTCAATCCAGATTTTCAATTTTCCCAACTTGGGAAAATATAAATACAAATGATAAATTTTTCCAACTAAGTATTGAAAAATCCAATGGGGGGTGTTCCAAGTTCCTCTGAACAATATTTAAATTCCAAAAAATAATTGGTCCCAAAAATAATCAAAATTTGAAAACTCAATTTTGGGCTCCTAGTAATTGTGGGATATTTTCTATAGGTAATTGAAAAATAAGGGCTTTGAGAAGCAGTTAACAATTTTCATGTTTTACCATTTGCAATAATGATTTTCTTCTTACACAAGAAAACTCAGTAAACAGCCAGGATTTCATCGTAGTAGCAGAAAAAAACAACAGAAAATAGCAAGATTTTTAATGATTTTACTGCAAACAGCAAGAATTTTCAACATTTTCCTCCTTTCTTGAATTATTCAATGGAAGGATAAAAAGAGGGGTTCTTTTTTTGGGCAAATTCAAAGCAAGAAAAATTACATGAAAATGGCAAGAAAAACTCAGCAAATTGTAAGAATTTTCATTTTTCATCAAACATCATGCAGACTTACGAGCTTTCTTTGAATCTTTGATTTTTTGAACTTACTAATTTTGAATATTTAATCATTTTTTAAAAAAACGACCATAGTCAAAATTTACGAAAAAAATATTTCGTGTTCTGAAAGTAAATTTTACTAGAAAAACGGTGCTGTAATTCATTTTTCAAAAAAATTGGAATTGGCCCTTTTTTTCCAGTTTTAAAATTCAGAGTTCTTAAGGTTTAAATACGATAAGGATATTTCACTTTCACTCTCTTGTAAAATTTCATTTTTCAACATGTAGGTATATATTAAAGGGGGGGGGGATCTTTGAAAACTGAGAGCCTAATTTAAAACATCATGTTTTGGAGACCAAATTTCAACATTTCCTGTACTTTTTTGATAATTTTCCAGACATATTTAAAAAGTAAACAAAAATTTACCAATCGATATTGTTGGACTTTTATAAACTTAAAATTGGGAAACAATTTATTGAATCAAGTATTTGACAATTTATCAATTTTGAAAATTAGAAAAAAATGCTCAAATATCTGATATTTTAACAAAAAGTCAACTGAAAAGAATTCAAGTAAGTACTTATCAAGGTTGCCAACTAAGATTTCGAAAAATCACTATTTTGGCCAAAAAAACGCATCACTCAATATCACTGTAGACAATTTGTTCAAAAATCACAAAAATCGCGGTTTTTTCCAGAAGTCGTTCAAAAATCACTTTTATCAGAGAATTCATCCTTGAAAAATCATTTGTATTTTAATAGAATTAAATTTTAATACCAATACCTACTTTAATCTTCTCCTTTGATTTAAAATTTGTGTCAAAACCAAAAATTTTGTATCTAATGATAATGATCCATGTCTCCACTCACGACCCGGAGCATGTCAGGCATGGGTAAATTGCTATAAAAATTTTCTTTGTTTCAATATTTTTATCCTTTTACCTATTTCATTGATTTCTTACTTTAATTTTTAGGTGGCTCATTCCATGTCAACTCGACCAGGCTTTGACTTCGGGTCATCCGATTTCGCTCAAAAATTTTTTACTAGTCCACCTCGATGGTCTAATGAAAGAATCACCGTCATCCGTCATTCCGATCCTAATCCTTCATGGGAGCGGGGGTGGCCCTTATAATTTTCGTATAATTGAGATTTTTTGCGAAATGGCTCAAATTTGAGGGCGCATATCTCAAGATCGGTCAAGTCCAAGATGAATCTGTTCATGCGGTTTTGTAGAGAATTGAAAGGAGATTCAAAATCGATAATCATATTTTAAAAAGTTCAAAGTTGAACTTTTGTGATGAACATGAGGGGCCCCATTTAAAAATCTGAAAAAATTACTATGAAGAGAACTTTTTATGTATTTTTCAACTAATTACTTTTCAAGATGGGATCTCAATTCCCCTGGGGGGCACAGGGGTCCTCAATTTTGGTCAAAATACAAAAAAATAAAAAAAGTGAAGTAATACATCGATTTCTACTAATTCAAAGACACTGAGTTCGAATGCGTGCTCAGTTTTTTCATCCGACCCCTCTGAACCCCCATATCAGCCCCCCTGATGAGGAGGTCAAAATTCAACAAAATGAAAAATAACGTGTGACGTGTCGTTTGTTTGGTTTTTGAGGGCGCTGAGTTCGAATATTTGCTTATTTTTTGGATTCGACCCTTTAGTGCACCCCTAGCCCCCAATTTTGAGAAAACACATGCAAAAAAGTGGAAATTGCATATGTCATATCGATTTCTACTAATTCGAGGGTGCTGAGCTTGATTATCAACTTAATTTCTCGATCCGCCTCCCCGTGCCCCACACTGACCCCCAAATTGCTAAAAAATTTAAAAAATCAATGTTTTTTTTTCAAAAATGGGGAATATTCACTCTTCAGTATTTTATGACTTTTTTAATAATTTTTTTTCTGTCAAATTGTTACAGTTTCCTTCAAAAAATATTATGATATGTAAATATAAACAATAATCAAATAATTATTTGTATTTGTCGATTAGGCATCAATGCTCAAAAAATTGGACAAGACAATTCAAAAATCATGTTGAGACCCAAAGAAATTTGAAAATATAACTAGTCTTGGGTTTGTTTTCACTCTTCATTTTACTCTTACATTTCAAAATTTGTTTCAAGGGAATTTTTCGACTACAAAAATTGAAGGGAAAACTGTATTTCAGATTCAATTTGAGAAAATATAGTGAAGTTTTACGTTGTGAATTGTCCTACACAATGTAGACAAGTCAATATACAATCCAAGCCTCCAATATTTAATTTCAAAAAACCTATAACTACCGGGTTTTCTTAATAAATCCTCCTATTTGCAGTAAAAATAACTCAATGATTGATTCCATCCGCGGCGAACTTTATAAAATTGAAACGCCGAACCGAAGTTGACCCTTCCAACCGTGTAATTATCCCGAACAATAATATTTTTGTGATTTTTCTATAAAAAAGTAGTTATTTGGAAATAATAAGTAAGACTGTACATATTGAAGTCTTCGAGAACGGGCAAAACACAAACAGTATAGGTAGAAATCCATTTAGGAGGTTTGAAATTATACAGGTGCATTTTAACGGCATTACACCTGTCCGCACGGCAGTCAGTTCCAGTCACTAAACCTATGCCCATATCTTGGTGGCAGCATTTTCGTTGTGCCTATTTTTTTAAAGGTAAAAACAAAACGAGAATAAGAAATCCAGTCAGACGGCTGGAAATCGCATCCGTCCGAGATGGGGAAAAATTTTTTTACACGCACGATGCTCTCTTTAACGTTCTAACGAACAGCTTCGTTCGTCTCTCATGTATCGCGCGTCCCATAGAGGCAGACGCACATCAACGCCAGTGAGATGAAATGGAAAACGAGCCTTAATTACAATCACTGGAGCTTTTAAACCGCCAGCGCTATCCGCGTCGCCCAGTGAAAGCCAACTTTTTAAAAGCATCGTAATGGCGCGTTAATTACCTCGCGTTAACCTAATTAAAGCGCTATTAGGACATATTAACGAGGTTGGTGTAACGTAGGTTTTTTTTGGCATGGGCCGCGTGAAATATGGAAAAGCGCGACGAATAAATGGAAATTTGAAATCGGGCAACTTTGCTGGTTTGTTTGCAGCTTGAGTTTGAAACTAATGCTACGAAAGGAAAACTGGTTGAAATTATGCAACGAAGTGTATTTGATAATTCAATCGAGTTATAAAAAGTGGTTTTGTAGATTGAAAAGATGATATCTAAATTTTAGCAAAAGTTCATCTGTTTTCATGTTATGTTGGAGACTGACAGGGAGTAGGGTTTCTGTATAAATAGTAAAAAGTCATTACTCTTGAAGACTTCGTTCTTTTATTTATTCTAAGGAAGATTTATTAGAACAAGAACTTTTTAATTTTTAATGAAAGGAAGGAGTGGGAAGGCAGTGTACCTACCTCGTGACAGAATTTCTTATTTTTTGGTTGAAAAAATTATGCTTGATCGAAATATTGATGACATTTTCATTCAGAAAAATTGAGGAAAATTGAAATTTAGTGGAAAAATTGGGAAAATTTTCACAAGTCGAAAGTTTTTGACCATCAACTCCCATTTTCTTCAATAATTCCGTCCATTTTATGTGTAAATTTAGTATTTGTTCTTCGAAATTTCGATTTTTTTTTGTTCGTGATGAATTTGATGATGAAAAATATGCTAAATTATCTCAAAATAGGAAAAATAAAATTTTTGCTAATGCTACTTCAATTTTTCTATCAAATTTTATTAAAATGATTTTGGACAGTTCCACATCCAACGTTGCCAAGTTTTCTCATTTCATGCTAATAAATTCTTAGGCATCAATTTTTGAAATATTTGAAATTCAGGGATGCACCTATTCTATCTGAGAACTAGGGAATTAGAATTTTATAAACTCACCCATCGCTTGAAAATTAAAAAATTGATAGATTTTGGTCTTTTTCTAAAGCATATCTCTAAAAAAAAATCGAATTTTCCGAAATTGCTCGTAATTAAACATTAGAAAATTGATCATTTTTTCCAACTACCCCCTCCCCCTCCCACCCCATCCAAATTAAAAATGAAAAAATTTCAGACTTCGATTGAAGGATTTGAACTTATGAACGTTTAATTTTATTGATAATTTGAAATTTCACGAGCTCTTCGGCTACAACCTCAAGAGCTTTATGTTTTAAATTCCTAACTTTGTTTTTAAAAAACTGACAATGTGAAATTTCTCAGAAGTTTACCCTCTTCTCCTTCCTTCCGCGTATGGCAAGATTTCATTTTTAATCTAGGCCTATAAAATAAGGGTTGAGTTGAAACATTTTTCCAAGTGTTGCTTTTTTGGAAAATTTTCGATCTAAGTTGAAAAAAGGGTATACTTTGAGGCTGGAAAAATCAGAAAAAAATAATTTCAGTTGGGAATATTCGAATTCATTCCAATCACTATCGAAGTAATGGAACTTCTAAAAATGTTATCACAATTCAATTGCTCATCTCTTTTCTAAACAAGAAAAAATTTAGGAATCCAAAATTCCGAAATTTGATAGGAACGGAGTTTAGAGGTTCATTTTTCACATTATTTCGATCCAAAACTCGAAAAGAACTTTTAAAGGGGTGGGTGGGAATCATAGGTCAAAACTTAAAATTTTCAAAAAAAATATGAGGGTATTAAAATTTATATACCTACTTATTTTGACGTTCTGAATGCATTTATGAAATTTTAACCCAAACTTGAAAGTTCACGTCTGAAAAGCAAAAAATGTTATTTTTAAAACATTTCACATTATAAATGTATTTTAACATTTCGAAGAAAGAATCCCCCTCCCCTCGAGTGGATCCACTCCTGGTAATATATCAAAAATTTACGTTCCTTTCCTAATTGTCGTAATTTTTGAGAAAATTTAATATTAATACATTTTCAAAAATTTTTTAACTATAGTTAGGTAAATATGTATTTACCATCAAAGTTTTTAAATATATGAATTGCTTGGCAAGTAGGTAATTCTTCAATTTTCGAAACTACGCAATGAAGTTTTGGTATGTACAATATTATTTTTTAATTGAAAATACCATTTTTGAAAATGTAGTTTTTTAACGCTGCCTACTTCACGAAACATTCTAGGATTAGTTATTGTTGTTGTTGTTATTGTAGTCTAATGGGATACAATTTTTGGTGGAAAAATCACATTTCAGTTTTGAAATCTGAATTAAATTGAAAAATTGAGACCAGGTCATGGGGTAGAAAGGACAACTGGTAGAAAAAAGGGAAACATATTTCTGTTGCCAACCCATCGCATAAAAACAAAAAAAAACGCAGTAGAAAAATTACTTTAAAAAATTTGGATTTTAAACAAGAAAAATAACAAAATAACAGAATAAATACCCCAAAAGGTACATAGAAAAGTCAAGTGGTAGAAAGGACAACTGGTAGAAAAAAGATAATGTTGTACTTTTTTTGCTAACAGTTGTATTGAAAAATCATATTTTATAAAGCAAATTAAAATTAAGAACTGTTAGACTGGACAAGAAGTGATAGAAAATTATTAAAGTTTTGAATTTTGATTTTGATAGGCTAGTAATAAAAGTAGGTTAGCCCTATTTCCTTTCAATTTTCCAATTTCTACCGCTTATCCATTTTGTTAATTTTCGTATGCTAATGCTTACACGTAAAAAATAATTTTTCAATTTGAAGTTCAGAACTGAAATTTATATAGGTATTTTTTTCTATTTTTTCTACCAGTTGTCCTTTCTACCAAGTGCCTTTTCTACCTTTCAGGTATTTTGTTTGCTTTAAGATACAAATTTATTAAGTAATTTTTCAACCCACTGCATTTTTTCTCCCTTTTTTCTACCAGTTGTCCTTTCCACCACATGACATGGTACCGAAAAATTGAACAGTTAAATTCAACAATTTTCGTAATCATCATTCTTTCTGTCCTCTTCGCAGTATTTCGTTTTCCTTTCGTTCATTTCAAAGCTACTAAAAATGAAAAATTCCCGAAAAAATGGCAAAAAAATGAAATTTAAATTTAAAAAAAAATAAATCTGAAAACTGTTGAAATGTTTTTCAAACCGGTTTTCGTTGAATGTACTTTCGTATTTTCTCTGAATTTTTCGTTTTCAATAATTGGCATTTTTATTTCATACCTATTTAATGTTGAGCATTCCAACCACATGGAAGAAAATTTATGATTTTCATCAGTGAAAGAAGAAAAGGATCAGATAATTCCCAGAGACAGTTTTTTGAGCGACGTTCGCAGTTTTTCAAAAACATTTCCTTTTTTTTTTTAAATTTCGATATTCAATTTCAAATGGTCAGTTGAAAACAGGAGAAAATATGAAAATTTTATTTACTTTAAATTTAATAACTTGTAATTATTTTGAATCAAAAATGTATTTTCATTTTGCTTGAGTGATAGCAAACAGGAGCTTTTCCTTAAAAACTGATTTACTTACAAGGAAAGTATCCCAACCTGCAGTAAAATTTTGGACTAAGACAAAAATAAATCGAAAGTACATTGTAAAAGAACCTCATCTCCAAAATTCTACGTGCTCAAATTCATTTTTCGAATTTTGGCGAATTTTTGAAATTTCGAAATTGCCCCATCGCTCTGCAAAATGTGAAAATTTGATATAATCGACGAAAAAAACTGAAATTTGGTATTATACCTTATTTTTGACCTCCAAAATCGATTGGAAGCAGTTTCAAGACGTTTTGGAGCCACCAAATTTTTTTTGGAATTTTCCAGTAATAAAAAAAAGACCATAAAAATGGTTCAGATGAATTTTAGAACCTAAAAACTCAGATTATTCATATTGGTGATCTATTTGATCGATCAAAACACTATTTTCTGAAATTCGTAACTCTATGGTCCAATCCAAATTTTTCTCCTGCAAAAATTCTTGAAAAAAATTCACATTTTTTTTTGAAAAAAATTTTAACTGTCCCAGCAGTTACGAATTAAAGAAAATAATGCTTTAGTCAATTAAATACCAAGTCACCAATATGGATAATCAGTGATTACAGGTGCTGAAGTTCATATGGACCATTTTTAGGGGAATTTCTTCCGTGCTGGAAATTTCCAAAATTTTTAGACTTATAATCTATTCGGAAGGTCAAAAATAGGGTACATACCAAATTTCAGTTTTTTTCGACAATTATATCAAATTTTTACATTTTGCAGGACAATATTGGGCAATTTTGAAATTTCAAAAATCCACCAAAATTCGAGAAATTGACTTGAGCTCGTAAAATTTTGTATATGGGGTTCTTTTATGATATAATTTCGATTAATTTTTGTTTCAATCCAAAATTTTACTACCGGTTAGGATATTTCCCTTCTTGAGCATTGATTCAGACATCTCGAAACCTCATTCACTCTTGAATTTCATATCCTCTTGCAACTAACCGATCAAAGCCAGGGATGAATCGGAAAATCTGAAGGGGCCGATCCCACGGGGGAGTATGTTTTGTAAACACATTACCACGTATTCCGACCTCAGATGCAATACAACCCGAGAATAATAAATAAATAATGAATATTTGAAATTGAAAGTCCTTTGACTAGTTCTGGTGCGAGAAGGGGGTACAAGACGCAGGGCCAAACCATATGAGACAAACGCTGGCCATCATGTGGTACTCGGAAGTGGGCAGCGCGTTTTAAGACATAATGGGGTGTTAAGAAACGGTCACTCATTAATGATAATAGCCGAAGCGGGGGTGGTTCTTTAAAAGGTTCAGTTTGCAGCACCAGAGTACAATTTCCTGTCCAGTCGCCCCGCCGGAAGTTACCCACAGTCTACAACGTTTGCAGGATAGAATTACTTGATTTGAACTCATTTAACAACCGGTACCTCTGTATACCTATGCTTCGGTATTTAGTAATCTGATAATGAAAGTTGATAATTTGTAATGGTTTTTCGGTGAATATTTTTTCCAAAATATAATTACGAGTTCGAGAGCTGGTCGAGGGTGAGAAACAGATTCGCGGTGCCCCACATCAGATAAAATAGAACTAATTTAATATCAAAAACGTATTAAATTATTTATGAGATAAGAAACGTGTATTTAAATGTAAATTCCAAGATGGAAATTTTATTACAAGGGTTGATCTTGGCGTGGCGATTGCAATAAAAATGGTTAACGACCTTCGACTTTGATGTTGGTATACCTATTTAATTCTTGGACACGTAGTCCACCCTTCTCAGCGTAGGTACATAAGAAAGCGTAAAAAATCAACAAATTCAATCCACTCGAATATGTCCAATTCCCATTGTACCTTGTACAATCGTCAAATGAACTGTGACCAACGATAAATTATCAGCCTTTGGAATATCCTAACAAAACACCCTGCACATGGCTACCTGTTAATCGTGTCGTCCAAGAAAAGAATACATTCGAAGCAGAAAACAGGGAGCACATCGAGAAAAAAAGTCCACGTTCGCGAGAGAGTCGATGCAACAAAAGAACACTCACGTAGACGTTTGATTCAGTCGACAGATTTATTACCTATGCAAAAAATTCCAGCTACCGGAGCGTTTTATTTTTGAAAACGAATTTCTTCTCAGGCTCTGGCGTAAGCTGCTCAGCCCAACGCAACGGTACTATACGTGTACTTATTATTAATCAAACATCGTGGCGTATATACACACGCGTATGCAAACCACAAAACCATAAACGTGTCGTAAAATTTTCACGTATGCGTTTTTTTTTCAACCTTTACCCGCATTGTGAGACTGCTAAAATGTATTATTTATGCGACTATATTTATAGCTTGCTTTCTATTTCAGCGTCCTACAAATGTCAACTCGTCCTATACGGGTCTCTTTTTTGATAAGTCGACGAATAATTACCGATGAAATTTCCTTCTATTTTTTTCCTACCATAATCCTACCTATGGGATTCTCCGTTGAGGTGCTCTAAGTATCGTGTTTTGCCAACTTTTTTTTTTACCGATGTGACGGGTTGCGAGGGAAGTGTTAGTAGGCCTATTTTAATGGAGTGAAAGTGTAATGTGTGAGTGTGGCGAGAACTTAATTGGAAGTGAAAAACCCCCAGCGTCGAGATCCATGAGGGTTGTTCGATGGAAAAAAATCAAGGTTTATTTACATGTATGTATTAAGATTTTAGGCTAATCGCGATTCCGTTCTGTGTTGTGAGGAAATGTTGTGAAAATGTGGCCTGATTGAGCATCTGTTTAGAGAATTTGATTAAACATGGTGTCTGCTGGCAAGAAAAATAAGAAAAACTAGAAATTTACAAGATTTTTAATAATTTTGCTATGAAAAGCAAACATTTTTGACAATTTTCTTTTGGAATTTTTAATCAAACGATTGCCTTTAAATGCTTCAATTTTTCATAAAAAATTTTAACTCTCGCTTCGCTCAAGTAGGACTTCCGCTTTTCTTTTTCTTTTTCAAATATTCGACTATTTTAGTAAAAATTTCAAAATGTCGAAATTTTGATTTTTCTGTCCAGAATTGCCATTCAGGGTGTCCATTCTCTGGAAAACCGGGAAAACCGGGAAAAGTCAGGGAATTTTGGTGGTCTGGAAAAGTCAGGGAAAAGTCGGAAAATTTTGGAATTTTCTCTGGAATTCTTCAAAAATCCAAAAAAAGGATAAATCATTTAGAAAAAAGTTTCTTTGCTTATTTTATTCTAAATTTTTCAAAAAATTTCGCCCTCGCTCCGCTCGGGCTCAATTATTGCATCTTATATCTGATTTTTTTATTCATTGTTTTTTGTTGATCATAAATGTATGTACAATTAATTTGATACCTATTCAAAATGCATGTCTTTGTCCATCACTCTTTCTTTCGACAGAATTTGTTCAAAAATTAAAATCTTGAGTTTTTTGGAAACTTTTAAATGAGCTGTGATAAGAAAAAGTTGAAAAAAGAGGAAATGAATGGAATAGAATTCGAATTTATTGATCATGTTTTGGAAAACATGAATGAGGAAAAAGTGGTGAATTTTTATCTTTTGATGATCTGCTTCGCTCGAACTCAACACGATTTTTCTGTTTAGGTATATAAAATGATTTATATTTCACCTCTTCATCGACTTTTTTATTTATTGGTAAGTACAAACTAAATTTTTTTCGGAAATTGTGTAAATTTATAAATTTGAGGCATGTGTTTCTCCTTTTTTTTGGGGGGGGGGAGAAATTTTTGAATTTTCAGCCCGTAAAATCCAAATTTTCCTTCACTTGATTTGGTTGACACCCTGGCATAATTTATTTCATTTTCAAAACTTAATTTTGCGTTGGAATACTTAGTTTTTCCTTTTTATTTGAAATTTTTTCTGTAGGTAATGAATTCGAATTTTCACATTTTTGTGGTGGTGGGGGGGGGGGGGGAGTTGGATGGGTTCAAAAATTTTCAGAATTGAATTTGAATCTTTTTTTGGCCAAAAGAGGAGCATCTAAAAATTTTGTAAAAAGTTCTTAATAATGATTTTGAAAAAAAAAAATCGTTAGACCCCAGGTATTTTGTATAATTCTTATGCAAAATTCGGAATGTAAGTACATCACGTGAAAAATCCCCTCCCCCCTCCCCTGGTTCACGAATATCATATTTAAAAGGTCTGGAAAAATTCGAAAAATTAGTCTGGAAAACCTGGAAAAGTCAGGGAAAATGATTTCTGAGATATAGTGGACACCCTGACATTGCAGTTGCCTTCATGTTTGGTTCCTTTCTTTAGAAAATCCTGACTTACCTTTGCCAGCAGACTTCACAATTGGGTGAGGTCAAATTCTTCAACTTCGTTGAAAATTGATAAATTTTGTGCTTGCTGAAAACTTTTTCTGATTATTTTCGGGTAGTAAAATATTCATGCTCAGCTCTTTTTTGTGCGTAGGTATTTGATATTTCGATTTTGAAACATTTTCGCATTTTTCCTTCTGTCGTTTGGAATTTTGCGTGAAATTCATCCAAAGTGTCTATATTTTTTGGTATTTGAAATTTTCATTTCCTAGAATTTTTGTCCTGATTTCGCTAAAACCTAATTCATAAACGAATTGAAATACAACCTTTTGAGAAGAGGAGGAGGAAGCAATTGTAAAACAATTAAAATTTATCAGTTGAAAAAACATTTGGGAGTAGGGAGGAAGATATGTTTTTTCAAAACTCAAGGGAATTTTTTTGCAAAATTCGTTTGAAACGTCCTGCTGAAATCCTGCCTGTTGATTTCAAGAATTTGTTAGACACCTTGATTAATGTAATAAGTAATATTTCATCAGAATGAAATTGACAAAAAAAATGCTCGAAATTCCCCGGTAAAATGATCGTAAATACGTATAGGAGGGGACTTTTTTTGAGTGAAGCAAGATAATTTGAATCATTTTTTGAAATTTGAATAAGTTTTGTGCATTTTAAACATTTTTGTAACAATTTGTTGAATTTTTATTGATTTTTTGATCATTTCGTATACCTACTTAATTTTCCTGATCTTTCGATTCACCTTTACAGTATTTTTAACCAGTTTTCTCCTTATCCTTTTGAATGTCGGATAATTAACCATTTTCAGTACTCAAGACGCATCTCTTGATATTCACTCGAGCACATATTCGACTCGAATAAGATATTCTCTCAACCCTTTACTTACTTGTTTTCAATTTGCCAATCGTAATTTGTTGTACATCATGAAACTCAGGTTGCATATCGCAATTAATTCCCCCACCGACCCCTTCCTTCTCAATTCTCATACGATAAGATACACGGTTGGATGATATAGGCTGCTCAGATTTAATCTGTCGTACCCTTGGTTGCATTGCGTGTGAATTTTCAGCCACGTTTAATTGTCGCAATGGTAACAGATTTGATTACGAGGTGATAAGCAACTCCATGGTATTGTACCATGTACCATCATGCTTCGCTAGTACCATTGATGAGTACATTGCCTTTGGAAAACTTACGACATGGGAAACAATACGGTCAAACTTAATAGTAATCCCCTGTACGTGTAGGTGCAATTTTTTCATCACAGCAAGTAGAATTATTATTTTGAATTAGCAGAGTACCTGTCTTTCGAAAGGGGCAAGTCGTGGCTCTGTTTTACTTAAGAAATAATTTGTCGCATATCTACGTATGAATTTCTACGAAAAATCAATCTTGGGAAATGAACATTTTTCAAAAATGTGAAAATCTGGGGAAAAGGGTCAACGTATTTTCAATTCTTTTACTCAACTCGCGCTGTTTTCAATTCTGAACGTTTTTGGATCGATTTTTGAAAACACAAAAAATTCTTCTGTACCCTCTCTGGAGCTGAATTTTAATGTTTCGAAATTTCTCTTATGTATACCTCCCTCCAAAGTTGAATTCTAAAAATTAAAAATTTTCCTCTACCTATCTCTCTCCAGAGGTAAATTCTGAAAATTAATTTTTTTTGTACCTTCCTGCAGAATTGAATTTTATTAGGTAAGTATTTGTAATAATTAGGAATGGAATTTTTATGTCATAAAAATCGTGTTTTATGCGCATAAAATATACTTTTCGCAGTCTGAAATATGTCAAAAATACTTATTCCTAAAAAACCGAAAATATGTCAAAATATGTCAAATGAAAGAGGGAAAATATGGGTAAGTATCAAAATTCAGGGTTTTTGAAAGAGAACAATAATACGACAAACTCAAAACGGAAACTTCATTCATTTATTAGAAAAATGTAATAAAACAGATGTTTAAAACATATTATTTCATAAATTATGAAATAATTTCATTTCTCCCAGGAGCACATTTTGGCAAAGTCAATTTTTCAATTTTTTTTTGTCTTTGAAAAAGTGGATTTTCGAGTATTTTTGGAAATGTGTCGTAAAAATGGGAAAAAAGGTAAAATATGTTCAAAACAAGTCAAAAAACGGGTAAAATCGCCAAAAATATGTCAATTTATGCTATTTGCCGAAAAATATGTCAAAATATGCTCATACAAATTGGGCTCATTTTTTACTCGGAATTTTATGATTCGCAAAAGTATTGTAAAAATATTCTTACCGGCAATCAACCAAAAAAAAAGTAAAAAAATAAAAATCCCATCCCTAATAATAATTCATCCATTCTTCGTTACCCCCCCCCAGCAGAATTTTTAGAATTAAAAATTTTCTGGCACTACCTTCAGAGCTGAATTTTGAAATTTCAAAGTTTTTCCTTCCCTTTTCTCTACGACTGAATTTTTGTAGGTACTTCGAAATTTTTTCTGTAGTTTTGCTTTCGCTAGAGATGAATTTTGGTATGCATTTCAACATTTTCTAAATTTTGGTATTTTGAAAATTCTCTCGTATCCTCTTCGTCTTCCCTCCTCAGAATTGATTTTTTATATTTCAAGATTTCTCTCGTATCTTCCTGTAAGGCTGTACTTCGAAATTTTGAAACCTGTACCACCTTTTGAGCTAAATTTTGGCGATTGAAAATTTTCTTGCCCCAAGCTAATTTCTAAAAATTAAAAATTTTTCTACATCTCTCTGTAGAGATGACTCTTGAAACTGTGCCCAGCTACCTGACTACGTCTAAGTATCTACAATTCGTTACTGCGAATTTATATAGCGCAATACTTATCTTGAAAAAAAAAACATTTTCAGCAAAAATCGAAGAAAACCGAAATTGCATCTCGTAAAATTTGTTTTCAGTAAAGTGTCGTCAGATTTTCGATTCGATGCCCGTTTTTCGAGATATTTCCGAAAAATCACTTTTTCGCCTTCCTGGTTGGATGGGGGGGGGGATGACGAAACGTTGAACCGAATTTTCAAATTTTGAAGTCATATCCCTTAGGATGATTCATTTTGCTCAAAAAATAAGATTCCTAAAATTTTAGACCCCTACATCAATTGGAAGCAGTCCGTTAGGCCTCCTTTCGCTGTATGGGATTTAACGTGCTGTCTTAATTTGAATCAGTTAATTTTCACTGGTGAAAATGACCGAATGAAATCGTAAAAATCACGTTATTGCCAAATTCACTGCAAAAAATATAATTTTACTGATTCATCCAGTAAAAAAAAATTACTTTTGAATCAGTTGAAAAACTACCAAAATTTCAGTAATTTTCACTGATTCAGTAGTAATTTTTTTTCAGTTAACGAATTTAACAGGTGTTTTTTTTTTTACTGTAAATGTTGTTGAGTTAATTTTCACTGGTTTGCAGTTAAAACTGACTGATTGAAATCGACAAAATTGAGTCACTGCCGAATCAGTAAAATTTCACTGATTCGTTCAGTAAAAAAAAGTCATCTCTGAATCAGTTAAAAAAACTATCAAAACTTCAGTCATTTTTCACTGATTCATCCAGTAAAAAAAAAACAATATTTTTCAACCAGTTAAAAAACTACCAAAACTGCAGTAATTTTTTTCTAATTCATCTAGTAAAAAAAACAATACTTTTGATTCAGTTAAAAAACTACCAAAACTTCAGTAAATTTTACTGATTCAGTAGTAAATTTTGTAATGTACGAAATGAATCGGTGATATTTTACTGAATCATTCAGTTAAAATTGAAATCTTACTGATTCTACAGTATTAAATGCATGTTGCAAAACATTACTGATTAATCCGTTGGTTGGGAAATAATTTACTTTTATAAATTGAACCAGTGATATTTTGACTGATTCAGATTTAGAGAGTGAGACAATTTTTTGAAAACATAAGAAACGCAAAATTTCTAAATATTTCTGAAAAATCTGATAATATAATTTAATTCTGATTTTTAGGGATGAATTAGATACCCGAGAAATCATATTAAGAGTGTTAAGGAAACCCTTAAATCGGGTAAAAATGGCTCAAATGTACTATTTGAGGAGGGGCTAAAATTTTAGGAACCTGATTTTCAAAAGCAAACAAACTTCCCTAGGGGGCGAGACCTCCAAATTTGAAAAAAAATTCATAATATTTGTCCTGGACCACCTACTCATCAAGCTTTTTCCAACGGTTTTTTTTTCAGCTCGTCTGCGTATTCATCCTTTTCTAACTTTATCAGTCCCATAAAAATTCGACCTCTCTTTTTCTCTGTATATAATAGAAAAGGAAGTAGAAGATGTGTATTCATTCGAGCAATTGTTTTTTGCATGTCCAAAAAGACGTGATTTTTTATTGACATCTATTGAAACCTTTAATGAGCACATTGCCTTTGGCAAACTTACGATATGGAAAACAATAGATTATGGTTAAAATATCCCTCACACGCGTACGATCTTTTTTATCTAACCAAATGGAATTACTTAGAATTTGTATTACTTTCAGCAACTGTCTTCTTCATGTTCCAAAAACGTAGGCTTTTATTGACATCCTTTTCTTATCACTAATGAGCACCTGGCCTACGGAAACTTTCGTCAACGAAAACAATACATTTAAAGCAATCCTTTGCACGTGTACGATTTTTTCATCAGACCACACGGAATTTCGCAGAACTTTCCCAGAACTTGTATTGTTTCTTACATGTTCCAAAAACTAATTTTTTTGTATCGGTATCGTGTCCAATTAAAGTGACAGCTAAAACTGTTCGATTTTTATCTCGACAGTTTGATATTCTGCGGTTTATGGAAGAACCGGAAATATATTATCTGTATCGAAGGATATGCCTAATCCCTTCAGTTTTTAGACACATGATAAGGAAGAGACATTTGGCACGCGCAAAACGTGCTTATCGGTGCAGAAAAACGCCTAGGACCGAGATATCTCCCTAAAAAGATTTAAAAATTGCAAGCAATAATGTTATCTGCAGAAAACTACTTCTTTTATGCGGGGCAAGGCGAAGCGGATGTATTGGCATTGGCGAAATGTAAAAAGAAAAGGCTAATACAATGCTGCATACGTGGAAATGCGTATTCGTACTTATAGGTCAATAGAGAAGATTATGTATTGTCCAATGTGGAAGAGGAAGGTGTAAACAGAGTAAATACCGATACAGTAAGAACCTATAGGTACTGCGGCTGATAAAGAGCAACGAAGAGCTGCAACACGTGGCCGCAGCTGAATGTAACCCCTGGAGGGGAGAGTGGCACGCGACAGCTGCTGGTCGTCAAAGAACATCTGCCGCCGACGTTCGGACGCATGCAAGCGGGCATAATAGTCACACATATACGAATAACACGAAAAATCAACGACGTATACGTGATATGGCGTTCGCAGGCTCGCCATAGAGTATGGCCAAGCCGAGAGACCAGAGACCGAGCAAATTTTGCTGTTTTTTCCATACCTATACGGGAAATCTTTATAGCCGGCGGACGCGAACGCGGACGTTTGGACGACCTTCCGTGTTCGCGTATAATGAACCTGGATGGTTATGTATACATTTAGATTTTGTTCACCTCGTACTTGTATTTTTATTCCAGTGGTTCAAGTGACCGAAGACGTAAATTATGAGTTTTTTTCAGACATTTTTTACGTATTTTGAAGATGACGAGGATGGCTGCGGCTTCGGTCTGCGGTGAGGGCGCCTCGAGGGTGTTTGATATGGTATTGGAAAGAGGAGAAATTGAACTTGACCATAAGGTTGATTGAATTTAGAAATGGTGATTAGAAGAAGTAGGGCTTGAAACCTGATGGAATATGTGAAGTTGATTCATAGGTATAGTCAAATTGTTACAGCTTTCAACGCGAGCTTGAAGCTAAAATATAAAAATTGGTGTTGTATCCCATAAGAAATGATGACCTACTACTCTCTAAATCTGAATCAGTCAAAATTGACTGATTGAAAAGCCGGAATTATGTCACTGTAGAAATCAGTAAAAAAATTGACTGATTCAATCAGTGAATTTTATTATTGAATCAGTAAAAAATAAAAATTCATTGATTGAATCAGTAATTAATTACGTAATCAATCAGTGAATTTTTATTTTGACTGATTCAACAATGAAAATTCACTGATTGAATCAGTAAATTTTGACTGATTCAATCAGTGAATTAATTTTTACTGATTCAATAATGAAAATTCACTGATTGAATCGGTAATTTTTCACCGATTGGCAGTGAAATGTCACTGATTAACTGAGGAATCAGTGGAATTTGACTGATAATCAGTGACATAACCTGTACTGTTTCATCAGTCAATTTTGGCATTTTTGACTGATTCAGATTTAGAGAGTACTTACAGTGACGAGAAAATTCCTCGAATTGTTCTGCATCCTAAAATTTGTGAAAAAGTGTGTGGGAATGTGGTGGAAAACATGAAATATGTATCCATAATGCAGATTAAAATCACTTGTAGAAACAAATTGAGGAGAAAATTTTTCGTACTAGTGCAGTCACTTGTAAACCACAAAAGCACTGATTTTTAATTATGAAAAAATGAATTTCGAGACTTGAAGCAAAATTATCGCGAAAAGGTTGTTCATCGGGGTATTTTGACCTGCTGAACACGAATATGAGATTAATTTTTTCATTTGGCCATTTCTTCCCTGAAAATTCGTCATTTTTTGCTCGAGATGCAAAATTTTAACTTGAAAATGACGAATTTTTAAGGAAGAAATGGCCAAATGAAAAAATTAATCTCATATTCGTGTTCAGCAGATCAAAATACCTCGATGAACAACCTTTTCGCGATAATTTTGCTTCAAGTCTCGAAATTCATTTTTTCATAATTAAAAATCAGGGGTTTACGAAAAAACAAAAAAAATTGTGAATTTTTCGAGGAATAAGATATATGTAGTAAGATACAACATGATCAGATCAACGCGAATTCCAATAATTTGACTTTTACAATTTGTAATTGGCTACACTGATCGAGAAAATTTTGAAAATTATCTTCAAAAATTTATTTTGAAAAAGAAGGTAAAATTACCCGACGTAAAAATAAATAACTCGGAGGCATCGAAAATTTCACAATATTTGAATTTCGCGATCTGCAACTTTTCGACCCCCTGGTAGCAGAAAGAGCTTTGGTCCGAGAAGGGTGGCAACCGATTAGGAAGATGTAGAAACTCAAATCGTACCTTTTTAGTGCTGTTTCATGAATCTCACGCCATTTTTACTTGCCTAGTATCACAAAAAACCGTGTTTTTTTCAAAAGTAGGTGCTCTTTGGGGATCTCTAGCTCCCCCCCACTTCCACCTGGGGGGCTGAAATTTTTTTGGGCAGTCTGCGATAGTGACCCAACAACCCTACCGAGTTTGGTCAAAATCCTAGGTATGTTTTTTTTTCACGCTCCACCCTAATGTACTTATAGGCCTTTGAATTTTGGGCTATATTGTTGGCGAAATTACAAATCGTTTTCTCAGTGACACTAATGATTTTTCCTGAATTCACCAACTTGTCAAATTATGGGCCAAAATTCAAAAATTTAAGCTCATCGTGAAGCACAAACAAAGACGAGTCCAACAACGAGTAAGTATACGTGAACTTTTGAATTTTTGATTTTTTTTTTGAACAATAGTTACAAATAGTTTTTTTCAACGGTGCCAATGATTTTTTCTGAATGGAATGAAAGAATTTATCGGGAGGTGGGGAAGGGGATCAAGTTGACATGAATGGAAAAACATAAAATTATATTAACGAAATCTATTCGTTAAAATTTCACAAAACGAGCCATCAGCGATCAAAAATGAATATTGCTCCGGAGAGCCCGTGAAGAAAAATGCTTGGTCGAAGAAATGGGCGAATTTAAGTTTTTATGAACCCTTTAAATCTAATTAGTCAAATTTGACGAAATTCTACTTTTTTGAACCAGTGGAATATATTTTACTAAACATTTTAATGATTTTTCGCTCAAAAATGAGAGATTTTTCGCTCAAAATGACTGATTATTCGCTCCAAATTACTGAATTACCTTATTGATCAAAAATTACTAATTTTTCAGTCAATGATTAATTTGTTAGAAAAAAAATCATTTTTGACTGGAAAATCAGTGAAAAATCAGTCATTTTTAGTGAAATTTACTTTATTGATTCAAAGAGGCAGAATTTTCCTAAATTTGACTAATTCAGATTTTTGAGAGAACATTCTTTCAAATTTTTTTTTGAAAAATTAATTTTGAGATTATTTTAAGTAAATAGTTGGGAATGTCATTTAATCCTTGACATTTTCAAACTGAAAATTTATGTGTATCGAATCTAAAACTTGTTTAAAAATTTTATTTTTTATGATTTTGGGAAGGAGAACTTTCCGACCAAAAGTTTCGAAGGGTTAGGTACGATGGTACGATATTGCTTCAAATATTTTTTTGTTGGGTACCCTTCTTCTCCTCTTCCTCTCTTTTTCATAATTGCATTATCGAAAAGTGTAGGTACTTACAATAAATTATAAAAAACTTCAAATGCACAAGTCCTATTAATTTGGAAAATTTGTTGAAATTTTAAAATTACAAGCATCTACTTTTGTGGTCATTTCACAATTTTTGACACATGCCCATCAAAATTCGAAAATCATGAAACGCTGCTTTCCATACACTTGATTGAAATCAATTTTATATTTTCATCGAATTAAAATTTTTATGAAAAATAAAATTTTTTTATCAATTTTTTGATCGATTTTTACAGAAAATTTTTCACAAAATTTATCTCTTACCTTTCCAAATTTTTTAAAATCAATTTTTGATGGAGTTTGAAAAAGTGACTAAGAAATTTGAAATCCTCTTCAAAATTTCAGAGATAAGAAAATGTTCATTTTTTGAAAATAGTAAAAGCCTCGAAAATGATCAATCAATTCAGTCATCCCATATTATTCCAACAATTTTGAAATCAATTGTTAGAAAAGTTTTTCTGCAAACATTATAATTTTCTATAGAATTTTAGGGATTTCATGACCATTATGTGAAGTCTCGTAACCCCTTCCAGAGTATACCTCCCTCCAAAACAGAATTTTGTCTATTTGAAATCTCTTCCGTATCCCCTCCTGGGTCTTAGAATTTGGAAATTGAAATTTCTCCTATAGGTACCTAGCTAGCAACTCTCCTCCAGAGCAGAATTTTGGTAGTTGAAATCTTCTTCCCTAGTACTTCCTTCCAGTTCAAGTACGTATAAGTGGTGGTCAGAAATGTATTATGAAATTAATTTTGTTCTTTTTTCAATATTGAAAGTAAGGTTCGATATGAAACGATCTTTGGTCGTTATTTTGAACTCAGTATTTTAGAATTTGTGATCTGGTTTTAAAAAATTTCAAATATTTGTAGAAAAAAGTTTACTCTAATTGTTTTTCAAAAATAAAGGAAAAACTGAGAAAACAGAAATTTTTTCAGTTTTTGAAATGAAAATTCACATTTTTTTTGTTCTCTAAGCAGTTAGCATTTGAACGTTTTAAAATTTCATGAGCTCATTATATAATGAACCCATAACATTTTGAAATGTTTCTCCAATTCTAGAGTCAAATTCCTCTTATTTTTTATTTTACTGGTTCTTGAATCGATGAATCGAACTCTAATCACAAAGACGAAACTAGTGCAAAAATCGTGGGGGGGGGGTGTTGAAAATGAAAAATTTGTCAACAATAATTTTTTTTTTAATGCCAACTGGAGTTCATACTGAAATAAAAAAACAAAAATCCATGCTTTACTGCTTTTTTATGATACTTTTTTGACTTTCGGAAAAAACTATAGGTATTCCTTAATGACTTCCTCGGCTTCCAAAAAAAATTGAAATTTCTTTGAAAATTCCATTCAAGATCGCAACCAAATCCTATTATGAATGAAAAAGGCAGATTTTTCCCACTCTAAAATAATCAATTGTCTGGGATGGAAAGGAAAAGGGTCATTTTTGAGAATGACTTGTGTAAATTCATCGAGTCCGAACGAAGTGACAGCGAAAATTTTTGCCGAAAAAGGCATTCAAAAGCCAAAATTTCTTCATTTTTTAAATCATATTTTTTTAGAATTGAAAAGGAGACGAAATCTTCAACTTTCATCCATGATTTTTAGAAAGGAAAATAATTTGTTTTTTGATAGGTATAGTTTATTGTTTGAAAAAATTACATTTCTATGGAACAAAAATTTAGTGCTTTTTGGTGTTTTTATGCTGCGTTGTAAAAATTTGTGCTTTTTTCTTGTTTCATTATTTTTCGTGTCAGTTTGCAACATTTGCCTATTGTTTGAGACATCATCTCAAAATGTAGGCAAATTTTGTTGCCCTTGTAAAATTGACAACTTTTTTCAAAAAATCTGAAAACTTCGTTGTAAATTGGCACATTTTTAAAAATTTGCCAATTTATAACAACATTTTCTGACTTTTTGAGAATATTTGCCCATTTTTTGAGAATATTTACCAACTTTTTGAGAAATTGGTTGACTTTTTGAGAAAATATGATCCCACTGTTTCGTCTCTGTCTTTTCATAAAAGAATTTCGATCCTGGACTTACAGTTCTCGGCTTACTGGTCAGATCCTGGAAAAATAATCATTTTTTCCATTAATCCAGTCAATTCAATTTTTCATTTTAATTTTCAAGAAAAAAAAAATTAATTCAACTCGTTCAGTTTTGAACCTAAGCAATTACAGCTCAACTACATACCTCGACAGTCTACCCAGCTTAAAAATACGCTCGCTAGATTCGTAAGTAATTCACGTCGTATACCATCAGGCTTATTCTAACCCTTTTCATATTTTTTTCCAACAATATTTTAAATAGGATTACGAATGTGGTAGTTGATGATACTTTGGGTGGTATAGTAAATTACCCGACTCTCGCAAATGATTTGTACCAGACACGTGTGAAATTAGAATGGAAATTAACGACAGCCGCAGTCTAAGGCGATGTCGTGATACTAAAATTAAAATATTAATTTTAGGCCACCCCCGTAACCTCTTCATTACTCTATTTTACATGTACACAGTACACGAGAGAGGGGAAAAAAAACGATAATAAGAGAAAAAAAACTGCAGCTAATACAGCATCAACAATGTAATTGCATTCATATTCTGCCAATATAATATAAGTCTCGTCAACGATCATTCCACAACGTTTGATGGTCTTGTAGTTGATTTTTTTTGTCGGCGTTCTCGCTCTAATTGTCTATATCTGCGTCTCGCTCATTTATGCCATGTTGATGTACGGTATTATATGGATGAAGCGGTATGATGTACATGGACGTACGAGTATGCTCGTATTAGATCGACTCATAATTCTATTAATAACGCCAAGACAGCATCTTAAATGTATATAGTTTTATCTCGAGTTCTCGAGGATATTTTATCTAATAAGCGAGCTCAATTACAAACAAAAACAGCTACCAGTCTTGACCATTACCATTACAGTTAATGGCACGAAGGAGAGAGAAAAAAGCTTGAAGTTGCATAATGCTATGTGCGGCGGCGGTGATTTGGATGCGGCCATCGTACATGTGATTAATACACGTAAGAGGTGGGTAGAAGGGACGAATGATGGTCGGTTGCTATAAGGCCGCGATGGTATGCGCTGTTGCTGTTTACATTGTACGAGATGGAAATTTAATTAGAAACGAGAGAATATTTCGCATTTATTAGAGCGTCTCTCATTCTATGAGAAAAAAAATGCTCGAAGGAGGAGCGTGGCAGTCGAACCGACTCATGGAGATAACGTTGTAATTAACTCGCGTGTGTCTTCCCCTATTATAATTATCAATAAAAATTAATAAGAGCGGACAACTCGATGGATAGAAACGAGAAAATGTACCGTCGATGCGTCAATGTAGGTTAAAAACTCGGCTACGCGCGGTTAAAAATATTAATTACACGCGCATATGGCGCTGCTTGATGTGTATGTGATTCGAAAACAAGAAACATAGGTACCAATATTAAAATGAAACCTGGAAAAAAAAAGATCCACCAACCGCTGCCTTGCTGTAGGAAAACAGCTGGGGTGTAGAACTACCCTCGTTCTAAGGGTAACTGCCTGTTGCTGTAGCACCAAAGGGAAGTTATACAGCGTAAGCACCTGGTATAGCTGGCATCCCTCTAGCTCTTGGTACCTGGTTCCTTTATTTTTTTTAAAGGTCTTCTCTTCTTTGAATTAAACTATGACAATGCAATGTGTACACGCTGATATGCATATGCGCCAAATGCACCCAGCATTTTCCACGTACCGGCGAATTTAGCTGCATTGCTGTATAGTGCGTAAAGGTCGTTACGGTGTTGGATGGATTGTACTGAGCTATGGCTTTAGAAACGCTAATTTTGGCTAGATTGGGTACCTTTGGTACGTGCATGGATTTCGGTGTTTTTGCAAGAGTTAAACGGTATCGTATGAGGGATGGTGATGCAGCAGTCGAACGTGCGAGTTGTGTTTTTACCTATTTTGGGGGTAGGAACTGGCGGATACCTTAGGGTAGTGCGAATCCTGACCTAAGTCAAGGTTATTTCGGTTACCGGTGGAAGTTGATTTTTAATTGTCATGTGTAAAGATACAGGAAGAAAGGAGTCGATTTCAAATTTTGGTGTTTTTTTTTTGGCAGAGAAAAATATGCTTGCGAGGGAATCACTCGAGGTGTCTGCTTATGAGTTATGATTTTTCAATTAGAATGTCAAAGTGAGAGCTTTGAAAAAATAATTTTTCAAAACCCTCGTAATTGAAATTTCTGATGCCCAAACTAATTTCTCAATTTTGGGTGGTTTTTTGAAAATTTAAAAATGATTCGGTTTTCAGCAAAAATGTAGTATCGTTCCTCGAATGCTAAAAGGTCGTAACTCCGAAATTGAACAGTTTTTGTTTTTTTGTTGAAATGGAAACTTTGGGACATCCTACATTTGGTGATAACATCATTTCAACCCAAAAGCAGGGATGTTAGCCGAAATAGAAAAAAATATCGGTTACGGTTAGTCGGTTAGCGGATTCGGTTTCAAAATTTTTTATTTCGGTTACGGTTACGGTTTCATTTTTTCCTCATTTTGGTTATCGGTTTTTGGTTTCGGTTACAGTCTTGGCAAAAAAATTTCGATTACGCTTAAAAATAACTGTTTCGGTTAATAGGTAATTTTTTTAAAAATCAAGTAAAATACAACAAACCAGAAAAATCTCAAAATTTTTCCTATCTCCAAAATTCTGCCTTTGGCGTTCTAAATTTTCGAAAAATTGTTAAATTGAGAAATGAGATTTGATATGGAGGTGTCGAAACCGCTTGAATTGACTTAAAATTGGATTGTCAGGCTCCCATTGGAAGGAAGAGATATACCTATACATGAGTTGTCTTGTTGAAGGAAAATGACCAAAAGTGGACAAGTAGAGAAGTTCTCACAAAGTTCAGAACTTGTACTGGCCTAAAAGAGCACAAAATAACTAAAGAAGTTTGAATTTCTATTATGCAGATTAATATCACAAAAAAAGTATGAAATTTTGACAAAAATTGAGCGACGAAAATAACACAAGTCAACACGATTTTTGTTTTTGGGTTCCGATTGCGAAATTTGGGTTGCTTTTACGTATCTAATGAAGGGAAAAATAATTTTTTCGTCTAAAGTTTGCTGGGGGGGGGGGTGGAGGAGCCAAAAATGTGATTTTTCAAGAACAATATACACGGATTTGAGAAAAATTTGAAAAAAATTTGAAACATTTTTTTTTGAACCAATCTTATGGAAAATTTCACGCTGTATCGAACGCCGCAAACCGCAGACCTTTATCTCTTTTAGAAAAAAAATTACAGCCAAAACTTTCCTAAATTATGTGAAAAAATCGCATTTTTTTCGCCTTGCTCACCGAAAAGTGAGATTTCTGAGAAATCTAAGCGTTCTACGATCATAATGACCATGACAAAAGTTGTAGAGAACTAAATTTCTTATCGGATAGGTGCATTCAGATTTTTCCGAGAGGCGTAGTTTTTGAGATATTCTCGAGTAAAGTTGAGCATTAGTTGAAGCAATTGAGAAAAAATGAGAAATGAAGCAATTTTTGGCTGTCAAAAGTGTTACAGCGAAAAATTGTGGGAGGTCGTGGTAACTCCTAAAGGTTAGTCATCTTCCATAATTTTTCGCTGTAACACTTTTGACAGCCAAAAATTGCTTCATTTCTCTTTTTTTCTCAACTTTACTCGAGAATATCTCAAAAACTACGCCTCCCAAAAAAATCTGAATGCACCTATCCGATAGGAAATTTAGTTTTCTACAACTTTTGTCATGGTCATTATGGTCGTAGAATGCTTAGATTTCTCAGAAATCTCACTTTTCGGTGAGCAAGGCGAAAAAAAATGCGATTTTTTCACATATAATTTAGGAAAGTTTTAGCTGTAATTTTTTTCTAAAAGAGATAGAGGTCTGCGGTTTGCGGCGTTCGATACAGCGTGAAATTTTCTATAAGATTAGTTCAAAAAAAAAATGTTTCAAATTTTTTTCAAATTTTTCTCAAATCCGCGTATATTGTTCTTGAAAAATCACATTTTTGGCTCCCCCATCCCCAAGCAAACTTTGGAAGTCACGAATGAGCATATTGGTGTATTTTAATGTCTAGAATCAGAACTTGGCCATGAGAACTGAAACACAAAACATTTTTTTTTTGTTAACTTGTGTAATTAATATGATATTTCGTTTGTCTTCGAATTTTCACTCCAAATTTCGAGGTCATGGAATTTTTTCCTATGAAGTATTGAAGGATGATTTTTTTTCTGAAAATTGAAATTTTTTTAATCCCAGCCCTTGCTTTTCTTGGGCTTATGAAACCCAAAATCATTTGAGGAGGCAGAGAGGCTAAAAATTTAGAATCTTCTTCAGGCTTAGAAAAATGAAAAAATTATAAAAAAGCTTTGCTTCAAGATCTCTACTTGTTAAAAAAACAAGAAATTCACAAGTTTTTCATCTTAGGTATTTCAAAAAAAAAAAAAAAGAATTCTTAACATTATTGGAATTTTCCAATCGAATGATGAAAAGGAAGGGTTCTTTTTTGGACAAATTTAAGACAAGAAAAATTGTATGAAAATTCAAGTCTGCTGAACACTTCGTTCCTATTTAAACATTTTTTCCTTTCAAAAATGTTGCCCTTGTCCCCTTCTGTCCGATTAATTTTCATATTGTTCATCTCAGAAAATGTGAGACAGAAATTCGATTTCAAAACGATGGTATGAACGCGTTCCCTTCCCTCCAACTCGGAAAAAAATTCCCAACTCCCAGGTCAAATCAATATTTTTTGGAAGAAAATTTTCCCGGAAAATTTTTTAAAATACGCCAATAACGTACGCATTGATAGAGATTTCCACTGTGCTGGAAATTTACAAAATTTTCTGGAAGTTCTAAAACATTTCGAAACCGTTTCCAATCGATTCGAGAGGTCTAAAATGGGTATCTACCAACTTTCAGCTTTGTTCGTTGATTAGATCAAATTTTCATATTTTGCAGGGCAATGTGAGGTACTTGCCTAATTTTGAAATTTCAAAAATTGAACTTTGGCACCTGAAATTTTGGATATGAGACTCTCCAATGATATTTTTTCGATTTATTTTCGTCTCGGCCCAAAATTTCATGCTGATTGGGATACCTTGTAAGGGAAATTTGAAAAATTGATATGCCTAAAAATGAACTTGAGGTGTTACCTAGAAATCACGATAAAGGTAAGTAAATTTTCTTGTTGAACTGTCTGAAAAGAGGCTATAAACTCGACTTGTAGCTGTTCGAGTAAATTTTCAAGACGTCCGGAGTAAAAATACTGAAAAATACTAAAATCTCGCTGGAGCCTCCAGAATGACTGAAAATATTGAAATTCCGCTGTAGAAAGTCAATATTCGATTTTTTAAAATAAATTTTGTTGATTACGTTCTTTTTTCCAACAATTCATCAACTGAAATATTGGTTATGGAGATTTTAGAACATCCTCTTCATATTTTTCTAAAAATAAAAATTTTGTTAAAATAAGAAACGAGACACCAGGAGAAGTTCCTCTAAACGTGCATTTTTCTGCCAAAAAATATACAAAAAATTTTACCTATCAATTCCTTCGATTTTTTCATACTCCGCTTTATAGCTGCCAAATGCTCGAAATAAAATTTATCGATCGTACTTATGTATTATTGAGTTAATTTGGATTCCTGAAAATTAATGAGCGTGATGAATTGAGAACGACGAATGCCTCAACGTATTTAATACTTAGGTGGTAGGTACCTTCTACCTTTAGGTACCTTTCACGTTCACTTAGCTGCTCGATCCACTGGTAGGATAAGTGAACCAGAATATGGCTGCGTATAAGCAGCGCTGCGAATCAATTTTACTAATAATTACCGTGAAGAATATCGATAATGACTAATGGCGTATGGGTTGAAACAATACACCCGAAAGTAAATCGATTAAGGTAACCTGGATTAATGATTTCATTTCGGCTACTGTGCTTTTTCTTGCTGATTCCAAAAGTTGAGGATGGACTGTCAGGGAGAAGGGGCTAACAGAATAAAATTATTTTAATTCTCAGTTTTTTTTAATTTTGCCATTTTTTTGATTTTTTAATTCAAATTTTAATTCTTTGGTCCCAATTTTAATTTATTTTATATCCAGAACTTCCAGAAGTCAGTAGGTAAAATTGAAAACGTCAAATTCTTAGAATTATAGAAGTTGAGTTTTCATACCTAGTTGAAACGATTACTTTTTTTTTATGCTTGAAAACTTCTTTTGGAGAAGTATGAACCTAAGGTGACCTTAAGCTGGGAGGAGAAGGTCAAAAAGTTACAACGTGGGTGGAATTTTTTTCGATGTCTCCAAAAATTTTCATTGTATTTGAAAAAAACGACATTATTTTCTCAACTCCTCACCGAAGCCATTTACAACACCCTCTATCGAAAAATCAAAAACCTAAAATTCACAGAAATTTTCCTACAATTTTCCCCTACCTCTTCCCTTCTGTGTAACCTTGCTCAGAAATCTTAATCTTTTTTGAGGTTCGTTTAGGACAAACCAAAATTCGCTTATTGGGAAGGGAAGGTTAAAAAATCGAAATTTTCTCAACTGCCGATAATTATAATACAAAGTATAGATACCTACGATTTTTTCCAAGCATTTTCCTACTCGAGCAAAAATTACATTTTCCAAAAAAAGGTCATTACTTTCGAAAATTTTCCTACCCAAACCTAATTTTTCTAACTAAAAATACAATTTTGTCATTAAGGAAGGAGGAGGAAGCTAATTTTTTTTATCCTCCATTCGAAACTGAAAAATCACATTTGATTAGAATATCAGCAGTTTTAGAATTTTATCATTAGAAATGAGGAATGAACACTGAAAACGAACAAAATTCGTAATTAGCGACCCAAAAATCAGTGGAAAGCCATCGTCTTACTATACATTTATACTTCACTGGCATAATTTTTTGTAAATAATTTTTTCCCAATTTGACAAATTCCGTTGTATTAACTAATGAACAATGTGCTTCATTTTTTTGTTTCAGGTGAGTTATGATGTTATGAATGTTGGTTTATTGTTTTAATTAGAAATGCAAAAGCGTAGGTGAGTAATTTTTTAATTCTCTAATGCATCATTACTTGAAATTTTTTCAAAGATCGTATGATTTTTCAATTTTTTTCGATAAACCTTTAATTTTGAATTTTCTGGCATTGCTGCTGTAATTACCTACCTACGTGTTTTCTATTTTGCCCTTTCTTCACGAACATGGTTGTTACCCATCATACTGTTTATGGAGTTGCTGGAAATAAAATAATGGGGTGGGGGTAAAATGGTGGAAGGCAATAAGAGCTTGATTTCTGGGAAAAAATTGCCTACTCGCTCCAATCGTCTAGATCTAATATTTACCTGTATATTTTTTATTTTCAATATTTACCCAAAGATCAAAAAAAAATTTTTATGTGATTCTTCAAAATTGGATTTCCCTCCCTCCCTCCCTCCCTCCCTCCCTCCCCCTTCAATGCAGCAAATGTTCTCATTCAGAATTTTTTTCAAATCATGGATAATTTTCAATTTCATTTATTTATTTTGATTTCACAAAATTGAAGGCAATTTTTATTACAAATACGTGCTTAATTGAATTCTTTTCAAAATTTTGCTATTTCAAAACAAAATTAATAAACAAATTTAAATCGTCACAAGGCTGCGATGGTTGGCGAATTTTTTCCCAGAGGCCGTCTTAGATGTCGGTGCCGCCTTTACCCACTTCCCAGTCTCCATTCTCATCCACTTCAAACCTTCCTTCTCACACCGCCACTCCGTAAAACCTTTTACTACACCAATTTCTCGAATTCATTTCCATGTGTAAAATAACTGTATAATATTAATTCGATGCAATGATAAAAATTTCAAATCATGAAATCAACCAATGCCATTATCCATTTGATATGGGAAATAGATGCCCTGTTGGTGAATTTTCTCACTATATCTGTAGCACATCGTATACATATAATCCAGCTACCCCTGGCTCCGAGCCAATATTTATAAAATTTATTGGTCAAATGTGAAGAACTTGTTCACCACATACGACTGAAAAAATAACACTTTAAAAATTAATCCTGCGTAAAAAGCACGTAGAATAACACGTTGAAATTTTTTTTTATCACGATAATAGCGATGAAACCTGCAGGCCATTTGTAAAAATTACACTAACAATTAAACCTTTGGAAAAAAATTTCATGAAAAAAAATTTACAGTACGTAAATACTGGCGAAATATTTAATTTCCATATTCGTTCGAGTGTGGGAAAAAATGAAAACGTGGAAACGATCGCGCGATGCCACGTAAGTAATGTGAAATATTTGGCAGTGTTTACGTAATTTTCGACATCGATGCCAAAATATTTTCATTAATAAAGATCGTATGAGAATTAATTATCGATGCCAATAAACTCTTTCGTCATATTTCGATGCTTCTGTCTCGTATGATATAAAATGTGTCAATTTATGTGGCGATAAGTTGCAATGCATTAGTATTTTATTATCATACTAAAAAACGCTTTTAAGGTCTTAATTAGAGTCATGTATCGTATCGATGTGTTTTTCTCTCTTTTTGGAAGTGCACCATTTTATTAGTGACGGATCTAGCCAGGGCACAGAAGGGTCAAGCATATGGAAGGAGAGAGGGGGTCAATTTATCAGTGGGAAAAACTGATTAGAATGCATGGGAGGGGGTGGAAAATGAAGTCATTGAAGTCTTAGTCTTAGGTAATATTTCAAGTAAACACACATCTGAATAAAAAATTACCATTCGCATAAAATGTTATTTATTTTAAAAACGTGATCATTAATGTTTTATGATCTGAGATTAATACTTGCATATAATACAATTCGTCTGTTTTTACAAATTTATTACAGCAAACTCTTCAACTTTTTATACCAAATTCAAACTTCTAATCTAACTTTTTCAATGTAAAATAAACCTAAATCACTTAAACGTTCTTTGGTCATCGAATTTTTAAAATAATTTTTAATAAATTGCATACAAGAAAACATTACTTAAAGTTACTGAGTTAGAAGAAATTTTGAGAAACATGAAATTAAAAATTTTTTAAATTCAAAAATGGTGAAGAATATGAGGGGAAATTTTAAAATTATTGGAATTAATTTTTGAAAAGATGTATGAAAGTTGGAAAAAAATTGAAAAATCAAAGTTGGAAAAATTTCATGAAAATTTAAATTTTAAAAGTGTCAAGTTGAAAAAAATGTTAAAATTGGAAAAATTTCGGTAAGTATGTACATATTATAGTCAATTTTTACAACTTTGATTTCTTCAATTTTTTCAATCACTATAAATTTTTGAAGATTTCTTTCTATTCGAAAATTTTTTCAATAAGTAATTAAAACATTTTTTCCTCATTTTTTTAAATCAAAATTTTTTATCAACTTTGAATTTTTCAAAGAAAATTTAACTTCATATTTTTCAACAACTCGATGAATAATTAGGAGAAATTTTTAAAAATGCCTTAAGTAATAAAAATTTGAAATTTAAAAAAATCAAAATTTGAAAAATGTTGAGAAAACATAAATTTGAAAAAATTTACTGCTGGAGAAATTTTAAAATTGGATACAATTTTGAAAAAAAAAGCAGATTCAATGATATTGGGAAAATGTAGTGTTGAAAAAATTTGAACTTGGACTTTTATAGTTGAATATAGAATTTTCACTTTGAGATCATCTTTTGACACTACCACATAAGATTCTAAACGAGCTTTAATATATACAAAGTTTTCAATTTTTTCGGAATTTTTCGAATACGTTATTCAGGGTTTTCAATTTCAATAGCTATTATGCGGGATACACTAACGATGCTCCTCTTTACGGTAATCTACCAATCAGAAACGCCATTCGCGGAGATCCGATGATCACATCGTTAATCAGAATTTTTCATCACGTAGTTTGAAATATCGTCTAAATTTTTTCCAGCCTTAACGTTTTTCCTAAAAAATTTTCCCACTGTAAATTTGAAATATCTTCTAAATTTTTTCCAACCTTAACGTTTTTCCCAAAAATTTTTCCCACTGTAAATTTTTTCGACTGAATTATAAATTTTTTCTCGCGATTTTATCCAAACTAATTTTTTCTTAATTTTTTCCAATCCTTCAATTTTTCGAAATTTTTTATTCTCTTTGAACCATAAATTTCATCGACTTTGAAATTTTTTCTCAAAATTTCATCCAATCTGAAATCTTTTTCTAAAATTTTCCCTATTCTAAATTTTTTTTCAATTTTTTTAACCCTGAAATTTTTAAAACTATTTGTTTTTCAACTCTACAATTTTTTCTCAATTTTTTTCTACCCCGGGGTACTCTTTCATTCTGAATCAGTGAAAAGTCACTGATAAATAGTCAGAATTGCAGAACAGGAAAAATCAGCAAAATTCACTGACGAACTGATTTTTCAAAGATTTTCACTGATTTTCTAGTGATTTTTCTCACTGATTTGTTTACAGTAAAAAAAAGTTTCACCGATTTTCTCCTGTGCTGCAATTCTGACTGTTTCTAGTGATTTTCGATAATTTTCACTGATTTATAATTGAGAGAGTACTAAGTATCATTTGTACCCCTCCCCCTCATCACATCAGATAGGGATTTTTAAAGCATTAAAACATGGAAAAAATAAGTTTTTTTGAGCATTGAAAACTAAATTTTTTCCAAGCTTCTCCCTCTTTTCGCTCGTGCATAAATAAAATGACAACCTAAGGTATGAATTATTTGAGGCAACATAGCGAAAAAAATCTTATTTTTACCCTCCCCCCCGTAAATCGTTCTGGTATTCTAAGTCTTGGTTCTCATTTTGTACCCTCCCAAAAAAAACTTCCGACGCCACTGTAATCTTCCATATTTTGAATTAATGATTCAAAGAGAATCAAAATTTGGCTCATCTGTACAAACAAGTTGTGACTAACCAATTTTTTTTTGAAAAAAAAAGAAAATTGAAGTTTTTTTTTCAAAATGAGCCAGATCCACCCAGGCTTGCCCTTGTCTCCGCCACTGCTTGTTATGTAACGATGAGCTTGGCAAGGCCTATCTATTGTAATATCTGGAAAGAGGGGTTAGGGAGTCGATGCAGCTGAAATGATCGTTTATTAGGTGTCGACGTATCGAAACCGTTGAAAAATGTCATCATTGTTTCTCTTATTCGAGACTGATGTTCGAATAGGTGTACGTTGGGTTTATTTGATATTTAATTTTTACTCCTGTCGAGTGGTCTGTTTACTTACCGAGTGTTTGGCGATGATCGATCTTATGGTTGACCTTTAACACACCAATATTGAACCCTCAATTAGTTATAAAAAAGGGGGAAATATCGCCAAGTAAATATTTAACTGCTCGAATAGCCAATTGCTGCCAAAAGAACCCTTTACTTTGAAAGAGTGTGAAACTGAATTTTTTTTTCATATTTGATCATCCATTATGGATCATATGCCTATCATACGAATTGGAAAATTTGTCTATATTAATTTTTTTCAATATTAATTATTTATTTTGGTCGTTTAACGGATTTCTCGATGCGGGTATTACTAGTTTTTCTAGTTTTTTCCATATCTACGTTTGGTGAATAGGTTTCGTTAGTACATATATTTCTAATTACATATTTATAACGCGTCGAAACGTATAGGTAATTCACCAAATCAGCCGTTTACATCCTTATTTATTAAAATTTTAATCCCAATTAAGACCGTAATCCGGGCTGAAATGTGTATGGGTACCTGCATTCGAGCTTACCGTATGCTTTTGTCTCCGAGAAGGAGATTTCCACCAATTCTCGTCGTCGAGTGTTGCAGTACTCGTTTAATTGCGCCGTACTTACGACTGTTGTAGGTGTAGATCTAGGTACATGGTAAAGGAGGTTTTTTTCCTTGCTTCTTCTTTTCTTGTAATCGTTTAAAAGTCATTAGGTTTCATATAGCTGCGACGTATTATTCTATAGTAATTTAATACCTACGTACATTATACGACGACGCGAGTATTATAAAATACAGATACAGCACATCAAAGTATACCTATCTACCATACAGAGCAATTCGAAACTTATATAGCGAGATAATATGTACAATTCATGCTTGTAATCTGTGAATAGCGAGCATTGTTTTATGGTAGCTGAACAGTTATCTGTTCTGTTGCACAGCTCAAGCCAAAGATCGTATTTCGTTGTGGTAGGTAATTGTTATCGCCTGAGATGGCAGATACGACGGGGAGCAGAAGAGGTACCCTCGGATGGTAAATCTCACTCGTATCTGTGCTAATCCTATGCTGGTGTACAATTTAGTTAGCTATTTGTATACATTGTTGCGGAAATTATTCGCGTGTGTATGGACGGATTAATCTTCGAGTGCTTATTTTTATTTTGATGATTCGGCGAAGGCGATGGTGGAGATTAGCACGATGGTGAAATCTATGGGTTTTTTATAGGATTCGTGGGAAAATGGATATCGAAAGATTGAGCATATTAGTGCGAGTGAGTGCAAGTCGGGTCGAGATTTGTGAAATATCGCTTTGGTAATATTTTGTTGTTTTATTTGAAAGAATGAAGAAGAGTCTGAGGCAGGCGCACCCAGAAATTGTGTAAGGGAGGGGTCCAGATTTTTAGAAAAAATGGAGGGGGTCAAAATTCAATGAAAAAATGAGGTAACCTGTTATTTCAGTGGGGCTGGAGTAGTTGGGGTACTTTTAGTAGGCAAATAATATATATCTACAGATTTGAGCAAAAAAAAATTGAAAAATGACGAGATTTGATGATTTTTTTAAATCAAAATTGCTGATTTTTTCTGATAAATGGGACATTGACTGAGAAATTAGTAATTTTTGACCGAAAAATCAGTGAAAAATCATAAATTTTCAATGGAAACCATTCTACTGATTAAAAAAGACAGAATTTTTGCAAATTCAACTGATTCAAATTTAAAGAGTGGTATGTTTACTTAAGAAATAGTTATTAAAATACTGCCCGGGCATAGCGAGGGCAAAAATTTAAAAAAAACATACGCTTCTGTGACATTTTTATGATAAAAAATCTCCTTGCCTAGTTCAAGAGCGGGAGGCTCGAGCCCCCTGAGCTCCTCTTGGGTGTGCCCCTGGTCTGAGACACAGTGTTATTATTTTCTGAAAATCCAGAAAAATCTGGAAAAATTAAGAGTATTTTGTAAGTTTGGAAAAGACGTGGAATTTTGAAATTTTCTGTCCAAGGAATGGAAATAAGAATTTCCTTATTTTGACTCTCGCAAATAAGAGTGGTGGAGTAAGATTATGAAACAATCATGAAATTTCAGCTTTTGTACCCCTTTTTCAGGAAACATTTTCGATCCGCCCGCCCCTCCTTCCATACCATCCTTAAACTTCGAATATTCTTGAAGTAAGAAATATCACTCCTCCGTTGCTTTACATTTTGGTCTGAAAAATTTGAGGAAATTCATTTTTGAACAATAGTGACAAACCATTTTGAGGAAAAAATATGAATGGATATATCTAGGTTTAGAGAAGAAAAAGAAGTATGGAAAATTTTGCAGAAAAATTAATATTACTTTGAAGTAAAAGTACTCAAGTTAATGTGAGGCGTCAGATCATAAAAGGTGAGACAAAAGACCAAATTTTGGAGATCCAGCCGGACTACCGAATGTTAAAAAAACAAGAATTGATTATTTTTCATTTTCTAAAGTCTGATAAATTATTTTTGAAAAATTACAAAAATGTCAAATTTGTTGGTTATCACTTTTCAAATTTTTTAAAGTATTTAGAAAATTTAAAAAAAAGAAAAAATTAAAATTAAATAGACATTTAAAAAAAGTAATCATCATATTTACCCAAGCCGAGCAAAGCGAGGGCGAAAATTAAAAAAAAAAATCATACTCTTCTTTGACATTTTTATGATATAAAAATCTCCTTGCCGAGCTCAAGGGGGGGGGGCTCGAGCCCCCTGAGCCCCCCTATGCGAGATTAATTTCCAATTTAGATATTGAAATTTATTGCTATGTGAAACATGTGAATTTTTCCTCAAATTGAAAGAGAATCCTTAAAACATATCATGATTGTTCAAAAGCTAAAAGCTTTGTTCTGTAAAAAACGTTTGTACTTGAAAATGTGTTTCCCAACTTTCGGAATAATTTCTTAGCTTGATACCAAATTCATAAAATGAAAAATGATGGATTTTTGAAAATCAAAACTTTTTTATTGATGATTTTTAGTATTGTCATTTTTCAATGAGTATTGGTGGGGAGAGGTGAAGACATCTCTCTCCCAATCGCCAAATTACTTTGATAATTAGAAAAATTACGTTCAGTGGAATTCGCATAACTGCGATTTTCTAACCTTTTTTCTCTTTTCCTCTCCCTCCAAATTTCAATCATTTCGGTTACCTCTGCCTTGTTAAAGGATTCCTATTTTTTTTGCTCATTTAAGGCTTCGAGATGGTTCTTTGACGAAAAATCCACCGATCTTCTCATTTCGAGAATTTATTTTCAAACAATACTCATTTTATAAGATAAAATTGATTTTAATTTATTTTATTTTGATTTTTGGATAATTTTTAAAGAATTTTCCAACTTAAAGAATATTTAAAATCATTTTCATGTCATTCCTAATTTTTTTTTTTGAAAATTTGAATTAATTTTCAGTACAACTTAGGTATGATTTTTTTTGTTAATATTTTCAATTTTTGTGGAATTTTCACGCTGCGTTGAGGGGGAGAAGGGGGTACAGGATCGCTGCCAAAAACTTGAAAAAGAAGTTTGAGCGAAGAAAAATCGAAATACATACGAAATAATTTGTATGGAAATTTTTCAATTTACAGCGATATTTATTCATTTTTCTCAAAAAATCATATTTCAGAGAGAAATCTTCCTTTCTGTCTCGTGCCATCTTGCTGTGTCATAATTTCTGGGGATTTGTGCGATTAATAATCAACTATAGCAAGTTAAAAATCACCAATTCAACCCTACACTTAATTAAAATTTAATTTCGAAATCGGCCATATAACTTTAATTATTCGAAGAAAAACAAATTTTGTCAAGTATAAATTTCTTGCATTATTTTTTTTCAGATTTTATCAAAATTTTGACATTGCAAAAAAAATTGGGATGTCAAAAAATTAAAATTTTCATCTCAAAATTTTTCAAATTGAATATAATCATCTGTTGTAATTCAAAACTTATCTTTTTAGACGATTTTTTTTTAGGTATGAAATTTGATGAAAATGCTACTAAATGACAAAAATTGCGATAGCTACTTGCAATAAACAGCTTTAATTTTGAGATCTTGAATCCCTCTTTCCTGAAGAGAGGAGTCATTGTAATTTGAAAAATTTTGAGGATTCAGGAAAAAAAACATTTGTTTTAAAAGCTTATAGGTAACTTTCCTTCAGTCATCAATCGTACTCTCTAAACAGGGACACAGTTAATCAAGGGGGAGGGGAGGATTGCCTAGCAAAGGACAAACATATCTACAGTTTTATTTGAGAAAATTGAGTTTGAAAGGAAAAATTTTCAAATGTCCTTCAATTCTTTAAACCAAAAAAATCGTATTTGAATCGAAAAAATTGAAAAAATCCATTTCAGTTGAAAATTTTCGATTATCTCTTCCCCTGCATAATGCAATTTCGACTCCGTCCTGTTCCTAAAAGGTCTCCCCCAGAAAATTTCTAAATTTTTGAAAAAAAATCAAATTTATTATACCCCAAACGAATAATTTTGAAAGCAAATCAGTTTCTTTTTTTATCAAAAAATTATTTACCCCGATTTTCCACTTTCTGTCAACTTTTTTTTTTTTAAAAACACTTGCCGACTTGGACTAGGCCCTTACTCATGATAAAATACGAGATGATAACCGATTCTTCTCAAGTTACTTCATTCCCATTAATACTCAAACATCGATATCCCATTCTTTCATTATTTGACATACAAAGGCCTTCTCTCTTAAAAATCCCCAACATTTCAACCGCACACAATTCGCCCGAAAATTTATCATCGTGCCATAAAATGAAATGACGCAGAAAACATCACCTCACCACTGCGACAGCGAAAGGTATTGGAAATCGAAAAGGTGTGCTTTATCTCAACACCAAAAAGTCGCAATGTTTGCGCATCGAATCGATGAATTTACTGTATGGCCATCGATGCGTATTAAACTTCGATAAAATCGCGTATACGTAATAAAATCTACATTAAATACGCTTTAGAGTTTTGAGAAAGAGATGAAATGTTTTGTGAAAATTTCGTTTTGTGTTTCGATGACATAGATATAAAATTTCACAGTTCTCCCTTACGCTCTCGGAGCTCTCGGTACGATAATCTGTGCGGTGTAGTACGTCTCCATAGGTATATAACTCGGTAGAACGATGTAATAATTTATTACCTTTAGGAGTTGTACCTACATAAAAAGCGCCAGGTGGATGTTGGTACAAGAGCGAGCCGAGGCCGAGATCCAGGTAAAATGAATAATAAGCTTCCCCTATGCAGATGTAATGAAATGAACAACGTGCTGATGCATTTACTCGTTTAGACAGTTCAATTCGCGCGTGTCTTTATCAACGAGACTGTAATGGATGTAACGCGTGACTTATGCCACAATTTGAGGATATTACTCGAGTACGAAAAAATCAACTCGTCCGTTTTTCGGCTTCGGCCATCGCAATTAAATCTCACCGAGGTGCTCGTTTTAAAATCCGTTACGGCAGAATGCGGTACATTCGCGGTTAATTACCATATTATGTAGTATTTAATTTGTATACGAGTTTGAAAATCGTCGTTGAACGATCTCGATCTCGTTTTCTCCGTAATATTTTTATTTTTATATAAATCAACATTCGCCTTGTTCATAGCTTGGGATTTTCGCTTTCGGTTTGGTGCTACCCGTGGATCATCGGTGAACGAATTTCGAATCAGGGCTTTTTGGCGAGTCAATGTTCAACTAGCTCCTAATTATTTTTTACTAAAATTGGATTTCGACGATCTAAGTCTAATTTTTTTCAATTTTTTAAATTCTAATTTTTTCTCAAAATTTTTCCAATTCCGTTCAATTAGGTACATGGGTATTTTAAAACATTTCTTTCAATCATCATTAAATTGAAAAACATAAAGTTGAACATTTAAAAAAATCAAATTTGAAAAAAAAAATTAGGAAGAATTTTCGAATTGAAAGAAATTTTAAAAATTCAAGTTGGAAAAAATTTGAGAAAATTTAAATGCAAAAGATTATACTGTTAGAAAAAATTTCAGTACTCATTTAAAATTTTTCCAATTGTGATCTCTTCAAATTTTTTCCAACTTAATATTTTTAAAGACTTCTTCCAACTTAAAAATTTTTCCTATAATTTTTCTGAATTAAAAAATGTTTCCAATTAAAAATTTCTTGAAATTTTTTCCAACTTTGAATTTAAAAAAATTTATCTTCACGTTTTTCAGAATTTCATTCAACTCAACAAGTAAATTAGAAGAAATTTAAAAAATAATAAAATTATGAAATTGAAAAAAATGTGAGAAAATCGAAGCTGGAAAAATGTTGAAAAATTTTACTATTGGAAATTTTTTTAACTAAGTAAGTACCATTCTGAAAAAAATTGAAAAAATTTTGAGTTGAAAAAATTTGAACTTGGAATAAATTTGGACTTGGATCGTCGTAATCCCATTTTTGGTAAAAATAAATAGGAACTGGTAAATTTTCATGCGTGTCGACTACTCGACTAATTATAATAAAAACTCAATTATCTCGTGATTTAAAAATATAAAAATGTATTTTTACGACATTTCCCACATATGATGGGTTTCTCTCTACCTATAGCTTAGTACGTATGTGTTGGTGTAATACGAATACGAGACGAGCCCCGCAGTAACAGATTTTCGGCAGCCATTGTGACTCCTCTCCTATGACTCGTGTATGAAAACTGTTATAATCGTGTTAACTGTTTAATTAGCCTTCCTCATAACATATCCAGTTGTCTTTCGAACCTTTTCTGGGTTTTATTTGAATTTTCTTTCGCATAGTAAAGGTCGGAGTGAAGAGACTGGATGTTCTCTATAACGGATCGAGTGGTCATGTACATGTTGAAGTGGTAGGAATTCAAGAGTATGCCAGTATGAATGAAATAATATATTTTATGACCTGAAAAATTAATTTTACGATGGATTGGTCTCAGATAGGTTGAAGTAAGCAATTTTGAAAATTAGAATAATTTTTTTTTGATATTTCAACAAAAAGTTATTTGTTCGAGAAATTAAAAAAAAATTAATGATAGGTAATAAATTTTTTCTTGGTCGTATTATGTGCAAATTTGGTATTAGAGTTTTCTTTTTAAGACAGTGGTCCAATTGACTAATTTTTTTTTTGGGACAACGTGTCCAAATTTCGAGTGTTCGTGGGACAATGGGACACTTTGTCTAAATCAGCCAAACTGCTTTTTCAAGACACTTATTCAAATTATTTAAATTTGCTTTTTTTGAAATAATATGCCCAAATTTCGGGGTTTTCAGGGACACTATACCTAAAAATTTTTTTAGGACGTGGGTGCGTGTGGTGGAGAGAGAGGTCAGTTGTTTATGAAACATGAAATCGAATTATGGAGGTAAAAATTTTAAGACCATTGCCATTGGTCAAAGAAATGAAAAAATCAAAATTTTGACGGATTGAGGATTGATGTAACATTTTGTATTTCTAAATAACAAAACGATAAAATCAGAAAAAATAAAAATGATTTATTCGTCTTTCATTTTAATAAAAAGTCATTTCTAAAACGTATCTATAATACAAAAACTTTTGCCTCAAAGAAAAACTTGTGTAATTTTTTTTATTCGATTTCTATTCCAGTATAATCCCTCTTTTTTTGGGTCGTTTTTTAAAACCAAACACATTTTTGAAGACGAGGAGCTTTGGATTTGTCAAAAATGTCCAAAATTACCTACTACATTGGTTACTTTCATTCTTTTATACAAATAACTTCGAAAAAATATAAAAGTTACACAAACTATAAACTTTTTACCTTCAATTTTGAGCGAATTTATTTTTGTTTTTTCAAGCAGAAAAAAATTTAGTAACTTTTTTTCCAAAACCAAAATTTATCGATTTCGAGATGAAAGTTTAACGATAAAGATTTGGATCGTCGATTTTTTATTCTGATTATCTTTTCAACTCAATGGGTATCCTAGGACCTAGGAGTAGTAATGTTGGAGGGAGAGGGCACAATATCTCTGGAAGCTGAGATCTCCAACATCAATCCTTTATTTTTATGTTCCATCGGTATGAAAATTATTTTGAAAAATCCACGATTATAATTTCAAAATGGGTAACGATCTGACATTAAGTAACCCTTTACTTAGAATTGACAAATGTCATCAACTAATTTCTCGGTGGGCTTTAACTTGACCTTATTTGACTCTAAATCTTATTTTTGATATTTTTCAACACGTGTTGGTTGACTTTTAGATTGTCATGATTGACCTTGAAAGCTGAAGTTCAGTATCCAAGAATTTGAATTGGTAGGTATGGTTTCATTGATATGCATTATTGACAAGGCCGGACCGGAACGAATGAGGAGAGGGAAGCTAGCCCTTGTATTACTGGCAACTTTTCATTTTCAGATGAGAAAATTTCGTTCCATTTAAATAACTTTCAAAAATGATATTACTTTCAGATTGAAAATTTAGCTAATTGTACTTCCAAATTGAAAATTTAGCCAATTTTGCTTTCAAAATAATAATTTAGCAAATTTTTCTTTCAAATTAAATATTTAACTATAATTTTGCTTTCAAATTAAAAATGTAGCCATTTTTGCTTTCTAATTAAAAATTTAGCAATTTTTTTCAAATTAACAATTTAGTTAATTTTGGTTTCAACTTTCAAATTGACAATTTAGCAAATTTTGCTTTCTAATTTAAAAATTTAGCTTCGAAATTAAAAATTTAGCCATGATTTTGCTTTCTAATTGAAAATTTAGCAATTTTTTCAAATTAAAAATTTAGTTAATTTAGCTTTCAAATTTAAAAATTTGGAAAATTTTGCTTTCAAATTGGAAATTTAGCTATAATTTTGCTTTCTTATTAAAAATTTAACTAATTTGACTTTCTTATTGCAAATTTAGCTAGTTTCGCTAATTATGCTTTCTTATTAAAAATTTAGCTAATTTTGCTAGTTTTGCTTTCAAATTTAAAAATTTAACTGATTTTGCTTTCAAATTGATAATTTAACTGATTTTGCTTTCAAATTGATAATTTAACTGATTCTGCTTTCAAATTGATAATTCAGCAAATTTTGCTTTCAAATTAAAAGTGTTGCTATGATTTTGCTTTCAAATTAAAAATCTAGCCAATTTTGCTTTCAAATTAAAAATTTAGCTAATTTTTCTTTCTAATTAAAAGTTTAGCTAATTTTGCTTTCAAATCCATAATTTAGCTAATTTTGCTTTCTAATTAATTTAACTAATTTAGCTTTCAAATTGATAATTTAACAAATTTTGTTTCCAATTTAAAAATTTAACTGATTTTGCTTTCAAATTGAAAATTTAGCTATAATTTTGATTTCAAATTACAAGTAAAAATTTAGTCAATTTTGCTTTTAAATTGGAAATTTGGAAAATTTTGGATTTGAATAATTGATAATTTGGCAAATTTTGCTCTCGAATCGGAAATTTAACAAATTTTTGATTTCAAATACTTAGAAAAATGTTGCTAAGTAATTTATCTTTTAAATTGAACATTTAGCTAATTTTAGCTTTCAAATTAAAAATTTGGCCAGTTTTGCTTTCAAATTGATTATTTAGCAAATTTTACTTTTTACTTTAAAAATTTAGCTAATTTTGCTTTCAAATTTAAAATTTTGGAAAATTTAGCTTTCAAATTGCAAATTTTGAAAAATTTAGCTTTCAAATTTCAAAGTTTGGAAGAATTGGGAAAAATTTTACACTAGTCGAAAATTTTTGGTTTTTTACCCTCCTAATCCCTCATTTAGGTATATGCCGACCCAAGTTCTTTCGTTGATCATTGTGGATTTCATCGATTGATTCTGTTGGAAAGTACATACATATCGTTATTTTTTACTGATGAAGTTAATTTAAAGATCTTCCAAATTCTTTTCTTCTTGTGTCATTTCAAAACTCGACTTCAAATAAATATACCCAAGAAGAAAATTCGGCTAAAAATCCATCACAATTTCCTTCCTTTTTTCCTGTACCTCATTCTTATATTATGGCACACATTGATATTTGGCAACAATGCTGCATAAATGTATAAGTACACATCACTCTCGAGTAACCCGATAGGTTTCTTTTTAATTACATAGACTAGTACTTGGTACGTATGTGTTGTGTACATTGGTGGTGATACTGAAATGGTACCTAGTACCTACCTACCAAACCCTGTAAATCTGCACAATAACCCCGCGAGCTGTACGTCTGTCTCTGTATGATCGTCACCGCCGCACTTCTCTCTATTAAATAAACAAAAAAATTTTCGTATTAGGGTGCGCACTTCCGTCGTAAATTTAATTGAAAAGCGATTTCCGCTGATAAAGATTTCATCTTCGACTATATAGAGGTCGCTTCTTCGGCAGCTTCTCTCTCTCTCGCCGCCATCGCATCGTCGTCGTCTTCATATCGTCGTCGTTTAATCGGTTAATTTCTCACGGTTTCTTAACTTGGTAAAATCCAGTTTTTTTTTCTTCTTATTCTTTTTTTTTCTTCTTTTTTGAATGATGTTAAAACTAATTAACAGATTTCCTTAACGAATCCATATTTAATGCAGAAATATAATGTGTTTTATGGTCGACGCGTAATTTATTTAAGTAATAGGTTGTCATTGTTGAAGGTAACATATTATCTGAGTCAGCGCCATAACTGGTTTTCAGGTGTTTTACCGCTTTCTTATGTGTGTATTCGGCATTTTTTTATAACGATTCTCAATATTACCATTGGCCATATCGCGCTGGCGAAAAATGGCCCTCCCCTCTTTCGTGGAAATCAATCGTTCGTCTTTCGACGAAAAAAAAGTACGATTCATTGAACTACATGGTATATGTACATTTATACCTTATCATAAAACAAATTGGCAGGCGGTCATATACAGATTATGCTGGAACAATTACCTCCTGTTATGTTTACCCGCTTCTGCGGCCTGTGTACATACATATAAGATTAAAGTACCCGGGGGCAGTGAACCCTGCCAACGTTGTTGCTTAAATCATACCCGTGAATTTATGTGCCTACGCATATGATATGTATCGAGTACATCTCGCTCGCCTCTAAATTAATTTCCAGTGAATTTTACTGTTTTTGCCATCGCGAAAAACTTGCGAAATAATTAAAAATTGACATTTTTTCGTCTCTTTATCGATGTGTCGCGATTTTCTTACTTTATTGAGGTGTACGGCCAAGGTTAAGGTACTATTTCACGGTCTTTATGGTGCATTGACTAATTTTCATTTCGCTTTCGTGTTGATTTTTTTATGAAGGTATGAGCAAAAGTGACAAATTTCGATTGTGTTTCGCTTAATTGAGATTTATGCGAATGTATGGTATAGATCGATGGAATGATATGGAATGATTTTGAGAGAAGATATGGGTCTAGTTTTTATAAGGTTGCCTTGGTAGTTGGCATGTGGAAAAAACTGGTTGAAAAAAGATTGCATTTGGTTTAAAAGTTGAAAGAATGGCGAAAATTTTCGTATCGACGTGAAAATTATTTGGAAGAATGAAAAATTTTGTCAAAATACCCTTGACATGTCGTAAAAGTAAAGAAAATTGAACAAAAATTGATGAAATAGCAAAATGTAGTAAGTGTAATTTTATAGAACATAAAAGTTGTTGAAAAGTCATTTTCATTGTAGAGGGAGTAAAAGTCTACTTTTACTCCCTCTACAATGAAAAATATCGTATGCAACTCGGGAGATAAATGATTTTCGACAATTTTGAGTTATTTCCCTCGCTTCGCTCGGGCAATAAACCTCAAAATTCGTCGAAAATCACTTTATCTCCCTTGTTGCATAATGTACTGAAAAATTGTTTTGAAATGTCGTTAAAGTAGTAAAAATTGCGCCCAAGTTGTTGAAAATGACGTAGAATCCTTCAGAATTGTTCTTAAAATGGTTCAATATTTTATAAATATTGTCCAAATTCTCTGGAAATTGTCGAAAAATTGACAAAAACATTTGAAATTGGTCAAAAATTTACCAACACTCTCAGAATGCAGAAATTATTCAAATTTTGAAAAATTAGTGCAAAATGGTTCAAAATTTTGTTCACAATTTTGTGAGCATCATAAACAATTTTGAACGTCATGTTAGGTAGAAGAATCGGTTCAAATATTTCAAAAATTCGATTTTATTGACAGTATCGAACTTTTGGTAAAATTTAAAGACTTCGAGGTTTAATAATACGCTAAAAAATAGTAAAAAACGTTTGAAATTTTCTTAAAACTGTTGAATCATTTAAACAAATGTTTAACAAGGCTCAGTTTGTTTAAAATTTTATTAAAAAAATCGTTTTAAAATGTTGAAATTATTTCAGCCCTGAGATAATCATGTAAAATTTGTTCAAAGTTGTTGAATCCTCGTACATAATGTTGGAAATTATTCAATTTGTTCAACATTTTGTTGACATCGTGATAATGGTCAACTGTCAAGGTTGACAATGCTCAAAAAATTGTTCAAAATTTTTAAACCATTAAAAAAATTTTATAATGCTGAAAAATTTGCTGCAATTTTTTGAACAGTTTGAAAATTTTCCAATTTTTTTTGTATTATTGAAAAAAAAATTATGGAGGTGAAAACAGTATTAGAATTGTAATAATAATTGTTCTTTGGTTCTCAAAATTGTTGAAAAATCAATAAAAAATGGGTGAAATTATTCCAAAGTTTTGTAAAAACAGTTGAAATATTGAAATGGTTGAAACATGAAAAAATTGAGTAAAATTGATCAAACATTCGATTCGTAATTGTTGAATCCTCAACATTAATGTTTAAAACTTTAAAAGTTATTCAATAATTTTCTCAAATCTTGTATTGAAATAACAGTGTTGAAATGTCTTTAAAATTTAAAATATCGAGGTTAACAATTTTCAAAAAATTGTTTAAAATTTTGTAAAAACCTTTGAAGTTCTCTCAAAATTTTAAAAAATTTTCACATTGTTTAAAAATATTTCAAAAATTTAGTACAATTTATTATATTTTGCCAAAGTTGTTGAAATTTTCGCAAAATTCTGTTGATTTTATTGAAAAAAATTGAAATTCTTTAATTTCACATCAATTTTGAGAACAAGTTTTGTAATGTTTCAAATTTTTAAAGATATTTTCTGAAAATGTTAGCACATTTTTTGTAGTGATAAAGCAAAATACGAGTATTTGTTCAGGTATATTTTTCATGAACTTTTACAATTGGTTTCGTTTCATTAATTTTTCTGATTTTTAAATAAATTTTGTGATATTTTACTCAATTTTAATGACGTTTTATAGATCTTTAGAGAATTTTACCCAATTTTTATCATAATGTCAACCATTTTTGTGAGTACCCTCTCATTTTTAAATCAGTGAAAATTATCAAAATTCACTGAGAAACAGTCAGAATTGCAGCACAGGAGAAAATCAGTGAGAAAATTTTCAATGAAAACAAATCAGTGAAAAAAATCACTGGAAAATCTGTGAAAATTCACTAAAAAGTCAGTAAAATTTATGAAATTGGCATAAAAATCTGTGAATCTTTGAAAAATCAGCGAAAATTTGCGAAAGATCAGTGAATTTTGCTGATTTTTTCCTGTGCTGCAATTCTGACTGTTAATCAGTGACTTTTCACTGATTCAGAATGAGAGGGATAATATTATGAAAAAGTATTGAATTCTTCATCAGTTCCCACAATAATTTTATAAGTTATCAAAAAAAAGTAGGTAACAATTTTTCTATCATGATCTATGTGAAATCAGCTATCTCATAATTTTTAACCAACTCACCCCCTCCCCCTCCCCATCCATCAATCAACCAAATATTTCTGTAATACAGTGTGTATTCTAAAATTTTTTTGAAGCTGCCCAAATTGGAAAATTGATGTTTTTACAATTTTTTTCCTATTCGGCTACCCTCACCCCCTCCCCCTCTTCCCGAGGCAAAAATATGCAAACCAATTTCAACTTCCTGTTCGATGTGAAAATTTTCAGCAATAATTACTTAAAAATGATAAGGGTAAGAATCAGGGACGAAACTTGGGCGAAAATTTCAGTGGAGGGGGGATGAAAAATTTACCAGTTAATGTAATTAAAAAAAAGAAAAATTTGCTGACTCATATTAAATGAAAAGTCGCCAACCAGTTGTAATGAAAACAAAAAACAAAAATTCGTGCTTTTTCGAGCTAATACTTTTTTGACTTGAAAAAAAAACTATGTAATTCCTTAATGGCACCTGACACCTCCCTTCTGAAAAAATCGAACAATTTTTGAAAATTCCATTAAAGATTGCTACAAAGCCCCTTGATAAGAGAGGACAAATTTTTTCCGTTTCAAAATATTCAATTACGTATTTGAAATGGAAAAACATAATTTTAAAAATTAATTGAGCTAATTACCCGGCGAAAATTTTTGAAGAAAACGGCATCCAGAAGCTGAAATTTCTTCATTAGAATTCGTGCTTTTTCGTCCTTCTTTTCTGACTTTTATAAAAAACGGCATTCCTTAATGAGCTCCTCTTCTTCCAAAAAAAATCAAAAATGTTTTGAAAATTCCATTTAAGATTTTCACGAAGTTCCCTGATAAATGAGAAGGACAAATCTTTTTCCCTTGAAAATAATCATTTGTCGGGGCTAGAAGGAAAAAAGGTTCATACCACCATAATTTTGAAAACAAATTGTGTAAAGTTACTGAGCCCGAGCGAAGTGAGGGCGAACATTTTTTAGGAAATAGGCATCCAAAAGCTGAAATTTCTTCATATATTTAATCAATATTTTAGAACTGAAAAGGAGCTTTTTTCCAGAGCTTTTGTTCGAAACTGCCCAAATTTTTTTGAAGCTGCCTAACAGATTTTTGGAGCTACCCAAACAAAGCCTAAAATCCCCTTAGAATACACACTGCTGTGATATTTTGAATAACTGATAGTATTTTGAAACATTTTAATGATGTTTTTTCGACTTATATACTTACGTAATTTTCAATAAAAATTTAAAACTTATTTTTTGTTTTTGCCAATCTTGAATTTTTTCAAGTTTTCTATTTTTTTGTTCATATTTCGAAAAATTTATTCAACTTTTTCAATTTTGAGGTTCCACTTGCTAGTTTTTGTAATTTTTTGCTCTTTTTTAATACTAGATATTACCTACTGACAAATTCTCGATACCTCGAGTAATTTTGTTGATGGTTTATACCATCCATGTATTTTTCTATAATTTTTTAGCAATTTTCTTTTTTTTTAGAAATATAAAAAATATTAAGGCAACACATTTAGGCATGAAAAAGTCATAAATTTTTTGTTGATGATAAAATTGTCCAAATTTTTTAAAATTGTTATGACTAATGAAAAAAAATCAAGAATAATTTTTCATCAATTAATTAATTTACCATTCATGAACGAATTATCTCATCGACTTGAGAATAATTCTGAGGTATACCTCATGAAAGAGCCAATTTTCCATACAATATTGTAGCCCAAGTCCTATACCTTTCAACGTATGACTTCATTTCTTTAAAACTGGAATGCCATTTTCGTTCATTAATTTACTCGACTTTTATTACTAAACGAGTACGGAGTACTTACGTAGAAATCTGTGAAAATCTTATCATAAAATGATGGATGTCGATTGTTGTTGAATTTCAACGAAAAATTCTAATAGACGTCATTAATTTTGTGGAAAAAAAAAACATTTTTGGGTTATTAAAATGTACTGTTTCTCTTTCTCTATACAAACGAACGAATAATTTATATTCAAACAATGTAAGCCTGGATATAGAAACCACCCTTAGGTGTCAAAAATTGGTTTTTGAATTGACACTGATTTTAGACCTTTAAGAAGGTATAGAATCAATGAGAAACTTCAACTCAGAAATCAATTTTTGACACCTAAGGGTGGTTTCTATATTCAGGCTCACAATATATGGTAGATCATTCGTTTCATCTCAAAAATCTCTACTCAATTTGATGTCAAGAATTTTTTTGAGAACGTGTGAGCGTACAAACACTTGTGACCCTTGACTTCCTCCATTTTTGGTTCCATTGAAAACCTCTTAAAATGCTTTCTTGCAAGTAATTATTTCATTGAGAAAAGAAATGAGAAATTAGACTGCAATGGGCAATAGATTACTCGTGAATGTTTGGTTTACCTTTCATTTTCCTTCCCCTTCTCCTCGTTTCCATAATTTCCTCACAGGTCCCATATTCCAACTACAAATTAAACCATTAATAAAATTAATAAAAACGAATTAACGTACGCCATAAAAATTAAATTCCGTAGATTGATTTCGGAATGAATTAAAAAACAGGAATTTTCATCGCCTCAACCAACGTCATAAAAAATCTTACCTATACGAGTAGAAAAAAATCTTTCAAAATAAACTCATCTTATCACACTTGTTCCTGTTCGATCTCTCAATTACATACGAATAAATCCCACGTATACGATAACATAAAAATAGTATGATTTTCATTCCACTCGTCCAAGGTGCTCTCTTTCCTACAATACGATGTAATTCGCAATGGGGAGGGCGAAAAAAAACTCGTTCACGCTTTTTTTTCCTCTCTATTTTCTATATTATCCTGTCCCGTACCCAAACACGTAAAAAATAATCGAAAAGCCAAGCTGCGATGTATTAATAATGAATCGTATTATCGTAATCGTACGAGGTATGAAGATTACGAGGGAGGAAATCGTGATCAAAACAAAAACAACTTATAAACCATGCAAATTAGCCCGATATACTATTCAGAGGGCCAGGGTAAAAAAAACTCTGCAATATCGACATGGCGCGAATAAAAAAGGGGTGTACGTGCCATTAGTTTCATATTGAGCCCAGCCATACAAAGAGTAACGATCTCGATTAAGTCATAAATAACCGCAGTGATCCGTACACCCACTTGAATGGCGTGTGATCACGATCACATGCCATGTAGTACAATAATTTGATGAATGATGGCCCAGTTTTTTCCCCTACTGTGATAAAAAACCATATTGGGGATGGGGTGGAAAAAATTTTCCAAAATATGAAAACTGTCTGTTTCATTGTGAGATTTTACTCGTCCATCGATGTGGTTCTTTGTTGAGGTAGTACCTATTTGAAAATTTCATTCATTTCAACGGTTTCTTAGAGACTGGTATCTTTTATAAATGCTCCAACGACCCTTCTTTTTTCAATATACCTTTATCTTATTTCCACGTATTCGAGTATGATGGAGGAACATATGAATATTAACGAAAAAAAATATTCCTCGTGGAATCTGCGCGTAATCAGAAATAACTGTAATTTAAGAACCAGTTGATTATTATTATTAATTTTTTTATTCCAAAAGGGGAATCGTACCATTCTTTCGGACTGGTTTATTGTTATATCTTATGAGAATTAAAAGATCGTTACAAACGGCTATTTCATTTGTACCAACGAGCTGCTGCAGTTGCCGATGCACTATGTGAGGTGGACATGGAGACATAGGTAGTGGAAAGAGGTGCCGTATTGGACGTGCGTATATGAAATTATACCGCTTTGATAACAGGTTCGTTGGTTTGGGTTGATTAGACTTAAGTAATAGGTATACCGAAGGTTTCATTCATATGTGGCACCGTGTTCTTAGCTCTTACTCATAGATCTGGTTATATCATTGCTAGGTGTGTGTGATACGGACTGGGGATGCTGTTTAATTGAATTTTTTTTCAGTTTGTTACCTGTGCTGGTATTGTCTGTCGATCGTGTAATGAGGGTTTTTACCTTGGTTCGATGGTGTCGTAGGATGATGAATCAGTTTTATTTTTTTCGACGTGTATGTTATTTCATTGAAAATGACTGGAAGAATTTTTATAAAGATGGGAATAATTTTGGTGTGGGGTTGTTTTTATTAGAAGGGGATAACGGATGAGATGTTTCGTATCGTCATTCATAACTAAATGGGGTGTTTTTACTGTAAAATATCGACGATTTGATTGAAAGATTTCCCATTGTAGGGTGGATTTAGGTGTTTGGCGCCAAATATAGGCGTAGATTTGAATTTTTGGGGATAATTTTTTGATTTTTTGATGTGGATTTTGGACAATGGATTAGGATAGTGGTCTTGGTTTGCAATTCATTGTGAATTTTATGGGGTAAAATATTGAAAATAATTTGAAACTCATATGATTTTTATTCAAGCTGTGAATATTTTGAGGTTTGTTAATTAAAAATATCATCTCAACAACTTGAATAATCGAGTTTCCTGATGGTGTTTTGATCGATGCGTTTCATTGCTGAAATTTTTTCGTAAATTTTTCAGCTCTACTAGGATGAAATGTGCTGGTGGAGTGGTGGAGTTAGCCATTTGCTCACTGTGTCGTGGTCGTGGCTCAGCTTTTCATTCTTGAAAAAAACATACTGTGGATGGTTTCAAATTTAAGATATGACGGTTTTGAGTATCATGTTTTATTTCCAATCAAAAAAACGGACCTTAGTGATTCTAAAACAAAGTAAAAAGTTACTAAAAAAATTCAAAATTCAAAAAATACGAACCAGATTTTCTTATTTTCAATGCAATATTTAATTAATAAAAGTACTTGCGCAATATTCATTAAATTGCCAGTTTTAAAATTTTTGTAATTTTTTGTAGTACTTACCTAATGGATGATTAATTTGTAGGAATTTTTTCTGATTTTTGGAACCCTTACCTTACAACTTTTCTGGAGAAAAAAAAACAAAAAAGGTTCAGTTATTTCCAAAAAGTTTTAAGTTTTAGATGATTATTAGTGACCCGCCAAGCACAAAGGTACCAGAAGTCGGATTTTTCAAAATTGAGTTTTCGGCCATTTTGAAAACTAGAAACCATCCCATTTACAATGAGACCAAAATCAGCTCCGAACCTTCAAACCTCTACATTTTACACCCATTTGAACTTTTGAGTACTGAAAAAGTTGATTTCGAGAAAAATGTGTTTAAAGAAAAAGGTTAGAAAATCGCTACATTTTGATTTTTTATGGGTCGAAATATAAAAAACGAATACAACAAAGTTACTTTTGGTTAAAAATGAACATTTTAAATAATATTATAAAGAAATTTTCTAAAAATTATGAATAATTTTTTTTTTCAAAACTGAAAAAGTGACTAAAAAACTTTCAAAAATTTAATTTTCTTCAAAGACTCCTTAACGTTGAAGGGGTTATCCTACCACTTTCCGGCCGGTTTTCTATCTGTGACTTCGGGGTAGTTTGCGAAAAAACGATTTTTCAATTTTTTGACCTCGACTCATATTTTTGCCTCTTACTCAAAAAGTCGTTTTCCGACTTCTGTTACTTTTGCGTTTGGCGGGTCACTTTAAATTTTAACAATTTTAAAAAAATTGGCTGAATTTGAAAAAAATGTTCAATTTTTAAGCGTTAGAGTTTTTTTTTAAATTCCATTCGTTTGTTGAATTTTTTTCGTTTTTTTTGGAAAATTACTCAAGTTTTTTAAATAATCGTTCAACTTGCGGAAAACGTCCAAGCATTTTCAGAAAAATGAAATGATTCAAGTTTTGAGCAGGTCTTCAATGTTTAGAATATTACTCACATTTTGGGGAATTTCAAAAATTATCCAGTTTAGGGAAAAAATCAATTCAGTTTTAAAAACTCGACAATTTTTCGAAAATTCAATTTTTAAAAATGTTTTTACTTTTTAAAAAGTTGATCAAATTTTTAAAAATTATTCAATTTTTATAAACAAAATAATTTTCGTAATATTGGAAAATTTTATAATTTTTACGAAAATTGTCCCAGTTTTTAATGAACCTAATGGATAAGAGCGTGAGAGTAGTAAAATGTTGTTTTCAGATTTTTTCCGTCTCCTTTCCTTTTTACTCCCACCCTTACCCTTCACCTTCCCCCTTCGATATTGAAGAAAAGCGGGGGAGGGGAAGGGAAAATGTCAAGAAATTTGACCAGGAAAAAATCTTTTCTTCATGTACTCCATGAGAGAATTAGAATGGTATTTTCCAATCTTTTCTACCCCCTGATTTTCTCTCCTACCCTTCACCCCTCGATAATGACAAAACTGGGGAAGGGGTGGGTGAAGAAATTTCACCGGGAGAAACCGATATTTAATGTTCTCGATGGGAGAAGTAGAATGGTTTTTTCAGAGTTTTCCCACATCCCTTCCTTTCATCTCTCACTTACCACCACTCCATCGAAATTCCTCCCATCCCCTCCCCTCCCCTCCCCTCCCATGAAGTAAGAATTTTCGGCAAGTTTCCTTTGAAAAGATCCGCTATGAAAACACTAGGATACCTACGTATGTAGTTTTCAAGATTGCTATTTTTTTCCCATTGGAAATTTATAAAAATTCCAGAATTTTCCCATCAAAAAACTAGGAAAATCCACAATTTTCCCATCAAAAAACTGAGAAAATCCAGAATTTTCTCTATTACAAAACTTCATGAAACTTTTTACTCAAGTGTCCATGTAGGTACAGAAAAAATCTTAAATTTTGGAAAATCATCAAGTTTTTGGAAATATTGCCAAAAGTCGACACCCTGCCCATTAAAAAAAATTGGCATAGCTGTTCTAAGCCGTCCAAGTCCGTCGGTATTGAAAAGTTGCCTTTGGTGAATTTTTAAACATTTTCGTTTATCGGTTTATGAACAAATTTTGACCATCTTAAATAATTTTTTTAATGTTTAAATAATTCTGAGTTAATTGGAACAGTTTAACAAAATTTTAAAATCAGCTTCTGGTCATTTTTCAATTTCTCGAATAGTTTTGAAAAATGTCAACAAATTTTTGTATGTACTTTTTCCATCATTTTTTCAAAATTTTGACAATTTTGACAAAATTTTACATTCAAAAAAATATATTTGACGTTGAAAATAATAACTTCTCATGACGAGTGTAAGATGGTATATTTATAATTTACTTTTTTTTTTGAAGTGGATCAAAATTTTTTCATGGTGAGCCTGGATGTTGAAACCACCCTAAGGGGGCAAAAATTGTGTTTTGAGTCAAGGTTCCCCCTTGATTCTACTTTCTCTGAAAGGCTCAAAATCAGTGTCAACTCAAAAACTAATTTCTGACTCCTGAGGGTGGTTTCAGCATTCAGGCTCACATACTTATTCTTTCTTCATTTAAAATCACTTTATTTCAAAAGAGTTTTTTTTCAATTTTTAAACATTCTTAGTAATTTTTGAAGTCAGATTATTCGAAGAAAAGTTTTGAATTTCAAAACGAGTTTTTGTTTTGGCGATTTTAGAATTGTGTTAGACAACTTTTTATCTACATTTAGTGGGAAAATTTTAAAAAAAATCTTCCATTTACGTGGTCAATTGTCCATTTTTATTATCTTTTATTTAAATTTCTGCTTATTTCACTGTTCGAAAAATGGCACAGAGGATTAAACTTCACTAAATCATTGTCACTTTTTTTCAGTCGTTCTTTTCATTTCCTCTTGTATTTCTCTTTTTCTCATGTTCCTTACAATAAAATAAAATCCATAACGTAATTATTCATCTCCAAGCCTCTAGCAATCTCAACTTGAAATTATCAGCAGCGATACGTTTCGACGAAAAACTCCCAAAGTAACCAGTACCTACTCCCCAAACAAAGAACCATTATCTCCGTGCACGTCGAACGTGTCATCAAATGTACTTAATTTTTTGAATTTTCTTGTTTTTCCGTTTCGATATTTGCAAAACAGTTTAATTTCAGCATTTCCCTGAAATTTCTCACAAAGAAACATGTCCCTGTGCAACGAACTAATCCGTTTAGTCGAATGCATAAGGACGTGTCGACAATTCAAGGGCTGCGAGCATTACCCCCGGTCATACAATGGCAGGACAAATGTCGAGAACAATGATATATCTTTTGAATTCCGTTAGCACTTTTCTATATTTATTTGTCAGATTAAGATAATATACGGAAAAGCGTGCGAGAAAAGGAGCGATAAGGACGACTTGTGTGCGTGATGAATCGTACGTATAACGGTTTTGGTAAATTCGTTAATACGAATTTTTGGCAACAATTGTCGAATGTCGTATGGTAATTCTTTTGTACAAAGGTGTAAAACAAACGTTATTAACAGAATGTAAGATTAACGTGAAGTTGCACCGGCTCGCTGCGGCCTGGTTTGTGTTTAGGGTGACATTGCACTAGCATATGACGAGCGGGTCCTGTACCAGTATTTTAAATAAGTTTAGATACATAATAAGAGAAGGGTAGGTGAACAACACGTCCCGTTTATACGATGGCACGAAGGAAACCTCACGATATGTGCTATAGGCACAGGCAAACTTGACCTAGAAAAAAATGACCTCATTTTACACGAAAATCTAATAAATTCCACCCTAAAAAGGGGATTCTTTCCGTTCAATGAATGTGTACGTCGGGAGTATAAATGAGAGCGCGTGCGATAGAGCAAGAGGCACTGAGTGGCGGGTAATAACAAAACGATAACGCGTTTTTAGTAAAAATACTTGGCTGGCGTATTTTTTAGGTGAAGGTCTCGTTAACGTACGAGCCGCATTTCCGCACTTACATATGTAAATCTTCCGGTGCACTGCGTCGCGCCGGTGGAGGAATCCTTTTCTATGAACTTTGCGAGGGTGAATAATCAATTTATCGACACCATGAACTTCAAAAAAGCTCGTGTTTCTTTATACCTATAGCGATCATTAGACAACCGTGAATGTTTCGGTGTTGGTAGTATTTTGAGAAAAATTGATCGTATTTTAGGAGAAAATTTTACCTGAGATTCGAAAAAGTTGGTTTGAGGGTCCTATCATCCCCCCAAGCGCTCCAAAAAGGGCTCAAAGTCTTAAAATTTTGAAATTCTGATTTTTTTTTCAACAATTTACAAATTTTGGGAGTTGGAGTCCTTTTGGAGGCACATGGTAGCATGATACGACCGTTCAACCAATTTTTCCAGATTTTTGGTAAGTCTTAGACTAAAATTAAAATTAAAGATTGAAATCAGTAGGTATTTTTGAAGTTTTGGGGTCTGGGGCTCTTTTTGGGGACCTGAATGTATGATAAGTAGGATCTACGATCTTCAAACCAACTTTCCAGGACTCGTAGTAAACTTTCATAACAGAATCCGTGATGAAAAAAATAATTTTTGGTATTTGGAAGCATTTTTGGGGCGCTTGAGTGAGATATCTAGCCTTCAAACCGGTTGTTTCTGATTTTTAGTTGGTTTTCTAATTTTTAACAAGAATCAAGAAACAAATTAAAAATGATTTCTGGAATCTTCCCCCCTCCCCCGGTCCTCTGACCTTTCCTGAACCCACGTTACAAAATAATGTGCTCTTGAATAGAAAATTTTAAACTTTTTTCAAGGCAATTTACATCTAATTGTGATCCGATTCCATTTCTGCGATTTAGTTTCTTTTTAAACTGCCAATTCTGAATCCCAAAATTGATCGGCGATTTGAATAGCCCTATTTTTGAGTAATTTCGTTGGTAAAATAATATGTTCAATTTTTACAAAAATGTTGGTTTATTGGAATTTGAAAAACTGACGCTAGTTGATAATAATTTTTTCATTTCCCCCCCCCCTTCATCACATTAAAGAGTAGAACAATTTTTTTTAAATAATTAAATTCGAAATCGATATTAATTTCAATCAATTATTTCGATTTCTGTTTAGTTTTCATCCCAGAGATGCAGAGATTCGATTTCATTGATATGAGACGATTTTAATATCGATTGTAAGTGATCGATTTCGATGTTGATCCAAATCGATTTCGAAATTCATTTTAGACGATCAGTGACAATTGACATTGATTTTCATAAAATTTTCATTCACTGGAGGTCAAATTTTATCGATATAAGTCGATTTTAAAATCGATTATTGCAATAAATGTTTAATTTCCATTCATAGAATTTTCATTTTTTTCGAGATGGAATTTCATCGTAGATCGATTTAGAGATCGATTATAATCGATGCTGATTTCGATAAAAATAGATTTCTGAATTTGGGTTTTCACAGAATTTTCATTATTCTATTCGGGGTCGAATTTTACGGATGGGTTGATCTTTTTTTTATTATTTATTTATTTGAAATCTATTTTAACTTCGATTTTATTACCTAAAGTCGATTTTGAAATGAATTTTAATCGATCAAAGACATTGATTTTTTTTAGAATTTTTCTTTCTATACGAGCCGATTTTTGAATCGACTAGATTCGATTTTGAGATTGTTTTAATCGATTTTGATTTCTATGAAAGTTGATTTTGAAATAGATTTTTAATCGATCTGTGACATTGGTTTTTAAAAAATTTCCATTCCATTTAAATTGTGATACGAGTAATTTTTGAGATCAATTCGAGCTGACTTCGAAATTTATTCGAGTCGCTTTCAAGATCGATATTCTTATTCGATTTTGAAATCATTTTAGTCTATCAGTGGTGTCGATTTCCGGCGAAATTTTATACTAGATCGTTGATCGATTCAAGTCAATTCAAAATTGAATTTGGCTGAAAAATAAAATGGCTTTTCATCGAATTTCTACTATAATTGGGATCGATTTTTTCTTCATTACTCTCTCAATTATAAATCAGTGAAAATTACCGAAAATCACTGAGAAACAGTCAGAATTGCAGCACAGGAGAAAATCAGTGAAAATTTTTTCACTGAAAACAAATCAGTGAAAGAAAATCACTGGAAATCAGTGAAAATTCACTGAAAACTCAGTGATATTTATGAAATTCACTGAAAAATCTGTGAAATTCTTTGAATAATCAGTGAAAAATCACTTCCTGTGCTGCAATTCTGACTGTTTATCAGTGATTTTTCACTGATTCGGAATGAGAGAGTACATTCGAACTATTCAGTTGTTCTCGATCGTTGAATCAAGCTGATTTTTGTATAGATTTAAATAGGTAAACTTTAATTCTGATCGGGGCCAATTTCGAAATTGATCTCAGTCGATCATTATTCTGCTTTATTTTTATTTTATTTGAGGTTGACTTCGATAGATTTTAAGATTGACTACGTCAATTCAGAGGTTCATTTGGATCAATTTGAGATCAATTTTGATCAATTTTCAATATTTTTATCTGATTCAAAAGCGATAACTTTCCATCCTATAAAGTAAAGGAGTGGTATCCTTACACTCCGTATGGGCAGATAGCATTACACAGACTCAATTTTGAATGAATTTTGGCCAATTTCAAGATCGATTAAAATAAATTTTTTGAAGTTTTTCAAAACTGACTGCAAAATTAATGTTGAGGCATGTCTACGTAAAGCTTCGTATTTTTTTTTTGAAATGTCGATACATTTTTATACGTCTCTTGAGTTCTTGAAAATATCCAGAGTGAATAAAAATGTGATATCTCAAAACGTCAAAAGAGCGAATTTTTAGAAAATGAAAATGTTTACTTATTTCGAAGATTTTTTTGAGCATTCATTTGATAATTTCAGGTACTTAGACACATTTTTAGAATTCTCAAAGCCTCCAAGGTGTAAAAATAGGTATTCGTTGATTTTTAAAAAGTTTTCATTCTATTCGAGATTAAGTTCGATCATATTGAGGTGTTGCCTCCATTTGGGATAGATCTTCGATTTTTGGAAAGAGCACATCCTGAAACTGAGAATTTAAATGTCAGGGTTTCTCAACGAAAATTGAAAAAATTACTTACTTACTTAATTTCTTATCTGTAGAGTTCAATTACTTTTTTTTTTAGGAAACTTAGTTTTCGAGACATTTTCAATAAGAGATAAAAGTTGAACGTTGAACTTTCTACTGAAATTTCTCCAAGCTCAGCTTTCCAGAAAAAACACATTGTACTGTACAGAAAGGAAATTTTACCCTCTTCATTTCATGTTCTGTTAATTTTTCTTTTGTAAAACCCTTCCTTTGGCCAGAAAAATTCCCCTTAGGTCTTAGGTGTCAGAAGTTATCAAAAAAAGTGAAAAAAAAATTCTATAAGAAATTCAAATTGTGAAAAATTCTGACGTGTTGGAATTTTTTCACTATTTTTCTCGTGATCAGCACAAAAAATACTATAAAAATTACCCATTTAATTTCAGACAGCTTTTAATATGTTGACCTGTGTTATTTTTACCAACTTTAATTAAATGCGAAAACTTAGATTAATTTTTCCAAAACTACATCAAACAATAACTTATGTTTCAAATATTTTCCTGATTTTATCGAAAAACTTGAATTTTTTGTTGTTTTAGGTACTTCAATCATAAGTCATTTTTTTACCATCAATAAAAAAAAGGTCTAAAGGTATAAATAAGGGGTGTTTTTTGCCCCAGCCCTGATTTTCGATCTAATGCCCCAAATTGTGTACCTTGATGAAAAAAATTCTGGAAAAAATTTTGTTCCCCCAACCCACTCTCTTTCGGAGCTACGGCCATTTTTTTGCATTCTTTTCAAGAATTTTTAATTCCAACGGAAGTGAATGAAATTTTCTGTTCTTTGGCACAAAGTTACATCTCGTAGAGGTCTATTTACGATAATTTTCTCGTCAATTTTAGTGCACTCTTTCATGAGGTTTTGACCATTTGAAATTTTCAACTGTAAAAAAAACCTTAACAGCGAAGTTCGACTACGTTTTGAAAATATCCTAAAAACGTTTTTTTCAACGTAGATTCACGTCACGTATTCAGTTTTGGCGATTGCGGTGACGTAAGGGTCGAAAATCGCGAAAACCCGTGAAGAAATGTTGTTATTTTGGCAGATTTTTCATATTTTGAACATTTTATACGGAAAGAAATGGCCAAATAAAGAAACTAACGACGGATTAGTGTTAAGCAGGTCAAAATACCCCAATAAACACCCTTTTTGCGATCATTTTACTTTAAATCTCGAAATTCAGTTTCATTGTCATGAAAAATCAGTGAAAAAATTGAATTTCGACATCTAAAGTAAAATAATCGCGAGAAGGGTGTTTATCGGGGTATTTTGACCTGCTTAAAACGAATCCGACGTTAGTTTCTTCATTCGGTCATTTTTTCCCGCATAAAATGCTCAAAATTTGAAAAATCTGCCAAAATAACACCATTTCTGTAGGGCTTTTTGTAATTTTTGGCCTTTCGTTCGAAAAAACCGACAAAACCCAAAAAAATCTACCAAAAAAATAATGTTTAAGTAAATTTTCGAGGCTACTTTGATCGCAAAATTGATCTACAAACCCGTCATTTTTTGGGGAATCGATATTTGTTGTTGGTGTGAGGAAATGGGAGGAGTCTGCACTTTTTTTAGACCAAGGAACCGCTGAAATCATCCGAGACACTACCTTCTCTCACACCCAAGTTACAAACGCGGATTGCTCTCTCAAGACCACATATCTGCATCTCCCAACGTCAACCTCGCCTCAGACGAACGTAACTTTTTTAAAATTATAATTTCCATAATACACTATAAGTCATCATAACTATACACACGCGCGAAGGGAGATATATGGATTCGTTGGTTGGTGTCTGTGGCAGATCTATTTTTAAACGACGTGAAAACAGATAGGCAGACGAGTAAAAAACCGCTCGAATTACTAATAAATGCAAAAGCCGCGAGGATAGGTTTTTTAACTTATTTAAAACCATGACAGAAGAATCGTACTTATCTTTTAGCGGAACAATACTCAGCAGCTGTAATTCCCCGGAACAGATGTGGCTCGCCTATCAACAGGCTGCCTTTAAACATTTGGAGACTGTATTTTGACTCACCCCAAAACACGCTTTTAAAAAAACAGATTGTGGATGATTTTTTTTCCTGGTCGATTCTCTCTTTTTTTTACGTGTACGATTCTCTCGCGGTAATTATGGTTTCGGTGGAGAGAAAAAAAATCAAAAACCTTTATAGGTAATTACACCTATAATTGAGATTTAAGCTCCTTTAGTTTCATCGTATAAAAGAACGCGATGAGTGGACGAGCGTGCACAGATTTAGTCGGATTCCCTCGCTTCCTACCCTCGTCCTAGATTCTCCGAGCTAGGTATATTAAAACAATGAACGTTTAAGTAATTCTTAGAACAAAAATCACCGCTGTGGTTTGAATGTAGAAGGAGAAAAAAAATATGATTATGAAAGATGGTGATTTCGTTGAATTGTTATAGTTATGCTGGATACGATGTTACTACTTGGTTATTATTCTATTCGCGTAGAAGACTGGATATACATACGTATACAGAAGCTACCGTACGTACAGTGGTTTGGGCCTCGATATATAAATGTTTAATTTTATATTATGTTAAGTGATGTTATTAGCGAATGTGCTTGTCACACAGGCTTTATCTCGACGACTATAATACTCGATGAAGACGTTGAGTCGTTGATCTGCTATATACCTTGGCCAAGGTACAGAGGTATATAAAATAAAAACGAATAAGTCGAGTCTTATATTCGATACGTGATAGCGTGTAGAACGAAAAGAGAGGAAAAAAATTCCTCGTATTATAACGAGTACATAGTACATACCTCTGTACGTCTGTTGTACTATAGGAATAGGTATAAGGTAAAGGTATCATGGAAGCGTGTGTATACCTTGGGTATCTATAGGTATACACAGAATACAGGTCATCGAAAGACGAGAAAGTCTATATACGCTGCAAAAGTATGCATAAATTTCAAAATGCAAAAAAGCTCTTCACGCTGGCGTCTGATCGTGTCTCACGTGTGAGTCTTTACCGAGATTCTTATGCAGGTATCGGTTAACGATTATTCTATTATTTCATGCCATCTTCGATCCATATTTATGCGGCGAGTGGATTAATGAATCGGTATAGTTTACTTATGGGTATGGGAATTGGGTGCTAAATGGGCGAGGTGGGAATGGACGATGTTCTGAGAGGTAGGAAAAATTCTCGGGGTTTTGTCGCTGAATTGTGACTATTCAGAAATTATTTTCCCTGAATTTTTCAGCCTTGCCGGACCAATGTTTACAAATTTTTTACTTACATACAGGGCTGGTAAGTCAGCCTTAAGCTGTAAGCTTTAAGCCGTTGAACCGATGATTTTTTCAAAAATAAGCCTAAGTTTTATTTTTAAAATTTTAAGTTTTAAGTTCAAGTTTAAGTTTAATTTTTTTTTGAGTTTTAAACTTAGAATTTTTGCTTCGTCTTTCCATTTTTATTAAATTTTTTCAATTTTTTTGAACTAAGTATTAACTTTTTTCATTTCTTCCTAACCTTAAAATTTAAGAAATTTTTTCAAATTGAAATTATTCATCAATTGTTTTTGAAAATTTTTTCTCAATTTCTTTCCAACTTAAAATTATTTCAAATTTCAGAATTTTTTCTCATTTTTTTCTGACCTTGAAATAATTGTTTTTTTCAAACTTAAATTATTTTCAGCCCTGAAATTTTTCTTGAAACATTTTTTTACCCTCTTGAAATTTTTTTAATCTGAAATTTCCCTAGATATTTTATCAACTTGTTTTCTAATCGCTTTTCAACTCAAAAATTTTTCCCGTTTACAAAGTTGTTGACATTTTTTATAAATCTTGATTTTTTTCACATACTTATCATTTTTTATTTTTCCAAAAAAAATTCAATAAATAAGAAACAATTTCATGATGTGACTAGGTGTGCAACAGAGACATTATTTTACATAATACTTTTGAATTCCAGAATTCAGTGTATTAAAAAATGTTAGGATTGGATACAAATATTGAGTTGAAAAAATGTTGAAAAGAAGTTTAAAACTTTGAAGTTTTGGTTTGAAAAAATGTTGAGAAAAAAATCGGAGTTGAAAATATTTTAAGATATGAAATCGAGTTTGAAAAAGTTTCAGAATTCAGAAGCAATTTTGGGTTTAAAAATATTTTAGGGAAAAATTTGGTTTGAAACATTTCGAGAAGAAAATTTAGCAGCTTGAAAAAATTTAGAGAAAAAAACTTGAATTTTTTTTTCTTCATTTTTAATTCAAATACAATCAATTTTCTGATCACAAAAAAAATGTGAAAAATCGATCTCGTTTCGAACTTCCTTCATCGCACCCCCCCCCCCCCTCCCAACAAGAAAAATTATAAAAAATGGATTTAAGCTTTAAGATGTAAGCTGTAAGCCAATGATTTTTGGCCGTTCAGCTTCAAGTTTAAGATGAAGATTCAAAGAATTTGACTTTAAGCTTTAAGCGTAAGTTTAAAGTTTCATTTTTAAAAATTCGTTCTAAGTTTTAAGCTTAAGTTTAAGTTTTATTGATTGGCTTACCAGCCCTGCTTACACGTCATATTTATGGAACAAGGGTGAGAGCATTTTAAATTCTGTCACGTGATAATGGTAAAGGAGGGTGTTCATTTTCTGGAATACCTGGAAAAGCCAGGAAAAGAGCATTTCCTGGTAAGATGGTGAAATCGGCCCTTGAACAGATCGGGACAAAAACTACCCAAAATGCTGGTATTGGTGTAAAACCACTCAAAAAAAATCTTCAACCCCCTACTCCCACCCTCACCCAAGTTACAGGGCTATATAGAAATAATTCAATATTTTCTATCTCCGAAAGGGATGGTCCAAAATTTTTGAAATTTTTACACATTATAGGTACTTTGTAGATGTATAATTGAGAATTTTTTCAAAAAAAAAATTCTTGTATTTTCCCACGTTTTCCACGATTTGAAAATTTCAAAAATTCGCCTAAAAAGGGGGAGAGAGAGCTACGAAAATTTTTTGCTCCAAAATTTCACTCTCAGTTATACATCTACAAAAGTACCTATAATGTGTAAAAATTTCAAAAATTTTGGACTACCCCTTTCGGAGATAGAAAATTTTGAATTTCTAGCATATTATAGCTCTGTAACTTAGGTGAGGGTGGGGGTAGGGGGTTGAAGATTTTTTTGAGTGGTTTTACACCAATACCAACATTTTGGGTGGTTCTTTTCCCGATAGGTTCAAGGGCCGATTTCACCATCTTACCAGGAAATGCTCTTTCATGGAATTTACCTAAGAATTTTCCTTGAAATTTTTTAAAAGTCCAAAAATAAATTTAGAAAAGTGTTTCTTTACTTATTTTATTCTACATTTTTCAGAAAATTTCACCCTCACTCCGCTCGAGCCAAATTATTACATCTCTGGACTGTTTTTTGTATTGATCAAATTTTTTTTGTTGACCATGATGTATAAAAAAATTGATATTTAAATGCGTGTCTTTGTCTATTAAATTCTAAATTCTTCAAAAAAAATTCTTTCACTACGCTCGGGAGTAATTTGCTCTCTTTCATTACAGAATTCATTTAAAACCGTTTTTTTTTTTTTTTGGAAACGTACTTTTTAATAATGCTATAATGACAATAAGAAAGGAAATCCATGATGCCCTTGACCACGATGTTAAGAAAAGGGGTGAAGGAATCGAAGAGAATTTGAAACTATTATTCACGTTTTGGAAAACCTCATTGAGGAAAAACTAGTAAATTTTAAATTTTGAAGATCTCTTTTCGCGAAAATTTTCACCATATCGCTTCGATCGGGCTCAGCATATTGATATATCGATACAAACTTACAAAGTGAATGATATTTTATTTTACCATATTTTACCCCCACATCGATTTTTCATTTACAGGGACAATAACCCAAAAAGATTGCCTGGACTTGCGTGAAATTTATGAATTTGAGGCTAATATTTCTTGATTTTTTATTCAGGGGGGGCGGAGGAGGAGCAATGATTTGTAAACAATTTTTCAAACTTTCAGCCCCGAAAAATCAGAATTTTCTATCGCATGATTTGGTAGACACCCTGACATAATTTGTTTAATTTTTCAAAACTATCATTTTGTTTTAAAATACTTAGTTTTTCATTTTTACTTTGTAATAAATTCAAGTACTCAAGTTTTATGTGGTGGAGAGGGGTTCAGAAATTTTCAGAATTGAATTTGAGTCGTTTTTGTAGCCCAAAAAGAGGTATCTAAAAGTTTTGTAAAAATTAGTGATTTTAGAAAAAAAAAATCGTTAGACATAATGCGGAAAAAATACCCTCTCCACATGTTTCATGAATATCGCATATAGACGGCCTCATATGTAAGAGGTCTGCAAAATTCGAAAAATTGGTCTAAAAATCGTGAGATGATTTGAGAGATTGAAAAATCATTCCAGCTTCAAAATCTTGGAAAATTCATCCCTGCTTCAGAAGCTCGGAAAAGTTGTGGGATGATTTGTAAAAATGATTATCATGCCAAAAATCATCTCAGCCTTAAAGCTTGGAAAAATCGTGAGATGATTTATGACAATTATGAGATTATTGATTTTTATATCAAAAATCATTCCAGCCTCAAAAGCTCGTGAAAATTCAAGGAATGATTTTTGAAAATAATTTTCATCGCAAAAGTCATCTTATTCCCGGAAAAATCGTGGTATGATTTGGGAGATTGATTTCCATCCTGAAAATCATCCCAGCCGACAAAAGTTCGGTAAAAATCGTGAGATGATTTTTGGGATTAAAAATTCATCCCAAAAGTCATATCAGTCTCAGAGCTCTGAAAAATCGGAAGGCGATTTTAAAGAATGATTTTCATTCCAAAAATCAATCCAGCCTCAAAAGCTTGGAAAAGTTGTGGGATGATTTTTGAAAATTATTCCACCCCAAAAATCATACCAGTCTCAAAAGCTCGGGAAAATCGTGGGATGATTTTTGTGATAAAAATTCATCCCAGTCCCAAAACCTCGGGAAAAGTCATGGGATGCTTCTTGGGATAAAAATTCATCCCAAAATTTACCCCAGCCTCAAGAACTCAGAAAAATCGTGGGATGATTTGCGGAAATGATTATCACCCCAAAAATCTTCTCAGCCTCAAAAGCTAAGAAAAATATTCCCCGCTTCAAAAGCTCGTTAAAAGCGTTAGATGATTTGGGAGATTGATTTCCATCCAAAAAATCAATCTAGCCTCAAAAGTTCATGAAAAATCGTGGTATGATTTTTGGGATGAAAATTCATCCCATAAATCATCCCAGTCCCAAAAGCTCAGAAAAGTTGTGGGATGATTTGTGAAAATGATTTTCATCCCAAAAATCCGCCTAGCCTCAAAAGTTCATAAAAAATCACCCATCCTCAAAAACTCAGAAAAATCGTGGGATGATTTGTGGAAATGATTATCACCCCAAAAATCTTCTCAGCCTCAAAAGTTCATTTAAAAATCGTAGGATGATTTTTGGGTCAAAATTGGTTTATGGCCGGTGGGGGGAGGGGGGTAACCAAAATATACTTACTTCTAATTTTTTTTTATTCGAAGACTATTTTTTTTCTCCAATTGAATCATTCATCTGTTTTGCATATCCATCAAGGTCTGATTGAAATTTATATTGCAAAACTGATGGATGAATTCATTTAAAAAAATAATTTAAGAACGTCCACCTTTCAATTAAATTCGTGAATAATTTTTTTTTTCTTCTTTTTGTCAATAACTATGTTAGATTCCTATATTACCTGAAGTTAAAATTATTTTTAAGAAAACTTTGAAAAGGGGCGGTTATCACACATAAAGAGAGGGGGGTGTAGCATGGAAATTTCACCTTTGTTGTTCTTTTTTGTACGCTACCCATGAGAAAAATTTACTTTGCCGGCTCTGACAATACCAATTTAGGTTCATCCCCATCCCCACCAATACCATTGAACAGATTGTTTAAAACCACCAACATTCTTGAACTTTGGCAGTGACCCCTGGCATAAGGAACTCATCGCTGACGTAATATTGGCTCATTGACGTTAGACGATTGATCGCGAAATGAATCAGAGAAGAAAAAAAGAACAATAATCCAGCCACGCATCAGCAATCGGCTCGACAAGGTTATAATTCCCCGCAGTACGGTAATTTCTCGCATCTTATCGAGTTGAAAATGATTTATCTCGATTGGATGTTTGAAAAAACGCAACCATCCATCGGAGCATACGTATAGTAAATTTATTTTAAAAATACCAAACGGCGACTGTCAAGTGTACGCCGACAATGGAAGGCGATATAAAGAAGAAAATTAAAATGCCGAGACGTTGAGTGACATCGCGTCATATGTCAACACCAATACCTAAAGTATCGGTGACGGGCTCACTCTCTTGTCCTATGGAATGGTATGAATGAGTATACGCGGATAATAGGTATCTGAGAGAAGGCGCAGAGAGAGAAAAAAATTAATATGCGGACCGCGTGTGTGACAATATAACGCGCTTATAAGCATCAGAAAATTGAAACCACAAGGATATTCAAAATAGACGCCAATAAATTAGAATTTACTGTTGGCCAAAAGCGTCGAGCAATTTATTGGGCGAAAAGCGTGCAACTTGTTCATGGGTCATCGATAATCCTACCGAGGTAATCGTTGCGTTAAATTGTCGATTCATCGAGCGTTACTATATGCAAATGTTGTGGCATGCGGTTTTCAAGTGTATATTTCTACGTAATTGTTGGTCGGATGAGCTCGACGACCGAGAGTCTTTCCTTCTGTTATTTTTCTTTTTTCAAAATCTTCGGTTAGTTTTACCTTAGCCAAGGTCACGGATACTTTGTATGTTCGAAAATAATCTCGCGAATAGGTATTTTAATCCGAAGTTGTGTTTTGTTTCTCGGATCTAGTCAGGAAGGTGCCGAGAGAAGTAGGAGGGAGGGAGGGGAACCCAAAACGAGATTTTTCGGTATTCAGTTGAGAAAATTTACCAATTTTACCCACGAGTAGTAAAAATTTACCATTTTGTACTCAAATTTTCCAAAGTTGAGAAAATTTTTCATTTGTAGGTACACATATTTTCTCAAATTGGGAAAATTCAGCATTATTGTACTTCTACTTTTTTTCTCATGAGAAAGCAAAAATAAATTATCATTCTTCAAAATTGAAGATTTTTGATGCATTTAGACTAATTTTTTTGGAAAAATTGATGAATTTTTGGTACATTTTGAAGAATTTTAATGAAATTTTCCAAAAATTACCTCATTTTTAGTAAGTTTTATGCATTTTAAACAATTTTATACCTACAAGGGAGATATCCCAACTGGAAACAAAAATAAATCGAAAGTACATAATAAGAGAATTCTATAACCAAAATTTCAGGTGCCAAAGTTCATTTCTTAAATTTTGAGGAATTTTTGAAATTTTTAAATTGCCCCATCGTCCTGCAAAATCTAAAAATTTAATCTAATCAACAAAAAAATCTAAAATTTGGTATATACCCAATTTTCGACCTCTCGAATCGATTAGAAGCAGTTTTGAGACGTTTCGGAGCCTCCAGAAAATTTCGAAATTCTCCAGCAGTGAAGAAAAGCACATAAAAATGGTACAGATGAATTTCAGCACCTGAAATACTCATGTTACCTACCCATATTGATGACCTATTTGATCGATTAAAGCACAATTTTTCAAAATTCGTGACTGCCGGGTCAAATCCATATTTTTTGGCTGAATTTCTTTCTAAATTAAAATTTGATCCGATGATTAAGAATTTTGAAAAATTGTGATTTAATCAATCAAATAAAGCACCTATATGGGTAATCTGAGTTTTTAGGTGCTACATGTTTATCTGGTCCATTTTTATAGGGTTGAACGACACTGATCCTCCGCTCAAATCTTCGCCTTCGCTCCAAAAATCCTGAATTGGCATTTTCTCAGACTACATTTTAATCAATAACATTTTTTTAAATTGAAATTTTTCTCCTAATAGCCCCAACTTTGATATTGTTTCAATTTTTAATTTTTATTTCTTTTCAAAATTTCTTCCAATTACTTATTGAGTTAAGAAAAAATTTTGAAAAACATGAAGTTTTAATTTAAACTTTAAAAAAAAATTCAAAGTTATTTTCGAGTTGGAAGAAATTTTTAAAACTGTGAATTTGAAAAAAGAAAAAAAATTGAAGAAATCCAAGTACTGGGACTGTATTTGAAATTTTCTTAAATTCAATTTTTCTCAAATGTTCTTTAACTTGGATTTCTCAGATTTTTTTTTCAAATTCAGTTTTTTTTAAATTGAGGAGGTTGGTATCAAAGTGAGACAAATGCCACAATAAAAATCTATGTTTTTCATTACAAAAATTCCCAAGGAGGAAAAAAATTGAGATATTTGGCGAATTTTAGTGGTAATACTAACTAACCTAGACTATGAAAAATAAACATTTATCCTCCACTCCGACTTTTTTCATGTAGAAGCGACGGAAAATGCAGTTGTCTACTCAATTCGCCAAATGGCGTTTGTCTCACTTTGATACCAAGCTCCTCAATTTCTTCTAATTCGAACATTTTTCTTCAATTTTTTTTGAACTTTGAATTTGATTTTTTTAATTTTTCCAACTTGATGCTTTTCAAAATTTTTTCCGAAATTGATATTTTGACATCAGTGTATTTGGTATCAGTGCTTTAATATTTCTGAAAATCGACATTGACAGTATCGATACTTTTGCATCGATAGTTCAGAATCCATATTTTTCAGTATCATCATTCCCAAGTTGATATTTTGGTAGTAATTTTTTTGATTTCGATTGTTGAATCAATACTTTTCGATTTCGATTATCGAATACAAATTTTCCAATTTAAATTTTTCGACATCAATTTTATTTCATTTCGATTGTCGAATTGACATTTTCGATTTCGATTGTCGAATCGACATTTTCGATTTCGATTGTCGAATCGACATTTTCGATTTCGATTCTCGAATCGACATTTTCGATTTCGATTCTCAAATCGACATTTTTGATTTCGATTCTCGAATCGACATTTTCGATTTCGATTGTGGAATCGACATTTTTAAATTTCGATGGTCAAATCGACATATTTCGATTGTCGAATCGACATTTTTAAATTTCTATAGTTGAATCGACATTTTTCGATGGAACGTTGAAATCCTGTTTGAGATTGAGGTAAAAATAATTAGAAGCTAAATAAAAATTTTGAAATTCAGAAATCGAAAGAATGATGCTGAAAAAAAATTCTCAAGTCCAGAAATTGAAAGAGCGAAACAATAATCATTTGGGACGACCAACTCTTCCAATTCGTGGAAAATAGCAATTCCCCTCTTTTCTTCATTGCTGGAAAATTTCAAAATTTTCTAGAGGCTCCAAAACGTCTTCAAACCGCTTCCAATCAATTTGGGAAGTTGAAAATAGGGTTTTTACCAACTTCAAGCTTTTTACCTGTACGCTGTGTGGGTATTTTTCAATTTTTTCCCAAAAATTTTTGGCAAGAAAATATGAATTTATCCCAGCAGTTACTAATTTTGGAAAATTATGCTTTAATCGATCGAATAGGCCACCGGTTTTTAGCTGCTGAAGTTCATATGGACCATTTTTATTGGATTTTCTTTAGTACTAAAAAATTCCAAAATTTTCTGGAGGCTCTAAAAACGTCTCGAAACTGCTTTTAATCGATTCGGGAGGTCGAAAATAGAGTATACCTACACCAAATTTCAGTATTCTTCGTTGAATGAATCATATTTTCATTTTTGCGAAGTAATTTTTAAATTTCAAAAATTCACTAAAATTCGAAAAATGAACTTTTACACTTGAAATTTTGGATGTGGGGTTCTTTTACGATGTACTTTCGATTTACTTTTGTTCAGGAGTTGAGATACTTCCCTTGTTATCCAAGGTCACAGATACTTCGTACGTTCGAAAATAACCTCGCGAATGCATATTTTTATCCTAAGTGGTGTTTTGTCTCTCGGACCTCGTCTACGTATGTAATTTACGTCTTCGGCATGAGAATGTACCGTAAACTGCATTAATACGTAAAACAGAGTTACTTACTCCCGCGAATAAAAAGCTATTTGTCTTTTAAAAAAACGCGGTTAATGAGGAAATGATATAACCGTATTGGTGATTTTCTTCTCCATTAAAAAGGAGAAAATATATCGATTGATGCGTTTCATAACCTAAATTATTTATACGCGTACGTACATAAATTTGCAATAAAACGTAAAATTTATATTTTCCGGCAACATTGAATGATTCAGTTCGCTCTATGACAGCTCCGAAGCATTTGTAACCATCAAACGAGTAATTTATCGTATCGATAAAATTAAAATAAAAAGAAACTACCGTATGTCCAACTCCAATACCCTCCTCTTCTGTCTGCAGTATTTATTATGTACTGACGATTACGTTGATATTTCACCAATACATTCGTCCGCGAGATCTTGGCTGGAGGCGGCCGAATTAGGGTCAGGAATGGGCAAGGTGTTTGAAGATCCAGCGTGATGGCTTCACGCATGATAAATTTTCCACCAACGATAACGGAAATCACCTGTTTTATTGCGATCGGAAGTGGAGTTTTGATTTTGATTCGGAGAGGGTTGGTAGATTGGATATCGATTTAGAGTGGTTCGAGTCTCTTTGTTAGAGTAGAAGATGTTTACGAGGTGTGAAATTTTTCCTATTAATTTTGCTCGATTTCAGAATGAGATGTCTTTGGAATCTAGAATCTAAAAGATTAAATGATTATTGAGAAACGAGCTCATTCCGAGAAGATATTCGGTATCTATGATCGATTGATCGATCTCTTCTGTGTTCATGGGATTGTGCGGTTTACAGGAAACACCTTCTATTTCCTTTTCACTCCTGTGCGGTGTCGTTTTTAATAATGATAAAAATCGTTACACCAGTAAATCGAGACCATGAGTAACCATTTTTCGAGAACTTAGACAGATGGGCTAATTAAATGTGTATCGAAGTAGTTAGGTCTACAATTCTACATACTAGACATTGCACCACATCACCAAGACAGAATTGTATATTTTAATTGCGAACATTACTTAAATGATGATTTAATGCGTTAGTCATATTTATAAATGCCACGATTTAAAAAGTTGTTTATCCTTCATCATATGGATCTATGTACTATAAGTGTAATCAATCTTTTATCACTACGAGCTCAACATTGTTCGAATAGGAATGAAGAATTTATTACGAAATGCAGTCGGTAGGTAATTGTGATAGATTGATCTGTTCAGTATCTCTGTAGGTGAATTTAAATTGTTGGCGATAATGATCCAATTTTATGTCTAAAAGAATGCGAACTTTGGAGATGATTTTTTGTACTATGAATTGTTGAAATTTTAACTGGCTGGCAGACCACTTATTTCTGTTGAAGAATTGTCCATCTGGTACCTTCATAAGTTAATTTAGGTACTCAATCTTGGTGCTTAATCTTTATTTATTGCGGAGTGCCAATAATATAATTTCTAATGAGTTGAAGTATGAGGAGAAGCCAAAGACGATTTTCCAAGGGAATTTAGGGAAGTCAGACTTCCATTGAGATTTTATCAAGTATTAATTTTTTGATTCAAGTGTCCAGAAAAATATAAAAAATCGAATTAAATTCCATCTTAAAACTAGAATTTTTTCCAGCACCATTTTTTTGACTTTGAACTTTCAAATTTTTCATTTTTCAATAGCTCTTAAAATTTTTTCAACTGTAAATTTCTTCAATTTCATTGATTATGATTTTTTTTTAAATTTCCAATAGTGAAATTAATTCAAAGATAGATTTTCTCAACATTTTTCAATTTTTTTCCATTTAATGTTCTTTTAAAAAATTCAACCAATTAGGTAAAAAAATTGAGGAAAATTTTAAAATTATTGGAAAACATTTTTTAAAAAATTAAAAAATCCAAATTGAAAAAATGTTAAGAAAATTTGAATTCAAAAAAATTTTACAGTTGGAAAACATTTTCGTACCTGTCTTCTTATTAAACTTTTTCCAACTTGGACTTCTTAAAATTTTTCTCAACTCCGCGTTTTTCAAAATTTCTTCCCAACTCAATGAGTAGGTATAATTATAGAAAAAATTTTAGGCAACAGACGTGAACCTATTCTCTTTAAGCGTGGTTTTTTGATAAATTCGTATAAGAAAGATTTAAAAAAATGTTTAGTTTCCTCAAACTTTCCGACTTCCTCAGATTTTCCATTCCAAAATCGCCACTGGGAGAAGGGGTGGGAGGAGTGAGGTAGTTGGAATTTGTACGATAGACGTTTTCAAAATCAATGTTAAAATAATTGCGTAGGTAATTTTAATAGAAAAACAACTATTGGTTTAAGAGGGAGCGAGAAAGGAAGAGGGGTTCTCTATCCTCTTCTTGACGTTAACATTTTTCAAAGAAATGGTAAAATTTTAATTTTGAAAAACCGATGTTTATAAATTAATTTTGTTCGAGCGTAAAATACCTATATAAGTAATTCTCAGAATAGGAAGTTATACCAATTTTTTGTTTCATCCCCCCCCCCCTTCCCTCCAATACATTTTTAGCTGCGCGATTGATTGGATCAGTGAATCTTGAGATAGGATCGTAAGAAATTTTTTAATACGAGTAGATAAGAGAAGATAGAAAAAGGAGAAAAAACATTTAAAATTTTGTTACAGGTACCTATTCATAAAAAATAGGGGAAAAATTAAAAATGAAAAATAATTGAAAATTTTTTAGTGTTCGTTCTGAAATGCTAATTTTCAACCTTGAAAATTAGGTTTTGAATTTATTTCAACAATAGGGGTTGAGAAAATGAAAATTGATTTTTTTTTTTTCTAAATTAGGCATACCTACAATATGAAAGTTATTGAATCTGAAAAAATTGATTAAGAATTTAGAATACCTATCAAAATATGTCTACAAATTGGGATGAAATTGTTAGTTAGCCTTGAAATGATCTGAAAACGACGTTAAAATTCTTCAAAATATCGAGAAATTGTTTCAAAACTATGTAGAAAATGATAAAAATCGCAGAAAAATGTTTAAAATTAGGTACTTGAAAATGAAAAGACCTATTTAAAATGTTGTAAAACTTCTTCAAAATTATGTAAAAATTGATACAATAGAGGTCAAAAATTGTTCAAAACGATCGCCAAAATTGCTCGGTAAAAATATTTATGCATAAGATGGGCATAAAAATTGAGAAAAATCACCTATAAAATTCGATTCAACAATCATCGAAATGTTTTCTAACGTATCTTAAAATTGATGAATGCCATAAAAAAAAACTTGAAAACGTTCAAAAATAATTGTTCAGAACGTCGTCATTATAGCTTTAAATGTAAAAAAATTTCAAAATGTTTGAAAATTGTGAAAAAATTGTTGAAGTTGCGTTTCAAATTTTTTGAAAATTTATGTAATGCCATAAAAATTGTTGAAATTAGATTCGAAATGTTGCAAAATTTTGTCAAGATCAAAAATTTTTTTAAAAAAACCTTCATCACTTTGGAAGCATTTTTGAAATAGTCTAGGTTTTTTATGTTAATTTCAGACAATTTTTCTTAAAATTTCAATTACCTACCTACTTTTCTTGCGTTTTAAACTGTCTTCATGAGGTTTAGTAAATTTTTGTTCTATTTTTAACAATTTTAATATTTCATCGATCATCGTATATTTTTACTCCATTTTTGGAAAAGATTTATAATTTGAGGTGTGTTTTGATGGATTTTTAATGTTCATTTTTTGAAATAATTATTGATATGATTTTTGAAAATTTTCCCATCTGAACCTAATTGTGTGAGCCTTAAAAATATTTGGATAATTTCGAACGGATTTTGAAGGAAATTTATGATCTTGAAAATTTTAATGTAATTTTAAGTCAACATTCTTGACAATTTTCGAAAAAATTGACGATGTTAAGTTTTTGGTGTAATAAAAAGAATTTTTATGACGTTTTAAAGAATAGACAAGTACATATAGTTTGGCAATTATTAATGTACCTAATTGGGAAATTTTTCACATTTTTAAAAATTTTGACGTTTTACACAATTTTTGAAAATGTTTTACGATTTTTGATGCAATTGGAATAATATTGTGACAATTTTAAATAATCATCAAAAAAAATTATAGTTCTTATTATATTCTGAAAAGTTTTCATGATATTTTCAAAATTTTCAATGATATTTTTAACAATTTTTTTTTTTAAATTGGGATTTTTGATGGATTTTTATTGAATTTTCTAAAAATAATAATTTTTTTGAAAAATCAGATGGGTTCTTAGTACATTTTGAATAATTTTGATGAAATTTTTCAAAAATTTCAACTTCATTTTTGGGTGTTTAATGCAATTTTAATGACTTTACAGGCAACTTATCAACACATTATTTTTATTTAATTTTCAATAAGAAAAATTATCAAATTTTTGTGTATTTTTAGACATTTTAAGCTCGTTTTTAACGATATTTTGCATCTGAAACACTTCTATGATACCTATGTTGAGTAATAATTTTCACGATGGGTATAGGTAAGTACTTCACATAATTTTAATGATGTTTCAACAGTCGTGTTGTTTTTGGAAATTTTTGTGATAATTCAACAATTTCTTCGGCTAAAATTTCGTGATATCACATAATCCTTGATGAGTTTCGCCAAAATTAAGCTCTTGAGGGGAGGGGGAGTTGAATGTTTTCATAAGATCTTTTGAAACCGAATTTTAATGGGGGTTTTCCATTAATTATTTAGCCAAACGAATGGCAGAATAATGAAACCTGAAAATACAATCTTTCAATTTAGAGAATTTCAAAGCACAGATGGAAAATTCATCCACCGTAACATCGTAATTATTACTTCTGTTGCAGCATTCACGAACTGGAACTGAAAAAACTTGGAAAAAATCTCGATCTTGCCAGCTCCTAGATAATTTTAAAGCATGTGTCAGAATACGAAGAGAAAAATCGTACAAATTTTAACCTTGAGACGAAAATAAATTTAAAAATAATGAAAATTAAGAAAAGAAAAACACCTCGAAACGTCGACGAAAACGTAACTGAAAAGTAAACCGTTGTAAGTATTAACTCTAGTTAGAATCAAGACAATAGAACCTCCAAAGTAATAAAAATCTTACTAATTTCAATTCTTTCGTAGCGGAACGATCATACGAATGGGGAACTGGTCGTACACTTGGCTTTTCTTTGAAGCGGAACTCTCGATCAAATGTTTAAATCATGTTTGTTTGTCGCGGTACGGAACGATATGATATTTTACAATCTACATACATAATTGGAAACCGAAACAAGTGGCATAAGAGCAGTATTTGGAAATGGAATCCCCACGGTAACATTTTTAGTAAGTAAATCTTAAATTACGTAGCACGTCGATGTGTAAGTACAACTGACGGTGAGTATTATTTCTTTTTTTTTCCTAACCCGGGTGTATGACAAGGGTATATTATGGAGTTAGAAACAATCTAACAATTAGTCGAATGTTTCCAGGTTAACCGCAAAGCCATTTGGATATCGAACGTTTCATCAGCGCAGAATTGACAACTCCCGCAGCGACACACCCTAAAATATGATTTTTATTACATGCATGTCGTAAATTACACATACACACGTAGTCCTCCGACAAAGTGCATGATTACGAAAGGCGTACGTTACACATGGTTTGAAATGTTATCATTTAGAAATTCTCGTAAAAGTAAATGTCGCACGATATTTCGGGCGTTAAATCAAGTCGACAATTACCCCTTTTCGAAACCCTTGGCCAAGTTTCCAGAACAAGCTCCTAAATATGTTTGCTGCGAATGGGATTTCTACCATCCAAGTGGAGATTTATTCCAAGTTCAACTTTTTTCAATTTCTCTAATTTTAAAAATTTTTCCATCAGAAAATTTTTTAAATTTGAATTTTCTCGACATTTCAACTTCGATTTTTCAAAATCTTTTTGATTTCGTATTATTGTTACTTTTTAAGGTTTCTTACAATTACTGATTGAGCTGGAAGAAAATTTGAAAAACATGAACTTGAAAAAATTTTAAAGAAATTTTCAATTGGAAAGATTTTAGAGTTGAAAAAAAATTGAGGGAAAGACTTAAACAATTTTCCAAGTGGGAGAAATTTAAAAAATATGAAGTTGAAAAAAATCTGAAGAAAACAAAGTTGAAAAAAATTTTAATACCCAATAAAATTTTTTTCAATTATAAAGTGTTTACTAATTCAAAAAAATTTTCAACTTGAATTTCCTCAAAATTTTTTGAAAAATATGTTTTCGAACGACAGAAAAGGAGGTTTGAACGACAGCCAGTGTATAACGACAATAAGAGATCTATCAGCAACAAATTAGGCTGTTAGAACCATGCAGGTTTTGAACGACAAAATAGGTTGTTACATCGTCTATTTTTATTTATGAATCACAACTCCTCTTGACAAAAATGAGCGTTGAAGCGACGAAGTAAGAAGGAATAAATGAAAAAAATTCATTGGAAAGAAGGCAAAGAACAGAAATTTTGGAATGTAAAACGCGTTTGTGTTTCTGTTGTAAATGTGAAAAAATTGTTCTTTTGAGTTGAAAAAGTCAAAAAAAATTCTATTCCAGTTGGAAATTTTTTGCTTTTATGCTTCCTCCCACCCGCCCTCTTCATTCAACCAACTTCTCTCTTTTGAATTGAAAAATATTTTTACTGTTTTAATCAGGTGTGCACTTTTTAAAATAAAAATTGTATGGCATGAAAGAGAGCCTGAAAAGATCCTGAAATTCTTGACCAATTCGATTTTTTAATTTTTGGTAAATTTTTGATAGGTGTGCCAACTTGATGTTATCGCAATAAAAGACGATTTTGGTATCTATATTTGCATGTCTAACGAATATTCAATTTCAGCAGTTAAAATTGATACTTATTGTACTTAGATGGGGAAGTATCTAAAAATCGCATTTTTTTCATTTTCCAATTTTATACGAAAAAGTAACTATTGAGTATGCCTAATTTCTATCCATTTTTAAAGCTTTGCATTGAAAGAGTAAAAAGCATATTTTTATGTATTTAAGGGATATTTTTCAAATTCGAGAGTTAGGGGTTGTTTAAAAATTCATTTTTATAATAATCGAAACTGTGGATTAGATGGCGAAGAATAATTTTTGCTGGATAATTTTTCTATAAAACCGAAATTTTTGATCGGGGGGGGGGTGTCCGTTTGTAAGAGGAAGCAGGGCGAAAATAGTCGTGATTTAACTCATCGTAAAGGAAATTTTATTCTGAAAACTTACTTTTGGTTATTTCCAATTTTTTTTCATTTTTGAAACTTTTCTGTAAAAATAAAAACGTGATTTTGATTATTTTTTTAAACGCTTTTTTTTCAAATTTGAGGGGCACCGGTGGTCTAAAATTGGATTTTTAATAGGAAATAATCTGTAGCTGAGATGTTGAAGAACAACTTTAGCAGGAATTTTTTTTCTAGAACCTATAGTGGGGCGAAAGGAGTGACATTGGCGGAGATGGACCGTAACTTTTTGGGTGGGGGGGGGCTTGAGTCCCAGTTTTAAAAAAATGTTCGTTTTCGACTCTCTCAAAAATTTTTCTATCCTTATCATTACGAGATTTTTACTCGGCCTTTTTTCAATATTATGAAGAATCAGTGGAAGGAAAGAGGTCCACCATCATTTTGAGGATGAATTGTGTAAAACTAAAGTTATCGAGCCCGAGCGAAACGAGGGCGAAAATTTTTGAAGAAAAAGAAATCAAAAAGTTAGATGTATTGATTTCTTCACCTAAATCAAATTTTAGTTTTAAAATGGAGGCAAAATCTTCAACCTTTCATTTTAAAATACATTTTCATTTTCAGTGCCCGGGCGAAGCGAGGGCTAAAATTTGAAAAATTGATGGTTTTCAGAAAGAAAATGAATTCGTTTTTTAATATTTTGTTGTTTGAAAAAAGCACGAAATTCTTCAGATATTGATAGTTTATCCTTTGAAAATTAGGTGTTTACAATTTTTTTTTTTGAATGAAACATACACACGAAAATGATTTGGAGGGCTAATTCAACATTTAGGGGGGGCTTGAGCCCCTCATGCCCCCTGTTTGCGTCTATGGGGGTTGACTTTCAATAAAGGGGGAGGCGTATAAAAAGGCATCTGGGCTAAATTAATTTATTTCAAGTTTAGAACACGAATCAGTCGTAACATTGTTTCTTACAGCCCAGTCGAGCGAATCTGAAATTGAGACCTGACTAAACGGACCAAATGGGTAGAAAATTTTCGTTCTAATATTGGAAAAAATTTGTTTTTAGTCGAAAAATTTTCGAAATTTTTTTTTGAAAATGTTCTGTTTTGGGTTGGTGAAAATGTAAAAAAATCTGTTAGATAGGAAATGAAAGCGTGGGAGGCCAGCTAAATCTAAAAAGGCATTATTAGTGTAATAATCGTAGGTACTTTTTTTTAATTGTAAAAATTTTCGTTTCGAGATATATGTATTATTGTTCCGTGAATGTCACTTTAGATTTTGTCGTGTCAAACAATACCAACGTGCGATTTTTTATTTGTTGTTGAATGTGTTTTTACTGTGCAATGTACATTTTAGTTGTGCGAAGCATTTTTCTGTCGTTCTTTTCTTTTTTTCTGTCGTGATTGGATTTCCCGTTGCTTAGACCTCATATTTTTGTGGTGCATTCAATTTTTTTGTCATTATAATAATAATAAATCATACCAAAATTTTTTGCAACTTTGAATTTAAAAAAAATTCAACCTCATGTTTTTCAAAAAATTTTCAACTCAAAAATTGGAAAAAAATTAAAAAATATGAAATTAAAAAAATAAAAATGAAAAATTTTGAGAAAATTGAAGCTTAAAACAATTAACTTATTGTTGGGAAAATTTCGAAATTGGATATAATTTCAAAAAAAATAATTGAAGAAATTGTTAAAGTATAGAGTTGGAAAAATTGGAGTATACCTATAGAAATTTAGAATAACAATCGAGAAAATTTAAATTGAAAAAATTTTACTGATTGAAAAATTTTAAAAATTGGATACAGCTTTGAAAAAATTAACATTTAAAGAAATTTTAAAAAATTGAACTTGGAATTTTGGACCTGGATCGTCGAAATCCCATTTACAGCTACATTATTTAGGACCTAGTGTTTCCGGATTCACCGGAACGCGTCTTTAACACCTACCCACGAACTCAACTCCCAAGTAAAATCATCGTCGATGGGAAGTCCAAATGTGTCAGGTGATTAGATGAAAATTTTTTCTAATTTCCTTCGGGGTTCATTGATGTGGCGCTGTCATCGAGCATACAATTTAACCCCTTTATTTGTCTCGTGTACACATACTCGAAAGCCGGAAGTAATGTGTGAGTGTGTCAATTCTAAGAACATATATGACAGAGTAATTTAATGTATTTTAGTTACTAATACCAGGCCCACGTTATTATAAATTACCGTAAAGAAAAAAATTATTTTGTTGCAGAGGCTCGCGGTATATTTTGGTATACTCGAGTAGACTAGAGTTACAATACGCGGAGATATGCAGAACAACTAGATAAAAAACCCATGGCCGGATATACTCGTTAAGTACGCGTGTTTTTTTTTTTTTTTTTAGCAAATATGAAAAGATTTTTTTCCATATTTAGTAATTTTTGAATACGATCTGTTGCTCGTATAGAAATGCAACATGTTACTCGAGAAAAGGTAAACAAGAGCAAAATGCAGAAAAACCAATGCTCGCAGCTGCAGGTTGCTGTGCTGTGCGCCCCGGCAACAGATGGGGCACGTGCGACATGTCAAAAACCAGATGCGTGATCCCAGGTGCAGCTGTGGAAGGTATCACGGGCAGAAGAGTAGTACAATGACAGATGTACCTAGGCTGGGATACGCGTTTATGAAATTGGTGTATAAGAAGCGATAAATGGCGAAGAACGAAAGGATTGAATGAATCATGTGGTAAATATATGAATAGTATTGTAAATATATACCTATAGGTGTCTATCGGAAGTACACTATAATACAACCTAACTATACCGATAAGGCCTTATCGTCGAAATTTTCATACGCACATGGTAAAGCGTCTTTTTTTTTAGGTTTTGTACCCATCCACCTATCCCCCTCTGATCACGGTTGTGATCGTGTGCTCTGTATTCAGCTGCGTACTTTTACGTTGTCGGTGCGGTTATAGCCATCGGTATGGGTGAAATTATGCAGGTACGAAGGTGTGATTTTATTGTAAGGTGATGAAAATACGACGAAAGGGAAAAAAACATGCCGGTACGACATGTCGAATTTACGTTTTGTTTTATAATGTCCTCGCAAATTCGACAGCATGTAGTGCTAATTCGGAGTAGTGTCGTCGCCAAGCACCTGCGGTTTTTCGTCATCGATCTCCGGTACTACTTAATAATTCGACGAGATAGTCGAATACCTAGGAGTAATTTTGGATCGATTTGGGTAAATTAAAGGGTTTGGAGGTAAACGAATGCAGCACGCGGAAATCTGATGGAACCTGTTTTTAAATGTGATTTTTGAAAATTCACTTGGAAAATGTTCACTATTGGAAGATCGTGGGTTGATAGGTTGACAATGTTTCCGATTGAATATTTACGATTATGTGGGTACTCGATTTGTAAATTTTTTTCACCGGTGTAGACTCGAACTAGACATTGGAAGTCTGTATGGCTTCCGGGAAAATAAAGATACATAGATTTGGGTGTGGTGAAAATCCAGATCTGTCTAATTAAATAAATTCAATGAGAAATTTATTCCAGTCAGATTGTATCGAGTTGAAAAGAATTAGAAAAATTCAAAAAAAATTCAAATTTTGGTACTTGTTACCCAAGGACAAGGAACCTTTCTTACATAGAAAAAAAAACATTTTCCAATATTTCTAGACTGTGGTATAGATAGGAAAAATTTATGGCCGAAGAATGTTCCTCTCAGAAATCATCCCAGGATTTTCCTGAGCTTCTGAGGCTGGGATAAATTTTGGGATGAATTTTCATCCCAAAAACAATCCCACGATTTTTCCAGTTTTTGGGGCTGGGATGATATTGGAATGAATTCACATTCTAAAAATCATCCCACGACTTTACCCAGTTTTAGAGATTGGGGATTTTACCTGTAACAAATCCTTAATGACAAAATTCCTGACTGAACGAGATCAGAGCAAAAAATTTCCTTAAAAACAGCACCTACAAAACAGAAATGAATGTCCAAGAAAAAAAAAAAATCACAAGTGTACTGGGGGGGAGGTTGCTCAGGAAGCTCAAGCCCCGTCCTCAAAAAAGTGCATTTTTTTGCTTTTCAAACAATATTTTTCGAAAAAAATTTCGCCCTCGCTTTGTTTGACCAGTATTTTCATCACTATCTATATTTTCTTTTACTTTCATAATTTTTTGAATTAAGTACTTGGTCAAATGACAAAATTCTATCTTTTTGAAACAGTAAAATAATTTTCACTGTAAATCAGTATTTTTACAACAGTTTCCAATTTCTCAAAAAAACAGTAATTTTGAGTGATTTAAAGATCAGATAAAAAATCACTAATTTTTAGTTGAATTCGTTTTACTGAATCAAAAAGGCATGAATTTCACTGGTTGATTCAGATTCAGAGAGTACCTTTATTGATTATTTGTTCGAAAAATCATTCAATTTCTCAACTTATTTTTGCTCAAATCTGCTCGTGTATCCTTGACCACTCACTCATTTTTAAATCAGTGAAATTTATCAAAAAATACCTACTGAAAAACAGTCAGAATTGCAGCACAGTAATAAATCAGTGAAATTTTTTTCACTGAAAGCAAGTTAGTGAAAGAAAATCACTGGAAATCAGTGAAAATTCACTGAAACTCAGTCATATTTATGAAATTTACTGAAAAATCTGTGAAACTGTTTGAATAATCAGTGAAAAATTACTGATTTTTCTTCTGCTGCAATTCTGACTTTTCATCAGTGACTTTTTACTGATTCGAAATGAGAGAGCACTTACTCCATTGAAATAACAGATTACTCAATTTTTTCAATAATTTTGACCACCCACTTTTTTGTCGAATTCTGTCTCCCTTACATAATTTCTGGGTGCACTTGGATATTTTTAGCCAATTTAAGGTTTAGCTCGGAAGGGGGTGGAGGGGGGTTGAATACGTAAAAATCATAGTGACCTTGAGATTTCTAGGCTCCAAGCTCCAACATAACTGAAAAACCTTTTGAAACAATTTTAGAAAATCTGCTGGCTCCAATTTTCAATCACATTTATGGGTGATTGTGATTCAGTTGATTTCTGATTTTCTTTAATGCTATTCTTAATTTGCTGCGAAAATATTCGAATGTGCTGTAGGCTACGGAATGGAAAAGAAATGTTCTGAATCTTTTTCACATCAGCATGAAGTGTTTTAGATAAACACAATATTGATTTTTTTCTGGAACAATTTGCCAGTTTGCCAGAGAAATTTAAACTGGGGGCTCCAAAAAATGGATGAAAAATAGCTTGAATTAGTATCAGAAGGGCGATACCTGATTCCAGTCACATTTTTAAGAGGATGAATATTTTTTTCAACTCGAAAAAGTTCCGAATGAACTTAGGGTCGACATTGAGTGGTTCCGTTGATAATATAATTCTCATTTTTCCTTTACTTACGTTAATGAAACTATTCGTAGTTTTCTCGAAAAATATAAAAATATGCTGCAGATTCCAAAATGGCTAGGAAATAATTTTAATTTGATATAAAAAATTGACGTTTAGTTCTAATCAAATTTTGAGGTGAAGGGGTTTATTTTTGTTTTTTAAAATCCATTTTCATAATTTACTGGGATTTACTGAAGACTGCGGAAGAGTTGAAAAATGTTCAGAATTCATTTTGTGATTGTTTCACTGTTTTATTACTGTGTGCTGCAATAAATTTCACTGATTCAAAAATGAGTGAGTAGATTAAATTTCTGAAGGTGGGAGGGGGAGGGGTTGCTCGACAAGAATACTGCATTGAAAAAAATTCGATTCAAAACGAGAAAAATTGGAATAAAAAATTATTTTATTCGTCTCGATTAAAATAATGCTTGTGAGAGGAGGAAGGAAGGGGGGGGGGATGAAAATTCAAAGAAGAGAAATTCTATTCCGCAATTTTTTCAATATTTTACTCTTTTAAAATTTCACAATGAAGAATAAGAGAAGAAAAATATTCGAGATTGAAATTTTTTTCTCAATACATCCGATTTCTTCAAAGACGCTGAGACTTTGTTCTGATCTGTAAAAGATTTTTTGTAATTTTATTCCAAATTTTTTTTAAAAAACAGCATTTTTCCATTTTACTAGGAGTAGAGAGAAGAGGAGAGTTCTCACCTAGCTCCATCCATTTATCCAAGTTTCATTTAATACGATAATTGATAAATTCCGGTTCGAGTGGTTTACTCGTGCAAATTCAGAAAAGGGAAATGGGCGAATTTAGAGGAAAATTGATACCTGTATTTACGATTTAAATTACTCGAAAACTCGTTTCGTTGATTTCGAATAAATAACTCGTACAATTATTTGTTTCAGTTCGAAATGGAAGCAGAAAAATTTGGCAAATTGAAACCGGATAAATTCGACTTTGGCATCGGTATTTCTACGAATCACGACGGAATGAAAAGTACCCACGTCAACTTGCTGCTGAGCTGACACAGGTAAGTGAGAATCGATGGCAACTGCATGATTTCTGAATAACCACCGAAATAGCTTTTTTTTTTCTAAATTATGAACTGAAATTAATGATTTACACATCCGATCAAATATTTACCCGAAATGGATCGTAGGCTGGAGACGGAAATTGGGAAATATTCGAGACGTTGTTTCCTCATTGCTCGTATTAAAAACATCTCGATTCGGTTAACTTTCTTCTGCTGCTCGTATATTGTACAAGCTGGTCAATAAATTAACATATCGCGCAATCAATTATCCTCCGATGATTGAACCGATTCCGTAATACGTCGGTCTGTCGGTCGGTATTGGAATCATAAAAATATTCATTACTCGACGTCGGTCGTCGGTGGACATTTCGAGTTGAAAATATGTACTCCGCATCTCCTCAATTACCACATAGTGCAAAGAGAAGGCGAAAGAAGATCACAGTCGATGTCGGAATGTTACGTAAATGAAAAATATGCCCATCTGCGGTGAAATGTTAATTTGGTCGACGAAACTTGTATAGGTAACAACGACCAGTGAAATATTTGTCGAGTAAAATTCGCTCCGAGTGCCATTTAGTTTACAGTTGTACGTGTAATTTTAATAGCCAACTTGGTATAGGCGAGAATAATTTTTCATCTGCAACGTATTTTATCTGCCTTCTATACGCTACCGGTTTCATCTTAATAGCGATTCGGGTCTCGGTATGTGTGCTGGTGTGGGACAAGAACTAGATGCACATGGCTATAAAGATCCTTAGAAGAGAGCGGATTTACTTGAAAGAAATTCATCCTGTGCCTATGTAGCTAGACGATATCTCAAACAACCTTTTTATAATTTGACCAGACATCTGCCGCCCTCGTTTGTTCGCATCTTCTCGTTCGACTTCGTTCGTTTTCGGGCACGCGACTTACTCGCGACTGAATTAATTTTTTTTTCGCGTCGTCTCGTATGCATATATTTGTGGGATTTTTATAGAATAAATTTAGAGCTGGTGACCTCGTCGGATTAGGCGATTTGCAATGTGTACCTAGATCGTACGCGGGTATTAGCTGATGAGTAATTATTTGTAATGTGATTCAAGTAAAATATTAGTTTGTCAAAATGTACCTAGGGCGTAACTAATTACAGGTCGTACTGATTTTATTGTGAGACATGGTTTCTTAGAAGGAAGTTGGAAATTTTTTAACCTTAAATTGCATCAGACTTAGAGGCGATTTTTTCCCTTGTTTGGCAGTTGCTATCTTCGGAGCTGTTCAAAAGAGGAGGATTGCGGTTAAAAATCATATATGATAACAAATAGTGGGTAGATAATCTTTTTTTTACTTATTTTACCCGAAAAAGATCATCTTTGAAATAGGAAGAAAAGATCGTAGGAGGGTAACAGATGGGTAAACAATGGCCTTCCATATGATCCTTACGGCATCTGGAATCTTACGTAGATTTTAACATCTTGAAAGCTATAGGTAAAGGTATACACCAAAAGGTATTTACCATCAGATCTTTCTTTTAGATTTAGATTTTTTCACCCCTCGTTACCTTCGGTCGTCGTGCTGTTTTGGACGGCTCGTTCGTGAGAAATCAACGTTATTGTTTAGTGCGTAACGTAGGTTGAAACGTATTTTGGAGGATTTTGTTCGTATGTGCTTTATCTTGAAGTACGAGGTTCCCTCGAAGCTGCTAAAGCTGATATTGGAAGATTTTCGTATCTGTACAAACAGTGTGGATTTTTCATTAGAAATATGTGTAGGTTGAGAGGCTAAATGCAGAAGAACTGTCTATGGTGCTTGCCTATACTCGCCGAAAAAAGTTCATATGAGAATTGTTCGATGAAGACTGATGTACAAAATTTGCAAGCATTTGATTGAAAATGAATTGTCTCTCGAGTTCAAAAACTGCCACCACATTATTTTTTTAAATCAATTTGCAAATCTCATTCAAGGATTCCGAAAGTTGAAAATTTTTTATTATATTTTCGGTGGAGTTGTTATCCTATCACTGATTCCCCTTGACTCAGAGGTTCTCAAAGTGGAAATTATGATTTTTTTCCCCTACAGCAAGTATTCCGCTGGATTCGTTGAGCCTAAAGAATGGTTCAAATGGAAATTTGCATAATTTTTCCAAATACTAGGATTGATGAAAACTTTTACATAAGGCATGCCGAATGAAAAAATAAAATAAAAATATAAACGATTTTCTTGAAAAAATCGTTTTTGAACTACTTAAGGAGTCGTTTGAGAAAAGTTAAAATGAACAATTCGTTTGTGAAAGAAAAAGAATCAAATGTTAAAACTGAATATAAATTAAATTTAAATCCAATATCGAATTTCGAATCATTCGTGAACGAATAAATCGACTGAAAAAAATTGAATAGGCATGGCATAACTAACTTTTTTGGAAAAAATCATTCCTTTAATTAAACATTCCGTTTGTGAGCGAAAAGAAGTCAGTTGTGAAATAAAATTGAGTGACCCATTTGATCGAGAACAATTCGTTAGTTCACGAACGAAACAACTGAAAAATATTGAAGGAAATTGAAACACAGATAATTTTTTCGTAAAGGAAAAAAGTTGGTCGTGAATGAATAAATTACTCGTGAGTCGTGGAATTAAACGATTTGTTCGCGAGAATGAAAAAAATTACTCATCAGTGAATGGAATTCAATATCAAAGGAATGAATCATTCACGAACGATGAGAAAAAAATTTATATTTGAATTGAAATTAGAAAATCTAGGCGTTATCAAATGAATTCTCTCAAAAATATGTTTTTGAGCGAATGAGAATGAGCCACTCACTTCAGAATCCGAATTGTTCGCGAATGAAGATGAAATTCCAAAAATTTGAGTTTGAAGTTTGAACGGATGAATTTAGGATTCAACTCGTTCCGCCTTTCGTGAACAAAAACTAAGAAATTCCAAAAAATGAATTTGATCGAATGAATCACTTTTGAGTTTGAATCGTTCGCGAACAAAACGCAATCATTTTTAGAATAAAAATCGATTTAGAAATTATTTTCCAATATATTTTTGTTAATAATTTATGAACAATTTCGTTCAGATTTCAAACAAAAATGAATCATTCTTTATCGAAAATATGATTTATCAATTGTGAAAAAATTGGAGCAATTAATGTAAAAAAAAATGAAACAAGTTTGAAAGAATTTGTGAGTAAATTCTAGCAAAAATATGTTGAAAATTTGTAGGTGAGAATCTTTTACTCCCAGAATTTTTAAAGAAATATTGTTACTAACAAGGGAGCTACCCGACGCCAAATTGGAAATTTTTTTCACAGGCTTCTAGAGCATCACAAAAAATTTCCACGGTCAAAATTTCAGTCCCTAAATTTGACTTGAAAAGGAGTTGTGAGGGTTTGAATTTAGAAAAATCGCCCAATAGGTAGGTACACTGAAAGAACTACAAAAATTTAAATTTTTCGCCTCCGTGTGGCATTAAGAGATGAATTTTCTGCGACTACCTCATCTCCAGATGGCCTACAATGCCTATAAGGGTAAGGTGCCCCATTATCGCCTAGTGCCCAATGTCGACCACCTCGTCTATCTCCGGCGCTATGGGCGATAGCGAGCCGAAAATTTTTTTTTCATATTCTTCATCGAAGATCCGAAAAAATAAGACCACTCCGACATCCTGAAAGCCAAAACTCGCGGAGAAAAATAGAAAAGAAGAATTCGGAAGGCCAAAAACTTTTTTTAGCAATTGCTTGCACACCTTGGAATTCTTTCTTGAAATTATTGAATTAAATGTTTCTAATATTTTTGTAATTGAAAAAGTTCAAAGTTTCTGATGTAATTATCACATTTTAATAATTACAACTTTAAGTTAGAAAAAAATCACTCAAAGTTCATTTTTATGGTGTGCCCCATTATCGACCACCTATAAATCTTATGTAATTTGTTGTTTTTAAGCGATTTTGTTTTTTTTAATTTTCTCGAATTTTGGTCGTAGGGTTGTCATTTTGGTCTCAAATTGTTCATCTGTGAAAGAGGAACACGAAAAAAATGTTTTCCAGTAGATTTCGTTCATACCGGACAAAATCAGTCGGTGGTCGATATTAGGAACCCAAAATTTCGACCTCGCATTTTGACATGTCTCAGAAAAAAATTCCTAAAAAATACTAAATTTTTTCGGATGACCACGGAGCTTTCCAAAATTGTAGGAGAAGGATGTAGGTATCCATTAAGCCATCAATGACATTTCCAGCCCTTAAACTTTTGAAATGGTGAAACTTCAAAAAAAAGTGGGCGATAATGGGGCACCTTACCCTTATATATGATATATACCGCGGGTAGATCGTGGTAGAAAATTCATCTCCTAAATGCCATATGGGGGCGAGATATTTAGATTTTTGTAATTTTTCCGGTGTACCTTTTGAGTGATTTTTCAAAATCCAACCCCTCATAACTCCACCCCAACTCAACTTTAGGAGCTAAAATTTTGGCTGTGGAAGTTTCTTGTGATGATCTACAAGCCTGTGAAGAATATTTTCAGTTTGGTCTGTCAGACCTCGGATAACTCCATTGTAAGTAACAAAATTCTGAAAAATAATAAGACTAAATATTGGATAAAATGAGCCATAAAATTCAAAAAAATGTAAAAAAATTCTCCAAATTTTGAAATGATTGCAAAATTGTGTGATTTTCAATTGTTTTGCAATGGTGATGATTTGTATTTCATCCAAGAGAAAATTACCGTTCATTTTTTATTGTTTTTTACTCTAGCAACTTGACTGAAATCATGATCTCTTGGTATGAATTTTGAAACAAAGGCAATGATCAATATTGTCATATCTTTGAAAAGCTCACAAAACTACTTTTTTTCATCAAAATCATTTTTTTAGATTGAACGAACTCAACGTCTCAAAACCACATTGAAATTCAAATTAGATACATGGTTGATATTGAAAAAAAAATCCACTTTTTGAGAGCCCACGAATCGAAGGGAAGCCAATGATGAGGCGATAATACCACTTACAATTCAAGCTCAAACCAAGCAGTCTACTTGAATCAGATATCAAAAACTATTCTCTGAAAAAAAAATCAAAATTTCTTATCTTTGGCCACTTTTGAATCAGTTACGCAAATTGATCTTGAATCTGTAATGACAATTTCAGAATTGACGACTGATCTATACTTTCAATCAGATACATACTTATTGGTTATTACAATATTTTTGACTCACGACGAAATTTTTTTTGAAGCTTTCTTCCTTCATTTAGAACTTGAATTGAAATACTTATTTTTTTGAAGCTTTCATAGATTTTCATAACCAAACAAATGAAAAATGATCTGAAATCACGAAAAAGATGATTTCCAGTAGCTACTTCAACCTTAGACCATGGTCTAAGACTTCAACTCTTGATGTTGAATGCAAAATTTGAGATTTCATTAGGTACCATCTAGAAATACCCCTTTCACAAGGAAGGACCGAATTAGCAATACTGACTCGTGTTTTAAGTTCAATATAAAGGTTCGATTCGAAAGAACCTGCATAATAAAAATAAGTATTATCTATGGACCACTAATTACCTAGGTACTTGTCTGGCGCAGATTAATTTTTGAAATGTGTGATAAACTAATTTACAATGCGTCGATATTACTGTCTCCTGAATACAATATTGTTTACTCTTTTGACTCGATTGATTTTTCGAGGAAATCAGAATGGTTGTGATAATTCGAACACGCAGATAGTGCCAATAGATTTTCATATCTGTAACAGACAGTGTTCAACTTTCATTCGAAAATGTGTCGAAAATTTCACAAAATATCATGTCAAAAATAAAGATTACATAATTACTTATCTGATATCGAATTATTTCTCTCGAGTTCAAAGATAAGTACTTAGTACTTTCGTTCTACCTATGTATCTTCAGTGTTAGAATTTGGAGACTACAGGAGATCAGCCAAACACATTCCATTCCATCGATTACCAAAAGCTCGATCTGTGAAACGTAAATAATTATATCAATCGGGGTCGAAAAAATACGTATTTTTAGACAGAATTCCTGTCTCATATCGATAAAGATAAACTAGTTATAAACTTTCAATAAAATGAATTCGATAATAGAAGTGATTATAGATGATCATAGTATAACTTATCTGTCCTATTGTAAACATTCTGCAGTGGGAGACGAAGTTGAAGCCAAAAACCATTGAAGACAGAGTTCAATCCATCATATCAACTTTGATTCGAATCAAATCCAAAATCAAGTTTGTAGTGGAGGCGGAGTAAAGTTCAGTTTTTTTGCACGTGTTTTTGCATCACGAGTAAGTAATTCATCAAGTGTGAGAATTCAGAAAAACACCCAACTCGAAGGAAATTTTCGCCAACGAAAAACGAATTTTGATCTCGATTGATTTCTTATCAATTATTGACCCCCGCGACCCGCGACAATAATTACGTCACTCGTGACGTCACAGGTACCAATTTACCTTTCGCTGAGAAGACGATGAAGGCAGCAGGTTTATCGAATCGGTTCCGAAAAAAAGGCCTCGGCAAAGGTAAAAATGACGTCGACGTGCCTTTACATCTGCTCACCTCGCCGTGGAAATTTTTTAATAACAATTCATTTTCGAATCTACGGACATTGTTCTTCCAGCGAACATCTGCGGGGTGAGTTTACTACTGATACCTGGTGACAGATGTTTGAACGAGATGTTACCAACGTGCTCCGGTAGGGTCGCTGGTATCGTGGCGTTTTTTCCTGTGCGGTGAGGTAGCCTTAGCGACGGCTTCGGCGGACCAACGAATTTAGTTTCTGTTAGATAAGCTCAGCGTTAAGGTTGTTGGTGGCGTGTTATGTTCGATTTTTTTTTATTAATATATGTCACATAATCGTAATAATTAACGATTCGCCGTGTCGGGTATAATTCGTTTTTTAAGCATGATATTTATTAATATATTATTTGCGGAATATTTACGGTAATTTTTCGCGTTCGAAGTGGCCATATTCGGTGTATGTGTGCTTTACCGGTATCCCTTGGTGAAATTTTTTTCAAAGTGGTGTTTTAGTGTTACTATACTTATGAAATATAAACAAATTGTATATTCGGTATTTTACCATACACGTGTTTGTTCAATATTTGTGCAGTGAATTCGTATGATTAACGAAAGTGGAAGCGTTCAAGTTGCTCGACGTATTTTGTGATCGTATCATCACGATGGTCTGGCGACAGACTTTAATATTTTGCACATTTTTGATCTCGTTCGTCAAAATACAACAGGTAAGAGATCGATGATCTATTCATTAGCTAAAAAAAAATCACCCACACACATCGATTCGTTCACCTTCTTCGATTCTGCATCCGCGAACAGTGTTCCTGAGATAACCGGGTCCTCGCCGGACATCATTTTCTCTCAAACCGGGTCCTCTAGTGTCAAACGAATCCTCCACACGATGAAAAGCATTGAAAAAAAATCATCGGTATCGTCAATTTGTAAATAATCGTACCAATTATAATTTGTCGGCGGGCCGGCTGCTTTAACGATACGACCGTTTGACACGCGAATTTCAAGTTATCGAGCAGCTAATCGGATGCACTTTATAAAGTTTCGACGTTAAAAATTTATTTCTTTTTTATTATTGTACTATACGGTTTTTTTTCCTTCCCGATCATCGCCGCAGCTACGAAAATGTACTCGATTCGAAGACACCACTTTGGAAATCTTTTCCTCGATTTTTTATTCGCTTTCGATACCATCGCCGGGTCTTTAATTGAGTTGGCTTTGTCGTTTAATTAGCTCGGTGCGTCGTATAAGGATGTTTATCCCATTTTCATTTTAATTACATTAATCCATAAACCAACGAGTTGGGATGAGTGGATTAATTAATTTTATCGTCGGGGTGAGGTTTTTTTGGAAATTCGGCGCAGTGCGCCGGCCAAAGACCTCCGTTGGCCGAATTTAACCTTCAAAGTGCTCTTTTTTCATCATTTTTTGGCAAACAATGTACCACAGTTAAAATAATCTTGCCCACATTGAATTCTATGTGTCTAGTGGACTCGTTAGATTCAAATCAACGTATCGCGTAAACAACCACGCGAGTTATGTTTATCGTCTGGGTCGTTTAAAAAGTTATGAGTAATTTGGTAAAGATTTTCCGACCATTTTTTTATTTTAAAGTTCGAGTGTTGTGTGGTCTCGATATTGATAAAAGTGTCGGGATCTGGGGTTTTGTTTAATCTAGGGTGTCTGTTTTTCTCACCGGCGAACTGGTTTCACCCTTTTTTTTTATTGCCTGGGTTAACTTTGGTCGTACGATGGTCTGATTTTATCGAACTTGTTGCCTGCCTTCTTATGTATTTTTATTCCACACAGGGCGTTCAAAATTACCCCTTTTTTTCAAATAGGGTACTAGGTTGGAAAAAATGCCTTAACCGGAGCTCACTTCGACTGTATCGAATTATATTATTGAATAGAAAATGTCACCGTGTTACGAGGTACCGAACTGAATGCATGAAAATTGCCTAATGGATTGATAACATGAATGATCGCGTGAAAAAACAAATTGTTTTATTGCTCAGATGTTTAATTAGACTATAGAATCGCGTATACTTCGGTATACCTATTTGAATTGTTAATTGCGATGATTTTTTTTCTCGATTGGGTCGCGTGTTTTTCAGCTTTGAGACCTTGAGAAGCTTTTGCGAATTTTTGTACGTTTGGGGTAAATAGATTGGTAGATGTGAGTTGATTTTTGAGGCGAATTTTACGACTCGAGTTGAATAATAATTTTTCTGCGAAGTGATGGTTTAAATTGGATGAAGTAATGTTTGGGACTGAGATATGTATGGTGGCTTCAATTGGTGATTTATGGTTGCCGAAAGTGTATTTTTGGATTATTTTTTCGGCCTACTGCGTGGATTTGGTTGTCACGTGGAGTGAGGGCGTTTTGCTGATAAGGCTTATTTTTTTGAATTGGTGTTTTTGTGTTTTATCTTATCGAAATGGTGATAATATTCGGCAATATTTCGACTATTTTGATAATTTTTGGTCTGAAAAAAATTAAAGTGTAAAATTTTTTCAGTGTTTATTTTTTTTGCTTTAACAGTGTTTTAGATTTTAACATGTTACTAGTGCATTTGAATAAAAAAATGGTCAAAATTTATAATAATTTTGTCGTTTGATAACACTTATCAAATTAAAGCCTTTATTTTATTAGATTTGATAAATCAATTTGCTTCTTGCTTCTGGTGTTTTGAAACAACAAAATCAAAGAATTGTGTAAATCTAAGTGAAATGTGTTTATTTTGAATGGTGTATTTTTTGATTTTGGTGTGTAAATTCTTGAAAAAAAAAATCAGATTAGCTGGTCTGAAAGTATGAATTTTCAGCCTATTGATATATTCAGGAGGTACCTGATGGAAGTTGGCTGAGTGATTTTCTGAGAATGTAAATTGTTTGAGGCTCCTGCAATTTTGAATTATAAATCAAAAAATATTTCTTTTTTGGAAAATTTGTTAAATTTTTACATTTTGGGCGAGGAAAATTGTTGAAAATGTTCTCTCTGGGTCTCCCTTTTCAGTTCTTCTTCATTTTCTGCTCATAATATCAATTTCGATTCTGAGCCTCATCAAGATAGACTTTTCAACTTTCTGTTTTTCTAAATTTTTTAAATATTTTTTTATATTTCAGTTGATTAACTCAGCTAATATTCCTGCTGATCAAGTCTGGAATTAATTTATGCATTTGACAGCAGAAATTATAAATCAACTCATCAACCCGTTTTTTAAAAAATTCTCCTCGAAAATAAACTCTGTTACAGTTTATTTTTTCGCCTTACTTTTTCATTTTTTGAACTTGTGTTTTATTTGGATGAACTAGGTACACTCATGAAGTAAAATTAATTGATATTTGATTTTTAATTTGAGAAGACCACGTGATTCATAAATGCTATTTTTACAAATTTTACTTCAAAAAAGGATCAAAATTGAAAAAAATTGTCAAAATTTAAAATTTTCTAAATTTGATTCATTTACGTATGACAACCAATTTTCTAACCCTAAAAGCCATATTACGAATGAAATCTTTTAATTCTTCTAAAAATTTCACGTTTCAGGGATTCAACCCTTAAAATAATGAGTTACCTATGAAAGAATGATATTACAATAATTGAAATTAAAAATCAATCTTATGTGAGATTTCATACATTGTTAGCCTCATTTATTTTTTACTAATGGAAATCATTTTTTTTTAAAGTTGAAAGGTTCATGAGCTGATCAGCTGTGGTTGTGGAAGGGGGAGGGGAGGAGAATTACTCGAATTAAAGTAGAAATTATTGTTTATTGAAATAATATTTCAGTTGTGAATTTTTGGATAAAAATCTGATTATATAATTTTGATCATCCGTTCCCCTCTTCTGTAGTTTTCTCACGAGTACCAAAGTACCAAAAAAATGAAGATACAAATTTCGAAAAAAATTCCAAAAAATACAAAATTTTGGTAAAATTTTATCAGGAAAAATAATTGCTTCTATGGTGGTTTTGATTATTTTTTGGTAGATTCTATTGATTATTTTTTCAGCCTTTTTTGATCTGTATATTTTTGATGCTTTTTGAAGATTTCCCTAACTGATTTAATTCCAGGAAAGTTCGAAAAATGTACCTATGAGTTTTCATAGTTTTTAATTTCAGTGCAAATACTTGCTCCTACCCCCTTAGAAATTATTTTTATTCAACTTAAAATGCCTGGTACTCACAACTCCTTCGATTTTCCTCAAATTTTTCAACGGATTGATTGAACATTTTTATTTTAAGATTGATAAAACTTTAATTTTATTCAAAAATCTGTTTTTGTTGTTGAAAAAGAAAAAAATTTCGAGTGTTTTGAATTTTTAAAAGAAATTTGCTTCATAATGTTTTTTGTTAATTTTTAAAATCATCTGAGGAGTTTTTTGTTTTCGAAAGGTAAATTATTCGACAATATTTGTAAAATGTTGTGCATCGTGAGCCTTATTATTTTCTGTTTTCCAGCCTGAAAATGAGTTCAAAAATATTATTTTTTTGTCGTTGGAGGACTAAACAATGTGAACTTGTGATATCACTAAGTAATATAATTGAAAAATTCGTGACCTGATAAGCAGTGTGTGTGGGGAAGGGGGCGGAGAAAATTTTTCAATCTAAAACCTTCAATTGTCTGATCAATGTAAACATTTTCAATTTAAATCTTTTTTTTTCAGTCGTGAATTTTTGAATACAATTGGTTTTAAAATTTTGACCCTCCCTCTTCCCTCGCCAATTGATCAGATTGATCTCCAAAATATTCATTTTCAATTTGATTTGCCCAATTCCTCACAATTTTTACTGATCTTCTGTTTGAACTCGAATGAACTTCAGATAATTCTAATTCAACCATATCTTTTTCTAAAACCAAAATTTCGAGGATATTTTCAAATTATTTTTTTAGAATTTCGCTTAATTTAGCTCCGTCGTCAACATTTTTCAAACCTCCGCGTCTGTTTTCCGCACTCAACCGCGTCACCGAATCCAACACCTGTTTACAATAATTCGCTTCAACTTCGAAATTTTTTTTTGGCTCATCGGCGTAAAATCAGACCGCATCGGTGACACCGCAGCTACACGCGGAGCCGCGACACACTCGATACACTCCACACACGACGACTTGTAGGTAAATAGGGCATTCGCGATTATTTCACGCGGCGCGAGATAATACGTGCGGCGGCGACGCGACCGAGAAATTGGGCGTGAAATACGCTCGGTCGCCTCGGCGTCGTCGAAATTCTACGACACCCTAAATTCAAAGAACGCATTACAAAGTATGCAGCAGTCATAGACGACGTCGCAAAGTAGCCAAAAAAAACTCGTGCCCGTAAAATTCGCCCACCAAATGGACTGCGAACAGAGCAAATTCATCGCCGATTATCGCGATCGTAATTAAAACGAGCCAAAGATGTCATACTTTATGCTCGTACGTCCCTCTCGAGCAAAAAAAAAATTACCTCGGATGTAAAAATAGTTACTTGTACCTTTACTTTTCGTATGTGAATAAAATACCGATGCATGTCGACCAAGAATGCGTAGGTGGGTAAATCTTGCTGCTCGATTAGAGACGACAGCACGAAGTCGCGACATTTTTTCACACCGATGAAGTTTTTTTTTCTACGTGAACGAGTTAGAAATGTACACGTAGTAGGATTCGTGCAATTGAAAAAAATTAATTTATGGTTAGGCCTTAGGCCGAGCAAAGTAGAAACGTCGAGTTGAGGTAGCAAATTCGTCTTTTTGTTCCATTTCCACCCTTACTCTTTGAGTTCTCCTAGTAGCTGGTATTTTTTATATTTTCGCGTCAGTCTTTCACTAGGCTATTGTCTTTCTCCGGCTTAGAATAGAAAGAAAGATATCTCGATGGATCGGCGGACCCTTCAGGGAGAGTATGGCCCTCCTCGTGTGATGTAAGCCTCGGTTGTTTGAAAATTTCATGCATAACAATACTCGGGGCACGAGGGGTAGTTTTTTCAGCCGATTCGAATACCAACGGTGGAGCTGGCTGATGGCATCCGTTATTCGAGGTGCCTCTGTAAAGGAGCCTTTTAGTATTCGAGCCATTGTCTAGGCCAAGGTAGTTTAATTTATTGCGAGATGTCTCCATTGTGCATCGATGGGGATCTCAGTTGTCCGGAGACACTGGCTGAGTGATGCCAGTAGCCGAGACGAATAAGGTGTAATAAAAACGACGACCTTTTCTATTCTTTCGAAACTTTTTTTCTCTCGAACTCGCCTTTTGTCAGCTCCGTTGATCGAAAATACGCTCGATTATTCGGCATTTCGTGGAATTTCTAGCTGCAGTGTCGCTGTCAAGGTCTCTCCTCCCTTTACCCCGGCCAAATAAGCCGGAAGGTCATAAAAACCGATGACGATTTATTGGGGCGGAAAAATGCCTCTACGAGGAAGCCAGAAGAAAGTTGCATTGCTCTTGAAAAGAAAAAAAGCTAGCGACGGATATGGATGTTGGCCAATTTGTAAGAGGGCCGGGGTCGTTTGAACCATGCGCCGAGACTGGCATCGTTCAAAATGAGAATGTCAAGGTGTATATTTCACGTACGCCAGACGTACAGAGAGAGATTTAGCATTGTATACGAATTTCGAGTGGATTTTTTATTTTTCCTGCTCGTCTTTTTTCCCCCTTCCTTCGATGACGACACGATGCTTTCATTTGTTCTGCAGAGAGAATTTTCGCGCCATCGTGAAATTATACACGTACTAATTAAGATCTCAGATACGTTCTCGTATTGTTTGCGCGAATCCACCGCAGAAGGAGGGGTAAGGGGGGAAGTGAAGAAGGAATCGAATCGCCGTGTGTACTCGTAATATAATAATTAATTAATTTTTATATCGTATACGTCGCGGCTGCTGCGGCGTCGGCGGTAGTTATAAATGTATGTGTATTATGGCAGTTTTGAAAAGTTGTATATCTGGTTTTTTACAGGTGGTTTGCTCCGGGGTATTTGAACTTCGTTTAAAGTCTTTTATTAACGAGAATGGCAAAGACAGCCTAGGGCAGTGTTGCAGCGGCGAACGGACGGGCGTACGTTGCGTCGGGACGTGCCGTACGCGGTTCAGAGTCTGCCTGAAACATTTTCAGCAGAAAATCGACGTTACGTCGTCGTGCACCTTCGGAGACGTCATGACCCCGGTGCTGGGCGACAATAATGTCCATCTGAACGACGGAACGCTGGATATTCCCGGATTCACCAACCCCATCCGGTTCCCGTTTGATTTCTCGTGGCCGGTGAGTACGATACCATTGATAATGTAATTAGTGAAATTGGTCAATTTTTGAGAAAGAAGTGTATTTTATGGACCATCGTGTAGACGTAAACGAGGATGCGGTGTTTGGCAACGATATTCCCTTTTTTTTTCTTCTTTTTTTCGTTCTTATTCTTATTTTCTCTGGGTATGTGCGAGTAAATGCGAGTATCGTACACGTCGTATGTATTTATGGACGGAACTGGAGTTATTTTTGAACTGTCATAATCGCGGCTCGGGCGTCGCGTCTGTATTGTTGTTATTAGTGGTTTGGTTTACGATAAGTATGTACATTATACATACATCGTATATAGAAAGGTATTTTCGTATGAATGGCGAAGTAAAAGGGGTATAGGAATTGTGCGAGCTATGCTGAATGTCTCGTATAATTTAATGTATGTAGGCATAGATTTCGTCTATGGTTGGGTCCCAGATAGCTTTTCTGAATTGATTTTTGTTGATTTAAAGGCGAAAATTTTCAATGTGGTAAAAATCGTAGTAGCCAAGATCACCCCCCCCCCCTCCGCCTCCAAAAAAAGGTGAAAAATTGAGCCTATTTTCAAATATTTTGAAATTGTGTTTGAACTGATTGAAATCCATTTTTTTTGGTCTCTCAAGAATACGAAAATGAAGTGAAATCTAAAAGTTTCATCATTTATGAGGGAAAGTGAAGGAAATTGGTTCAAAATTGAGATTCAAGCCTGAAATTTTCATTGAAAAATTGCTTTTGATGACCTAAAAAAATTGAAAATTGACCTGTTATTTTCTCCTTAAACCGGTTTTTCTTGGTACCTATGGAAGAGAAGAGCAAATTTTTGAAAAGAAATCATGCAGTTTAAAAATGTTGGTCAAAATAGGCACCCTTTCTTCCAAATTTTGAAAATCTATGAATGAAATTCATAATGTGTACTTCTAGATTATGAAAATGAAGCGGGGAGAAGGGAAGGAAAATCGGCTCAAAATTGAAATAGGACTAAAATTTGCGTCACAAAATTTGAGAAATTGAGTACCTGTATCCTGAAATATTTTGAAGCTGTAATTTGTCCTCCAAGAATACGAAAATGAAAGGAAATTTCTAAAATTTGGCGTTTTGGGGGGAGGGGAGGGGGGAGGGATTAATTTAAAATTGAAACTCGGGGCTGAAATTCTCATCACAACGTTGAAAAATTGAGCATATCTTCGAATTTTATTGAAAGTGTGTTTGGGGCAAGTCGTATCCAATTTTAAGCTCATTGGTTCAAAGAGATATGGAAACAGAAATCGCACTTTTTGAGGCCCGGACTGAAGTTCTCAGCAAGTGGCACTGTCCAAAATTGACAAAAAACAAGTTTTTTCCCAAAATGTCTCCACTTTAAAATCTCGTGGCTCAGTAATCAAGCTCTTAATTAACATTATTAGAAAATTGAATTGAATAAGGGTCTTGAAAATTGTAAAAAATTGTGTAAAATTTGGTCAAAATGTATAAAAATTCTCAAATCGCAAGAAATAGTGATCTTTTTGAAAAATTTTGGTCAATTTTGTCAGTAAAAAAAAACAATTTTTTGAATTTATGACATTTTTAAACTTTAAAAAAAAAATATTTAGCATGTTTTATTGGTGTTTTAAAATTTGCTGCATCATTTTCTACGGTTTCATGTAAAATTGGAACGTAGGTAACTGTTTTTGACAAAAATGAAAAGAAATCTAAAATTTATTAACTCTGGGAAGGAGGGGAGGGGGAATTGATTCAAAATTGAGGCCTCAGGACTGAAATTTTCATTATCAGTTTTATATGAGTGTTTGATTGGTACTTCTTTTTGGCCAAAATCTGAAAATTTGACCCTCTTCTTTACCTCACATCAATTTGCAGTGTTGTGAAAATAGGTTTTTTTCTAGTTTTGAAGGAAAAACAAGGTATTTTAGAAGGAAAATATATTGTAAAACATTCTGGTCAAACCTCCCTCCAAAGCTTGAAAAATGTATCAAATTTTGGAATATTTCTAGCCTATTGAAATTCAATTTGGAATGATCGAAATCCATTAATTGACTCTTTGAAAATACGAAAATACAGGAAAATTCACTACAATTAGGTCATTCTAGCGAAGAAGGGCAGGGTAATTAATTCTAATCCCGATTCCAGGGTTCTGATTGAAATTACAGGACTAAAATTTCTATCAAGTTCAATTTTATGACTATTTAATTTATTCTGCTTTTTGACCACTGTAATTTAATCAAAAATTGACTTCTCCTCTCCCCCTCTTCCCTTTCTCAGATCAGAATTCATGGTTTGTGAAATTGAAAAATAGTCTTTCCAAATCTAGAAAAGAAAAGGGTACTTTTTTGGAAGAAAATTATACCATTAAAAAAAATTTGGTTGAATTAATCTTCTCTTTAAAGTTTGAGAAATTGAGCATATCTCTCGAATAGTTCGAAATTGCGTTTGAAGTGAATGAAATCCATTATTCACCTTTTGAGATTACAAAAATGAAGAAAAATTCTCCAAAATTGAATCATTCTAAGGAAGAGGAGCGGGAGAGAAATGGATCTAAAATTAAATTTTTAGGATTGAGGTTTTCTCCACATTTAACGAGTTCACTTCGTGTTAAACCACACAACCGCAATTGAAACCCCAACAAATATGTACTACACGCGAATAATAACATAAAAATGACGGCATATGGACTTGATAAATGCTCTCGCTGCTGCCACTCCGACGACAGCATCAGCATCCTTACACAGGCGAGAAAAATCAAATCCCTTAAGTGGCGCTGGTCGAATTTATAATACAGCAAGGCGTCACTGGTGGCCAAATGGCGATGGCGGCTTCACTCGCGGAAATCTCTTCCATTCGCCACATGTTGCGGCCCAAAAGCCAACGAACCGATCTACCCTTCTCGCTGCACCTCCATCCCATCATCCTTGTCGCCTTTTACATAATCGCGAAGGTACTTCTTTTCATTATACAGATGGCATCTAGAGGCAACTCAGATGAAGTGAGGGATCGACTCATCGCATCACATTGCGAAGAAATGTTCGCAAATGGTTTTGATATCGTTGTACGAGCCTACATCGTCAGCAGTATCGTAGGGATACCGAAGCGTAACTTTTTTTCGGAGAAGGGAGTGCTCGAGGGGTTCCTTTTTATGGGCACTGTTGCTAGTTGAATGTATCCCTTTGTTTATATGTGATGTGGTGGTTATTGCGGTGTCGTGAAATGACGATGTGTCACCCGAGGTGGGTTTTTTAATTGATATGATGGGTTTGAATTGCAAATTTCAACTTGAAGGCGTAAAAAGAGCTTCAGATTGGGGGTGGATTTTGGAAGTGTGAATTTTTTCGTGCTAGATTCTTTAGGTCGTTGTACTTGTAAATGAAAATTGAATTTTTTTTCGTATTTTCACCCTCTGCCTTTTCTCCTTCTATCTTATCAGTTGAAGAAATTGATGAGATTCTGTCTGAAAAGTTTCCAAAATTGCATGAATTGAGCTCTTTTTTAGAATTTTTTTGGAATAAATAGTGATGGGGTGGGGGACGATGGAGAAATGTTGAAATTGACAGGTAAAATTTATAATCGTTCTATTTTTTATTAAATTCTCAATTTTTTGCCAAATTTTTGAAATTATTGAAAAATTGGAGGAAATGGGCTCGTTTCCAAATCATCTTTGGATTAAATTCTGATTTTTGAAATTTTCCAATTTTGGACGACAAATTTCGAAATCTTCCGAAATTTTTGGCAAAATTTTCACATTATTGTGAAATCGGAGGAGGCTCATCCCAAATCATCTTCTTTGGATTAAATTCTGATTTTTGAAATTTGCCAATTTTAGACGACAAATTTCAAAATCTTCCGAAATTTTTGCCAAATTTTTCAAATTATTGAGAAATCGAGCTCATTCCAAATCATCTTCTTTTGATTAAATTCTGATTTTTGAAATCTGCCAATTTTGGACGATAAATTTCGAAATCTTCCGAAAAATCATCGAAAATCTCAAAAAAATATGTGTTCGGATCCCACATCTCACTCCCCCCTCCCTCTATGAACTTTCTTTCGAAATTTCACGCCTGTATTTCTAAATTCCAAACAGACTCGAAGTTATGCGTGAAATAATCCTTACTCGTACGAAGATTTTCGAAGAATTCTCGTCTACATCTCGATCGGAAGAAATTACGACGATGGCGAAATTGAGGCAATGATAAGAAGTGTGCCGCTGTGCCTGTGCAGGCGACTGCGACTGTGAGACAAGTGAAATGAAGGCACACGAAGAGAAGAGACATAATAAATTATCAGATGAAACATTGGTATTATAATATTTACGAGTATTATATGCTCGTCGGTGTGTGTCTGTGTGCTCGACTCGTACTATACGTAAACATATACATAAATTTACGCTCGGTCGATATTCCATTTTATATGTATAGGTATATTTTTTATGTATGCCAGATATGTAGGTTTTTTTTTCACCACGAAAGAGACAGCGAGGTGGAGAGAGAAAGTCGCCCGGGTATCTGCGTGAATTTTTCGAATTTCGATTAATTCACTCGTATATAGCGGTACGTCGAGTATACATAGTAAAATAGTCGACTCTCTGTCATATATGTGGATATAGTTTACATATACCCATAATTGATAAACTGTCCGCCTGTATCAGCCCGTATATGTGAGCAGGAATTTATCGTGAGCTAGATGCGAAGCTGATGGTGGCACTTTGAGCGTTCGCAGGTCGCGTTTTTTTATACCGAATGAGCAGGTGCTCTTTGGCTGAGATTGGGGGTCTCTCGATGACACGGCAAGGATAGATAGTAGTGCCTGGTAGCGACGTTATGGGTTTAATGGGACGACGTCGGCCTTCGATTGCGAGTACGCGGGAGTATGGTTTTTGGGCCCAATAAGCGACGCCGCCGTGAAACGAAGTAATGAAAAATGGATAAACGAGCCGAAGTCGGAGTCGGCGAGGCAAAAGGGTAGACCTATTTTTCACGTGATTTAGTGGTAGAGTGACGATATGCATTGCATGGTGCGGTATTCGAAAAACGGAAGAGGCACTCGTGCACGAAATCGTTTCTTTTTTCTGTCTCTCTCTAGATACCTTGGGCTTCTGCAGGTACTCTATTGTAGTTTATATGACGTATATTTCTGTGTAATTGTATTGGTATATGGTCTTGTATAATATGAAGGTACATGATGGTATTAAAATTTAGTATAGGTACCTAATGGTTATATAAATTGTCGATATGTAAAAATGTAGTGCAGGTCGTAATAATGTGAATGCGGAAAGTCACCAACTGAGAAGATGAATATTTTAAGTTGGATACGAGAAAGTGTTTTTTTTTTTAGCTCGTGAGAGAACTGTTCGAAGCCGATCGTGGGTTAGTGGGATTGTACCAGGTGTAAGTGGATTAGAAGAGTATGGTGAAATAATGAAAATTTTCAATTTATGAGGTTCTTTTTTCAGTTTTTGGTCAATTTCTGAAAATTTTGTGGAGAAAGGGTGTTCTTTCATTCTGAATCAGTGAAAAGTCACTGATAAATAGTCAGAATTGCAGCACAGAAAAAATCAGTGAAATTCATTGATTTTTATCGATTTTTTGCTGATTTTTCAAACATTTTCACTGATTTGTCAGCAAATTTCATGAATTTTATTGACTTTTCAGTGAATTTTCACTGATTTTCCAGTGATTTTTCTCACAGATTTGTTTTCAGTAAAAAAAATTCACTGATTTTCTCCTGTGCTGCAATTCTGACTGTTTCTCAGAGACTTTCGATAATTTTCACTGATTTATATTTAAGAGAGTGTATTGGCGAAGAATTTAATTTCAAAATTTTCGAAATATTGAGGTAGGAGGTCGAAAAGTTGATTGTTGATTAATTTCGAGATATTTTAACTGATCGAATATTGTTTCCACTCTCTCATTTTGAATCAGTGAAAAATCACTGATAAACAGTTGGAATTGCAGCACTGGAAAAATCAGTGAAACTCACTGATTTTCAGTGATTTTTCACTAATTATTCAAAGAATTTTACAGATTTTTCAGTGAATTTCATAAATATCACTGAATTTTCACTGACTTGCCTTCAGTGAAAAAATTTTCATTGATTTATTACTGTGCTGCAATTCTGACTGTTTTTCAGTGATTTTTGATAAATTTCACTGATTCAGAAATGAGAGAGCAGTTACTCTGGAACCTCAGGAAATTTTTGTATGGTTTCAGTAAGTTGATAATTTCTTTAAAATTGGGTAAAATCGACTTGGGCTTCTGAAAGCTTAAAAGAAATCATAACATTGCATACAAAACCAATTTCATGTGTTTTCCAGTTATCCTTCAGCCTCCAGTAAATTTTCGAATTTTTTCTGTATGGCTTTAATTTTTTCTAACTGGTTGAAATCAATTTGGGCTACGGAAATTTTAGGTGAAGTCATGATATTGATGCATGTAAAATCAGTTTTATAAGTTTTTAAAGTATTCTGGAGACTCCAGAAAATTTTTGAAGCATTTTGAACTTCTTCGAAATTTGTTGAAATCGACTCCTCAAGTTCAAAAAATAATACTTGGATCGATTTATCGTATTCCAAATTTGTTAAAATGTTTTCAGCTGATCTGGAGCCTCCGAGAAAATGTTGTAATTTTTTGAATTTGTCTGAAACGTGTGGAAATTGACTCAAGATCTTGAAATTTCGATCTGTGATAATTTATGATCTACCAAACAAATTTAATATGATTTTTCAGACGTTCTGGAGCCTACAAAAATTTTTAAAAATTTTTCAATTTCTTCGTAATTTTTTTCAAATTAGTTGGGTTTGACTCGAACTTTTAAAATTTTAGGTGTCATGAATTTTCCTACAAAATTGATTTTTTTCATTATTTTTTAATTGTTCTGGAGTCTCCAGCAAATTTTTGGAAATTTTGCAATAATTGAACTCGTTTGATATGGGTTAAAATCGACTTAAATTGTCAAAATTTTGATCCGAATGAATATGTTGTATCTAAGATCGGTTAAATATAATTTCTCAAGCGTTCTGGAGACTCCAGCGAGTTTTAGAAATTTCTCCAGTGTATTTTGAATTTATGAAAAACAGAATAAAATGAATTTGAGGTATTGAAATTTCAATTAGGATTGAAAAATGCTGTTCAAACCAATTTTACGGAGTTCTAGTCGTTCTGGAGCCTCCAACGAATTTTTAAAAATTTTCCAGTGCATTTCCACTTGAAAAAATCGAATGAAATTAATGTGCAAAAATTCTTAATTTGATCAAGGAAAAAATTAAATAGAGCAGATTTTAAGTGTGGAAATTTCAATTGGAGTCGAGAATAAGTTTTCTGAACCAATTTTTATAAGTTTTCTGGTCGTTCTGGAGCTTCCAGAGAATTTTTGAAATTTCTCCATTGAATTTTTGATGTCTTAAAAAATGGAACAGAGCAGATTTCAGGTGTGGAAATTTCAATTGGAGTCCAGATGAAATTTTCTGAACCAATTTTTACAAGTTTTCGGGTCGTTTTGGAGCCTCCGGAGAATTTTTGAAATTTCTCCAGTAAATTTTTGATGTCTTAAAAAAATTTAATAGGCCAGATTTCAGGTGTGAAAATTTCAATTGGAGTCAAGAAAAAATTTTCTGAACAAATTTGAAATTTTTATAAGTTTTCTGGTCGTTCTGGAGCTTCCAGAGAATTTTTGAAATTTCTCCATTGAATTTTTGATGTCTTAAAAAATGAAACAGAGCAGATTTCAGGTGTGGAAATTTCAATTGAAGTCGAGATGAAGTTTTCTAAACCAATTTTTACAAGTTTTCTGGTCGTTCTGGAGCCTCCAGTGAACTTTTGAAATTTCTCCAGTACATTTTGACGTTATAGAAATGAAATTGAAAGGAATTGAGGTGTTGAAATTGTGATTTAAATCAAGATGTAGATGCTTAACCAATTTTATAAGTTGACCCGGAAGCCCCAGAAATTTTTCGATATTTTTTCCTGACTTGGACATTTTTAACTCTTTCGAAGTGGATTAAAGTGATTTCGAGGTTTTTTTTCAATAGTCAGGGTGTTGGATTCTAATTCGATTCAATTTTTTTTCGTAATTTTGGAGCCTCTAGATCATTTTTCGTACCTTTCCAGTGATTTCGAATCTTTCCCAAACGAATAGAAATTATGTTTCGCAGCTTAAATTTTGCTCCTTTGGCCATGATGAGTTCTTCAATCGATTTCATGTGCTATTAATCTCAAATTATCAAACATCAACATTAAAAGTCATTTTTTTTCGAAAATAATTCTCATATTTGTGGAATAAATGAAGCTGGAGAATTTATTTTCCAAAAATTGCAATATTGTCTCACTTTTTTAGAGGCTGAGACGAGGGGAAGGGGGAGGTGGCATGATCGGTTTTGACGAATTAATTTTAAATCGTGGTGCATTGAAGACAGCTCTAGTCAATTTTGAAAATCGTTGGGAAAATTTCATTGTATATTCGTCATTTTTTTCAAAATATCATAGACGACGTCACGTCAATCCTAAGGTACCATTATGATTTATGCAATCGTCGAGCCTTCGCATTATAAACTTCCGCAAATATTTTTCCCACACCAAGCTCCACGAGTCGTATAAAACTTGCACATAATGTAGGCAGTATCGTCGTCATCGTCGTGTGCATTTTTTATGACGTATCGTCGCATAGGTCTATCGATATGGTGTCTCAGCTCAGCCATAGGAGAACGGTCTTACATTAAATGTATATCTAATGTCGTAACGACCATATATTTGCGCGACGACAACGACAAGGGCAAATTACGACAACGATCAGCTACCGTGATCACACGACGATGATAAATAACCGGGAAAATGCATACGAGTACCTGGCGTATAGGTCTCCGGGTATACTTTTCTGTTATGTATTGACGAACAACTATACGGTTCGATTGTTATAATTGCAGATTATATGCGAGTGCATAAGGTCGACCTTTATATGCATTGTATTGTTTGATGCGTCGACACACAGACTCTGTTGTCGGTGGCAAATATGGGTGACATGTGAGAAAGATTAATTTTGCATATAAATCATGCGTAAGTACGACGATGGCAGCATCCGTATGGTATATTTATATACCTACCTTATAAGAAATCTACGCTATACCTATCGAATAGCTCATCTGTGTTCGAGCCTAGATTCATATTATGTACATACGCATATCCAATATACTACTTCAATCCACACGCGGTACACGCAGCACGCACATACCGCTTTATGATCTCGACTTCCTGTTTCCTTTGCTTCTCTTCTTCTTTTTTTCGGTGGTCGGCGCGCAACAGCGTCCGGTACTCGAGATAACGAACGTGTACCGAGAGGCGCCTCGCCGTTCATCTTTCGGCATACAAGATGGAAATATTGATGGTGTTTTGGCTGGTCGTCGTCGGATCGTCGGTTTATTGTGACGTGTGCCATATGGTGAATTACCAGCTACATTATCTTCCACATACTCGAATCGCGAATCCCCTTTGGTCAAACTGGGTATCGCTAAATGGTACCTACGGTCATCAGGAAGTTGACATGTGTAATATAAGTGCTGCTTTGGTGAATTTTTGAAGGATAACCTCGTTTGGTGTACGCTATCGGTGGCAATAACAACGAGACTGTAATTAAAGTGTCGTTTTCAGTGTGTACCTGTCTTATGGTTACGTTTTTTGCCGTATTTATATCCCTGACGGAAGAATATGACGTCAGAATGTTTGTAAATATTAATTTTGATGATTTTTTTGGAGGGGTGAAGAGGATTTAGAGATAGGCGAGATATGGAAGAGTTTTCTGGAGCTGAATTAGTCTGTAGTGAGGAGGGTTTGAGGAGAATGACCTTAAGAGGTGATGACCTTGTGGTATGAGCATTCAGAGTGTAATTAGGATTGGTGATGTATGGATTTGAAACCAAGGAGGGGGAGAGGGGAAAGAGGGGAAAAGGAAATGGATAGAAAAGTTCCTCAAATTTACTCAGCAAGCCCAGTCCTCTCTCTTCGTCTCTTACAGTCTTTGAAAATAGAAAACAAGACCTTTCCTGATTCTGCTGCTTATATAAAATACGTATTTTAGAGTTGCCAGGTCGAAAAATTTACATTTTTTCTTGAAATGAATTCAGAAATGGTCCATTGAACTTTGGAATTTCATTTGCCTTTTTTTTAGACCTTTTTTTTTGCTGTGGGCTTCTTTTTCCAGAATTTTTATCTAACTAAATGCACCATTTTATTCGATTTTTCTAATTTTTGTGAAATTTTCCAATTTTTGGATTCCCAATTCTGAAAGGAAACCTTACAGGCATCATAGCGGGTTACTTTTTTTAGGGTGTTTGTCACTTTTGGTTACTTTTTACGTCTAAAAGTTCACTTTGGTTACTTTTTTCCCCTCATAAGTCACTTTTTCTTTGCACTTCCAGGCAAAAATTCAAATTTTCACGTAGAAATTGCTATTTTTCAAAATTCTTCAAGGAAAAAATAAAAAATTGATTTTTGCTAGTTTGTTTGTTTTTTGACCGAAGGAATTTAATAAATGAAATTATTCATGTCTTTTCAGTTGATTTATATTCGAAATGTTTACAGAAAACTACAAAAAATCCCCCCCCCCCCGAAAACTAAAAAATTGAATTTTTGGTTACTTTTGATTACTTTTTGGTCATTTTTTGGTCACTTTTTGCTCAAAAAAAGTTTGCTGAAAGTTACTTTTTTCTTCAAAAATTTCGCTATGATGCCTGAAAACACATTTTCTCCGTTGCGGAACAGGGAAAAGAGGGAAAGAGAAATGGAATGGATAGTTCCTCAAAATCACTCATATAGTAGTTCAGTGCTCTGTTTTTCTTTCTCGAAGCCTCTGATGATATTTGACAGGATTTTTCTGACTAATTGAGATGTTCAATTCCAACATTTTCAACCTCCCAGGTCCAAAAATTAGAATTTTTTCTCGAAGTAAATTCGAAAAGGTTTTTTGAACTTGAGAATTCCATCTTCTTCGTATTTGAGAAACTTTTTTGCTGTGCTCTCCTTTTTTCAGAATTTTTAATCTAATTAAATGCTCAATTTTTTTTACAATTTTTGCGATTTTTTTTCAATTTTTGGATACTCAATTTTGAAAAGAATTATCCCCTTTCCCCCGAGGCCAAAAAGGGGAAAAAGGAGAAAGGAATTAGAATAAAAAGTTTCTCAAATTTATTTATTCGACATTCCAGTGCTCTGTTTTTGTTTCTCAAAGCCACTGAGAATATTGGACAGAATTTTTCTGATGAATTAAGGCGTTTAAAGTTCAACATTTTCAACTCTCCAGGTCAAAAAATGGGCAGTTTTTCTCGAAATGAATTCGAAAATGGCGTTTTGAACTTAAAATTCCATCTGCCTCGTTTTTGAGACGCTTTTTTACTGAGATCTCCTTTTTCAGAATTTTTAATCTGATTCAATGCCCCATTTCTGTACAATTTTTTGTAATTTTTTCAATTTTTGGATACTCAATTTTAAAAGAGAAATGTCCTTTTTCCCCTGCAACCAAAGAGGGGAAAGAGGAGAGAAAAAATAGGATGAAAAGTTCTTCAAATTCACTCAGCAAGTCTAATGCTCTCCCTTCGCCTCTCGAAGTCTCTGAGGATATTGGACAAGAGCTCTCAGATTAATCGAGTTGTTCGTGTCCAACATTTTCAAGCTACTAGGCCGAAAATTGACGTTTTTTCTCGAAATAGTTCGAAAAAAGTGTCTCAAGATTGAGAATTTCATCTTCTTTCTTTTTTGAGACCTTTTAATGTGCCCTCCTTTTCCACAATTTTTAATCTGATTCAGTGCTCCAATTTTATCCAATTTTTTCTAATTTTTGCAAATTTTCTCAATTTTTTGCAAATTTTCTCAATTTTTTGATACCTAATTTTGAGAGAAGACCGCCCTCCCTCCCCTCCCACCTTCTTCTATTTCAATTTCCGAATTTTAACACATTTCGAAACAATTCGAAAGGTTCAACGAAGCAATAAAACGAAGTAGAAATTTCAAACTACACACTTTATACGTACATTGTACTCGTACCGAACGGAAATTCGACCACTTTTTATGGCAATAAAACGAGCACGAGAAGCTCTCGAAGCGAACAAAATGCATAGGTCTCAGCAATAAGTAAACTTCGTACATCGTACGGCCGAAAAGAAGAAAAAAAGCGCAATAGCTCGCTCGTACTTACCAGGCGCGGGTCGCGGGGGAGGGGAAACTATACGATACACCTAGAAATACTGCGTTCGGGCTGAGAATCGAGTCACAGGACAGGGAAACCTGGCGGTAAGACGGAAAAACGCACCGTGTAAAAATACAATATTCAATTCGGCAGGCCTCGGCTCAAGCGTAACGTAGTGATTCCCAATTATCGTCCAGTTTCGGTAGCGAATCGAGCTAAAATAATAAAATCGCGGATCCGAAAGCTTAGAGACGTCTTACTGGAAAAAAGTCTCCTCCAGGGGTCAAAAAAAATCCCCAAAGGGTCCTTCGATTGGATTCAAAATACAAAATTAATAATAATTTAGAACCCTGGGTATCGAAATGTGCCACATTTCGATTAAATTTCGCGTACCTCCATTTTTGGGAACCATTGGTGAAAAAATATAGTGTGAAGTCTAGCTTGGTCAACGGATTCGTGAGAAATCTCACACAACCGCTAATTGTTGTGCCGGTCGGCAGGTGGTGGCTTTGGTGTGTATGTGTGCGACGTAACACAGCGAAAGCCGAAGAGCTGACGATGATGATGATGATGATGAGACGAACAGGCGCGCAGCACAACCATCGAGAAAAACGAGCTTGTCCAAAAAATAAAAAGAGTTATTGAAGCCGTGTAATATACGAGTATCTCGTAAAAATAACAGACTTACGAGATGACCGCGGTTTATTTAGAAGTGTACTATAGATACCGCCTAGACCCCCTTTTTTCTCTCTCTACAGAGTTAATAAATGTATCTCGTGCGTTCTTCCGATTTTTTCTTACTAACAGAATTTATCCGCTTATATTAAGTCATTTATTTGGCGCAGGTACATGTTTGCTGCGGTATATCTTATTGTTGTAGGTAGGGTTTTTTTTTTACGAGGTACTAATCTTTCTTCTAGTTTTTTATTCTTCTGCGAAGAAGAGACGAATTTGTCGATCGTAAATTTGGCAAACGAATAGAGCTCGCTTCCGGATTCGCACGTTGTGATTTTTTTTCCTCTCACAATCGTTCCATTTTTTAGAGTTTTTTTTTTCGATGCAGTTGCTTCAGTGCAGTACAATTGTATGTAGGTATCAGGGACGACGAGGACCGTTGGAGTACCTACGATAAAATGTTATTTTTTGTCTGTTGAGGCTGTTCTAACGATCCTTTGAACTGGCGAGTTGACATGTAAACGCGTCAAACAAAGAGGTTTTTATTTTTACGAGATGAAGAGTTATTATGTCACTTTTATTCGTGTACTTCGTATAGAGAGAGGTCTCGTTGTGTATTTCTATTTGTGAAAGAATTAGAGGTTTTTTTCCTCGGTCTCTCGGTGCGTTGTTGACGGTGTTGGTTGTTTTGTTTCCATACGTGTGTGTGATGGTGGCGTATTGGAAATGCAATCCGGAGACTGGAGATAGGACCGAATAAAAATGAGCAGTTAAGTAGTCACGCTGTTGCTACGTCCTTCCGATGCATAAAATGTAAAAGTACAACTGGAATCTGAGGCAAGGAGACGTTGGAACGACGAGATGATTGAATTCACAGTTGACAACTTCTGAATTGAGACATTTTCCTTTTTCGTCGTCGTGTGTGTGTGTTAGAACAATACTACAGGTATAGGCTTTTTTTTTCTTCTTTTCTTTGCTTTTTTTTTCTCTTCCTATTATACGAATGGTCTTTTTTGTCTCTTACGTGGTGGCTGCTGCTGTTGCATTATTCAACTACTTACTGCTGGCAGAAGATTTATAGAGGGTAATAAAAACGTAACGCTTGGAAGAGAGAAAATACCGTTCTACGAAATTTTTCCATTTGTTCGAATAGAAATCTATCGGCAGCTCTAAGCGGGATACGACTACTTGGAAAATACCCTTACCTGAGATCGCGACGATTTTTCAATAAAGATGCTGATAAAGGAAGTGTATTTTAGACGCGAAGCTGTGTAAGCAGGTCGAAACTATTTACGTGGCTAATCGAGATTGAGATTTTGAATTTTTTTTTCTCCAGCCTACCTCCGAACTCCGATGATGTTTTTTGTGTACATTGTAACTAGGTACTGTATGTACTTGACGTTGCAAACCGTCGGAGTATGTTTTGCTTAGTCATGGTTTGGCATTAGCCGCAGAAGATGCGTTCGAACGAGTCCAATCGAACGAATTTTCGGCCAGAACGAAATAAGCTGGGGAACAACCAACGATGATGTTAAATTGACGAATGTCGCCGGTGCGTTTATTAAAAATGATCTCGAGGTGATGAAATTTAATCTAATTGAATCCATTCCTGTTTCTAGTCAGTTTGCGTTATCTTTGGTCTTGAAATCTTCAACGATGGTCGTCGTGCTCGAAAAAAACCGTTTTTTCCTTCATTTTTTCATTTTTATTTATGGTAATTTGTATCGCGGACGTGGCTCTATAACGGTTACCAAGGAAGTTGGACGTGTGTTTATTGCAATGATACGCTGCCATGCAATACCATACCATACACGATGTATGGAAGTATGTAGGTGCAACAGTACGTAGAGAAGAAGGTATGCTATGCCGTGCCAGTGTCTCGTAACGCTTCAAAGATTCGCAGACCGCGTCGCGCCGCTGTGCTGGGTATGGCAGGGCGCGTGTGAGGTTCCGTGTTAGACGAAGACGTGTAAATGTGTATGGGGGTCAACGACGAATAGATGGGCAGCTGGGTGGTGTAGATTGAGAGAAGATGGATGTAGAAGGGTTGGATTTTTTCAGTGTGGAGTTGAGAGGGATGGACATTTTTTCGGTGGAAAGTTTATATTTGGTGGAGAAAATGAAGATTTTGAAGTATTTTTAGTTTTTGTCGAGATTTTGGGCTTGTTGAAGAATAATTTTTGAGAAATTTTCTAAATTTTGATCAGAAATAACCAAAATTTTCTATTTTTAATTTTTACTTTTAATTTTGGTTTTGATTCTCTGTCCCTCTCTACAGTCGAATTTGTTAAAATCATACAAAATGGTCCATATTCGTCAAAATATTTTACCGCATGGAAACAATAATTGAAAAAAATGGTTATTTTTAGTGGAAAAAAATCTGCCAGAGTTATGAGTCTGGATCTGTTTTTTGAGAAGTTTTTAAAATGATTTTCAAATTTAATCTCAAAAATCACCTCAATGTAACCAAACGCTAATAAATCGTTGTAATAGTAGTTGAGACCATTTGAGGTCCAAAAATGCATCTCAAAATATTGTCCTAAACTCTCAAAATCAAAAAATCGATTGAGCCATTGTTCGATGATCATTTTCTTGACTCACTGAAAAGAAAAATATAAAAAACCATGAAATAGCTAGAATTCCAATATTTTCTTCTTTCCTTGAATTTTTTAATTGAAGAATAAAAGAAGGGTTCTTTTTTGAGCAAATTTAAAATAAGAAAAATTGCATGAAAATGACGAGAAAAATCTAGAAAATGGCAGGAATTTTCATTTTTCAGATCAGTAGACTCAAAATATTCATAATTTTACATCTCGTTTGGAAATAAAGGAAATTGAAATAAAAATGTTCAAAAAAATTGAAGAAAATTGAAACAGCAATGTTTAAAAATTAATGAAAATTGACACAGAAATGTTAAAAATTATTTCTTTATGCTATTTTTACGATTTTTTCATTTTTACTTGAACCAAATGGCAAAATGACTCGCTGGGTAAAACTACTATAAATTCTATCAAAAATCAACGAAAAATTCCAAAAAATTACGAAATTTTCTCTTGAATAAAAGTCAGAAACTAGTAGAAATGGACATTTTAGCTTGAAATGAACAAAATAAGCAGTTTTTTGGCCTAATTTAGAAAATTGTATAAATCACCGAAATTGGAACAAATTTTTTTCACTTAATAAATTAATCGAAAAGTTGAAAAAATTCGAATAAATGCGTAAAAAGTCGAGAAAATTTACTCTCTTATTTATAAATTAGTGAAAAATAATCAAAAATCACTGAAAAACAGTCAGAATTGCAGCACAGTAAGAAATCAGTGAAAAAATTTCACTGAATGCAAACAGTGAAAAAATGTTGGAAAAATCAGTGAAAATTCACTGGAAAATCAGTAAAATTTCTGAAATTGCTGAAAAATCAGTGAAATTCTTTTGAAATTTGCTGAAAAATCAGCGAAAATCCGCCGAAAATCAAAGAATTTTGCTGTTTTTTCCTGTGCTGCAATTCTGACTATTTATCAGTGACTTTTCACTGATTCAAAATGAGAGAGTAGAGGAACGAAAATGAAAAATTTGCGTGAACTTGAGTAAAAATTGAGGAAGAAATTTCAAAATTGAAGAAATAAGTCATTTTCTTTCTAAAAATCAAATTACCTAATGAAAATGTTCAATTTCTAAAGGTTTAGGTAATTTTTTCTATTTGGTATTGATAATTTGAAACGTTTTGAACAGGCTGGTATATTTTCCAAGAATTGTAAGATTTCTCTCTTCCTCATGAAAAATTTGAATTATTTGAAGCCAGAACAATTTCACCCCCTCCCCCTCCCATCCCTTTCATTTTGCTTGAATAAATTATTATGAATATTTTTGCAAATGGTCCACAAAGCGAAAAATAATTTATAAAATCTAGAAAAGCGAAAAAAAAATGTTTGAAATCTTTCTTATTTTTTTGAGGGGGGGGGGGGATCATGAAGGATAAGAAATGTGAATTTTTAAAAAGTCGAGAAATTTAAATTTCTGAATTTTGGTGGAAACCTCGAATAATTTTGCCTTTTTTTTCGTTCTTTCTTTTCACTTTTTGGCAATTTATTAGATTTTTTGCTTGAGCTTTTAATCGACATCAAGTGAAGAATTTTTTCGAATTTTTTCTGAAATTTTTTTGAAGAGGAGGGGGAGGGGAGATTACGAAGGGTAAGAAATGTCAATTTTCAAAAGGTCATGACAAAAGTCGAGGCATTTTTATTTCTGAATTTTGGTAGGCATCTTGAATAATTTTTCTTTCTTTTTTTCGCTCTTTCTTTTCAATTTTTGGAAATTTATTAGATTTTATGCTGGAACTTTTGGTTTTCCTCAAATCTCATCGAAAAAATAAAATTGGGATATTATGAATAGTTTAACAAGTTTTTTGATGTCTTCAGCTGAAAACACCAAATGCCTTCCATATAAGTGCCTGTGCTTTTACTTTCGAGTCGAGACATTTTTCGTGGTAAAACTATTGAATTCAAATAGCAAAAGGCCTTGAAAGGCTCTCAAAATGGATGTTATTTCATTTGTTGAAAAATGAGAATATTTTATCAACAGTTTAACAAGTTTTTCGATGTCTCCATCTGTCCAAATGCTTTCAAGTAGGTATTGTCGCCCTCGAGAGTCGAGACATTTTTCCTCGTAAATCCATCAAATACACCTTTTACTCTCCTGACTTCATTAGTCTAGTTTAAATGCTCCATTACCTTTTCAAAAGCCCTTCTCAAATCATCAATATACATTATTTTCGTCAACTTATGTACAGAATATCCACAGATCCAGGACATCTAGTCTCTTCTTTTGTCTATATCTTTGGCTCGTCACCGGGGCATAACTTATCAACTATTATAGGCGAATGTCTGGCCGGATCCTTGTGAGATGACGCGTCCACTCGACTGCAGACTGCAGGGTATTAGAAAGGACGACGGTATATCCATCGGGCGTGAAAACTGCGTATAATTTTCTCTCATTAGTCGTCGTACGGCGGACTTTTCTACAATACACCGGGCGCAGGCGGTCGTCGTCAGGCTGGTGCGTTCGTTGGAGCGTTTATCGCGCTTATTATACTAGATCGAGCCATTTAATGACCACCGCAGGGCTCGGCTACCTGACCAGCAACGTTGTAACGCACCTGGAACCAGATATGGGTTTTTATTGTTACTATGGCGTGGTAAAATAAAGAGATAATCCTGTCATCGAGGCTTATCTCGCGAAAGCCTGGCCAAAGAAACGTGTTAGTATTTTAAATTTCAAAGATATCAGATGCGATATGGTTTATGATCATTTTTCTGCCATTGATAACCATAAAAATAGTTTATTTTTTTGTCACGTGTTGCTATGTGTAAATATGTCGTCAAAAGATAAGCCATCGATACTTTGTATGCTAAGTAAATTTTTTTTGTTGAAGTAGGAAACGAGAATTGACAACGAATTTATGTGCTACATTCCCCATAGATAAAGAAAACGATGAAAAAAAAAATTCTGTGGCACGCGTCCTTCAAATTTTCATATTTCTCTTATCACCATGACACGTTGGCGAGATTAAAATAAATACGAGTTTATTTTTTACAACTTTCTTCGATAATTTCAACTACCATTGGACGAATGATTTCCTATCCCTGTTTCGTCCACGGTCTAGTTATATTTAAATACACGAAGGGAGGGGAGACGAGTGGAAAAAACGACAGAACGAACCGCGATGCCCTTCATGCGTGAATATTCCTCATTAAAACGATATCGCGACTTACAATTGCAACGAAATATCAGACAAATGGCAGTTGCGGTGGCCAATTCCCCAGCGAGACTTTTGATAACTTAGTGGGTCATCAGGGGCGATGGTATTTTGCCTACGATCCCTCGTGGTCCATTGGTGGGATAAAATACACTCGAATATATCTCTAGGTGCCACTTGTGAGCATTAAAACGAAAGGCTAACCGATTTATAATACAAAAGAGTTAACTAGGCTGGGTTTTTTGGTCGGTACTCGTCGTGATGTACCGGGATGGGGCTTCGAATGTATTTCGGTTTAATTAATGGTATGGTATCTCGAAGGAATACGAAAGGGGGTTTTTTTCGAGGACGTGTATTTTTTATATTCTGTGAAAAGTGCGCGATGAGGATGGAAATTTAATTACGGTCGTGGTAGTCTCGGACGAGAAAAAAGTGGAATTTTGGCTCGTATTTAGAGGTGTAGGCAATTATCATCGTCTAAACGAGTAATTATTGTTTTGGTTCGGATGCATCGAGCTCGACGATGGAATTTTTGGTAGCTGTCAAAAATATACACCGGTGTACCAGAATATATACGATTCGGCTAAAAAATAAACGAAGGATGCCGTATAGACCATAGGGTTCCTCTGTGTTTGTAATGATACACGTTCTAATCACCCCGCCCTGTTCGGCTCGTCCACCTAATCCGGTATAATTACGTGTATGGATGGTTTCTAAATACGACGAGCTGTGAAGACGATAAAGAAAAAATAGACTATCTACGAGAGGTTTTCATTTTTCTATTTCTCCGGTATCTAGTTAGGTAATTACCGTCGAATACGTGGAAAAAATAAACGTTTAATATTGAAATTTGATTCGGGTATTTAGATAAATTTATACGAGGGTCTGGGCAACTCGAATAAGGGTACAGAGATTCGATTTAATGCTCCGATAAATCTACGTGGTGTAATCAAAGTCTCAACGCGGACTCAGCGGTGGTCTGGGATGTTACATCTTTGTGTTTTTTTTTACCCCGAGTTCTTTTTTACGGTGCCGATGAGCTTACAAATGAGCTACAATTCGTCAGAATCCGAGAAGACAAATCAATCAACGCGTTCGAGATGCTCCTTTTGCGATGTCACCTCTTGTGTCGTTGCCTTTCCGGAGCTTTATGATGAAACAATTAACTTCGACGTCGGTGGGAACCAGTTTACGGTTTTTTTTTGCCAGACCGGCGCACGCTAGCTCACCTCTTCGTCCGCGAAGGTCTTAGAACTCGATGCAAAGAGACGGTCTCATAAATGATGCATGAAGTTCGTATGCGGTTTTTTTTCGACCAGTCTGCGTAAAGCTACCGACCATCTTAGTTTATGACAAAGAAACGACGATGGGTTACAATTATTGCCTCGATTGGGTGGAGGGTGACGCGTGTAATGAGTAAGAAAACGAAAGCAGTGGCGCCTGGTGATTTTTTTCAACTCGGTACAATCGAGGTAATTTTTTTCACTTAGGATGAGAAGATATGGCCATCTAGAGTAGAAAAAATGTATTAAATGAGTATTCCAGACTCGTATATCATGTTAACGGTATCATTGATGTGTAGGTATACTGTATACGCGAGTTAGCGAGTGATGAGACGATTTAATTGTTAGTTAGCGTAATGAGAGTATATTATACGCGTATAAATATGATATAAAATTGTAAGTACGAGAGTAATGTGATGTCTGAGGTCGAACCAGAGACAAAAGGAGTCGTGGATGGTTACATATTTGTATTTATATGTTATATTATGTTTCTTCGCTCTGATATGTTTAATTTTACGTATCTTTCTAAGCTTCTTGTTATTATACGATCTCGATTAACATATGTTTTGTGTATGTGTTGATGTACAGGGCACGTTTTCATTAATTGTCGAAGCCTGGCACGACTCGACCTCCGGTAATACATCTGCAGACGACGTTGGAGTTTTGTCGAAAGCCTCCTCGGGTAAGTTTTTTTTTCTTCTTGGGTCCCCCCCCCCCCAGTTTTCATGCAAGATAGGCTGATGAGTGAATTACGACCATGTTGCTGGCCAGATTGGTGGGGGTTTTTGAGCGAATTGGTGGTGTTGAAGCTAAGGATCGAGTGAAGTGTAATTTCTGTATGGAGTGAGTTTTTGGGGGCAAATTGGGCCCAAAATTTGATGTGAGAGGTTTTTGTATACTCGATTTTGAGTCGAATTTTGACTGAAATTTTCGATCTTGGCGGAGAGTTGAAAATCTGATGAAATTTTCTTTCTAAAATGAGTCCAAGATCATCGAAATTGAGTGATTTTTGCAGATTTTTGACATGGATGTGTCTTTTTTGATCATTTTTTCCATTTTTTGGTAAGTAATTTTTTCGAATTTTTTCATTTTTTTGGTTATTTTTTGATATTTTTTTCATTTTTTTAATTAATTTTTTTTAATTTTATTTTTACAATTTTTTTGGTGATTTTTTCAAAAAATTTGATTTTTAAAAATGAGATGAAATTGTTTGGATTTATTGAAATTATCATCGAAATTTTAGAAATTCTGTCCAATTTCGGAATGTATTAGTGTTCCGCATGAAATGAAAAAAAAAATTTAAAAATAAGAATAGGTGAAGTATGGAAAAATTTCAAAACTGGAGATAACAAAGTCATTCAATGTGAAAATAATAGTGGTTTTTCTGGGAGGAGGCTAATAAAGGGTCTTTGACCCCGAAAAATCTAAAAAAAAGTTCTAGGATGTATAATATACTCCAGATATCGTGCTGTAATTTTTACAACGAATTAGCAACAAAAATTTGCTTGCGATGACACTATCAAGATAATTACAGGAGTGGAAAAAATTGAAATTGCATGCTAAGTTTGAAAGAAAACAGTTGAAAGTTGAGACGAGAATTGGTAGAGATTGAAAATCGAATGCGAAAATGCGGTTTTGCGAAGACTTCGTCTTCTCCTTCTGCTGAGTAAAAAAGTCACGAATATGCTCAAAATTCACTTTTTATTAATGTCTGATTGTATTATTTCAAAAATTAATTTGTAAGTGTTGCACAAGGAGAATTATCATAGCGTATTTCAGCTTTTAACGATGAAAATTTTGATGGATAGTATGTCATTATTTTTGATTTTTTCCATAATAGTCCTCCTCCAGTCTCTTTTTCGACCAAATTTCCTTCCATTTTATGCTCATTCATAACTGATGCTGGGAAATCAATTCAGAAAGTTGAAGTGCAATTCATCTATTACGTATTTTTAATGTCAAAATCCTTTGGAATTCACCCACGTCTGGTTTCATTATTGCTTGATGACCTTTTTGCTCATCTAGAGAAATGATTGATGAAAAATGGTCGATAAAAAATAATCAATAATAAGATGCTCAATCTGAATTTTCCAAGTTTTGAATTTCCAAAATTCGTATTTCAGAATTTTAGAGGCCCCTGGAAGGAGGGGGGAGCAAAAATATGAGAGTTTTGTGCTTCAAAAACAAAATTTCAGAAAAATGTTTTTTTTTTGTATATTTTATAGATATTTGATTTTAAAAGTAGTTCATTTTGGATTGAGCACTCGAAAATCGTTTTCTCTTCTTCCCCCTTTCCCCTTCGCCCCAAGAATTTTTTTCAAGGATAATTCGGAAATTTAAAAAAATTGTAGTCTATTTCGATGTTAAAAATAGTTCAATTCGGATTTGGAAATTTTTAAAGGGTGGAGGGGAGGGGCTGATGAAAATATACTACCAAATCTGTGAATAGCAGGAAATGAAATTTCAAAAATATTTTTCTCGTACCCTCCCTTCCCCTCCTTCAATGAGTGCAAGATTTTTTTCAGCATAATTTAAAAATTTTCTGAATTTTTTTTGTCGAATTTGGATCAAAAATTCTTAAAGAACGAAAAAAATTAATGAAAATGTGCAGCCAAATCTGTGAATAGCAGGAAATGAAATTTCAAAAATATTTTTCTCGTATCCTCCCTTCCCCTCCTTCAATCAGTGCAAGCATTTATTCAGAAAAATTTAAAATTAAAAAAAAAATTTTCGTGTCAAATTTGGATCAAAAAATCTTGAAGAAAAAAAATAGATGAAAATGTGCAGCCAAATCTGTAAAAAGCAGGAAATGAAATTTCAAAAATATTTTTCTCCTACCCTCCCTTCCCCTCCTTCAATAAATGCAAGCATTTTTTCAGAAAAATTTAAAATTAAAAAAAAATTTTGTGTCTTTGGATCAAAAAACCTTGAAGAAAGAAAAAAATTGATGAAAATGTGCAGCCAAATGTAGAAATTGATCTCTCGAAGATTTTTTCTACCACCCTCTTCTCCCCCCCCAAAAAAAAATGAGGATAAACCAAGATTTTTTAAAACGAGCGTAGGTATTCCTGAAGAAACCCAATTTTTCCTCTTTTTTGTATTAAGGTCTCTAAATCTGATAATCATTGACCCTTTATTTTTTTTCGTCGAATTCTTGGATTTTTAAAAAAAATAAATTTCAAATTAAATTTTGCACTTGCTTTCCACAAATTTCATACGATTGATATTTCGAAAAAGGGAATCATATATTTTTATTTTCATTTAAATCCAAAATTGAGCTCATCCAGGCACCTTTCTCCGAACATCAATCAAAGAAAAAGGCTACGACCGAATAAAGCATTCGGAAAATCTTAAAGAAACTCGTACCAGTACCTTACCTATTCACCATGCACCGGTACAGCTCACCATACCGTATACCTTTTGATAATGTGGGAGAATCACGCCACATTCTCCTACATATCGGCCCCTTAAAGAAAGAGAAAGACAGACAAACTTAGGTGCGCGTATTATCGGGTGTAATTTGGAGCGCATATGCTTTACAGCTGGCGCTGCCGTGGACACGGTAAAGCGACCTGTCCTCTTCCGGTCTAGATTTACTTCCGTTGGTTCGGATTTACTCCCCTATACGGTACACTAAGGCATCCCTGATCGGTACCGGCATTCGGCTCCTTGGGAACTACCGTACCATACCGAAGATGGTAATTCGAGATTTTTTTCCATTCGAACATAGGGTTAATTTCCCATCGGTTTGGGCCAGGTGTTGAAAACGTAGGCGACGGTCCCCAGAGACGATCGGAGAGTGTGAGAGTGGACTCTGCGATACCGTAGCAGGTAAATTTTTCCGGATGGAGATTTTTTTCTCCTCGTTTGGCCACCGAGATGAATTCCGATAAAGGTTTTCCTTCCCGATGATGGCTTTCTTTATTCAAATTACTCGGTATCCGTTTTTATACCTAAACCGATAATTTTTCTCCAAGATTACACTTACGTTTTCCATATTTGGCTCGAAGCTGTATACTTTTATAATAATCAGAAGGCGAAAGAATGAGAAAACAGACACGGTCAAAGCGCAGATCTATGCCTTACAGGTTCTCCGGGAGAGGAGGCGAAATACTGTCGAAGATCTCGCCGTGTATTATGGCGTTTATCTTATACGCTGCGAGGCCTGCAGTTATATTGAGAAGAGTTAATTGCTTTGAGGTTGCTTCGAGGTTGTGCCCGTACACAGAATATATTCGTGTACCGCCTACTTTATTAATAGCTAAAACATAACGACCAACATAACAGATATATCGTGACCGACATATTGATCCTGAAAATTGAAGAGACGCGTGAGATAGATATGGAAAGAGTGAGAGAGACAAGTACAGCATCCAACAGTGGTATGGTATTAGCGAGTAATAGTCGGGTTTGGACTTTATTGGGAATTAAGCAGCGAGCCGCGTATACAGCCGTGATTATTATAAGGCAATGTGTCTGTGTAGTTGTGCTCCTTCATTGGGAAAGATGATCAGAGGCAGAGAGGAATACCGTCCATGTAAAGGTAATGTACCTACATCTACATATAGGTATCTAGCCGCCACCGAAGTCGTCGTTGTCGCTGCTGTATGATGATGATGAGACCATCCATAGACCGAGAGAGAGACGAGGAGAGGTAGAAAAACGTATAATTATATCGTACGTGCGTATATGTGTAGTATATGGTGTTAAGATGATGCCTGCCCTCATGCCTTACAACAACATCCAGGAATACACTGTAGATGGACGATTCGAATCGTATAGTCCTGGCTGACGGGTGTTTATTTTATGATCAAAGGGGGTTACGTTCGGTCAAGGTTACCAGAGGCATCGAGGTTGAAAAAGGCGTTCGCAAAGGATTTAATTAATCTTTCACGAAACCAGGGTTCAGGTACCTGTACGCGGAAAAATCAACCAGAAAAATATCTCGCGTGGGAATCTGGCCGCTCAGCTGTGCAGTATACTTAAAGGGTGCACGTTTTTAATACCTCTACCGCTACAATATCTATATCGATGAATAGATATTAGATTAGACCCAGGAGTGAGGGAGGAGAAGGTACGAGGGCTTGGGCAGTGGCAGAAGCTTGTACTGGTATCTGTATCGAGATTTTGTACTGCTCTGCCATGTGTATAAGTGCTCTCTGGCGATACCTGCGTGTGTATAGATGTTTTGAAAAACCCGATTTGGTTTTCTTCTTTTCAGCCCTGTGCGTTTTTAAGATGGCGTAAGATGAAATGGTAAAGTAGCGTGTGAACGGATACCGCGACCATGTGAGATGGAAAAGAGTGAAGGTGTCGAGAGGCATAGACCTAGGTGCTCTGGGTTCGTCTTTATTTATTTTTTTTCGCTTATTTTTCAGTATGCCCGGAGGCTGGATGGTGTGCATGTGCAACTGTTATGTGTTTTGTTGATGCACTCCCAAGGTAGCTACCTGCAATTACGAGGTAATTTCTTTTTGCGATGAGGTTTGCCAAAGTGAACGAATGAGCGGTGTTGTGGGAGAGAAAATGGCTGAGTGGTTGAGAAGCTATTTCTGATGATGAGAAGTGATGAGGTGAATGGTGCTGGGAAAAAATATTATTTTGATGGTGGGAGATTTATGTTTTTATTGTTCCCCCTTCCCTCCCCCCCACCCGATGTGGATGAAAATTTGTTGAGATTTTTCAAAAAGTGATCTTGAACTCTCTCATTTATAAATCAGTGAAAATGATGAAAAATCACTGGAAGAAATTCAGGTGAAAACAATTTCACTGAAAGCAAATAGGCAAAAAAAAATTACTGGAAAGTCAATGGGAAAATCACTGGAAAAAACTCAGGTGAAAAAATTTCATTGAAAGCAAATATTGAAAAAAATTGCTATGGAAGTCAATGAGAAAATCACTGAAAAAAAATCAGGTGAAAACATTTCACTGAAGCAAATATTGAAAAAAATTGCTGGAAGTCAATGAGAAAACCACTGGAGAAATCAAGTGAAAAAATTTCACTGAAAGCAAATATTGGAACAAAATTGCTAGAAGTCAATGAGAAAATCACTGGAAAAAATTGAGGTGAAAAACATTTCACTGAAAGCAAATAGGCAAAAAAAAATTACTGGAAAGTCAATGAGAAAATCACTGAAAAAAAATCAGGTGAAAAAATTTCACTGAAAGCAAATATTGAAAAAAATTGCTGGAAGTCAATGAGAAAATCACTGAAAAAAAATCAGGTGAAAAAATTTCACTGAAAGCAAATAGGCAAAAAATTGCTGGAAAGTCAAATGAGAAAACCACTGGAAAAAAATCAGGTGAAAAAATTTCACTGAAAGCAAATAGGCAAAAAAATTGCTGGAAAGTCAATGAGAAAATCACTGGAAAAAAATCAGGTGAAAAAATTTCACTGAAACCAAATATTGAAAAAAAATTGCTGGAAAGTCAGTAAAATCTCTGAAATTCGTTGAAAATCAAAGAATTTCGCTGATTTTTCCTGTGCTGCAATTCCGATCATTTACCAGTGACTTTTCACTGATTCTAAATAAGAGAAAAGTTAGAAAATAGCACGTGTCAGGACAGTGTGGCCAATTTAGCATAATTATGCCAGATTTAGCATAATTTTTTTGTGTTTTTTGACTTCCTGGCATAATTTTATGATGTCAGGAAGCTAAAAATGAAAGAAAAAAAAGTTGCGTGATTTAGCATAATTTTTGGCATAATGCTAAAATTATGGCAACACTGGTCAGGGAGGAGGCTGGCTGAAATTTTCGATCGGAAAGAAAATATGACAAAATTTCTAAATCTACGACGAGTGGTTCAAAGCTCAAAATCCCATCAATTGGAAATGGAATGAAATTCTTGAGTAATGTTGAGAAATTTTTACGATGAAGTTGATTTCAAGAATGTTTAATTTATTTTCCCCCTTCCTGGAGAAGTGAACGTTTGTGATATCGGAGTTGGTTTTTTGGGGAGGCAAAAAACAGAAATTTTTGACAGAAATGGATTCAAAGTAGGTACTGTGTCAAACTGAAAACAAAAATGTTCCAAAAATGGTCATCCTTCTTTTCGAAAATTTTTCGATTAAAAATACAGTTTTTGCATTCTGAAGTGGGGAGGGGGGGTCTGCCTCTTCTGCCTGTATTCATTTTAGTCCTGAAATATTATGTCTAAAAATTATTAATTTTTTAAGTTTATGCTGAAAAATGACTTAGGTATATTAATTGAAAATAGCAAGACGAGGTTGGAAAATGGATGAAATTTTGCTGAGATGATTTTGAGGTTTTCACTGAAAATGATCTCATTGAAAAATTGAAAAATAATTGGAAATTTTTTGAAATCCATTGCAAATAATTTAATTCCTTAGTTTGAATCCTTGAAATGAAGAATTATGACTATTTTATCATCAATGAAATAATTTTTCACTTAAACACGACTGAAAAATCAGTCAAAATTCATTGAAAACTTGTGAAAATTTGTGATAAGAGCAGATCTAAAAATTGATAATTAGGAACAAAATGAAAAATCTTGAAAAAAAGTTATCGATGAAATTGATTTTGTGCACGTTTACCTATTCAATCCCCCCCCCCTCCCCCGTCGAAGAAACGAACGTTTCTGATACTGAAAATTTTTTCAGAGTGCTATTCAAATTAGAAATCATTATGGAGAAGATGACTGAGAAAATTCATTTGATGGGATTTGAAAAAGTGATCGAGAAAGTTTCAGAAACCTCATTGAAAGCAAAAGAGAGTGAAAATTGTCCCTTTTCGTTTATGAATAGTTTATGAAAACTTTTTTGACCATCAATTTTGACTTCTATGGCTTTAATATAAGTAATTTCAGTTATTCTAACACGTTCGATAATTTTTATGTTTTTTTCCGTAATTTTGACCATATCTTCAATGATTCTAATGAAAATCTCAATGATTTTTTTAAATTTTGGACATTTTTTGTGATTTTGTGTTCATTTTACAAAAATTTTACTGATTCGTGTGAAGAACTGAGTGCTTTTTGTTATTGAATTTAAACTTCATTTACTTCTCATTTTCAATGATTTTTCTGAAGATATCTATAATGTTCATGATAATTGTTTTTTATTCTAAAAAATTGGGTCAATTAGAGCGAATTTGAAGGAGAATGTGATGTACTGAAGTATTTTTGAGATAAAATGCCAATTGCTACTCAATCACTTCTGATTTCCAACGAAAAAATGGTATTATAATAATGGAAATGAAGTTTGGTTTGGATTTGGATCCCCTTTTTGTCGTATTCTAATTCAGTTTGGAATAACTAAAGTCTCAATTTATTAATCTCCTGGAAAAAATTTGGAAGAAAAAATTATTTCGGTGGGGGGGGATCATATTTTGACCTGAAAAATTCTTCCAAGTAAACAAATAGCAGTTTCGGTGGCAAGAAATTAGTAAAATATTAGACAAATGGTAGCAGTAAAAAAATCAGATAACGTTTTATTACCCTTATCAATGAACCAGGGTTGAAATAACTTGCAGGGGGGAGGAGGGAAGGGTAAAATACCCATGCGTGACTTCTTATAACTTCTTACTGAAAAAAATTAAAATTAATAAGCAAGAAGGAAGACAGCAACTACATATTATAAATACTTACTACAGAGTCGAGCACGATATCTCATCGACGAGTCGGAGTGGCAAGGGGGGCTCGAAGGGGTTGAAGGTAGCCAGCACAGCGCATCGATGAATAAAGAATGATGAATGGAGCGCGGCGGGCGAGGGAACTACATACACACACGGAGACGTGGTGGCATAATATTACGTATATTGAAGAAAGATAGAGATAGAATGGTAGGTCTAGGTAAGGTACATACAGGTAGAGACGAGATGAGATAAACACCACGAGGAGATCGAGAGAGCTGGTTAAAGAGACGCGCGCGTCGTTGTTCTCGAAAAGATGAGATCATGACGCGCGATCGAGATGCAGCAGGGGAAGCGGGAAGGCGGTCTGTGGCAGCAAGTTTTCTGGCCGTTTTCTCCCACGGTCTGGCATGCCCGTGAGGCACCTGCAACATATTTTAATCTTGTGACCTCTTTGTGTTTTTCTACCTTATGGTGTTTTGCGGCGGTGATGGCAGCGGCGAGAAGGTTTTCGAGAAAAATAACGAAAATAAGGCTTTGGCTCGTTTAATATTAAAATATAAGAAGATCGTATCGGTTGATGAATTTTCGCTATAAATATAAATGGCCGGGTATGTGGGGAGGAGATGGAGGAAATTACGAATGCGAATGTGTGCGCGGTGATGCGAATAATATTATGTGAATGTGCGGATTTTTGCGTATTCGTGGTCCCTACCCTTCCTCCTTACCTAAATGTTATGTTTTTTCTGGCCATTCTATAAAATCGAAGCATTGAAGGAAAATAATTTTTTAATGAATGAAGATGTATCGTAAATTTTTGGTATTTACATGGTTCGGTTCAATTTTCGAGAGGAGAAAGATCTGTTGAAGGAAAAAATGCATTTCGATCTTCTAAATATTGCGATAATTGAGTTTCGAAGTGGAAAATTGAACGAAGAAATTATATCGAGTCGGAAAATTAATCAAAATTAAATCTGAGCACCTGCTGTGATATTCCCAACATAATTTTAAATGTCACGAGAATGTTTCTGCGATGCACTAATAATTTTTTTTTGATTTCAGGTATCGGTCCGGGACGTGTCCTAATAAGTCGCATTTCCGATACGAAATATCTGGACGTGAATCCGGCGTGGACTCCGATGAAAGTCGAATCGTCGAATTCGTCGATTTCGTTCGAATTTCGCGTTACGTGCGATGTGCATTATTACGGTGCCGGGTGCGCGAATTTGTGTCGACCGAGAAACGATACTTTCGGACATTATACGTGTTCGTCGTCCGGAGAGATTGTGTGTATGCCTGGATGGAAGGATGTGGAGTCTTACTGCCTAAAACGTGAGTCTGCAATTTGGTTCAATAATTAGACTATATTATTCGATAAATTGAATTTATGCACGATTATGAGCAATTTTTCTTCAATTTTCCCCTCTTTTCTATGTTTGTGCATAATTGCGAGTAATTTTTCTTCAGTTCTTATTCCTTCTGAATTTCTTTGAATTTTTTGAGCGATTTTTATAGAAATTTTTATTTTTCCTTTAAATTTTTGCATAATGATGAGCAATATTCTTTCTTCAATTTTTTCCTTCTCTTCAAATTCTATTCAGTTTTGGATATTTTTCTTCAATTTCCACATCCTTTCTAAATGTTTGCATAATTTTGAGCAATTTTTTCTCAATTTTCTCCTTCTCCAAATTCTATGTAATTTTGGGCAATTTTTTCAATTTTTCCATTCCTTTCAGTCTTTACATATTTTAGAGCCATTTTTTCAGTATATTTTTATTCTTTGAATTTCTGCACAATTTTGAGCATTTTAAAAAAAATTCTCGATTTTCTTCTTCTCTTCGAATTCCGTTTGATTTTGGGCGATTTTTCTTCAATTCCACATCTTACCATAAATTTTTGCAAAATTATGGGCATTTTTTCTTCAATTCTTACCCTATTCAAATTCTTTGTAAGTAATTTCGATATTTTTTTCAATTTCTCCATCCTCCCAAATTTTTACATAACTTTTTGAGAAATTTTTTTAGCATTTTCCTGCAAAATTTTGAGCATTTTTTTTTTAAATTTCTACTCTAAATTTTTGTAATGTAATGGTTAATTTTTCGTCAGTTGGTTCCTCCCTTCTAAATTTCTGGAAGATTATAAACAATTTTTCTTCAGTTTTCCCCTCCTCAAATTCTGCATGATTTTGAGTCAGTTTGTCTCCTATTTTCTTCTCCCTAAATTTATGGAAAATAATAGGCAATTTTTTTTCAATTTTTCCTTTTCTACTGAATTTTAGCAAAATTTTGAGCATTTTTCCCCTTCCAATTTCTTTTTAAATTTTTGTATTGTAATAGATAATTTTTCTTCAACCTGCCCCTCCTTTCTGAATTCCTGCCAAATTATAAGCAATTTTTCTCCAATTTTCTCCCCTTCAAATTCTGCATGATTTTGAGTCAATTTTTCTTCAATTTCCCTCTTTCTCCTGAATTTTTGCATAATTTTGAGCATTTTTCCCACTTTTTCCCTTTTTTTTTGGTTTTCTGCACAATTTTGAGCTTCTATTATGAATTTCTATTGCAATTGGTGATCAGATCCACGATCATTCGACCAGAATTATCCCATTAAATAGAAATTTGCCAATTTCAACGTCTTTTTTGGCCATTTTATTTCTCCTAGAGATACATTAGACTCGAATAAAAATCCAAACACGTATTTTACACGCATAATACGGTGCTGTATGATACGCGGTGGTTTAATCGGTCGCCTTACATCGTCTCATCGTGTACCTATCGACCAGCGAAACAGAATTCTTCTCTCTGGCCGACTGTGACGTTATAATAATGATAAATTAGCCGTGAACCATCTCAGTTGGACGGTCTTTTGTACGTATGAATGGGTTATTTTGTGGTGGCGCATCACGATGAGAAAGGAGAGTGCGAGATGGACGTTAAGTAGTAGCGCTTAGCCTCGGGATGTATCTGCGTGTTGTTGTTATTGCGTGTAGTTTTTTTTTCATGTTCATTGCCGCTGATCCGATAATGTTGTTCGGATACCACCATATTAGCTCATCATTGTCCATGGTACGCGTCTTCGTGTAGTGCTCCGAAGATGTGAGTTTTCCTTTGACTGTACTAAGTACATTATGGAAATGGGAGAAGTGCAGCCTAGAGTCGGTGAAAAGTGAAATGATATAATGAAATTACGTATTGTACGAGATGTGGTGGTGATAATGATGAGGTGCTAGTTTGTAGGTCTGTGTCTAGAGGGGGAAAAGAGGGGGGATTCCCTCAGGCCAGTGTTTTTTCTGAGGCCTCCAAACAGAAAAAACAGAAAATTTGTCTTGACCACTCTCTCATTTCGAATCAGTGAAAAATCACTGATAAACAGTCAGAATTGCAGCACAGGAAAAATCAGTGAAATTCACTGATTTTCAGCGATTTTTCACTGATTATTCAAAGAATTTCTCAGATTTTTCAGTAAATTTTTAAAATATTACTGAGTTTTTAGTGAATTTTCACTGATTTCCAGTGATTTTTTTTCACTGACTTGCTTTCAGTGAAAAAATTTCACTGATTTATTACTGTGCTGCAAGTCTTGACTGTTTTTCAGTGATTTTTAATAATTTTCACAGATTCAGAAATGAGATTTTTTTGCTTTTAAATTTTCTCTTGGGCTCTGATTTTTTCTGCAGATTTGTCTTCGAAACCAGTGGTGCTCTGGCTCTCAGATCTCAATGTCGTAGAGATCCAGAAAGACTCGAGAAATGTGGTAAATCGCATCGTGCATATACATACCTTTTTTATGGCATATACGAAGATCTCTCTGTGGCAAAAGAGAGATACATGCAACTTGTACCCATCCATTGGTACAGAGAGATCGACTACTGGTACATAACACACTGCTCATCATCAGTATTCGAGCAGAAGCTATAAAATAGTATAGAATGAGACACGAGAGAACGAGAGAGTACGTCTACATGCACATACGCGCAAGTTATAAATATGATCGGTTCCCACGGAATGGTCCGGCTCCTCGTCGGTCCATAGCTCGGGGCCACTTTAATACTGAAGCTGCGACGCGGCCAGCTTAGTCGATCAGTCGATTGGATTTTTTTCTCCGCGTTGTCTCTTCGCGAGCTCTTTCTGTTTCTGCACCGAGCGATGCGTTTTTTGTTAACCTTGCTGATTTGCGTGGTATTACGATAGCTAACGTAAGATTCGCGAGGCAGCTAGGTATTTTTTCTTGTACCAGGCGACATTACGACGATGGTGAAGGAATTCGCCGAATTGCAATTCAGCCAAAGCAAAGAGAGCCTGCTGTTTCCGCGTATAAATGGCTATGGGTAATGTAGGGTGTCTAGAGATCAGGTGAGGTATACAAGAACGCGATTCATTGTTGAACGTGAGCTGCACAGGGGAAGGAATGCACGTTATATGCAAACAGCTGCTTCGTATGTAGCGACTTTGCATATACGCTGCATTTTGTACGCTTTAGAGAATGAAATGACTCCACCGATGAAGGTATAGTCGATCCAAGATGCATTTTGTATCGGATTTTCGGATCGGGGGAGATGGATGAAATTGTGTTAGTGTTGCATGTTGCATGTGAGTGCGATAACGATGCAGGGGAATTCTACCAACAGGGAGGAATGAATAGGGTTGAAAGGGTTGCGAATTTACGTCGATGCAAGTTGCATACGAGTATGATCGAGTTAATAGTATTGCACCGATCAAAGGGTCGTGATGAATGGGTGCAATAGGGAGCTCTTGATAATCGATTCGAGGTTATAAATGGGTTGAAAAAAAGCCAGGATTACCTTGGTATTAGGATTATGCACGAATCAGTGGACTAAATTACGTTATTTTATTTCCTTTTCATTTATTTTTTAATTAGGATGGGCTCGGTGGAGGAGAGAGGGGAAAAGTGCATTGGGGGTGAAATTTTGAGGATAGGGAAACTCATTTGTACGAAATTACGACATAAAGGGCAAAAAATCGTATCAGTGTGATTTTAATGAGAAAAGGTTGATTAGAATGAAGACAAACGTCATGACAGATTACCTTTTTGATTTTGGTTCCTTAAAAAGACATTTTTTCTAAAAATTCACCATTTTTGTGACTTTCAAAAAAATTGAAAATTTGGTTCATTTCGCGAAAATCTCCGAAAAAATGAAAAATTAAAGGAATGAAGTAATTGAATTTTTTCAGCTTTCAAAATTGAAGCTTAATTAGACTTATTTCAAACGAAAGTAATTGAAGTATTTTTTCAATTTTTATTGTGGGGGAGAGGGTGTAATGAAACCATCAAGTTCAAATTGAAAAAAATGAAGAAGTTTTTTGACTTTTTTTATATTTCCAAAATTGAAGTTTTATTGACTTCATTTCTAATGAAAATAATTACCTAATTTTTTTCTAGAAAGGTGGGGGGGGGGGTAAATTTATTAATTCAGCTACATCTTGAAAGACATTGCGAAAAAAATTAAGATCAAAGACTTGGTTTATTTTTTTTTGAATTTTTAAAATCAACGTTTTTTCAGCTTTACTCTAAATGGGTTGAAAATAATTTTAAAGTTTTTTTTCCATTTCTTATTAAGAAAGAGGGAAGGGGTGTTCAGAAATTGACAGATTTGAGATTATTTTTAAATCATTTTTTCGATGAAATATGGATTTCAACAAAGTCACTTTCTCCTAAAAAATTCAATTATGCTGAAGCCTGAGAAAAAAATTGGAATTATGGTTTGTGAGGAGGAAAAAGTATATGAAAATTGACAAAAAATAATTATGATTTTTAGAAAATTTAACTAAAATGAATATTTTTAAAATTGGATTGAAAAAAGTTGAAAAATTGAGTTCAGGAACAGTGTCACCAAATTCTAATGATGAAAATCCCTCACTTAGGATTTTAAATTGCCCAAAAATTCCTAATTTTACATCCGAAAAATCGTCAAGGTTTCAGGCATCCCAGTAGGTTAGGTACTTTTAAAGTAACTTTGTTACTTTTTTTAAGAAAAGGCACTATTAGTTACTTTTTCTGCTCAAAAATTACTATTGGTGACTTTTCATTCAAAAAAGTTACTTTTTACAAACATTTGAGCAAAAAGTCAATTTTTTTGGTAAAAAAAATTTTGCTAAAGAAAAGAATCAAAAATTGTTTTAAAAAAATGATTTGAAAAAAATATACCATGGCATTACTTGATACTTGACTATAGTTTGTGATTTTGTTGAAATAAGGTTACAAGTAAAAATTCGAATGACTTTTTTACATTTTTTAGATGAAATCATGAATTAAAATTTAAAAAAATATTACATTTTTGGTTACTTTTTCGACTGTCAGAGATTCCTAAAGTTACTTTTTTTTTTCAAATTTTGGCTGGGATGTCTGAGGTTTAGTAATAACTCTTCGAATTTGGATCATTTTCAAGTTTTTTTTTTTTTTAAATCGAAAATGAAACACTTGTGAGAAAAGATCGTTTGAATCGAGTCAACATTTTCTCAAAAAATTTTAGAAACGTATTTTAGGTTAATTTGTGGAAAAATCTCGTATCACTAAATTTATTATGTTGTTTTTTGCTTTTATTTTTTGTCATTTTTTTAAATTTTAAAAATCCATTTTTAAGTAGCGTAGTTTGTGGAAAATTGATCAATCTGGCAATTCTGTTCAGGAGCAAAGAAAATCGTTGATTGAATAAAGAATATTAATTTTTCTTCAAAGTACACATATTTCTTCAACCATATTCGAAAAAATCCATAAATTCTGATAACTGCCCTCTTTCCCCTTCTCTTCCTGTTTTTTTTTTTTTTTTTTTTTTTAGAAATAAGTATACTTACTTTTACAAACAATTTAAAAAATCCACTGAAAATCAAAATTTAAGCTAGAAAAAATTTTACTCGCTCATTTTGAAAAAAAACAACATTTTTTACTTTCAAGAAGGTCCCATCTTCCCTCTTCTTTCTCTACTGCTGCGTTTTTTTTCGAAATAACGTGCGCATCTATTGAAATTCTAATCGAACGAATGCTCGAACGAAGCTAAACGAATTTCTTCAACTGAAATCTTCGCCCAAAGGAATCGAGAATAGAAAAAAAATCCTAAAAATTAATCCTTTTCTTTTTCCTTCTCTCATCCCTTATTTCTACAGATCGTATAACAAAGATAAAGGCCCTAAAAAATAGGAGATCCTACTACACCGATCCGTTGAAGAAATCGTTCGTATTTAATCCGGCTCCCTTTCATTGTCATCAAAATGGCTAAAAAGAAAAGAGTGAAAAAGTTCAAAGGCGACGCTTCGGGGCCGGAGTAAATCCACGTATTAGTAAATTATCTCGTCGTGCGTATAACACGGGGCTCAAAAACTTCATCAGCGCTCCCCCTTCCCATTTCGACACCTATAAAGGTAGATGTTACGCCGTTTCTCCAGGCAACTTGGGGTTCATCTAGCATCAGCGGGGGGGACGTGGTGCATCTGCAGCTGGTGAAGTCACAGCACCGGAGCCCGTTAGCCCGTTGATGACCCTTCGCTTCGGGGCGTCTACCTGGAAATTTTCCATCTGGCGTACCCATTTTTTTTTATCTTTTGGAAATTAAACGATATAGATAAAACGACGATTATTTAGATAGAAATAAAGGTACCCTTTGCGGCGTGTCATATTTACCTACTCGAATCGTCGTGAAAAAACCTTCATTTCGGTGCACGTTTCGAGAAAAGAAAAAAAATACGAGAATGGAAAAAAATGACTCGAGTTGACGGCTCGGCCGACGACGTCTAAATGACCTAATTTTCCCACGATGATTGTCGTATATACGACATACGACGAGTACGTGAACGTCGTTCGTGTAGGTGTCGTAGGTGGGTATGGGACGTCGACTATGTCGTATAAAAAAATAAAAAAATTGCTGACTGGCGTGAATTTGATGCGACTGCATTGTATACATGTGTAAGTACGTGAGGGGGGTACCCCCATCTAGGTCATAGACTACGGCTGTGAGAATTTTCCTGCTTCATGCACCGCACAAAAAGACCGAGTTCTTGGAATAAATTTTATCGAATAGGAGACCCTTATTTTTACGAGTTGTTTGCTAATGAATGGGCAGCGGAGTGGGGTGCCATGTTGTGATTTTCGTATCGTAATCTGAAGGTATTAGAACACCGTTGATGGTAAATAGTATTATCGCCTTGGTGTATGTACATTGCAGCGTACCTAAGAGTATTTAGAACCCTAATGAAATTTTTATCGCTTATCAATAACCCCGTGTTTGTTTTTTTTACCTATGTTTGTACAGCGAAATGTGCGCCTGGATGTGATGCGGAGCACGGATCTTGCACCAAGCCCGGAGAATGCCTGTAAGTATCTTACCTAATTCGTATTAATAATCGGTACGTAAATATATCATATCGTAAAAAATCATCCAGACGTATACATTGTTAAGTATACAAGTCGTAAATCTGGAACGTCGCGTCGGCGTTCGCAAACACCATCGCCCCCGAAGAGGTGGATACCCTTTCTCTAATGAAAGAAAAAATGATTCAATTCTAATCTCCATTGTCGTTCCCATATGAAGATTTCGGCTAGCCGCCTTCAGGCAGCCAAATTCATGAAAAACTTTCGATTTCAATGTACATTCGCCAAAGTATACGCTACGCTGGTATGTGAGAAAAATCAGCCAACGAGCAGCGAACCGGTCCGGCATAATGTGAATTGTAGGAGTAGACAGAAGGCAGGAGGCGAAGCGGTGGCAAACTTAATCAAGGCCAACAGACTAGTGGTTGAGAGTGAAAAAAGTGTCCTCTGTGGACTCGTATAGGGCACGTTTTCCAGAAGGGTGAGATGAGGCTGTGGCTCGAGATGGATTTGCGTGCGTCTTCGATCTGCGGAGAGGAAAGGATACGATGTGTTAATGAAGGTGGCTCGAAAAGGTAATGAAAAAATAGATCAGTTCTCACGATATAATTTACGACGCGTAGCTTCTTGGTCGGCTTCTCGATTCGTGGTACGCATATTTTCGCCATGAACCGTACAGTGTACTTGGTATTACCGTGTGTGGGTCTGGGTATGTGACGATGTGATGCCCCGGCTTTCCTGCCCCGTCGTACATTACCGTGCATGAAATGCAGCCAGCCAGCAGTGAGGAAGAGAAACAGAGGAAACCAATGTTAAAGTTCAAAATCCAGATTATTTCTATTTCGTGCTTACTGCTTCATCGTATTCCGCTGGTTTTTTATTCTTATAATAATGACGCGAGTGTGGCTGGGTGCTGAGCAAAAAATAGCAATGCCAAGAAGAGTAATCGCAGGTATGCTGTACGACTTTATACTCCTCGATGGCGAGGGCCAGAAGGGCAGGGATCTGTTGTCCTGTTTCCATAAACTAAACGAATACCGTGTACCATATGATATAGAGGTGTTATCGGTCTATATGTTGTGGTTTTTTAACCTTTTTTTCTTTTTTTTTCTATTAAGAAACCGTGAACTTTCTTGTATATAGTCGTTTATATTTTTTTCTTATTTTTTTCTCTTATTCAATTCTCTGCATATACCGGAGCAATAGCAACAAGGTATACACAGATGTACCTATAGTTCGACTGTTGGTGATTTTTTTTTCCATTCTTTCTCGCTAATGTTCTTCTTCTTCGTATATCTTATGACTCTGTAAGTAAAGGTGCTACGGTGTTGGTATCGTCACAGCACCGCATACTTGTAGTTGTAACAAAGTAAAGCAATGCAACTCACAGAAGCATCTCATCCCTCCGGTTCGTCGCCTCTCCCAGGTCGCGATGTTTTTTCGCTCGGCTCAGCATTGAATTTCCTTTTTAATATTATTTTTTTCTTTATTTTGTGATTCTCTTTTGTGTATCGGACGTGGTATGTATTGTTGGTTCGTGTATGCGCGTTATGTGTCGACTGTATGTGCTATGTGCCCGTACACCGTAACGAATTGCACTTACGCTACCTATTGTTATATTCCGAATACTTTGTCTGATTCGATATTTTCATCTACGAAGCCGAACTCGACTCTTGTAGTGTTGCAGTGGTTTTTTTCCTCGCTCGGGTTGTGGTGCGAGTCTGTTCCGTGTGGCATGGTTTTTTATATGGTTTAGTTCGGTGTGATGGTCGGTTGAGATTAAGTTGGGATGGAGTGGAGAATTTTCGGAATTGGAGTGAGTAATTTTCAAGAGGAAGATAGATTTTGTAATTGGGAGATTAAAATTGACGATTTTAGAAAAAATTGATGTAAAATGATAATGTCGCGTCAAAAATATCCAATTTCAACTCCTTGTTCATCAAAATTAGGGAAAAAATCGATGAAAATCTTCTAGACAGTAATTTACTCGAACAGGAAGCTTTAAATTGTCGAAATTACCTCATTTTCGAACTCAGCGCCCCGAAAAACCTTGAAATCGATATGCATGATGATTTTTTATCAAATTTTGAATTTCCCCTCCACCCCTCCCCCCTTTTCTAAAATAACCAAATCAAATTAAAATCAATAATAATTAACTTTGGTTGATCATGATGCATTTTGCAGTTCACATCTAAAACTCTTGATTTGATATTTACCTATACTTCGCGAGTTGAAATATAGGCGAAATTATATTTGGGTAGGGGGTTAAGGGAGGGGGAGGGAGTCAACTTCAAAAATGATAATATGTCATCATGTATATCGATTTCAAGGTATTCAGTATCGCTGATTTCGAATCCGACGTTCATTTTTGGTCCGGATGCAATTTCAAGTAAGGTTCACCCCTTTGCCCCCTCACGCCATTTTCAAAATGATCAGATCAAATTAAATCCTATAAAAGTCGATTTCTGTTGATCATGATACATTTTAAATTAAAAATCGCTGGTTTATTATTAATACTTTACATATTGATTTGTTTATGGATTAAATTTATGGGGGGGGGGGGGGGGAAACTCGAAAAAATGATACATATCGTCATGTATATCGATTTCATGGGTTTCAGTGTTACTAATTTCCAATTCAGCATTTGTTTTTGGTTTAGATTTGATCTTCAAGCAGGGGGCATGGGCGCATGTAAACTGCACACACGTTGGAGTAAACAACGAAACGGTGTATGTAAACTGCACACACATGTAAATTGCACACTCACAGCGATAAGGTATTCTGCACACCGTTGGTTTGAATGAACGATTGAATCGTTCATGAGATTCGGCAGAATTTACAGTTTTTGCATACCAACGTGCAATTTACTTCTTTTTTGGTGTAGGTGAATTAGCAGAATCCAACAAAAAGAAACAATTTTCGCTAATAAAGCTTTTATTGGGAAAAATTGTCGAGTGAGTAACGCTTGGAACAATTTTTAAACCCCTTTCAATCCAATTATATGACTATTATGAGAATTTGACTAAATTCTGTAAATTTTTTGAATTTATTTTTCCCCCTTTTAACTGATTTGACAACCTTTTGGCAGCACTTAGGGTCGACAGATCAAAAAAATTCTGTAATTTCTCTCTCATTTTGAATCAGTGGAAAATCACTGAAAAATGATCAGAATTGCAGCACAGAGAAAATCAGCGAAATTCTTTGGTTTTCAGAGGATCTTTGCTAATTTTTCAAAGAATTTCACTGATTTTTTAAATAAATTTCAGAGATTTTACTGACTTTCCGGTGAATTTTCACTGATTTTTCAGCAATTTTTTCACTGATTTTTACTGTGCTGCAATTCTGACTTTTTTCCAGTGATTTTTGATCATTTTCACTGATTTATAAATGAGAGAGCAGTTGACACCAATTTTGATCATGAATGTTTATCATTTTTTGTATGTGCCATTTCGTTCATTTATTTTTTGTGTGCTAATTACATATGTGTGCAAATTACACTTCTTCTTAGTGTGTGCAGATTACATACGTGTGCAAATTACACTCGTTTGTGTGCAATTTACTTTCTTCCGGGGGGGGCATCCCTTCACCCTCACACCCCATTTTTTTTCAATGCGGTCAGGTCAAATAAAAACCAATCGAGTTCAATTTTTAGTGATATATTTAATAAGAAAATTTCTTGATTTGATATTCATATTATTTTGCATGTTGAAATACAGATGAAATTAATGAAGGGTGATGGGGGGGGGGGGTGAAAAATGATATATATCGTCATGGTCATGTATATCGATTTCATGGGTTTCAATGTCACTAATTTCCGATTCAGCATTTGTTTTTGGGTTAGATTTGATTTTCAAGAAGGGGACATCCCTTCACCCTCACATCCCATTTTTTTAGTGCAATTAGGTCAAATGAAAACCAGTCGAGATCAATTTTTATTGATCGCGATATATTTAATGAGAAAATTTATTGATTTGATATTCATATTTTGCATGTTGAAATTCAGATGAAATTAATGAGGGGTAATGTGGGGTGGGGGGGGGAGTGAAACGAAAAAATGATACGTATCGTCATGTATATCGATTTCATGGGTTTCAATGTCACTGATTTCGAATTCAGCATTCGATTTTAGTGAAAATCAGATTTATGAGCCAGGGGTAGGAGCCGAAGTATTTGAAATGCATTTTTATGCAATTGAAAATTAAAATCATGTATGAAATTTGAACTGAAGGTTTTTTTGAAAAATCTTGAAACCGTTTTAGCCTCTCTTTTGCATTCTCTTTGTATCTAAAATACTTTTCAACGTACATCTCAGAACGATTTTCATTATTTTTCAAATTCACGATTCATCGATCGAATCCTAAATTGAAAATTTCCGAGACCTTGTCTTTTCGAGTTTTTAATAAAGACGTTTCAGATATCCGTAGCTTTGTGCTCGTCGTACAATACTGAAATAGAAAAGAAAAGGAATCAAACGGAGCAAAAAAACAAACACATTTCTAAACACAGACAATACCTACCTATGCATTTGTCAAACATAAAAAAAAAGAAAACCGTTTTAATTCGGAAATACCCACCTTCGTTCTGGCAACTGATAAAAGAAAGAGAAAGAGTGAAGAAAAAAAAACAGATCACCGCGAGCGATCAGGATCACCTGTGACTGCGGCTTTGTGAAGAGGGTGGTTCGTTGCACACATAATACATCACGATACAATACCTGCTACTGCGTTTTAGTCCACGAATTAAATAATAACAAGCGAGATAATTACAAAAATAAACTTTCTCCGGGCGTTAACTCGTGTGGGCGCTTTTTTGCCTCAAATGTCGTCAGAATAGTTTAGCAAATGTACCGTTATTTCGTAATAAAGGAAAAAATCAAAAAGTACACACAGGTTGGAATGGCCTGACAGAAAATTATCACCCTTAATAGCTGGTGAAAGTGGATCACTGTGGCGACTCACGCTACTGCTTTTTTTAAATTTTTCCTCCTTTTTTCTTTGTTCAAAAGGTAACATGTAATTAGAAAAAGGGAGAAAAGGCTCATAAACGCGTGGTTTTGAAACGTACACAAGGCGTTGTGGTATCTCATCAGCACACGTGCGCTTTATAACCGAATTATTAAATATACCAACGTTGGGTATTACGAGGCGTGCGTCCGGTCTCAATTTGGACGCGTTAGATGGACGCGGAGTCGACGATGCTCGGATGAGGAAAGGAAAACCATATGTTGCTGGCTGTTAGCAGAGACGGACGGACAATAACAAACACGACGACGCGCGATTATAACAACGAACCGCACTAATATCTCATTCATAAAAATTAAACACCACAGCCGACTCGAGAGGAAGCGAACGACGGTGAAAAGATCAGCGCCCATCGAATCAGAGATACACCAGAGCTGGTGCCGCAGCTGAGAACGTATTACGAATTAAGGTCACTAACTGGGACCGGGGGTAATAAAACGGTTGACCACGCGGCTCAAGAATAAATGCTGCCTTCGGGGATCTTACGGCCAGGATGAAGGCGAATTAAATGCTCGCTCGCGCCGTCGTCTTCTCGGTTATGAGATGAGTTATAAGTACTCGTGCGGATACCTTTAGTCTTTGTCTACAGACTCAATGCTCAAGAGCGAGATGGCGAGATGAATTTAGTAAATGACAAACGACGAATTGACCTTAACCTCAGCACCCTCGACCTGTTCGGATGTCTCATTTGGACGTTCGTGGTACCGTTGTTGACTCACACAACCATACTGGCTCGGTAGCTGATCGTCGTGCTCTTTATATTAAGAAAGGTGACGTGACGCCACAACACGGCGTCTTTTTTTTAATAACTCGGAGAATTTCAATGCAGTTGGGTTAATTTGTGTGGTATGAAGAATCAAGAATGAACGGTTCGGATGGCTCTGGCAAAACATCAATGGCAGTACGGGTAGCGCTGATTCAGAGAAGTAACAGCATCATCGAGGACCAGAATCCAATGTGGAAAATTTCTGTTAAAAATTTGCCCCGACATGGATCCGGAGCTGAGGTATGTGGGAGCTGAACCAACGTCCTTGGACGAGCGTCCATCTTATTAATGAATCAATTCTCTCAATTGTGTGAAACATTTTGGAGAAATATTTGACGCTTTTGATCGCAACCGGTCGTCACTCAGATCCCATTAAGAGTTCCGCGGATCGACACTCACCACGATGCAGCTCACACCTCACCTCGTGCATGCCACCGATGAGGAGCATACCAAAGTGGCGAGAGACGGGTAGCAATAAAATATACTGAAAGGAAAAGAATAAGAAGAGAAAAATCCGTAATGAAATAAAAATAATAAATTAGAAGGAAAAAAAAAAAGGAGAAAGACAAAGAGATATGTGCTGTGTGGCGTTTTGTATATAGAGTGTACACGTACACACACAGATGAGTAACTCTACGAAACACCATACGTACACATTTTATTCGTGGTAGGTAAGACTGCCGTGAGAACGTTATAACCTGCCCAGACGCTTGCCTCCTCTCTGTCTCTGCTTCGGCCAATAAGCCTTCCGCATCTTTACACTGTGTATGAGACATACTACCTATATGTACACGGTATACACGGGCACACATACATTACACTCTGGCATCGTGTCATGCCAAATATTTAACTTCACCAGACCCGCCCTTCCTCGGTAAATACCTGTGTGCGTTAACGCGATGCGATGATGCTCCTCGGCAAGTATGTGTACTTGTAATGTACCACCAGTACCTAGCGTATAAATACAGGAAGACAGAGAGAGGATAGCCTTTCGCGCGATCGAATTCCGGTCCCCTGAGATAGACAGAGATAGAGTAAGGAGCATCCAGAATTATGCAGCATTAGCATCACTCCGAGAGCGGGGGAGATCCACACGAGAGAGAAAGACTAAATCAACGTTGATATTGTGTATTAAAATTCCCGCAGTTAACTTTTTTTCGACGTTTTATTTCAGTGACTAGTATTTAGGTTACCATTTTTTTTCAACCATTTTTTTTCATTTTTACTCGCTCGTCGTCGATATATGACTCGGGTACCTCAATCGACCAAATACACCGAGAACGTACACGCATAAATGCGAAACACCATTCACAGAGAACGACAGGAATTACATACGGGAACCAGTTTTTTATTTTGCTTTCCTACATGATCGATAACTTTTAGATGGCGAAAACGAGCGTATTGTTTATCGAATTATAACCTACGTATGAAAAAAAAAGCTACAGACGACGATTTTCCCACATCGTTTGACGAATTTTAATAATTACGTAAAAAAAAAGTAGTCGAGTGAAAGCATTTTTTACGATTGAGAGACAAGGTCCGTGCGAATATCGTTGCGTATGTGTGGAAACCGGTAGCGATGAGATGTGTACGGAAGACCGAGATGTCGTGGGTTTTGCAGAAATAGGCTTGGGATTTGTCGTAGAACGGTGTCCAGTGGAGAGGAATGGTAGAAAAGTGGTGAGATCGTGATTGTATTTTGACTAATTTTATCGTTAGTGGGTAATTTGATGTGACATTAGGGCCTTAGCGATTGTTTATTTATTCATGTTATGAAAGTGTTTGCTCGAGTGCAGTATGCCAAAAAACGTCATTATAATGTGGTGTCCATCATTTATTCGTGTAATTCTGATGTATTTATAGCTTAGATGGGTTGCCAGTATGACGTGGATCTGCCATGCTTTGGTGTACCAAAAAACCCAGTATTTGGATGCAGAATTTATAATATTTCTAAATATTGATGGAATATATTATATTGCATAAAAATATGTTATTCCATCATTCTGTGCAAAAGTATCTTTAGGATAGCATTGTACACAATTTTTGTAGTTGGAGGTTTCATATTTGTGTATTGGAACGTGCAACCATGCTCTGCTACCATGTTTCAAATTCCATGGTGATTGGTTACTCCAGGCCTGTTTGTTGTGAAATAGAACTCTTGAGGTGATAATTTGGTATTTCTATTAGTGATTTAATGCAAATCTGCGCAAATTTTGTTGATGTGGTCACATAGGCACTTATGATTTACAATACTGTCTAAAATCACTCCTCTGGAGTAGGTATCTTCCATATTTAAAAAAGCCCCCAAAAAACAATGACAGTTTTCCTCAAGGAATTAAAGAATGTTCTTTCTAAGTGAATATGTGATTTAGACTTTGGAAAAAAAATGGGGATCTAGAAGAAGGATCTGCTGAAAGAAGAAAGAATATGAATCTATAATCGATGAAATTTCACAAGTGTGAGCCTGGTATGATTCACAGATAATTTTATGAAACCAGGATCTGTGTTTGAGATTCTTTTGAAAATATCAAGTGACATGTTATCCAAATTCCTTTCTCGGCCTGAATTTATGGTAATTCTGGCAAGGGTTTTGAAACGAATTAATCAGTTCTCTAAACCAAGTTTGGTGGAATGGAACTGAACAGAACAGTATGAACAAATAAAAACAGTAAAATTTCTGTTTTTGCTGAACAACACACAGAATAGAACAAGAACAAAGTGATGTTCTGATCAGAAAAAAAATAATTGTTTTTTTTTCATAATTTTCTTTTTTCCTTTCAGTGTTTCAGTATTGTAATTCACAAACTCATTTTCATGCTGCTGAAATTTTTGAAACTATAATCGTTTCAAAGGATGAAATATTGGAGTTTTGGTGGATTTCATGGTTCAACTTTACTGTATGAAATCATTTCATCAAAATAAACTCTTCAATTTAAAAAAAATAATAATTGAAAAACGACTTTGAAATTGAATGCTTGAATAAGGAATCCCTGAACAGTGTGCCCAGTTCATGGGATGGAAAATGGACACTTCAAATTTTCCTCTTTTAGTCATCAATTTTGTTCACTCTTTTGAACAATTGAACAGAATAGAACAGATTAGACCAGAACAAATCAATTTCAAAAAAATAACAGAATAAAACACCACCCTGTTCTAAATAAACCAATCTCAAAAACTGCTGAAAGTGAAAACCAATGAAAATCTTTTGATGGAAGATGGAACCAAAATAAAAAGAAACTGATATTTTTGAAAATAATCACTAATCCCAATACCAAATGCCTAATAATTGCTTGAAAAAAAAAGAAAAAAAAGACAAGCCGATATAAAAAAAAATGAATCAGTTTCTATGGCCTGACCCTCCTAACACTGGTTGGGAAGTTTTGGGTTTTGGTTTTGATTTCACAGGTCTCAGGCATATTACTTGAGTTTATTCACAGTTCAGTTTAATTTGGGAAATATTTTTCTAATCTTAACTTATCAGGTATTATCTGGTTACTGGATCAAAAAATAGAAAAGCCTAGTTTTTTATACTTTTTTATCACATATGTGTGGTGTTTTGACATGGTAGCAGAGCATGATTAAAAATGAAAACTGTATTGACCAAAACATACTACCTAAATCAAAATTCAAAAAATTGATGAGTTTTTATGAATTTCTCAATGAATTTTAGAACTAGGTTTAATGTATAGTTTCAACCATATTAACCTGAACCAAGACGGATTTTTTTTTGCTGTTGTTGCATTGAATTCCCACTGAAATTGTGCTGAACCGAACAAAAAATTAGTATGAAAACTGAATTGAGCCAACTGATCAAGTGAATTGGTTTCAATTCGGCCATTCCTTCCATTATTTCATTTCTAAATGCCAAAATGGTAGTAGGAAATGGACCTGTAAATAAAACTGAAATCAATTTTTTATCAGTGAAATGTGCAAATTATGCAACTCACATTTCACAGATGAAACATTGATTTTAATTGATCTCAATTTTTTTTGCAAATCACTTCACATGCATGGTTGCGAATTTCTCATGTAACTCTGGTTTTGGTTGGATTGTAACTTTGTTATGTTGAAATTTAACCATGCTCTGCTACCCTTTTTGCATTTTTTGCCTTCAAATTGAGTTGAAATTTATTGTTTGTGAATTGTGTAATCTAACAATGCTTTTCTACCATTTTTGTGTTTGTGGATGTTAATTTTAACTTGCTCTGCTACCATGTTGAATTTTTGCCTTCAAATTGAGTTGAAATTTATTGATTTTTGAATTGCATTCTAGCCATGCTCTGGTACCATATTGTATTTTTGGTGCCATTTTGCCTTCAAAGTTTGAAATTTGAATTGAGTTGAAATTTTCTGATTTGTAATTTTATCAATCTAAACATGCTCTGCTACCATGTCAAATTTTTTGCTTCTAGAATTGCTATGTTGATGACAAGTATCAGGATAAAGATTTATACTTAATATCGATTAGAAATAGATGAAATATGGATGCTTTCAAGTTATAAATTTTATTACTGAAAATTTATTGATAATAGTGCTATGAAAGAGATTCTGAATCATACTTGTATCAGAGCTCGTTAATTCAATAAAAATGGTGTAAATATGAAGTACTTGACTTATCAACGGTGCTTTGTATGGCGCTCTGGTAACCCAGTGTTGTAAAAAGTACAAAAACTCGTTTGCTGGGTGCACTGTGCGGTCAGATTTCTCAAGAAAGATAACTGCGGTTAGTTTTATTCATACATAATCGCATTAATATACCATTTTGTCGAGTTGACGAATTATTATCTCAGCCAGAAGTAAAGTGGATAAAGGGAGGAGATCTGATCTGGTTTTGTACGAGGTACAGTTACTGCAGGAGTATCTTTGCATTCGAATGTTCATATATTTTATGAATGACGCCGATGACAAGGTTTCCATCGGTGTTGCGGTTCGATTCACATGTAAAGGGGAAATATTCGTCTTATTTGAGGCATTTCTCTCAGTCTTCGATTCTTCCTTTTTTTTTTTTTTCAATATGCAAGTTTTTTTGTTTCTTCGGTCGTTGGGTTTTGGTCTTTGGTCGATTCGCGAATACCGCGCGCCCGTCGCGTCGAGTCGGATAACGGCGCAGGGCGGAGGATCGGCGTCCCGTGCATACACATAACTCTTTAACATGAGCGCAGAATGTAGTGATAAACCGGTCCCCGGTCTCGGACGAGGCGATGAATGAGAGAATCGGCGCGATGGTGTCTGCGAAACAAATTACCACCTCTTCACCCCGGCCGTATTTCTGGTCGCCAAGATCGGCCAACAAGCATGTATTGTAATAAATTTTTTCGCTAAAGAATTATTTTTTTGGTATGTTTCAGATGCCACTTCGGCTGGAAAGGGCCATCTTGCAGCGAATGCGAAAAGTATCCGGGATGCACACGCGGTACATGCTCGAAACCGTGGGAATGCGTGTGCGAAGAAGGCTGGGGCGGGCTGTTTTGTAACCAGGATTTGAATTATTGTACGAATCATAAGCCGTGCAGAAACGGCGGCACTTGTTTTAATACCGGACAAGGCTCGTATACGTGTAGCTGCCCGCCCGGCTATACCGGTACCGATTGCGATGTCAGGCTGAGCGATTGTTCGCATAAACCGTGCTTGAACGGTGCCGCTTGCAAGGTAAGGAATAATTTCAATATTCGAAGGGAGATGTGAAGTCTCAATTTTCTCACTGTCGACTGAAATTTTAGGGTTTGAAATTTTTTTTCAAATTTTGCCCTCTTTTCGTTCGGACTCAAAAAATTTTTTCCATAAAATAATTGGATTTTTTAAAAAAATTTATAGCTTCAATTTTTTCCAAATTTTTTGAACTGGCCTGGAAAGAAATGTTTGAATTTTCACTCCCAATAAATCCGAATTTTCATTCCATTGATTTGGTAGACATCCTGGCATAATTAGTTTCATTTTTCAAAACTGTATCACTTTTCTTTGAAATTTTCAAATTTTTGTGGTGAGGCAGACTTGAGTGGGTTCAAAAATTCTCAGAATTGAATTTGAATCATTTTTTGGCTCAAAGAGGAGCATCTAAAAATCTCAAAAAAGTACCTAATGCTTTTGAAAAAAAAATTGGTAAAAGGTCTGGAAAACGTGGAAAAGTCAGGAAAAATAGTCTGAAAAAAATGGACTCCTTGTCAAAACAAACCAAAAGGGTGTTTGTCTCTGTGACATTTTTAGCTGCAGGATTACTGAGGAGGGAAGTGGGGGGGGGATTTCTGCGATTTTTTTGCGGGAATATATTCAAATTTTCTGCTAGTTTGTTCCATAATTTTCGAGAAAAAATCTCATGGGGTGGAGGGGGTATAACCATGGTTCAAATTTATATGTGATATGAAATTTTTCCTATTGAAATGAGAAAAAGGTATGAAAATAGTTCAAATTTTGGTACTTAGTTGTATTCCAGAAAACACCCTGATAATTTTTTTGAAGTTGGATATTATTTTTTCAAACTTGAGCGAATAATCGAATAATAATTCACCCCCCCCCCATTTTGGCTCGCCTTATTAAGAAGGTCTTGAAGCTTATGTGTTTTCAAGGTGTTTTGCATTTTTTTTGATCAATTTAGATTGCGTTGGTAGGTACTTATCGCTTTGTGTTTTTTGTTTGTGCAGCAAAATGGAACCAATTACCAATGCGAATGCTCGAAAGGATGGTATGGAACTCACTGCGAAATAGCCGTACAGACGTGCGAAGTGAAACCCTGCAAACACGGAGGCCAATGTCGAGATACCATTCACGGATACAAATGCTCGTGTCCGGTTGGCTTCACCGGAGCCGAATGCCAAACCGCCGTCAATCATTGTACGCCGAATCCCTGCTCGAACGGTGGAAACTGCACAGCCCAGTCGATCAGTCCGGGATACAAATGCTCCTGCCCGAGCGGCTTCACCGGCCGGACCTGCGCCACGAACGTTGACGACTGCAAAGGTAACCCTTGCGGGAACGGAGGCACCTGCGTCGATCTGGTCAACGGTTACAAATGCCACTGCGTCCCTGGCTACGCCGGAGAACACTGCCAACAGGAAGTCGACTACTGCAAACTGAAGCCTTGCGCCAACGGCGGAGTTTGCGAATCGCTGCTGAACGATTACCAATGCAAGTGCAAGCCCGGATTCGGAGGCAAAGACTGCAGCGCCGAAGTCGACGAATGCCAATCGAAACCCTGCCAAAACGGAGGCACTTGTTACCGGCTCAACAACGGCGGCTACGAGTGCAGCTGCGTCAGCGGCTACAGCGGCCAGCATTGCGAAACCGACAACTCCAGCCTGAATCCAATTGTGATCGGCGAACGACACGTGGCCGTAGCCAGCGTCGCGGCCGCCGCAGCCGACGACGCGGACGCCGAAAAGCTGGGTCGCGGGCATTGGTACGTGATCGCCGTGCTATCGGTGGCCGTTCCTACTCTAGTCCTAATCGCGGCTCTAGTCGTAAATCGCATGAAACAGCGAAGGAAACGCGACCAGAAGAAGGCCGACGACGAAGCGCGTATGCAGAACGAGCAAAATTCGGTGCACAGCAGCGTGACGATGACGAAGAGAGGCGAAACGCATATGATCAAGAATACGTGGGGTCAGTGCGTGAAAAACGTCGACGTCGATAATGGCGCCGGCGATCTATGTTACCCGAAACAGGTGTACGCCGCGGTGCCGGCCGCCGATCCTAATATAGCGCCGGCGTACACGCTGCAGCGCAGCAGATCTCAGAAACAGCTCAATATTGATCCGCCTTTGCATAGGCATAGCGTCTGCAACAGGGTTTCCTGCAAAGATCTCGATAATATTGTAAGGTCCAGTACACCAGCGTCGTTAGACAACAGACTGTCCGTGCTGTCGATAAATATATCTCATTCTAATTTAAGGTAAGCATCGAATTCGAGATGATTTAGAGTAGTTTATTGTATTGGGTAGTCTATGGAACGGGATTGTGGGGGGGAGGAGAGGGAGGTCATTTGAGCAAAGAATAAGTGGATCCCTTGGGGGTTGTCATTAGGTGTTGGTTTCGGTTACGTTAGTGTGCCCAATTGGTAATTTTTTTTAGTGATTGGTCATTTTTTCCACCTTTGATCAATTTTGGCCTCTATTTTTACCAAAAAGTCCAGAAAGTCACTGGAGCCTTTTATTTTGTGAATTGTCGCTGTAACCATAGAAGAAAAAAGCATCCAAATCACAAAAAAAATAAAGAGAAGATGGAGGAATTTCTTTCTAACAACTGAAATTTTGTAGGAAAACAGGCATTTTTACTTTGAAAGGATTAATAAAATTACAAATTCAACTAATTGGCCTGAATTCTTTTAAAATACAGTTCCTTTGTTGTAAAATTTTCGTGGAGAAACCTAACCTTTTTTTTGAAAAAAAGCCAAACAAAAATCTGAAAATTTTTTTAAATTTTTGAGAACTTTTTGTATTTTTTCATATGTACCTGCATCAGTTTATGAATTTTTTTTTGAATTGAGCATCTCATTTCTTTTTTTTTTAATTTTTTTGCAATATGGTCCAATTTTTGGACAAATGTTCAAGTTTCGGATAAAAATTGTTCAAGTACCTATTTAAAAATTTATCGTCCATGTTTTAAAAAATTGCCTTATTTTTAAAAAATCGTCCATTTTTTTGAAAAATTGACTAATTTTTGGAAAATTATTCAACTTTTGAAAAACTGGTCCTAAGTTTTAGAAAAATTGATCAAAATTTAGAAACTTGTCCTAGTTTTGGAAAATCTTTCAATATTGTTCGTTTATTTAAAAAAAAAATATTCAAGTTTTGAAAAATCGTCCAATTTCCATAAAATTGTGGTGATTTTGAAAAATTTTTCATTTTTTTTTGAAAACTGTCCAAATTATGGAAAACTCTCTCTAAGTTTGGAAAAGTATCGTCCAATATTTGGAAAATCGTACAATTTTTGTACGATTCACGTTATAAATAAAAATTTTTTGTGTATTGAAAAATAGTTTTTGAAAAATCGACTGATTTTTAGAAAATTGTCTCAAGTTCTGAAAAACTGACCGAAGTTTTATAAAAATTGATCAAAATTGGGAAATTCGACCCACTTCTGGAAAATCTCTCAATGTTAAAAAAATCGTCCAATTTTTATAAAATTGTCGTGGTTTTGAAAAATTCTTTAGTTTTTTGAAATTTTTTCCGAATTATGGAAAAATTTGTACAAATTTTTGGAAAGAATCGTTTAATATTCGAAAAATCGTACAATTTTTGGAAAATTATTGTTCAAGTTTCAAAAAATTCTCCATTTGTTGTTCATAAATTGTCCGATATTTTTAAAACTGTACAATTTTTTAGAAATCCGTTCAATTTCTATGAAATTACAAAATTTTCCCAGACTGTTTGTAATTTTGAAAGACTGCCATTTTTAGAAAAATTTTAAAGTTTTGGGAGATTCTTCACTTTTTGAAAAATTGTCAGGTGGAAGAAATCGACCCAGTTTTGAAAATCGTCAAATTTTCAGAAAATTTACCAGTTTTTGAGAAATTCTTCAAATTTTGAAAAATCGTCCAAATGCTCTGCCTTTGAAAAAAAATTGGATGAAAAAATGCATGCAAATGTGAAGATTTTCTGTCTGTTTTCTGGTAAAATTAGATCATTTAGGTCACTTTTTTTGAAACCAATTCGATATTGGGCACACTGCATTTTAATTTTAATTTTTGATAGATTTCGGTTACGTTTCCATTAATCTTTTGATTTCTGTGATGTTTCCGTACCTTTCGGTTTCTTTTACATTCAGGCTTTTCTGTTACGATTCTGTTTCTCTGACTGATATTCTGAATTGATTGATTTTTGCCTCCTATATTTCGATTTTACCCATTTTCTAGGATCCAAAAACTAAAATTTCTCTTGAAAAAGTTCATCAGTTTTATCATCTTCAAAAATTTTCCATCTCAAACCTAATTTTTCGACAAGAAAAACCAGTTTTTTTTCATTATCGAAGGCTGCCCCTCCCCCCTTCGCCACCGTTCGACCCACCTTGTATTACACTTTGGTTTTTTGGTCTGAAAGGCTGCAATGGGGTGGAAGAGTTGAACCTGTCACATGTGAAGATTCCTTTACAACTTTCTCATATTCTTCAAAGCGAAACGAACCATCATAGGGGTAGATTTTCACGCGAAATTAACCCAGCAGCGGTACTCTCGACCACCCTTACATCGCGATCGTCTCAGGACAGCCAAGAGGTGGGGGAGGGGGTCGCGCGAAAGTATTCTACATTACTTTACCGTAGAAGGAAAAAAAAAGGGGAGCAAAGACGTCTCGCGTTACCGTTAATTAACTCGACACGACAAGTTTTCAAAGTAATAATTTGTACGTTTTTTTTTCTTCTGTTTTTGTTCTCAGTGATAGCTCATTAAATAAGCAACATAGTTCGCAGTTGCTACTGGAGAAAGATAACAAAAGTGTTCACAACAATACGTTAAACAGTTCCGTGCTAAATAGTTCAATTGGCGGCGGTAGCAACGGTGGCGGAGGCGGCGGTAACGGCAGTAGTGTCTATGTGATAGACGAGCACTTCACGCAAACGTTATTCGCTACCGAAGTTTAGCGGTTCTTGTTCCTTTGATATATTTATATATAAATAGGTATACATGTAGAAAAAAACAGAAAGAATAAGCCCAGCAGAAGATAAAACAAAACGAAATTACCACATTGACAAATGGTTTTATTTCTCGCAGCCAACGAAACGACCGACGACGTTCATCGTTTATTTATCGAAGACTATTATAAACCTGATTTAGACGTAGACTCGCGTATAATTTAATAACTCTCGAGAGGAAGGTATTTCTTCGCCCTCTTTATTTTGCTCTCCTCCGTTCATTGTTTTCTATTTGTTTTTTGTGTGTTTGTGTCCTTTTTTTTTTCTTTTTTGATACTTACGTACGTAATACGATTGATGATTTTTTGTGATTTCGATCGACCGCGACTTTCCCAGTGAATTATTTTACTCGTTTATTAGACGTGATTTTGAAATTGATTCGTTGACACGATTTTGTTGATTATGATTTTTTTCGGCGTTCTATTTAAAAAAAAGATACAGATTAACGTAGAAATAGATGTGTTTTGATTTTTTTCCCTTCCAGATTCATAAATGACGTATGAATGTTTGTTTCTTTTTTTATTTCGGATTTTCCCCCATTTTTGTTCGAGAAAACCCCGTGTACGAAAATCTCGAACATTTTGCTAGTCACCACATTTACTTTTTTTTTTCTTTGCGAGAAACATGACATCTCTGTTGAAAGTGACTTATGATATACCATAATATTAGTATATTGTTTTCCCTTTTATTTTATTTTTTCATTTTGTTTATGTACACAAAGCTTATTAATTTATTTGTATAGATATGAGATATTGTTATTTATTTTTGTATTGTGATCTTTACTGAAACGAAATTCTAAGTCAAACTTGAATGACGAATGAACATGTAAACTCTATTTTTTTGACTGATTAATTTGTAATGTTAAGTTTTTCCCATTTTTTTGTACGTGTGCGTGTATGAGATATTTATTATATTTGTTAATTTATTGTAAAGAAATGTTGTTGCCATTGAGTTTGTTGGACGTGATTAATTTTTAGCTAAGGATGTTTGTTTCGTTTATATAAAATGTTCCTGTTATTTGTAGGTTGTCCGATTTATGGTACTATTGAGTTTGGCTTCGCAACGTCGTGTACTCGTTCGTATATTATTTTAGGTTTTGTTTTTTCTCTCATTCTCAATTACTTACTCGTTGGTATTCGAATGTAAGCACTGGAGTGCGTTGTTATTCCGTTGGTCGGTGATCAAAATTATGATAACGCGAGGTCAAGCTCGTCTACCATTTATTGTTGCTTTTGTCTATTTTTATCGATTAATATTTTGTACTTAAATGTTTCTCTCGAATTAGAATAATTAAGGTAAAGACTCAACAAAATTTGTACGTGTATATGTTTGTAAAGGATAAAGAAAATGTACATTACGAGTATAACGAAGTTTGTAACATTTGTAGTATAACATACTGTTTATATTGTTTTGAATAATACATTTAATTATTTTACCAGCGACGTTTTTATTCGAACGGAAGTTTTAATGGAGACCGGTTTATCGGATGTGATGGAGAATGCAATTATACAATCGTATGTATCAGACGTATTTATGATTTGGGGACGAGCGGGAGGCATTTTCGAGTAGATATTCGATACGTTAGACTGAAAAATCGGCTGGGTTTGAAGTTGAATGATCAGTATCGAAGTTGCGAAGGAGTTAACGAAGGTGGAAGGTATGCAAGTTATACAGGTAATTATGTAATCCATGCACAGAATGCATTAAACGAGGTACAAAGTCATTAAATCAAGCACCAATCTCGTAATTGAATGGAAATCCAGCTGAACAAGAGAATTTTTCAAGCTAAAAGATAAGTACATTTCATTACGTAACTGATAAGACTTAGATTTTGATAAAAAAATTCATCGATGAAATTTTATTTAGAAATATTTGACGCAATAAAAAATAAAACAAAGAATTTTAAATCAATATTTATTGAAAAAAATTTTAAGAAATAAAAATTTGAATTAAATTTTATAAAATTTTTAATAAAAAATTATGCTCACTCTTGTGTAAACATCCCCTAATTAGCTTAATTTTAATTTTTTATTACGTTAGTTGACGTCATCACCAATTAGAATCACAATCATGATCGAAAATAATCAAAAAGAAATAATAAAATTGAAAAATTGAAAAAATTACGAATAAAAAAAATTGTGCTCATTTTTGAAAACGAGTGTAAAGTGTAAACACACCTTAAATTTTTTAATTTTATTGTGTGACCTGACGTCATCGTCAATCTAAATCACAATCGAAAAAAAATAATATAAAAAAATTAAATTAATTTTCAATTTATTTAATTAAAATAATAATAATTAGAATAAAAAAAACATGCTCGTTTTTGTAAACAAGTGTGAACAACCCTGAATTTTTTAAATTACCCCATGTGACGTCATCACCCCCGTAAACACCCGCGCGAGACACTTGTTGAATTTAGCTGTGTTTTGCTAATATCCAAAATGGTGGATTTTAGTTTTTCGCGAAATTTTAGCGTCTCTTTTTAAAAACTCGTATTTTCGCGATAAAATTACTTGATTTACGAATTTCTAAGCATTTTCCGAGTATTTTCGAGCATCAGAACCCTTAAATTATACATTCCTGAAATAAATTCGCCAGAAAAGGATTTTTAGACGATCGGCGTCTTTAGGTGTTATGAGCGTCGCGTCGGTTTCCAAAAACTTTCGAGTTTCGTTGAAAAATCGGTTTAATCGTGAATTTTTTTGAAGTGACTGCGTTTATTCGAACTTTAGAAGGGTTAGAACAATCATTCCTTGAAATCGGTCCGCTTTGGGATAATTTTCGGCGTCCTCTGTCTTTGGCACTTATTTAGCGTCCATTTCCAACAAGTATCGAAATTTATCGAGAAGTGTTATTATTCGCGTGTTTTTTTGTGTGATTCGCGTCTAAATCGAAGATCAAAACGTTTATAACTCTTATTCATCGTAATCGGTTCCGTCCGAAATCCTATTCAAGTGCTATCTCCGGCGTTCGAATCCGTCGGTATAAGAACGATTTGGAAATCGGTAAGTTGAAAATTTATATTATAAATCACGTTTCTAAACCTTGAAAGCTTCATCATACCGGGATCAGGCTTACAAGAATATTCAGAGTTATTAATGATATCGCGGTGTGCTGTGCTCGTTAAAGCGAAACAAACTCATCGCCGAGTAATGAAGAATAAGAAGAATCGAAGACGTGTTGATGTGAAATGATCAACACCACAGACCGCATAACGTTTCAACACAACATTGACAGTTAATTAATCGATCGTTATTTAAAACTCGATGGAATATGTCCGAATATTGGTTTAGTGGAAATGAGCCGTCGACTGGTGTGATGTTGCTTTCAAGTTCATTGTTACTGTATCATTTTTCGTTCGGTGAAACAATGTGATTATGTATAGTGAAGTTTTGATGACCGAATGGAATCTCATTCAATATGCTTTTGTGATAAAACTCGTTGAGAATATTTGTAATTGTTTCGTTATTAAAACCTCGCTCGAATTAACATACAAACACGTTTTATGTCTGGTCACGAATGTTCGACCGGAGTATCATCGTTTGCTTATTTTTTCGCGTTCATTATTCTGGCGAAAGGTAATTTAAAATTGATACTTGATTTGATACTAAGTCGTCGTAAAATTAATTGATTAGCTCGAATTGATATTGTATTTGTGTACGTTAGTTTATGTTTGTATATTTATTCTGGTGTTAGGGAATTGACGTAACATCTGTGTTTATTTATCTTGCCGGATTTTTCATTCAGTTCGAGTTTATTCATTGAACCCAACAAAGCGATGGCAATGTTAGTTTCAAATTAATTTTTCGATTCTAATTCGATTTTGTATTTTTTTTATTTTCAAATTTCATTTTAAAAGAAATTCTTGTGAATTCTGGTTTACAATGTTGCCAGATTAAGGGATTTTTAACTTCTCCGAGGATTTCGAAGTTTGACCAGTTTTTTTTTTATTAAATCTGATTTTCAAATTGAATAAAAAATGGGGTTTGTATTTGTGTTCAATTTTCAATTCTCGAATTCGAATTTTTGAAAATTTTTCGTTGTCACTAAGTACGTTGGTTGGATGAAAAGTTTTGATCTTCCATCGCTATATAGAACGCGTCTATTTTTTACTTTAATATATCGCGGTGGCCCAGATTACAATTTTCGACAAACAAAAATCAAAATTTTATTAATTGAAATTAAAATTCTAGATTTTTGTAAGTTACTTAGGGATTACTTAGGGTCCTGATATTGATTTTGCAAAAGAAATCGATCGTACGATCCTAGACTAGAAATGAGTCTTGGAGGAGGAAGAGTAAATTCAAAATTTTGAGAGTTTTAATGCGGGTATCGAAATCGGTTTTCAGAGGCACTGATTCCGATTTTTTTACTTACCTATATTGACTCTAGACCACTGAATGGACTTTTAGAGAGAGAAAGAGTGAAGTCAAAAATTATAAAATTTTGATTGGTATCCAAATTTAGGTTTTTTAAACGCACTGGTTTCGATTTTTTCAATTTAATTGACTCCAGATCTTGAATCGGTCCCTGAGGGGGAGTCGCAAATTTAAAATTTTAACAACTTTTCTGTAGATGATCTCGATTTTTTCATTCACATTAAACCTAGATCCTGAAATAGACTCGGGGGGGGGGGGGGGTAAAGTCAAAATAATGTAATTTTGATATGGACATCGCATTATAATTTTTCGGAGGCACCTATTTCAATTTTTTCATTCAAATTGACCCTAAACAGGGAGGAGGGTGAAGTCAGAATAACAAAATTTGGGTTAGTATGTATCTAAAATACAGGTTTTCAGAGGCACTGATTTTGATTTTTCTCCTCGAATTGACTTTAGACCCCGAAACGGACTTTAAAAAACCAGGAAGGGGGGGGGTAAAAATCACAATTTTGCTCTAGTCAACACGAAATTCAAAATGAATCCCTTATATTAAGGAAGAGGGGTGAAATCAGTATTTCAAGAATTTCGTTATACGGACATTGAAATTATTTATATTTTGTTAAATTGGGTTATTGGCTTTTTATTACTTCGATCAGACAAAATTGGGCTTTTAGGTATAGGTAATGGAATTGTCTATGTAAATGAGATGTTTTCGGGTTTGTCGGGGAAAATGGTTTGAACGATTTTTGAATTTTTTAGAATTCCAGAAATTCGAATTTTTTGAAGATTTCTTCAATGAGGGGGAGGGGTGTCTAGCCAAATTGCGAATTTGCAGGAAAAACTGGAAAAATTATTTCAAAAAAAAATGAAAATAGTTCTTAGGGGTTTTTTGAAGACCTGAAATAAATGAAGTCGACCCTCAGAGTGGGTTGGGAGGAGGAGGGCAAACTTGATAAAAATTCGTATCAAGTGATGTATCGAAATCTACGTTTTTTAATCTCTAGAATCCATTTTTAGGGTCAAAACCTAAAGTAGTCTTTCAAGGGAGAAGAGGAAGAACGAATTTGGAAATTTGTCAGCTGTGTCGAGCGAGGTATCGAAATCCATGTTTTTTGACTCAAAACTTGAAAGTTAATAAGGGAAAGGAAAGAGAGAAAAAGGTTGATCCAAATTTGGAAATTTTTCAACTGTATTGAGTGAAGTATCGAAATTTATGCTTTTTTGACTTTCTAAAACTATTTTTGAGGTTATTTTGACCTCAAATACAAAAGTTGACCAAAAGGTGATCGCCAAAATTGAAAATATTTCAACTTTATCGAGTGAGGTATCGAAATATATTTTTTTTGAATTTCTGAACTCATTTTTTTGGTGGAAAGGGGTTGATTCAGGAAATTTTTCAACTGTATTGAGTTAAGTATCGAAATTTATGTTTTTTTTTTACTTTCTAAAACTATTTTTGAGGTAATTTCGACCTCAAATACAAAAACTGACCGAAAGGTGGGGCAAGGGGACCAAAATTGAAAATGTTTCAACTTTATCGAGTGAAATCTATTTTTTTGAACTTCTGAAACCATTTATTCTTGACCTCAAATCCATCGACTCTGGGGTGGGAACTGCGGAGAGAGGGGATCAAAATTGAGAATTTTTCAACTTTATGGAGTGAGGTATCAAAATTCGAGTTTTTTGTTTTCTGAGCCCATTCTTGGGGCTATTCTTGAACCAAGTTCAGTTTCTTATGAAATGGGGGCTTCCTTCTTCTCCTTAGTCATTTGTATATCACAATATTTTCAACTTTCCCATTTTTTTTTTATGAATAGAAGAAAGAAATTGAATGGTTTCTGAAATGCACTTTGTGGTGATTAATCTAAAGGTATACAAAATTCTGGATCAATCTTCACTCTCGTGGGATCGTATTGTATTTCAAGTAAAGTGACATAAAATAATGTATTCAAGTGGCCTCAAAACATACTTGAAAAATTTTCAGTTTATTTTTGGTCTCCCCCTTCTCCCTACCATACATGTTCCTTTTTTCAGGATTTTGGTTCAAAATTATTCAAATACCGACAGTTTGAAGAATATAGTAGTTTGAAAATTAACCGTAAAAAAGGTTAACAAAACCCGATTGCGACCTGAAAATTTTGAATGCTATTCTGCTTGAATCGTAATCTGGCCAACAACATGAAAGAAACAGCAGGCATCATACCAGGTCACTTTTTTAGGGTGTTGGTCACTTTTTTCGGCTTTGGTCACTAAAAGTCACATTTTTCATCCAAAGGTCACTAAAAGTCAATTTTTTCTTCTCAAAGTCACTTTTTTCGCATTTTCATGCAAAAATTCAAATTTCCACGTAAAAATTGCTATTTTTCAAAATTCTTCAAGAAAAAAAGTTGAAAGTTGATAATGATTTTTCAAAAAAATTTGCCCTCGCTTCGCTCGGGCAGTATTTCAATAATTCTATTTCTAAATTTGTAAAAATTCTGTTTTTCTAAATCAGTAAAGTAATTGATTTTTTAATCAATTCCTCATTTGACAGAATAAATCAATCAAACAATTGAAATATCACAGATTTTCAAATAAATTCATTTCACTGATTCAAAAAGACACAGTTTTACGAAAATTGACTGATTTAGATTTAGAGAGTAGATATAGGTCATATATTAATTGTTTGTTCCAAAAATCTCGTCATTTTTCAATTTTTCTTTGCTTTAATTTGTTAAATTAAATTAATTATGTATATCTGCATCCTAAAGTGCCACTAAAAAAATTAAATTTTTAAATTAGGTACCCAATTTCTTCATTGAATTTTGACCCCCTCCCTCCCCTCATTTTTTCTGGAATTCTCAGCCCTCTTTTAACTGTAAAAAAATTCCCCCGAAAAAATCGAATTTTTGGTTACTTTTGGTTACTTTTTGGTCATTTTTTGGTCAATTTTTGGTCACTTTTTTCTCAAAAAAGGTCACTAAAAGTCACTTTTTTTCTTCGAAATTTCGCTATGATGCCTGAAACATCCATTTGGCTCTTACTTTGAATCAATGCCATGCCCTCAATTTATTTTTAAAAAGCGTGGAGATTTTTAGGAGGCTTTTGTGCTTTTTAATTCAACTGAAGAAATTATATAAGAAAAGTTATCGAGCTTTTGAAGAAATGTTTTTCTAGATTAGGAAATTTTGGAGATTTCTTTACCTTAAAAATTGGAAAATTTTTCAAAATTTGAGATTTTTCAGAAAACTTATCAGATGGCTTTGCCAGTTTGTTCGATTTGATGTTGTATCGATTTCGTCGATTCCAGCTGCCGAATTCGGAAGCCAGTATCATGTTCGTTGGTAAATTACTGTAACGTTTTTTTTTATCGTATAGGCCACAGGGTCAGTAGTACCACAAGCACAGGTGCGTCTCATCGACACGATCACACTACTTTTGCTGCGTTGCTGCCGCCGCCGCCGGCTTCACTTCACGTCAGAACAGAAATTATAACACGCTAATAGCTTATTTGTATATGGCCTGCTCCGGCGTCCGAATTAAACCTCCTTCGGCCTTTTTTCTCGTAATGTTTTCGAACCGGCGCGGCGTAGAACGTGTGGCGTCCACGCGGTCTTCTCGGCGGCGGTCTTCGCATCTCGTCGACTCGATAAATAACGTCGGCGATCTGCGGGATGTTGGTCAGCAGTATATAATACACCGACGACGTACTCCAATAAATCGATTAAGACGTCCTAACATCGACCAATCATCCTTCTCTACGATTGTTAATTACTGCTAAAGCGGCATCAACCGCGATGGTAAATCAATCAAATGTTATAACGTTCGTCATCATCGTCGGACGTGTATCTGTATACGCAGCCTGGGCAATTATATTCTCCGTTCGAGTATTATCCCAACAGCGTACATAGATCACCTTTCCATGTAATACGCTCGCATTACATTATTGCACAGATTGGCTCTGCACCATGCCGCCCCAGACTGTCATAGGTAGTTCCCAACGTACCACTTCGCTCCTCGTCGGATGCCCTTCTTCTCTATAGTTGGTATCATTTCGAGTTCTCTAGTTTATGCATCATAATTTGATTTATGGCGCGCTGCCTTTTTTCTCGACTCGAATGTTTACTCGGAACGTGATCGGAATATCATCTGGCTCAAGTTTACCTTATGGATCTTGCTCGCGAGCTAAGCACACACACCATTATCTCGCTAATACTCCCACGTGGTTGTGCTGGTGGAAGCAGCATCGCCTTTGGTTCAAGAATTTCATATACGCCTCCTAGCGTTCTTGCCCCGCGAGCATGTGGAAAAAAATTAATAAGAAATATACCGTACTTTCCAGTTTCGAAACATCGAAAATACTTATCAGTTAGTCATCTCGATGAGCTCGCTTTTTACTCTCCGATCGTTCTTTACGGTATTTTTTCAAGATCTTTTTCTAATTAAAAATGAAAATACACGAGGTCGAGCGTTTCCCTCCTACCGGTGCCATTCTCACGTCGTCGGTCGTCCGTTCTGGGCTGCGGCTCCGTATTCCTGTGTACTCTTCGAGTCTTCTGGATGCTTCACTCTCCGCGGCGATACTCGTTCCGAGCCCATTAATTATTATCGAAATTCTCAACTATGTCCGATTTTATAATTATACTATGTAATCGATCAATTAGCACGTATCATCTGTTGTCTTGACAAATTAATCTGGTTCGGAATACCTAACAATGATGCACGTTTACTCGTACGTGCGTGCTTGTATCCGTACAGGAATCTGTATCCGTATTAGGTATCGTTGCGATGGTTATCGGAAAGTTCCCTTTGGAACCTTTTGCTCCCCTCGGCGCCTCTTCTTTGCCGGCTCTTTGCTGCAGCTTGAAGCATGCTGGTTTACGGTATTCGAATTTCTAATCGATTTCTGCGTCGAAATGGTAGATTTAATGGGTCAATGAGTTAGGAAATTTTATTAAAAAGATAACTTTTTTGAATTTGGTGTGTGGTGAATTTTGGTAGGTGTGAAATAGAAGTTTGAATCATTTTTTTGCGATGAAGATTGGAAGAGAAGAGAAGGGGAAGAGGGAAATCATAATTTTTCATTCATGTTCGTGCTCCTATCAAGAAGGTTGGAAAATAACGAATTTCTTGATAGGGGTGTGTGGTCCCCCCTCCTGTTTTGAGTAAATTTTGAGATTTCTTAGGATCTGTCCAAATACCTCAATATCTGAAGATAAAAAAAAAACATTGGTAAAAAGAGAGTATCGAAGCCTGTATGGATTTTTGTGGTGGAGGAAAGGGGTAATCCTAAACGATTCCAGTGAATTTTTGTTTGCATGGTTTTTTAATCAACGTACTGAATGAAAATCCTGCAACAATGCCGAATGATATTATTATCTATTTTCAAACATTTTTGACGTATACGTATAACAAATTTGAATAATTCTTCCCTCCCCTTCCCCTTCTATTTGGCAATTATTACAAAATTCCACCAAAGATTTTCGAAATTTTCGACGTTTTAAACGAATAGTAACGTGAGGATGTCATCCTTCAACCCTCATCACAAAGGACTGTGTGGGGTAGTAATATAAACTTCTTTTCTATCAAGAGTACTCTCTTAATTTGAATCAGTAAAAATTGACTGATGAAATAGACAAAATTGAGTCACTGTAGAAATCAGTGAAAAATTTACTGATTCAATTTGTAAATTTTAATTTTTGAATCATTAATTTTTTCCTTAACTACCGATTCAAACACAGTGTGTCTATAACAGGTCCTGTTGGTCCTGTTAGTCCTATTTTGGTCCTGTTTTGAGGCTTTTTTAGAGAAATGTCCTGTTTTCAGGGTGTCTACTGGTCGCGAAAGTCGCGAAATAGCCGCGAAATTGACCCAAAATTCATCAAAGGTCGCGAATTTGTCTCAAATTAGTTTAATTTCCTCAAAAATTTTAATTTAAAGAATTGCCTTTAGATGATTTTTTAACTAAAATTTTGTATAAAAAATTTCCGCCCTCGCTTCGCTCGGGCAAACTATATTTTCTTTTACCTAATACTTCAAAATTGATTAGAATTCGAGGGTTTTCATTCAAAATCTCACAATTTTTATTTTCCTGTCTGGAATTACCACTGCAATCGCCTTCATGTGACTCTCTTTAGTCTTTAGAAACTTAAAAATTTTTCGCCCTCGCTCCGCTCAGGCTCAGTAACTTTTCACAGTTAATTTTCAAAATGATAGTATGAACCTCTTTCCCTTTCAACCTGAACAATTTAAAATTCTCAAGTAAAGAAGACAATTTCGAAATGAATTTTAAAAATTTCTGTAGGTACGTAGATGTTTTGGACGGAGAGGAGCTCTACAAAATATGTACCTAACTTGTATTTTGGAAGTGGACTGGACTCTTTCCGTTTCTATTCCACACAATTCATTCTATAACGTAAAAATTTGTCTTTGAAATTTTGATTTTTTTCGAAAATTTTATCTTCTCTTCATTGGTGTTGAATGTTGAATAATCATTTTCCTTAAAACGTAATTATTAGGTATAAAATCCATTTAATTTTCATTTCCTATAAAAAAAGAGTATTTGCGGGGGAAGCACTAAAAAGTGCTTGAAATTTCCTTTAAAACAAGTATGCGCAAGGGGGAGGGGGGGTCTTTGGGCGAATTTGAAGCATGGTTTGAAAAGTTTGTAAAAAGGTCACGAAAAGTCGCGAATTTTGATGTTCAAAAATCAGTAGACACCCTGGTTTTGTAACTTTGTTTGTATTCTACCTTCCTTATTCTTGAACTTTAAAAATAAATTTACACTCATTTCTAACAATTATTGATTTTTTTTTTTTCAAAAATGTTTTCATAATAGGTTTGATTTTTTTTTTTTGGGGGGGGGGGTTACAAAATTTATCAGTACCTATTTTCAAAAGGTACTGTTGAAGGTCCTATTTTGGTCCTGTTTTGGAGCTGGTCATGTTTGTTAGACACTCTGAGAAGAGAAGGGGAAGGGGGAAATCATAATTTTTCATTCATGTTCGTGCTCCTATCAAGAAGGTTGGAAAATAACGAATTTCTTGATAGAGGTGTGTGGTCCCCCCTCTTGTTTTGAGTAAATTTTGAGATTTTTAGGATCTGTCCAAATACCTCAATATCTGAAGATAAAAAAAAAACATTGGTAAAGAGAGAGAAAATTAAAAGAATTTTTAATACTTTTCTCTTTCATTTAAGCACTGCAGAAAATGGTTCATTATTTTCATGAAAAGAACTAAAAATGTCATGAAAAAGTAACTCGAAAGATTAATCCTGTAGACACCCCTATCTCAAGTTTTAGTTTCAATTGGCTTGAAAGTTTTAATGATGTATTTTTTTCAGTAGCTGAGTTGAAAATCTCACTTAAGTATCCAATTTTAAAAAGAATTTAAAAAAGTTAGTTCATTTTTTGCAAAATTTTGATAGAAAATATCGTTTGAAACGATCAAAATATGAACTTGAAAATTCTCAAAGTGCAAAAAAATAGGATTTTGACATCATTCTCCAAAAATGTTGAAAAATATTGATTTATCTCATAATAAATTTTTGTAAAAATTGCAAATATTGAAAAATTTTGATAACAGGTACTTCAGCAATTTTAATTAATTTTTGATTTTTTTTGCATTTTTTGCAATTTTTCTTGTTTTTGGACAACTTATACGTTTTTATAATATTTTTAAAAAAATTTATTACATTTTTTAAAACAAATCTTACGTTATTTCTTAAGTATTTCGCGATGATTTAAACTATTTGGAAAAAAAGAATATCAATTTCCACCTCGATGGGACAATTTTAAAAAAAATGAGATTTTCTAATTTCTTTCTATTAATTTCGAATTCAATAATTAATACCTACAATTTCCTGTTACAAGAAATAATAGTACAGGAGAGAAATGAAATAGGAGAGATCAATGTTTTTAGAAACTTAAACTTGGATATATTCGTATAGGTAGTTTCTTTACATTTCTAATCATTTTTGGCAGATTGTTCAATATTTGGTCAATTTTATCATGTTTTGAAAATTTTCATTTAATCATATTTTTCAGAAAAATCAATTGATTTTTTTTTTCATTTTAAAAAATTCCAACTTCAAAATGTTGGATCCATTTTATCGATATTTTCAGTCAAACACCTTGATAATTTTACAACTTTCATGACATTTCGAGCAATCTTTGGCAGATTTTTCAAAAAATTTTGGATTGTCAATTTTTTATTAGGGTTTGCAAAATTTTCATGAAAATTAATCATTTTTCTGTATTTTAATGATGAAGTATATGTGATGATAATAATGCATAGTTTTATGTTTGGTTACAGCAATTTTTTTACCAATTTTTTGAAAATTTTAAAATAAGTGATTTGATTTTACCAATTTTTTTTTGAAAATCGTTGCAAAATTGACCCATTTTTCTTAATTCTAATGTTTGTGATATTTTATCAACTCGAACTTCATTTTTCAAGATTTTCATACCGATTTTCCAACTTTTTTTTGCATTCTGAATTCTTTTAATGATGATTTCCTGCAATTTCATAAAATTTCACGCTACGATTATAACCTTTTGAATAGTTCTGACCCCAGTTAAACAATTTTTACCGCGGTTTAAGAAATTTTTTAAAAGTATAATCGAATTTTGTGACTTTCAAAAAGTTTTTCATGAACAGGTTTGATAACATAATTTTTTGACATTTTCCCCTCACTACGACCACCTCTACCAATTCTGTTGGTACTTCCATGCTCAAAACTAAATCGACAATGCCTTCATAAATACCTTTTACATCGCAGACAGCTGCAGTTTATGACGTCACGTCGCTAATTAGACAATTTAAGGTTCTGTGACTTCCGGATAAATGCTCCACTACTATGGTTGTGGTTTTAATTAACTCGATTTGGCAAATTAGATCAATGTCTCGTTGGAAGAATTTTCGCATGCTAATTTTTCCCATCTTCTGTGAATAAAAGAATAACTATTCTGTAATTGGTTTATGACTTATTGTATTTTATAGGTACTCGATTTATAGAAGATTTTACTTCCACGATGGCACATGTGTTTAATTTCACCTTCTCCTCGTATTCAACCATCAATCAGCCCTCTTTTTAGTCTCGTTTAATAAATTAATTTTCTCGAGTGTCTTGGAAATGACGTCAACTTGCAAATCTTTTTTATTTTTCACGAATCACACTTACATTCATATTATCAATATAAAAATAAACACCCTCGCATCCTCTCCTCGTGCCCAAAAGTTGACTTTGTCTAAACCGCGAACATATTTCGACGTTTAATATAAAAACACCCGTCTAGTCGTTGAGCTGAAACTAAGCCAAATTAATACTATAAAAATGATAAGACGAATGAAAAAAAAAAGATAATTATAAATTTCGACAGATGAAGGGGGGGGGAGCAGAAATGAGAAATCTGGTATCGGAATATAAACGATGCGGAACGTTATAGTACGTTAGACAAGTCTGCCTTTATAGTTAATAAGCTCGTGTGTTTTTATAATTCACCAACGTATGGCCCAGACTGAAGCAAAAACGTAAGGGGAATCACCAAGGGGCGTTAAATTATCGGCGAAGAAAAATATTATCCATATTTATATGAAAATTACTCGTATTCGTCACCGCGACGACGACGGCGCTGAAACACCTTATTTCTGTTCGCAGTATACCTATATGTACTTATTCGTAGAATATGTATGTAAAGAGACAGACAGGAGTACAGGTACCATATCGTACTACACACGTTAATTGGGTTCGAGTGTTTTAACGAACGCGAGCGTAATATAATAATGACGGAGTAAATATACGAGTTTTATTATTTTTTTTTGACGAAGGCCTGTCGCTATACACGTTCTACTTTTCGAGAAATGAGAGATAGAGATAGAATGGAGAGGTTTTTTTCTTTTTAATTGCACCGGTTTTTCGGTTCTGTGTAACCATACGCGTATGTAATGCTAGAAGTAAATATTTACTGTGTGGTTACTATCTTAGGTGTAGTGGAAGGGCAATTTGTGCATTTGGTGGGGCCAGGTGTCATTAAAATCAATTCGGATGTCGTAAAAATAGTTCAAAGTGCAAACAAAATGGTCAAATTTATGAGAAAATGTTATGAAAAAAAATTACGATTTTTTTTTGCAATATTGATGAAATTTTGATAAAGTTCAATCCATTTTTGGAAAGTTTTCAATAAAATGTCGTCTGGTCGAATAAGAGATGAAATTGCGGCTCCAGTTCCGATTTTCAATCTAACCCCCTCTAATGGTGTCCTTTGATGTAAAAAAATCTGGAAAAATTTTTGATTCCCCCTCCCCGTCCTGCCTTTTGGAATTAAGGTCATTTTATTGTATTTTTTCAAGAATTTTTAATTTCACAGCAAGTGAAGGAAATTTTCTGTTCTTGACAAAAATGTTATATCTCGTAAACGTGTATTGATGATAATTTTTTCATCAATTTTGGTGCATTCCTTTACGTTTTTTCGGTTATTTGAAGTTTTTAAACGTGAAGAAAGCCATGTAGGCGAAGAGCGACCACACTAGAAAAATAACTGAAAAATTTGTTTTGACATGGATATGTCTTATGGTGGGGAGGGGGGGGGGGGGGTAAAATTTGAAAAGGGTAACATGTTCTTGTAATGTAACGTGACGTAACGTAACATTTTTTTTTAAAATCAAGATGGAAAAAATTGAATCATCGATGACATATTAAAATGCATTAGAATTCTAATTAAAAATTATAAAGTAATAATATTTTAAAAAATAAAAAAATTGGAAAAATTCTTCAAGTGCATTGACATTTTGAGAAAAAGTTAAGAAATAAGGCATGTTTTGAGAATAAAGAAAATACATTAAAAAATGGAAAAAAACTGGAAAACGTATTTTAAAATGTTTAAAAAATAAGAAAAAAAGTTTTAAATTTTTGACTCAATGCCTCATCGGTCATCTTGGTACATTTTGAATTTGAACTTATCCATGATCGAAGGATTTACCCGAAAGGAAAAAGGGGGTTAATTTTTCATGCATTTCCCTGATCATTTGGTTTTGGTACTTATTTTTTTTTTGAACTAAGAGCTGAAAATCGCGAAAAAGTACATATAGAAATGTTGTTATTTTAGCATTTTTTAAAATTTTGAGCGTTTTATACGGAAAGAAATGACCAAATGAAGAAACTAACGTCGGATGCGTGTTCAGCGAGTCAAAATACTCCGATTAACCCCCTTTTCGCGATTGGTTTACTTTAAGGTTCAGAATTTACTTTTTTCATTGATTTTTCATGATTAAAAAAGTGAATTTTGAAACTTGAAGTAAAACGATCGCAAAAAGTTTTTTTTCAGTTTTTTTTTTTTTTTTTACCCATTGAACTCGAATATGGGATTGGTTTTTTCATTTAGTTATTTCCTTCCTGAAAATTCATAATTTTCAAGTTTGAATCGGATCTCTTGGGAACGGAAAATTACGATAGACAATAATTGATGCCATATTCGTGTTCCACGACCCACAATTGGTCAAAAATCGATATTTTTTTAATTTCAAAACTTTAGAAAGTCACATTTCGTAGTTAATAGGTAGTTACGTATCTCACTTTGAGAAGCTACAAACCCCGTCCAAGAGGAGTAAGTAAGTAAATCTGAAAAAAATTTTGTCCCGACAATTTCCATGTTCTTGGCTTTAAACTTGAATCGAAATTTTTAAATGTTTTTTCACAAGCATCAAAATGACAGATCGAAATCGAAAAAAATTTCAAGTGAACAAAAATGGCATCGCTGATTCGTGGTTTTTTTCAAATTTTAAATTAATTTTCGTTTTGGCGTTTGTTTTTTTACGTTACAAGATTAATCCATGATTGATTTTATATTTGCGGGAGGGCAGGTGGAGGTCAAAACACAAAAAACCTTTTTTTTTCTCTCGAAAATGAAACTACATTAAAACTAATAACTGATCATTATCAGTAGTCTTAGGCAGAGGCGGCGTCGGGGGGGGGGGATTCTGGCCCCCGCTTGGCCCACTTACATTAGGTAGGATTTTCAAAGCATTAAAACATGAAAAAATGTCTTTTTAGGGCATTAAAAATCCAATTTTTTCAAAGCTTCGCCCAAACAAAGTTATAAATTCTATAATCTATCTGAGATTAAAGGGCATAAAAAGGCTCCCTTTTTACCCCCTCCCCGTTTTTAGCAGGTGAAAAAAGTCAGTCCCCACTGCCCCCTTCCCTCCCTATTTTCCATTTCGAAAAATCAAAAAAAGTTGTCCAACCCACGGCCCCTTTTGTGCCCCCCCCCAATTTTCGATTCTGACGACACCACTGGTCTTAGGACGTTGAAGAAAACCCCATTGAAGTCTCGAGATTTACTTTTTTCTCATGGAAAATTCGTGAAAAAAGTGAATTTTGAAACTTTCAGTAAAACGATCGTGAAAAGTGTGCTTTTCGAGGTATTTTGACCCACCAAACACGAAACCAACGTTGATTTCTTCATTTGGCGATTTCTTTACGTATAGAATGCTTAAAATTTGAAAAAATCTGTTAAAATAACATTTCTGTATACTTTTTTTTTTTTTTTTTTGCGATTTTAGGCTGTTAGTTCAAGAAAACGGCCAAAAGATAATACACAGGGAAATTCTACATTTAAAAAAAATACTGAATTTTTTACTATTTTTTCTCAGGGAAGTCGCCCTTTGCTGATATGGCATTTTTCACGTTCAAAATCTTCAAATGGCCGAAAAAACCTGGAGAAATGTACCAAAACTGATGAAAAAAATGATCGTAAATGCACCTCCACGAGATGTAAATTTGTACCGAAAAACAGAAAATTTCTTTCACTTATGTTGAAATTAAAAATTATTGATATAATGTAATAAAATGGCCATAATTTGCGAACGGGAGAGGAACAGGAGTCGAAAAATTTTCAATAATTTTTCTATATCAAGGGGCACATGAAAATCGGAGTTGGAGCCGATTTCATGTTATCCGACCAGACCCTTATGAGAATTTTTAACCATTTTTTTTTAGATTTTTATCAATTTTTAGTTTGCAACATTGTTAAATGACTTTGTCTCTACTTTAACGATTTTTTGAAAAAAAAATTCGTAATGATTGAAAATCGCTTTGGAATGCCACTATTTAAATCCTTTATAATTAGCACATTTCACGATAAACCTACGTTGAAAAAAAAACGTTAAAATCATCCGATGTCGAATTCAGCTACCTAGCTTTGGAATATTATCGTATTATCACTCGATATCCGAATAGCTTATATGGATTTCGTAGCGTATCCCAAGTTAATACTATTTACGACCGAATGAGCGAGCGGTATTGGTACGTAAATCGGATTTCCACACACCCTTCACTTCTCCGCTTCCTTTCGCTGACGAAATGACGACGGCGGTAACCAAAAAAGGGGTATTATTCGATAAGGCGCACAGATACGGTAATTACTTTAAATGGGAACGTATAGGTCTTTACGTTTTGTACATATTACCTACTTTCGGTACGTGCAACTTTTGCAACAACGTTATGGACGATGGACGACTTTATACTTGGACTTGCACATAGTTCATTAGTGCGTTGAGAACATATGTGTAGAATATAATACAGATATATGCAGTATAGCTAAGTTGTAACATCATTTGATCGTATCGATGATCGTATTAATGTTCTATAAACGATTAACCTTGTTATCGTAACTGTCCTCCCCTTCGAAATCCGCCTAGATATAGAGGAAGGTCTATTTTTTTTATGGTATCATGTTCTATGCGATCCTGCTTCTACATCCCTTGTTTTTTCCACGACTATTACAGCCAGATAATCCATCCTTTTGCGGGATAATATAATTTCTGCTGAGTTGTCCTTAGAATGCGGACGATCGACCGACGACGTGGGTACTTGGCCACGATTTTTCGCGCATTAATCGTATTACTACGCGTCGGCGATTCGCCGGCTCGGTTTTTATTCCTCCCACCGCCTCGCTTCTTCATTCAACTTTGTGTTAACGTTTACGTTAGTCTTATATGTATTCGCGTTTAATTTCCCATAATGAGTAATAACCACGCGATGCAGTTGCTAGCAAAAAATTATAAATAGGCTGAGTACAGAAGACGGCGTAGGATAATGGAAAACGCTACGTACGCGGGAATGGCGAAATACCTTTGCGAAAGTATGCATTATGGTGACAATGTATCGATTCGCTTGTGTGTACCTAGACAGGGTCTAAATTCCCGACAGTCTGGTTATTTTTGGCTGTAAAATTTTGAAAAATTGATTCAAATTTGGGTCCCAGTGTTTTATAGATTAAATTTAGAGTGTATTTGGTTTTTCGTGCTTTGAGAAAATCAATAGAAATTGTGCGAAAAATCGTGTAAACGTAGTTTTCCTCGCAGATGGTGCTTCGAATCGCTAAATGAATCTCATTTTTGAACTTGGCTCATTCAGAACCCTTGAAAACGATATGCATGATGGTTTTTTATCATTTTTCATCCCTTCCCCCTCTTACCCCCTTCCCCTTACTCATATATTACTATAGGACTTCCTAAAACAGAAAATTGCATCATTAAGAGTAAGCCATAAACGATAAAAGAGTCGAAATTTGGAATTTGAAGTATCACGTGTTCGTGTGTTGAAATATGGGTCGAATTTAAGCATTGCTTGAGGCATGAAGGGGGGGTAAAATTTTGAAATTTGATAATACATCGTCATGCATGTCGATTTCATGGTATTTTTTAGTGCTGATTTCCAATCCGATGTCAATTTTTTGATTGGATTAAAATTAAAAACGCAGGATAGAAAAAATGTTTGAATAGAAGTCTAAAAATTTCTGAATTACAAAAATCCAAATAAAGTACCAATTTATTACATTTTGTTTTGGTAACCTCACACTGTTCCAACGATTATTTGTTAAATTTTTCTGCAAACCTCTCGAGAACGTCAAAAAATTTTGATACTATGCCTCAAAAATGGATATTTTCAAAAATACTGAATTATAGGAAGCTTTCCGTTTTTGAACGAGTCTCTGCTAAATTTGAACATCTCGGCTTTAATCGTCAAAAATTTTATTTTCGAACTCGGATTCCTCAGGAACCTTGAAATCTACATACCTGACGCATTTTTATTAATTTTTGAATTTTATCTTCAACCCTCCTCCCTCACTTTATTCTTTGGGATGATTACATCGAAAGTGTTGATTTGAAATTCCTATTTTGCTGGATTTGCTAGGAAAAGTTCAGATGAAAGAAATTTATAGAAGATGAGGGGTGGGGAGTGGTCAGTTTGAAAAAATGATAACATGTCGTCATGCATATCGATTTCAAGGTTTTCAATGTCGCTGATTTCAAATCCAGCATTCATTTTTGAAGATTTCTAATTAGGCGGTACCCCTCTACCCTTCACCCTATTTTTAAAAATCAGATCAAATAAAAATCAGTCAAGGTCAATTTCCGTTTAACGTGATAAATTTTCTATTGAAAGTTGTTCGTTTTCTGTTCATACTTTGCATATTGTGGGAAGTGCGAGGGGACGGCAGGGGTAAACTCGAAAAAATGATGACATGTCGTCATGTATATCGATTTCAAAGTATTTTTGGGTGCTGATTTCAAATTCAGTGTTGATCAGACGGAAATTTTAGTCGAACGACGCGAAAATAATTTCAAAGCAGAAGTGTTTTTGTACCTATCAGTTACATGGATGTTGAAATCTATTATGAGTATCTAGGACTGTGCATTAGGGTGGTGTGAAAAAAAGAACATACCTTTGATTTTGGCCAAATTTGGTGGGATGGTTTACTTTGAGTGGGAGACCTCCTCAAAAAAATTTAAGCCCCCTAGGGACAAGGAGAGCGGAGCAAGAGGTGCTCAAAGTGCACCTCTTTTGGAAAAAAAACACTGTTTTTTGTGTTTTTTGGTCAATCAAAATTGTGTGAGAAGCCTTCTTAGCACTTGAAAAAATTCAATTTGAGTTTCTACATATTCCTAAACGGCTAAACCATCGCCATCCTTCTCCGATCAAAACTCAGACTGCTACCAGGGGGTTGAAAAGTTGCGGATTGCAATATTCCAATAATATGAAATTTTCATCAAGCTGGAATGATTTTTTTTTCTTCGAGTAATTGAACAAAAATTTTTTTCAACCACTGAAAGTGAATTTTGAAAAAAATTAAAAATTTTATCCCTCCACCAGTGTAGCCAACAGGAAATCATAAAATTCCAAAATACGGAATAACATTTAAAATCGATTAATATGCCTATTTCGATTGCGCAAGAGCCTTCAATTTTTTAAAAATTCAATATTTTCAAAAAATTCAAGAGATTAGCGACTGTGTAGACCAAAAAGTACAATTTTTTTGAGAAAATCACTGTTTTATAACGTCTTACAATTTTGGTGTAATGGGAAAAATTTTATCGATTTCTGCTTAAAATTGAGCCTTTTGGTCTACACAGTCACCAAATAATCTCTAAAATGGATTTAATCAATTTTGAATTTTCTTGAAATTTTTAAAAATTGTATTCAAGAATATCTACTGACTGAATTTTCGGCAATTTTTAAAGAATTGAAGGCACTTCCGCGATCGGAAGATTTTTTTGATTTTATAGTCTCCCCAGCCCCCGTTTTTTTGCACAGTATTGGAACTCAAAAATCAAAGATTTTGATTTTTGAGCACCCCATATTGTGTGAGACCTTTTTTGCTCTTCAATTTTTCTTCCGGGCCCTGATTTTCTCTGCATTTCCGTGGGTATTTTGATTGGTGATTTTTAATAGCCTCAATTCTGAATTTGTAGGGAACTGAGCTCTTTGGAGAAGAAAGGGAAGAAATGAGTATAAACTTATTCAAAAATTACAGATGTTTTCCAATTTTTTGCAATCTTGAAGATAAGGTATCCTAGAAAAGACAAGCTTCATGGAATCATACGATTGATGAATCTTAGTGACTTTTGCAGATACGTATACAGAAGCCTTCTTCTAATAAGATACTATATCGCATTCATAGACGTATATGTACTTACGTTGTACAATCGTGCGATCAAAAATCGACTAATTGGCGTGATTTAGGCGACCTCTGGCGGAATGACGCCGGCGGGAGGATATGTTTGATTTTATGTAAACTCATCGAACGACATTTAAGTTATTTATGCGGAACGCGCGTCTCGCTGAGAATGAGAGGTTTAGTGGGCATAAAGAGATGAAAAGGCATAATATACGGTACGCGACGTACAAACTATTCACGATTATGGTACATTAGGAGAATAATCTTTAATCATTGTCCATTGTGGCGGGGTTGTACTCAATTACGACGATGTCAAACCTTCTCTCGATTAGACTCATACGTATACTAATTACACGTTGGCTCATACTATACATAGAGATACGCACACGCTGCCGCAATAATTCCGTACGTACGTATAGGTTTAAGCATACGTAGTTGTACGATGCAGTTCATCTGGACACATCTTGCTCGAATACCCACGCCGCCGCACCGCGTCCCATAGACAGAGCGTAAACAATTGGTTATTGAAAAGTTACTATCTTAGTATATTATTGTGATTGAAAGTAGAATCAGTGGGCGGCCGTGCTAGTGCAATTGTATTAAATGATTTGTTTCACCTCGGCCGCTACACCCGGTCTGATGCCGGATCGTTCGTTCCTCCGTTTCAAAGACGAATAAGTACGATTTAATGACCGTCGTATGTAGACGTAACTATAGTATGTCTCTGTTTTGGTATTTAGTTCATTATTTCGGTTATTTTCCCACGAGCTTCTTTACATACGAGTAGCTTTTTTGGCCGGTTTGTAAGAACATTGCAACGATGTGTGCAGTTTTATGGCATCTATTACAGTTTTATGTCGGAATTGTGAACATGGGACATTAACTAAAGCGAAACCATCGTTGTTGGTCGGATTTTGCACTTTTGATTGATGATTTTTCCGGTCTCCTCCCCCCCCCAGCCCTCTCAATTTCCGAAAAAAGGGAAATTATATACTGAATTGTTGCGAAGTACGTCACCCCCAGACTCACCATTTGATTGTGAACTCGAAGTAAATTTGAGTAGTTGGAAACATTGAATATTCAAGGTGTACACAATTAGATTGGAAAATCATGGATAGTGAGAGGGGGGACAAAATCTTCAAATTTCATGTTGTCTATTTTCAAAATTGAAGGGGTTACAACAATATTTCAAAATTATTACAAAAATTGTAATTTTTTGAAAAATTCTGGTCAAATTTTCGTAATTTGTATCAAGTTTGAAACAAAAGGTAATCTTAAATCATGATTGAACATTTGTTCATGTAGATTTATTTAAATGCTAAGAAAATAAAATTCAAATTTTGATTTTTTTTCAATTTTGAATTTTATATTGATTTTAACGTGTACTTCTGTTGGGCAGCGATGAAAAAGGTAAAAGAAAGTGTGTAGTACAGAAGTCGCCAGTATTATGGGCGGAGTTGAGATGTAGCTTGGGAGTTTTTTCTGTCTGGTGAAATTTTATTATATGTGAGCCTGGATATAGAAACCACCCTTAGGTGTAAAAAATTGGTTTTTGAGTGGAGGTTCTCCTTTGATTCTATACCTTCTGAAACGCCCAAAATCAGTGTCAACTCAGAAATCAATTTTTTACACCTAAGGGTGGTTTCTATCCAGGAATGGTGGGGGAAGTATATTGGGTATAACCTAACACAAGGAGAGGCTAACAATATTTAGGATGCCCAAAGGCTAAAAGGCCAGAAGGTGTGCTGCTCACAAGGGAATAGACGGTGCTTAACCCACAGTACGTAACCCTACTATGTAGGACGTGAAGGTGGAAGCGAAAGCCACCCCTAGAGCGTAAACCAAGATGGTTTTTCTGGTGTGCCACAAGTGGCTAGGAAAGGGGGAAGAAGAAGAAGGGGGGACACTTGAAAAGGAACAAAGAGGTGTTTCTTTCCAAGTGGGCAATTGTCCGTTTGCAGGTATTAAGTACTTTTCCCAGTATTTCCTGCAACTCCAACACCCTTGTGGTGGAGCTCGCTATCCTCAAACCTGTGACGCGCCCGGTACCATTGCCATGGTCAGTGAAGGGGGTCCAAAACATTTTCCAGTCGCAGCGCCAAGATCTGACATACCCCACATAAACAAAGAAAAATAATAGTTGGAGTTCGTCCATTGCCCACACACACTGCACTCACTCAGTCCCAGCAGAGCCGGTAGTGTGGACCAAACACTTGCACATACTCTGCTGGCGGCCTCACAATGTGCATGCACTAATGTCGTCATCCCGCGACAGCTTGTCAAATCCGGCGCCCTAGGCTGGAAAGAGTCACTTGACCACCCCACCTGGGTGGTTTCTATATCCAGGCTCACATATTTTTTTTTCAAGTTGGAGTTATTAAAAATTGAAACGTGGTTACTGACCGATTTAAAGGAATTAAAAATCATTGAGTCGAATGATCGATCGATTGGATTATAAATCAATCATTGATTAAAAATGAATAATTATTCAAAATAATTGATTGATTACTTTGATCAGAATCAATCATTCATCAAACAATCAAGTTTTACACGGAATTATTTTTCAGCAATCGATTAATAGTCAATTAATAATCACTCAGCAATCGATCACAAAAAATTGTGGATTTTAGTTGATCATTGATTGAAATAGATTTTGCCTACTTTTAATAAAATAATCAATTGAGTTAAATAAAATATAATCTATCTATTGATTTTGATTAAATAATTAATTGATCAATTTGATCAAAGAATTTAATTGATTAATTGAACTGAAATTTTTCTTGATTGATTAAATTGTAATGAGATTGATAAATTCGATTAAAAATTGAGTGATTAAATTGGTTAGAAATTGATTGACCAACTTGATTGCAAATTAATCGACGAGATTGATTGAAAATTGGTCGATCAGTTTGGTTAAAAAATTAATTCATCAGCTTTGTTGAAAATTGATTGAACAATTTGAGCAAAAAATGATTTATGAAACCAATCAAAAATTAATCGATTAAATTAATAAAAAATTGATCAAATAATTTAATTAAAAATTGATCAATAAATTTAATCAAATATTGCTTATTCAATTTGATCAAAAATTGAATAATCTGTTTGATAAATCAATTTGATTGAAAATTGATCAATCAGTTTGATAAATTAATTTGATTAAAAATTGATCAATCAATTTTATTAAAAAAGATCAGTTGATTTCATCAAAAAAGATCAATTAATTTGATCAAAGAATGATCAATCAATTTAATCAAAGATTGATCAATCAATTTGATGGAGAAAGGGACACTAAATTAAACTACATGTTTAAAGCTCAAGAAAAAGATCTCGACTGTTAAGTTAAAACTAAATCTAAATCTTACATTCATTTATATTCGCCTCATAGGCGATAACTATAATATAAAAAGTAGCTGATTAGATAACTAACTCTATTCATATTTCTAAGAATTATATCAGCATTTCTGTGTTAATATAAAGTAAGCTTCTAACCTATATTTCTAGCTAATCAGTAAATTACAAGTACACATACGACAATAGAAAATGAATGCTGGAAATAATATTCCAACACCCTCCTTATTATTTCTAGCATTATAACCCAATAACTCAAAATATCTAGGTATCTTAGTACCTACTAAAAAAATGAGATAGGTATTTGTATAATTGAACATAACAATAAATCTTTAAAATATTAAGCACTATAACATTGTGAGCCTGGATATAGAAACCACCTTAGGTGTAAAAAATTAGTTTTTGAGTGGAGGTTCTCCTTTGATTCTATACCTTCTGAAACACCCAAAATCAGTGTCAACTTAGAAATCAATTTTTTACACCTGAGAGTGCTTTCTATATCCAGGCTCACATATTTCTAAATTTAAGAAACTTATTTTTACCTAGGGGTTTTGTAAAAATATCAGCAACATTATTTTCAGATTCTATCTTAGTTACAAAAATTTCATTCTTATTAATTAAATCTTTCACAAAATCAATAGGTACTCTAATATAGTGAGATTTCTTAGCATGTAAAAGCACCATTTCTAGTTATCTGTATAGCAATTGAGTTATCCTCATAAATTTTAGCTCTCATTTCTTCTTCATTCAAAAATTTCAAAATTTCTCTCACAAATAAAACTTCCTCAACACAATCACCTAAGCATAATATTCTGCAAAGAACTCCAAATTATTGGACAATTTTTCACAAAAATTATATACCCAGTTATAAATTTTAAATCATTCAAATCTGTTACCTAATCTGCATCTTCACATACACTTAACCACTCATTTTCCTCTCCAATCTCAATTTTCAAATTTTCCTCTGTACTTTATATTAATTCCCAAATAGGTTGTTAATTTACCCATATCTTTCATTTCAACCATTAATTTCATTCAGTACTTAGTAAAAGAGACTATATTGTTTCTATATCAGATCATTTAATTTAAAAAGGATTAAATTGTTTTGATCTTGCATAAATCAGTGATCAAAATTTCAACTTTTTATTTAATCATTCTTAAAATCCTCCTTCAATTTAATTACTTTTCTCAAATCAAGGCAACATATTAAAATATCATCTACAAATATTAGAATAATCACGCCATCATCTCTGATGTATAAACAAATATCAACTAAACACCTCTTGAAACTAAATGATTTAATAAATTCCTCAAAACACTTATACCAATTTCTTGGCGATTCTTTTAAACCATATATAGATTTATTTAAACGAAACACACATTTTATACAATCTTTAAACCCTTTTAACTGTTCAACATAAACCTCCTATTTTATATCACTATTTAAAAATGCTACCATTGCATCCATATGATGAATATGGTAACCCCTCTACACACAAAATGCTAAAACTATCCTAAATGTTCAAATTTTCATTACCTGAGCATAAATCTCTTCTATCTTATCTGTTTGCTGAAAACCTCTTACTACAAGTCTAGCCCTATACACACCATTACATTTTTTTCTATAAATCTATTTCACACTTAATATTTTCTTATCTTTAGGTCTTAACCAATACCCATGTTTTTGAGTCATCAAATGAACCTAGTTCATCTGTCATTACTATTTGCCACTGTTCTCTTTTATCTAATTCCATAGCTTGGTCATAAGCTTCCAATGAGTCAATAACACAGGCACAGTTTACAAAAATTACATAATCATCAATTCCATATCTCACAGGCGGCTTTCTATCTCGAATTGGTCTCTGTACTTTCTCATTTTTATCATGTTTTTCTCCTCTTTTAATTTCTATTTTTATCTTATCACTTAGCTCCTAGACTTCATTCTCTTTCTCAGAATTGCTCTCAATTTCATCATCAATCCAAATACAATTCTCTATATCAATAAATTTTATATCTCTTGAAATAACAATTTTTCCTTCAACTAAAATTCTATAGGTACCCATCATCTGTATAACCTATCAACTTTCCCTTTTCACTTTTTGGATCTGGAGTTTTCCTCTAACTCTCTGGAATTTTATAATACACTTCAGACCAATACAAGTACATATTTTTCACATTTGGCTTTCTTTGAGTAAATATCTCATAAGGTGTCAATTTTTTAAAAGTACTACTGTGCAATAATGAGTTTCCTATATAGCATGCTATTTTAATTACCTTGGGCTAATAACCTTTTAACAAATTTGCTTCTAACCTCAGACATCTCTCTCTCTTTCCATAATTATTTTTTTAATCTATTTAAATTCACATAATTAATTGACACATTACTTCAAATTTTTTTATCATAAGTACAAGACTTTTTCACACTTTTTAAATTTCGCCAAAAACATGAAACTTCTTCTCCATTGGTTATACTTCATATCCTATGTGAACTTTTAAATCACAATATCTTTGTTTTTGGACCCCATTTTATTCAATTCTTCAGTACAGGAAATTAACAAGAAAATTATTTCAGCCAAACTCACAAACTTCAATATTTACACTTTTTACAAAAAATTTTCGCACTTCAAAGTACGACAAAAATTTTTCTTAATAAAAAATTTTCATTTTTTCAACAACAAAAAAAAAAACCACAGAAATGCTACCACGATGGAAAAACGGCACACAAAATTAAACTACATATTTAATGCTCAAGAAAAAGATTGCGACTATCAAGTCAAAACTAAATCTAAATCTTACATTTAATCGGAATAACATTTTATTTAATGAAATTATTGATTGTTATGAATGAATTATTATCAGTTAATTGATCAATTTAATTAAAAATCAGTTGATGTTAAAAAGTAATTTTTATCCGATTTTCATGAATACCTAATCACACAATTAAATTATGATTATCAAAGAATCAATCTTTATTTGTGATCAATTTCAAACAATCGATCAGATACCAACTATTTTTATCTAAAACTGATTACCAGTAAAATTGTTTAAAACGGATTGATATTGAATTTTTTGGATGAATAGATCATTTTTTATCCAATTATCAAGATCAGGGATGGTAAATTACTGGTAGCTTAAAATTTGGTAACTTACTGGTAAGTTACCAGTAACTTTGGTAACTTATAACTTTTCAAATTTCGATACCACATATTTTGAAGATCACAAAAATGCTCGAAATTTCACCTGAAACAAAAGGCAAGTTGAAAATAAATTCACTAATCAGAGGTAAAAAAGGAAAGAAAGAAAAAAAGCAAAAAGCAAACTAACACAAAGAATATATTATGGTATCGTAGTAGATATTTGGTCAGTCAAAAGTAAAAATTCAAAATGGTAAAAAAAAAGGAAAAAAATTAAAAACTAAACAATCAAACAAAGAATTCCGAAAAACTAATTCTGAAAATTTAACGACATAACGAGCTTTAGAGAGTTTTAGAAGTCGAAGTCACTGTCTTCTAAATCGATCTCGGACATGTACTCAGATTCTGAAAGTTCGGATGAACTTTGAGGTTTATCTTCCGCCGCACTTTGTTCATGTTCACTTTCAGAATCAGATTTAGAATCGACTTCCATCGCCATTCGATCTAAATTAGGCTATATCCTGCGCTGTGTTTTCATTTTCACTGTTTCCAACATTCGCAACAACGTCTGAGTGATGAGCACTTAAAAGCTTCTTTTTACTCTTCTTCGATTTTGAGTATTTTCCAGTAGAAATCAAATTGTGTCTAATGTAACAACTTTGGCGGCCCTTTTGTTTGTTAGACGATTCCTTGTCTTAGTTTGTGTAATTGAGAATGATTTAAATGATCGTTTAGTGTCTGAGGTTGTAGGAGGGTATCTTAGGATACATGCTGCAATAGAAGATAGTTTTGAAGACAAATTTAGCTCTATCTACTAATCTATAGGGTCTAAAAAGGTATCATCAGATTTTTTTTTTCAGAGCAGTCCATAAGTACGGTTTGGCGAATTTTTCTGATGCAGATTTGTAGCTGGCGAGGTCTGCTAATATGTCAACTTCATTAAATTGCTTCGATTTTGCAAACGATGTTAAAAAATTAACACCTTCTCCATCTTCATCGTCAGATAGATGTTTTCCTTTTTCTCTCTGATTCAAAATATGAGCAGTGAAATGGATTGGATCTCTTCGTTTCTCAAATAGTTTCAGGATTTCAGTGTATGAGGTAGCAGTTTTAAAACACGTTTTCAGGTTATCTTTCGACATTTTTAATTGTTCTTTGATAAGAACAAATTCATTGAAAAGTTCCGAAACTGAGCTGAAATCATTTTGCACATGTAGGATTAATTTATTTATCGGATTCAGCAAATTGAAAATCGCTTGAATTGTGCTCCAAAATTCAGGATAGAGGACATTATTCTTAAACTTATCATCGATAACTCGGCTGCTTCTTCCTTTATAATCAAGCTTTTAATTCGGTCCTTATTTGCAATAAATGCTTCCAAGGTAATGATAATCGAACCCCATCCAGTTTTTCCAGGCAATTTTAACGATATAGAGCTTTGTTTATCTTTATCCGAATTTTCCTTTTCCATTTGAAATTGTTTGTGAAAAATATTATGCTTCCGGATACTTTTGACCATATCGATGCATGCGAATGTTACCTTTTTGATTATTAGAATTTAATGGATACCTTTGATAAGTAGGTTTAAAATATGAGCAACGCATCCATAACCAGCTACAACTTGATTGGGAAATACTTCTTGAACCACCTTTTGGCATTTTAACATGGACTTCACATTATCGGTAACAAAAGCTGTAAATTTTTCTGGGCCCACTTTTTTCATAGTATCGATTATCAAAGTTGAAAGGTACTGCCCAGTTTAGTGATTTTCCTTCGTTTCGATTATTTTATGAATGATTGGCCCTTGTTGAGTGTGTATGACTATATTTATAATCGGATCTCTCCTGTTGAAAACAAAATTCTATAGTACAAAATTATAATTAAGTAGAATATAAATTAGAATAAATCAGTCACATTCTTACTTTATATTGGTCCAACCATCCATCTGATTTGATAAACTTTCAGCCAATTGCAGTTTTTCAGTTACATTTTTTGTAACCTGGGCATATTCTTTTTCCAGCAATGAATTTGATAAGATAGCTCTAGATAGAAGTTTGAAACTCAAACGAAGTCTCTTAAAAAATTCTTTCCAGTATGGATTTTCAACAAAACTGAATGGTGTACCAGAAACGTAACAGGCCCTCGCTAACAGCTCCCAATTTTTTTTCTAAAATTTGATTTATACATTACTTATCGATCATATACAACAAAAGTTCAATACAAATGACAAGTTTATTTTTTAATAACCAATTTTCATACCTTTTCATCGTCACTCATCAGATCAAGATGATTCGTAATTTTTGTAAGATGAGTCTGAAGAGCACTATTTATAGTTGAATTTGCATCAGTGGATACAGAAATCGATTTAGATTTTTCTAAATCAGGTGAAGTAGTCATATTCGAAGCATTAGAAGTTGTTATAGTTACTTCAGAAACTTCATCTTCTATATCAGATAAATCTGAAGCGTCTGATTCGATTGTTGAATTATTGCCTTTAGCTTTGAAGTACTTCTGGTGGAAAGCTTAAATTTCTAAGGGACATTTCTTACACTTTGTAAGATGTTTTCTCATTCGAGTGCAATTCCTTTTATACGTAGCATCACAGTACCAACACTTATACTTTTGGTTTGTATTATTATCACTTAACAATTTAAAGTGCTTATACACAACAGATGTCTTCGGTTTCGCCATGGTTATTATTTAAAATAAAACAAAATCAATGTTAAAAAATAAAACACTTTCATTTTTGGGTATAAAAACTTAAAAAAGATTAGTCAAACACTTTGACTCGTTGATAACTTTATTTTGCTGCTCAAGAAATGAGGGGAATCGTGCGCCAACGTTTAATAACCATATGTGTTTATTCGCATGTGTGAAAATTTATAAGTTACGGCGGTAACATTGGAAATTTATCTTGCGGTAACTTACCATCATAAATTTCCACCCATCCCTGATCAAGATTCCGCTATTTTGACACTGTGAGTCTAGTTTTATTTGTTTGTTGAAGCCTTTTTTTCTGACGTGATTTCTCTCGCTAAACTGAACAGATCGGGCTGAAATTTTTACAGTAGGTGTAGTTCATGTAGGAGAAGAGCTGATTAGATTTTGGTGCAATTCTGTGCACAGAAAGCTGAGCTTCTTAGCATTAAAGCTAATTTTTGGGACTTTTTTCTGACGCGATAGCTCACGTTAGAGTTGACCAATCGACTTGAAATTTTTACAGTTGTTAGAACGTGCATTGAAGAAGAGCTGATTAAATTTTGAAGTCGATTGGTGCTTTGAAAGTTGAGCTTTTCGAGTTCAAAGTTTATTCAGTTTTCAGAAAATATCTCGCAAACGGCACATCATAGAGGAAAACGGAGGCCAAAATGATAGTCAGGAATTTCACTCTCTACAACTTTGGTTCTGAGGACTTTTTCTTAAAAGCTCACCATTTACGAGAAAATTGAGCTCAAAGTTTGGAGGCTTGTGATTGGTCAACTTTTCTGATGAAATTTAATCATATTTATCAACAAGGGGTTGGCAGATAAAATATTTTCTTTGAACCCTTGCAATGACACCTGCTGGGTCGACATTTTTAGACACTGATTTTATGGCCCCCTTTGAGGCAGTGGTCGGCAGATAAAATCTTTATCAAAAATTCCATACAAGCCCCCCCCCCCGACCACCCGGCTATGTATTCAAATCCCCATTGTTACATTTATTTATTCAACCATTGTTAATTTTATTGTCCTACTTGACTTAAATTTTTGATATGAAGGTCTTTTCAATTTTTGACAGTTTTATTGCCTTACGTGATCTAAATTTTTGATAAAATTTAAAATGAATTTTCTACTTTTATTTTTTATTTTTTTCTTTGTGATGGGAAGCGTTGGATTTGAATTTTTCGGATTCCTTTTGTTACATTTATTTCTTCAACCTTTGTTAATTTTATTGACCTACGTGACCAGAATTTTCAATGAAATTTAAATTCTTTGATGTACCGCCTGCTATGTCGGCATTTTTGGACCTGCGTGTTTGGGTTCCCTTTGTTATGTTGATAACTTCAAAATCAACCTTTGTTCACTTTATTACCCTATGTGACCTGAATTTGTGATATAATTTAGAATGGAATTTTGATTGTGTTTATTTTTCTTTGTGCTGTAAAGCCGACAGATGCGACGTGATTTAGAATGGAATTTTTATTGTTTTTTTTCTTTAAGATGGGCCACCTACTATGTCGGCATTTTTAGGTCAAGATAAGAGAATGGTTTTATGGCCCCTTTGAGGCATCAAATTTCTCAGCAGGGGGTCGGCAGATGAAAAATTTCCATTAAATTCATTCAAAATTCCGGTCATGTAGGGCAATAAGACTAACAAATAATAAAGAAATGAAATTCTTTTGTCCTGATCAAAAAATGTCGACGCAGCAGGTGACCTACCACAAAGAAAATGAAACAATGAAATTCGATAAAAAATTTAATGGAATTTCTTTTGTTTCTTTTTCTTTGTGATGGGCCAACTATTGTGTCGGAATTTTTAGGCCGGGATAAAGACAGGGTTTATTGAACTTTTGAGGCATCATAAATTTCTTAGCAAGGATTCAGCAAATTACATATTTTAGACCAGCATAAAGTTAATATTAAAAGTTAGAATCCTTGTGATTGGTCAAATTTTCCAGTTTGACAATACACAAAATAAAAAGGAAGTCCGCTATTGTGACACAGTGTGTCTAGTTTTTCATTCTTTCCAAAATTAGAGAGGGGGCTGGACTAAAGGGGCGAATCCAGAAAACAAACGAGTATTTGAACTCAGTGCTCTCAAAAGCCTAACAAACGACTGGTATTCATCATTTTTTTGAGTTTTGGCCTCATCGAAGGAAGTGAAGAGGGCTTCAAAAAGGTAGAATGAAAAAACTGAGTACAAAGGGTATAGCCGGATAAGGGGTGGTTTTGGCCCCAACCCCGATTTTTGATCTAATGCCCCCAGATTGTGTACCTTGATAAAAAAAAAATTCTGGAAAAAATGTTGGCCCCCAACCCCCTCCTTTTCGGAGCTATGGCCATTTTATTGCATCATTTTCAAGAATTTTTAATTCCAATGGAAGTGAATGAAATTTTCTGTTCTTTGGCACAAAGTTGATAATTTTTTCATCAATTTTGGTGCACTCCTTCATGAGGTTTTGGCCATTTGAAATTTTCAACTGTAAAAAAGACCTCAACAGCAAAATTCGACTAAATTTCGAAAATATCCTAAAAACGTGTTTTTTGACGTAGATTTACGTCACGTATTCAGTTTTGGCAATTGAGGTGGCTGAAGGGCCGAAAATTGCAAAAAACCGTAAAAATTGTTGTTATTTTGGCAGATTTTTTCAAAATTTGAGCATTTTATACGGAAAGAAATGAAAACATTACAAAACCAATCCCGTATTCGTGTTCAGCAGGTCAAAATACCCCGATCAACACTCTTTTCGCGATCATTTTACTTTAAATCTCGAAATTTAGTTTTATTGTCTTGAAAAATCAGTGAAAAAAGTGAATTTCGACATTTAAAGTAAAATGATCGCGAAAAGGGTGTTTACCGGGGTATTTTGACCTGCTTAACACGAATCCGACGTTATTTTCTTCATTTGGCCATTTTTTCCCGAATAAAATGCTCAAGATTTGAAAAATCAGCCAAAATAACAATATTTATGTAAGGGTTTTTGTAATTTTTGGGCTTTCTACCAAAGAAACGACCAAAACCCCTTCTACAAAATGTAACATTGTGCCAAACAACAGAAACCTTCACTTCTGTTGAAATTAAAAATAAAGTAGATTTTATGGATTTTCAGTCATCAATAAAAATTATTTCTTGCAAAAAAATAGGTATAATGTATCAAAATGTACAAATCATCCCTAAAGCAATTCATAATTACATTTGAGCAGTTTTATCTTTGCTTAAAAAAACGAATTTTCGAACGTAAAAATTCTTGAAAATGATGCAATAAAATGGCCATAGCTCCGAAAGGGAGGAGGTTGGGAGGACCAACATTTTTTCCAGAATTTTTTTTCATCAATGAACACAATCTGAGGGCATTAGATCAAAAATCAGGGGTGGGGACAAAATCACCCCTTACCCGGCTATACCCTTTACTTTATTTTGAATTTCAGTCAAAATTGAAGACTCTTTGTACCCCCTCTTCTCCAAACTTCAAGATCTCATTTTGAAAATTTACCGATTGAAAAAAGGGCAAAAAAGGATCTTCATTGTAATTTTTAGATTTTTAAATGGAAGCCTTCAATTTTATAGAACTTTCACCATGAAAGTTCTACTTAAAGCTTTTCGAAATGTTGTCAACGATTTTGAATTTTGTTTTGAGTTTATTCTAAGAAAAACTAATCTCAAAATAAAAACCTTCAAATTCGGGTAAATTGCAATTACTCAAATAGTACGAGGCCATCCCCTTATTTCAGTTTTTTTGAGGATTAGAATAGCAATGATGTTGGTTATTTTACCAGAACATCAAGGAAAATTCTTATAGAAAATTGAGAAAAATCGCAAGATTTGACTTCATTTTTTGTTCGAGTTGTTATGGAACAGGATTTGTACCTAGGTAAATTGAAAGAAAGTACGAAATTTGTTTTTCCATTTTGGTATGCAGCATGCCTATAGAATTTTCATCAGAAATGACTCGAAAAAATTCAAAGGCGTAACTACAGGTAGGGCAAGATGGTCCAAGCCGATGCCATTTCAAACTGTACTCTCGTTTGTGCCCACCTGTGACTTAAGCCCAAAGCATAAAATAACAATTTTGGAAAAATGAGATACCTACAAATATTTTGAGGTTCAAACGTAAAAAATGCCATTTTTGCTTTTCTAACATGATTTTTCATAAAATTTTTCGCCCTCGCTTCGCTTGGGTAGTAGATATTCTTCTACTTACTATACTTGTAGAAAATATAGTTGCATTGTTTTTGTCAAGTTTCAAAATTTTGATTTTCTGACATCATCATATTTGGTTATAGGTACCCATATTTTTTGCTCCTCCTTGAAAGAATTTCAGCCTTCTTACCCATTCTCCTCATTTTGTTCGAGAAGGTTTTGATTCCCCCCCCCATCCCCCAATGAATTATTTCCAGGGATCCGGAGGTGGAAGTTGAGGCGGAGGGTGGATGGAGGATGGAGGAGGGAGGAAGGCCCCCTCCAGGTGAATTTTCGGAGCCGGAGCTGGAGGCACTTTTTTAAAGTCCTAGAGCCGGAGTCGGAGGAACGAAACCCCTTTTTATCCGATCCCTGATTATATCTAGTTCCACCACTGCGTAGCTCTTCTAATTTTGAGAGTATAGACTATCTATATTCTGTGTACTGAATTTCGTATTCCTTTTGCCTGTCTTCGATTTTCCAATATGTAAAAGTAAAAATGGACGAATTTTTACAGATACCTAAATCTTCTACAGCTTATTTCGTTGTAATGATAATTCGAAGGTATTCTTGCTCTATATCTTCAATATCTCATCATAATGATTTGAGGGGGGGGGGGGGTTAATGATCTAATATGTTACTTTAGTTTAGATTCTATCTTTGAAATTGAGAGAAAAATTACCAATTTGATTCAGATTTTCAACAAAATAATCAACGAACGGCGTAAAATTTTGAGTTTTTTTTCTTGTAAAAAATTCGAATAAAAATTAAATCTTATTGTCGCCAACGAACGCCTTCCAAGTTTGAAAGCAACGACCCTACAAAAAATTTCCCTCAACTTGTGAAATTCTTTTCTCTAACCTAAATCTGGACTGGATTACCTCATCGAGTTGGAATCAATTCCAAATACTATTCGACTCCGATTCTTGGCTCGAATATTCACAGCCATAGTCGAATATATGGACTACCCACGTGAAAAAAATTCTCAACATCGAATTCATACCGTAAATAATTCGAAACTGAAATTGACACCTTCGTACTTATAATTCAGTATCCCATAAATCTTCCAAGTATTTTGAAACAATTACGAAATACGTGTATTTCAAAATTCCATCCTAAAAGCGGAGAATTTCTTTTTAAAAAATCCTAAAATAGTGCCGAGTGCACAACCGACATGTACGTTTACACTAAAAGCCATGTACATACTTACGTAATTCGTACTACAGAATTCCTCGGGAGCACTTTTCAAGGATCTTTTCATCGACGATGGCGTCGAATAGTCGTACGTTCCCTGGAGATGAGGGAGAAAAAAAGATACGAAAAATTTCACAATATGTAACTAAACTAAACATGTTTGGGTACTCGTAATTTTAAAATTCCTTTTTCATCTATCTCGTTTATTGAATTCGATCAACTATATTAAGACGTTCAAAAGTTAGACAATTTAATTTTGAAATTTACCCAAAATAAACATCGGATGTACTCAGACCTACGTAATATATTTTTATATTGCAGTTTCGAATAATGAAAATAGTGCATTATAGTTACGAAAATATCTAAGATCTGTCACATTTAAGTTCCATTTCAATGTTATTTTTGGTGGTTTAGGTACGTAGCTAAATGTTGACTAAAATTAAGTCTGAATTCTTGGAAACAAGATTCCATTGATGGCAAAGTGAAGTTATGAAAGAATGCGATTAGCTGTTTGGTATTGAAAAATATGTTTCAAATGATTGAGAAAAGCCAGAGTGGAGGGAGAAGGGTGAAAAATTGAAATTTTCCCGAGTCAGATGAAATTCTATTCCATATTTTCGATTCAAAATTAATTTTTCAATACAAATTAATGTTTTTTTCACTTAATTTTTCAAGTAGACAATAGTCTTACCTTTATTTTTACAATTTAAAATTCAATTTGAGATAAATGAGCTACCTTGTACTGTATTGTTATGCAAAAATTATGAATTTTCATGAACGTTTCTGGAAATGGGGGGGGAGGGGGGATTCGAAAATAAAAATAATGAAATTTAGGAAAATATTAAACAAAATTACCTATAAAAGTTTTGCTAGGTATATCCAAATCGTGGATATGTTTTAGAGATTTCCCCCGAATTTAAGGTTAAAGGGGTAAATATTTCAACTTTTTTTTTCAAATTTTCAAAAAATCAGTTTGGGTAGTGAATGAAAAGTATCTCACATCAAATAATTCGAATTAAAAACAACGAATATGACTTTTTGTCTGCATTAGCATTTTTTCAAATTTTCAAACTTTGAATTTTCACTGGAAAGGCCCAAACAGAAAATTGACCGTCAAAGTTTAGATGGTGTGTACATTTCTGATTAAAATTTTTGGAGATCAGTTCATAAAGTTCTTGGCAAATTTGAAGTTTCACTTTTCAGAAAATAAAAAACGAAATATGAAAATGTTACGTAATGGAAAATATTTGAATGAAAAACAAAGTTACCAAAGTTGCCATAAAAATTTGAAACCGACAATTCGTGCTTTTAATTTTTTTTTCTCGTACGAATCTTTTAAGAAATAAGTTTCCTGATCTCTCTTCTCCTCCATCAACCGTTACGGAAAAAAACGCAGGTCCAAGCGAAGTGAGAACGAGATTTTAAAAAAATATGCAACTAACAACTAATTAACGAATCACATTTATTTGATACATTTTATCGATAAAAAAAAGTGAATTGTGAAAATTTTTGAATAAAGCTAGATTTTTTCTTATTTCTTCTGAACCCCTCCAAAAAAAAAAAACACGTGTACATAAAATCGTAGATTGATAAATTAGTCAATAAAATGAAATATGGCCATGAAAAATGAAGGAAATATTCTGAGAAAATTCAATTTTTTCCATCAAAAAGTGTAGGTATAGAAGTATATTTTTTACCGTTTTTTAAGAAGAAGAAAAAAAGTAGAAAATGTGCTTTGCATTTTCCCCTGCGAAGTTTGGGAAAAGAGATGAAAAATCTTCAGCGTTTCGATGTTTACTCAATTTTCTATATTTAATTTTATCCTTTTATCCCGTGTAGGGTTAATGAAAATGTATAAAAAAAATATATTTCTTTGGGACATCTGAGATTTGTGAATTTTTTGGCTGATTTGAATGAAAATGTCTACTTTACTTGGTAACGTTGAATTATCCGAGCCAATTTTCGTTTTTGACCTTTTTTGCTCCCGTAGGTAATTTATTTACGAAAAACGTAAAACAAACTATCTGGTGACTTAAATTTTCAATAAAAATTTTGAAAATAAGTATAGAATTATCTACATGATTTCGCTTAACAATAAATGACGAAAATATTATTTAATAATGAAATGTATCTTTCAACATTTAATTTAGATAAATGTAGTGACGAAGAGTTCGTAATCCATTGATGAAACATGGAAATGGTACGTCGAATGACTATTTTGTAATTTGTGTTTATTGGTAGGACCCAAAGTAAATAGATACTACGTATATAGGTAGTCTAGATTAGCAAGTTGTGTGCTAGTGTGAGTGTTTTTGACGTCACTGGTGGAAAAGTTGTACCACTACACTGATAACATCGTATCAACGAAACATTTAACACCAGCACAAGATTTGAACCAGCCAATGAATATTTATGTCGCTGGTTTATTTCCACCAGTGACGTCAAAAAATCGGCTGTAGGTGAGTTGATTCCCAAAGAAATATTTCTGTAAAAACACAGGGGAATTGATTCCCATTTTTTTTTTTTTTTTGGAGATGTACGAATTGATTCCCCCTTTTTCAAGAGTGAATGTGCGAATTGATTCCCATTTCTTTGGCAGGGTATGTATGAATTGATTCCCACTTTATTTTCTAAAACAGGAATTTTTCAGGAGAGCGAATTAATATGCACAAAACGTTTCTACGATTTAAAATTAGGTTCAGCAAATGTTGGTTTGTTTCAAAATGTGGATTTGGGCCTACAGAGCAGGTTTCACTCCAGTTCTCAAGAATTGAAATGAAAAATTTTCCCATCTGGGTGCGCTAATTCTTGGGAATTTTTTAATCGCAGTTTCGGAAATAAAATTTTACGAAAAAAACAATGGTGATATTTATTTTGGATTTAAAAAATTATTTCAACACCTTTTTTGTGTTTTTTAAATACAAAGCTCAAACTTCGAAGATCTGTGATTTAGAAACATATGGGAAAATTTTTCATTTCAATTCTTGAGAACTGGAGTGAAGCCTGCTTTGTAGGCCCCAAATCCACATTTTGAAACAAACCAACATTTGCTGAACCTAATTTCAAGTCGTAGAAACGTTTTGTGCATATTAATTCGCTCTCCTGAAAAATTTCTTTGTTGAAAGAGGTTGGGAATCAATTCGTATATACCCCTGGAAGAAAGGGAGAATCAATTCGTACATACCGCTGAAAAAAAGTGGGAATCAATTAGAACCTTTTTCAAAGCTGGGAATCAACTCACCAACTCCCAAAAAATCACCCGGTCACTGCACTTACCTTGGCACCCTAATGTGTATTACAACAATCTAGACTACCTATATATACGTAGTGTCTATAAACCTTGCATGGACCTACATTCACATTCACTTGAGAAATTTGGATTCGATTGCTTGCAATAGTAATCATTCTCTCCTCCGGATGGTGTTGCTTTGCAAGATGCTATTCTATCCTCTTCTGAGCAGTACTTATCACATAAGCAATAAACCTCTATTTCTGGGCAGGAATATGACTCCCTATATCAAAATGAAAAATCAGTGTGATATTTGTGTGTTAGAGGAATGATTAATATTTTGTGCTTATTTTTTGCCTGCTCAATTGAAATTTTTTTGTACCAGGTCGAGGTACGAAAATTAGTTGAAAATTCAAAATAGATTGCTGCATTGTCAAAGACAACAGTGTCAACCTCGTCAATCAAATTCTTCCAAAAATGTTGAAAAATGTTGACGATTTCTTGCTTAATTCATCTACAATTTTCTGATATAATCGAACTGAATCATCAGTCGGCACCCTCGGCTGTACAATCTCAAGCAGATCAATAATTGGGGCCTTCTCCCGTACAGATTTCCGGGTATCTTTGACGGTCCGGCATATTTTTGCATCCTCGTATCGCATCTTTTTCGGTACAGTGTTGTTCACATAAGCAATAGACCTTTTTACCAGGCCACATGAACTCTCTAGATGAAAAGAAAATCATCAGTTCAATAATCGCAGTTTAAAAGGATATTCATTTTTCTTTTTTTGTTAGCATAAGGAACGAAAAATCATTCAAAATTTACCAGGACTTTAGCTCTCAAATACGTAATTTTTCTTCGAGTTAAAAGTCTCAAGAAAGTTTGATTTCAAAAAAAAGAAAGCGTCTTGGTTTTACCAATTTATGCTTGGAAACTTTGTGAATTTTTGTTGTATCAAAAGGCGATATTTTTGAGCAGCGAAGTTGAACACTCAATTACAGCATCTATTTTTCATTTGAATGAAGCAGATAGTATAAATGGGCCAAAAAATTACGATAACTTCAAAAAACCGAATTACACTTACAAGGTGATGTATTCTTTTGCGTCACTTTCCAGAATGAAAATTGCAATCGTTGACAGTAATATTGATATCGTGAAAATAAATTTCATTTTGTAAAAATTCGATAAAGAGACAAATAACTAATAAGTACCTAATATTCGTACTGCTCGCGTTTGATTTACTTATTGAAATTTAAAACGTTCACAGTTGCATGGTTTTTTCTCGTGACTTGTCCTTTGATTGGATTAATGTTAGTTTAAATTTTGCAATTTTTAACTATTTCATTCGTTCAGGCAAATAAAAATTTCGATTAAGTTTTCGGAGGTTGAATTAATTTTCTATTGCGTGGTGGGTTGATTGCATTTTCGAACGAATGTTTTAAAAATTCAACTTTGTTATTATAGAATTTATAGCACGTATAACCTATATTTTTTTAATTTTCTGGTATCGCTATCACCATTACGCCATTACTACTTATTAGTCCAGGCATTTTAGGAGTTGACCCTTCAAAAACTTGATCCTGATTTTTTTTTCGCGTTTTACGTTCGTAATGGTCCATTACACAACATACTAAAATGGACATCCCCATAACCCTCCGTTACCCCCAGAGGAGGGGTAAATGTTTGCTGAAAACCGAGTTTTCGTGAATATCTCCTCAAATAAGCCTCCAAATTGAAAAATAGTTACCTATGAACAATCTTGTTCTACGTGTAAGTTCTTATCAGAAGGTTTTTTTTATGTTCAAAACCACTTACTTCCTTGACCAAACGTTAAGGGTAAAAAACACCTATTTTTCAACAATTTGCAGAACTTTTTGAAAAAATCGAAACTTTTGTGAATATCTCCTCAGATAAGCCTCAAAATGGAAAAATGGTTATGAGCAATCATGTTCTACGTGTAATTTCCCATCAGACAGGTTCGTTTTCTTTCGTAAACACCCACTTCTTTGCCCAAAAGTTAAGGGTGAAAAACACCTATTTTTCTAATATTTACAGTATTTTTGGAAATGATGGAAATACGAAGTTGAAAGTACCCAAAATTATACCAGTGAAGAGTGATTTTTTTATTCATGCTGGTATAGAGTATTCTAAAAAACGTCACCGCAAGAATTTCAACCCCAACCGTTGATTAAAAGGGAGGTTATTAAATACTGAATTTAAAAAATCGAGGTTGTGGAAAGAAAAAGTACTTTAAACGCGATGTTATTTGCTTATTATTGGTGATACGAAAAGGATTCAAAAACGAAATGCCAGTCAAGAGGATTAAGGGGCGAGGAATGAAATTCAAAATTTTGAAAATTATCATGCTTGGTGTCAAAAATTGGGTTTTTTGGCATGCCAGTTACAATTTTGAGATCGTTTTTCATGGTGTCCATTCTCTGGAAAACCGGGAAAACCGGGAAAAGTCAGGGAATTTTGGTGGTCTGGAAAAGTCAGGGAAAAGTCAGGGAATTTTGGAATTTTCTCTGGAATTTTTCGAAAATTCAAAAAAAAAGATGAATTATTCAGAAAAGTGTTTCTTTGCTTATTTTATTGCAAATTTTTCAAAAAATTTCGCCCTCGCTCCGCTCGAGCCGGATTATTACATCTTTTATCTGATTTTTTATTCGTAATTTTTTGTTGACCGTAATGTAGGTACATACAATAAAATAATTGATACTGAAAATGCATGTATTTATTCAAAAAAAATTTCCTCTTTCTTTCTGCAAAATTTATTTAAAATCTAAAGTTTTTTGGAAACTCACTTTTTACTGGACTGTAATGAGAAAGAAATGCCATGATGCCCTTCACCACGATGTTGAAACAAAAGGAGCGGGAATAGAACTAACAGAATTCAAAATTATTGGCCATTTTTTGAAAAATATGAATGAGGGAAAAGTGGTGAATTTTCATCTTTTGAAGATATTTTTTCACAAAAATTTTCGCCCTCGCTTCGCTTGGGCTTAACACATTTCTATATTTCCATAAAATAATTTATATTTTACCTCCTCATTGACTTTTTTATTTATTGGTACTTACTACTTAGGTACCTACTAAAAAATGGCAGGGGATTGCGTGAATTTATAAATTTGAGGCATGTGTTTTTCATGAGGGGGGGGGGGATAAAATGTGAAGAAATTTTTGAATTTTTAGCCCGGAAAAATCCGAATTTTTATTTGCTTGATTTGGTAGACATCCTGGCATAATTTTTTCATTTTTCAAACTTAATTTTGCGTTGGAATAATACTTGGTTTTTCCTTTTTAATTTGACATTTTTCTGTAGGTAATCAATTCAAATTTTCAAATTTTTGTGGTGAGAGGGAGTTAGGTGGGCTCGAAAATTTTCAGAATTGAATTTGAATATTTTTTTTGGCTCGAAGAGGAGCATCTAAAAATCTCGTAAAAAGTATCTAGTGAATTCGAAAAAAAAAATCGTTTGACCGCATGCATTTTATATCATTCTTATGAGAAATTTCGGGATGTAAGGACATCATATGAAAAATTATCCCCCCCCCCCGGTTAACGAATATCATATTTAAAAGGTCTGGAAAAATTCGAAAAATTGATCTGGAAAACCTGGAAAAGTCAGGGAAAATCATTTCTGAAATATAGTGGACACCATGTTTTTTATTTCGAATCTCACCCCTTAACCCCCTTGACTGACATATCGTTTTTGAATCCTTACGACGCAAAGAAATGTTTCGTATCACCAATAATAAGCAATAACATCGCGTTTAAAGTACTTTTTCTTTCCGCAACCCCGGTTTTTTAAATGCATGTTCTTGTGGGCGATCATGATTGGGATTTTCAAAGGGAGTATCGTGTCCATTTTTGGGAAAATATAAAAAAATCGGAGAGTTTTGAAATTTTCAGTGGGATGTTTTAAAAATTTAGAAGGAGAAATCATTTGAAAATATGTCACTTTTTTGCTGTTTTTTAAAATAAATTCTTAAGAAAAAATGTCGCCCTCGCTTGCTCGGGCCAAATAATCGCAGGTAAACTTTTTTCAGAAATTGAAAGAATTTCCGTAAAGCCTTCGTTGAATTATGAAGAAAACTTTCCCAAACATGATAAAAATAGAGAAAGAAAATCTGAAGAAAATGGGACGAAAAGATGAAAAACTAACTTATCGGGAAAGATCATTTAAAAAAAATGAATTTCCAAAAAAAGTTGAGCTTTTCAAGGCTGAAAAACATATTTTCTTAACTTTTTCCAAATTTTACCATATTTCGAATGTTGAATGAATGAATAAAAAGAAATGAAATGAAAATTACTTTATTGAACATAAAGCTGTATCTTTTAACAAAAAAAAACACTTGAAGATTAAATAAAATCAAAACTAAACGAAACGAACATTTTTTGAGAACAAAAATTCAAAATCGATCAACAGTTCCGCTGCAATTATTGAACACATTCGTTTTCGGAATCAGGTTTGGTGGGTTCAGTCATTATTAACTCGTCCACTTTTAAATAAATCGGAAGGCAGTCACACCGATTGATACACTGCAGAAATTTTTGAATCACGAATTTTCCGGATTATACAATTTAGACAATTAAATTTACCCCCTAGAGAGTGAAAGTAAATCAACATTATCTCCCTGATATTTTAATTCATTTTTTGCCATCAAAAAGTGTATAGTTATAGAAGTATATTTTTCACCCTCTTGAAAAGGAAAAAAAGTAGAATAATGTGTTTTGCATTTTCCCCTGCAAAAATTGAGGAGATTCTCAAATTTGTAGGGTTAATGAAAATAAGGTATTTTTTGGGACGTGAAATTCATAAATTTTTTGGCTGATTTGAAGGAAAAGATCTACTTTACTTGGTAACGTTGAATTATCCTAGCCAATTTTCGTTTTTGTCCTTTTTTGCTTTCTTAGGTAATTAATAATTTTACGAAACACGTAAAACAGACTTATCTGGTGACTCAAATTTTCAATAAAAATTTTTTAAATGTAGAATTATCTACATGATTTTGCTTGAATAACAATAAATGACGAAAATATTATTTAATGAAATGCATCTTTCAACATTCAATTTGGACAAATATAGTGACGAGGAATTCACAATCCATCGATGAAACATGGAAAATGTATGTCAAATGACTTTTTTGTATTTAGGTAGGACACTCATTACAAGAACTTGGGTAATCTGGATCCGATCGCTTGCCAAATTGTAGATATGAACCGTCCGCGCGGCCTCCGGGTGGTGTTTCTTTGCAAGTTGATGTCCAATCCTCTTTTGAGCGGTAAATATCACATAACCAATATAGTCTATGATCCAAACACGAAAAAGTGTTCATCCAGCGATCTTTTTTGAGAACCAAAAAAATGAGCTGCCAAAATGTCGGTACTATCCGCCTCATTCGAAAAAGTGCAGTTTCAGATTTTTAACCCTGCACAATAGGGGGGTGGACCCCTAAAAAGGTGATTTAGGAGACATGGTCCGAACCAAAAAAAATCGACGGATTTGGGTTGAGGAACTTCTCCCGATACCGAATATGTAATTTTTTTCCGTTGCACCCTGCACAACTGCATTTTATTGCACTTCAAGTGCAATTTTTATGCATTTTGGACGATTTTTGACAGTAAAAGAGCCCTCCTATCCAAAATATAGGTGAGAACCAAAAAATACTCGTCAATTTTGTTGAATGTAGTCATTTAAAGTCCATTCCCGCAAAAATGGGCGAAAAATTCCTGCACAATGCGAAGTAATGAAAATGAACAGGTTGGTCACCCCATCCCCCCACCAAAATTAAGTCATGGAATACTTGCTCAAAAATGGCAATGCGATACATCAAAATGGGTCAAAATTTCGCGCTGAATCCGAAAATCATCATCATTTTTGATTTCGACCCCCCTCGGTGGAGTTCTGCCTCCAAACTTGAATTTAAGGGGGAAAATGAAGAATTTACATCATTTAAATGAAACGTAATTGGAATATACGCAAATCAAACAATTGTGGTTGATTGATCTCAACTTTCAGCATACCTTGACCCCCCAAAAAAATTTCCAACCCTCATCCCTCCCACCCCCGCCAAATTATAATAAAAACATTAATTTAAAAACAGCGATGCGGCATATCAAAATGGTTTAAAATTTCGCGCTGAGTTCGAAAATGGTGATAATTTTTGAATTTTACCCCCCTCGGTGGAATTCTGCCCCCAAACTTGAATTTGAGGGGGAAACTGAAGATTTGACATCATTTAAATGAAACGTAATTGAAATTTACGCAAATCAGACAATTGTGGTTGGTTGATTTCAACTTTCAGCATACCTTGGCCCCCCCTAAAAAATTTCCAACTCTCATCTTTCCCACCCCGCCAAATTATAATACAAAACATTAATTTAAAAACAGCGATGCGGCATATCGAAATGGTTTAAAATTTCTCGCTGAGTTCGAAAATGAGGTAATCATTTTTTGAATTTGACCCCCCTCGGTGGAGTTTTGCCCTCAAACTACAATTGAAGGTTTAAAAATGAATAATTGACCTTTTTAGATGAAACGTAATTGCAATTTACACTCGCCAGGCTGTAGCAGTCGATGAGTTCCAATTCTGCAGCATATATAGACTCAAAAAAATGTCTACCCCTCGCACCTCCCGCCCCTGCGGCATCATCCCTGATGAAAACATTTGAGGAGCTTTGGTATCAAAGTGAGACATACGCCAGTGACACTCTACGAAAAAATGGACCGTATGTGTCAGAAAAAACTTTCTAATTTTCTTAACAGATTTTGTTCTTCAGCAGTTAGAGAACAAGAAATGGAAAAAAAATTTCTGACATATAAGGCCCATTTTGTCGTAGAGTGTCACTGGCGTATGTCTCACTTTGTTGTCAAGCTCCTCATCTAGTTTATAACATAGCAGTGTGACATTTTACAATGCCTTAAAATTTCGCGCTCAAGCTATATGTAGTTCATTGGAGGATGCCGAGTGCATTTAAGTCTGTCAGTGGCGTAGTGTTTTTCTTTTTTTTCAACAGTCAAAAAAAAAAATGACAACAATTTTTTTCTTGAAAAATGAAAAGACATTAGGAAATGAAAAAAAGAAAGGACAGGTCAAATTAAAAAATTACTACGATTTTCGAACTCAGCGCGAAATTTTAAGGTATTTTAAAATGTCACACGGCTATGTCATAAAATAAATGTTTTGATCAGGTATGATGCCGCAGGGGCGGGAGGTGCGAGGGGTAGACATTTTTTGAGTCGATATATGCTGCAGAATTGGAACTCATCGACTACTACAGCCTGGCGCGTGCAAATTGCAATTACGTTTCATCTAATAAGGTCAATTATTCATTTTTACCCCTTCAAATTGTAGTTTGGGGGCAAAACTTCACCGAGGTGGATCGAATTCAAAAATGATTACCATTTTCGAACTCAGCGCGAAATTTTAAACCATTTCGATATGCCGCATCGCTGTTTTTAAATTAATGTTTTGTATTATAATTTGGCGGGGTGGGAGAGATGAGAGTTGGAAATTTTTTTGGGGGTCAAGGTATGCTGAAAGTTGAGATCAATCAACCACAATTGTCTGATTTGCGTAAATTTCAATTACGTTTCATTTAAATGATGTCAAATCTTCAGTTTCCCCCTCAAATTCAAGTTTGGGGGCAGAATTCCACCGAGGGGGGTAAAATTCAAAAATTATCACCATTTTCGAACTCAGCGCGAAATTTTAAACCATTTCGATATGCCGCATCGCTGTTTTTAAATTAATGTTTTTTATTATAATTTGGCGGGGGGGGGAGGGATGAGGGTTGGAAATTTTTTTGGGGGGGTCAAGGTATGCTGAAAGTTGAGGTCAATCAACCACAATTGTTTGATTTGCGTATATTCCAATTACGTTTCATTTAAATGATGTAAATTCTTCATTTTCCCCCTTAAATTCAAGTTTGGAGGCAGAACTCCACCGAGGGGGGTCGAAATCAAAAATGATGATGATTTTCGGATTCAGCGCGAAATTTTGACCCATTTTGATGTATCGCATTGCCATTTTTGAGCAAGTATTCCATGACTTAATTTTGGTGGGGGGATGGGGTGACCAACCTGTTCATTTTCATTACTTCGCATTGTGCAGGAATTTTTCGCCCATTTTTGCGGGAATGGACTTTAAATGACTACATTCAACAAAATTGACGAGTATTTTTTGGTTCTCACCTATATTTTGGATAGGAGGGCTCTTTTACTGTCAAAAATCGTCCAAAATGCATAAAAATTGCACTTGAAGTGCAATAAAATGCAGTTGTGCAGGGTGCAACGGAAAAAAATTACATATTCGGTATCGGGAGAAGTTCCTCAACCCAAATCCGTCGATTTTTTTTGGTTCGGACCATGTCTCCTAAATCACCTTTTTAGGGGTCCACCCCCCTATTGTGCAGGGTTAAAAATCTGAAACTGCACTTTTTCGAATGAGGCGGATAGTACCGACATTTTGGCAGCTCATTTTTTTGGTTCTCAAAAAAGATCGCTGAATTCGATTTCTAGAGCACTTTTTCATGTTTGGATCATAGACTAATAAGCTTCGCGGCCTGGGCAGGAACGCGATACTCCATATCAAAAAGGAAGGGTCAATGTGATACTTGTTTTTGAAAGAATTATTAATTTATTTTTTTTGTCTGTCCAATTGGAATTTTAATTTACCAGATCGAGATACGAAAATTAATCAAAAGTTCAGATTGCTGCACTGTCAAAGACAACCGTGCAAACCTCGTCAATCAATATTCTTCCAAATATGTTGAAAAATGATTTCTTGCTTATTTCATCTACAGCTTTCTGATTCAATCGAACTGAATCATCAGTCGGCACCCTCAGCTGTACAATCGCAAGCAGGTTGGAAATTGGGAACGTCTGCTGTACATATTTCCGTGTATCTTTGACGGGCGGGCGTATTTTTACATCCTCGTTTCGCATCACCTTGGGTACAGTGTTGTTCACATATGCAATAGACCTTCTTATCAGGGCACACGTACTGCCTAGATTAAAAAAAAATCATCAGAACAATAATCGTCGTTTGAAACGATATTTCTTTTTTTTTCTTTATTAGTACGAGGAACGAAAAAAAAGGCATTCAAAATTCAAAATTTACTAGGACTGTAGTTCTCAATTACGCAGTAATTTTTCTTCGATCGAGTAAAAAGTCTCAAAAAAATTTGATTTCAGAAAAACGACGGTGTTTTGGTTTCACCATATTTACGCTTGGAAATTTTGTGAATATTTTTGTGTATCAAAAGGCGATATTTTTGAGCAGCGAAGTTGACCACGCAATTGCAGCATCCATTTTTCATCTGAATGAAGCAGGTCGTATAAATGGGCCAAAAAAATAACGATAATAAAAAAAAACTGAATTACACTTACCAGGTATTGACTGCGTCACTTTCCAAAAAGAAAAGTGCAATGGTTGACAGTAAAATTGATATCGCGAAAATAAATTTCATTTTGTATAATTCGATAACGAGACAAATAAGTAATATTCGAACTGTTCGCGTTTCATTTCTTGAAATTTAAAACGTTCAGTTGCATGCGTTTTTTCTCGTGATTTGTCCTTTGATTAGATTAATGTTAGTTTAAATTATGCAATTTTAAACTATCTCGTTAGTTCAGGTACATAAAAATTTCGATTACGTTTTCGGAGATTGAATTAATTTTCTATTGCGTGGTGGGTTGATTGCATTTTCGAACGTATGTTTTAAAAATTCAACTTTGTTATTATAGCACAAATAACCTATATTTTTTCAATTTTCTGGTATCGCTATCGCCAGGCCATTATTACTTACCATTTACATGTTTCACCTCTCCTTGAGATAATTTGAAAAAATTTTGAAATTTTGATAAGATATTAACAATTTTCATTTCCCCTTCCTCCTTTTCCTAAAAACTACGTCTGTCCATATCCGCACCTGACTTGAGAAAAGGATAAAAAATTGAAAAAAAATTGGGTACCTACACCTATTCAAATTTTGCTTTGGAGCGAAAGCTTTTCAATCATGGATATATTTTTTTAAACTTTGGACTTTTTTAATTAATAATTTTTTATTAAAATGCCAGAAAGGTATTCGAATTTTTTTAATTTTGAAAATTTTCATTTTTCAGATCCAATAAGACACATTTTTGTTAGACTTTGGAAAACTAATTTAGTAATTGAGAAAAAATCCGGTGTACAATATTTGGTCCCCGCCCCTTTATTTTAGACATATGTACCATCAATAGTAATATTGTTACTTTAAGTATGCACCAAAGTCACGGATTTAAAGATGGAGTGTTCGAGTTTTCGGCTTTCGATTCCTTGGAGTTTTCTGAGTTAGAATAGCTATTTTTCAACATTTTCAGCCCTTAAAAGAAGGGTTGATCAAATAAAATTGCGAATGCAGTCCCAAAAAAAGGAAAAAAATATTTAAAATATTTTGAATTTCGGATTGTTGGATACATCCGAAAAATAATTGAAAATTGGCGGGGGAGGTATTTTGACCACAAATTGGGCGTGAATCAACTGGAGGGAGGGGGAAGGGGTCGAAATGAAGAAATTTCCGACAATATCGAGTGTGCGGTATGTAAATTGAATAATTCATATTCATATTTTTTTTACCTCGAAGTAAAAAAAAAAGGGCATACATTTAAAAGCACGCCATAAAAAATGATTAGCACACTGAGAAAAATGGAGAATGAAAAATGAATAGAAAGTGTTGCAAAAAATTATAAATTTTATTCAAAAAAAATAAATTTTATCCAAAAAAAATAAATTTTATCAAAAAAAAGTAAAGTTTATCCAAAAAAAATAATAAAATTTATCACGAAATTTGGTAAAGTTTATTGCATAGAAAATAAAGTTTGTCAATTTTGCGATAAATATTATTATTTTGCGATAAATATTATTATTTTTTGAATAAATTTTACTAGTTTTGTGAATGGTGCCTTTTTATTATTACGTTTAATAAAATTTATTTTTTATTTTTTTGAGTGCACGTCACAAAAAGTAAATCGCACGCCCTCGTCAGGAACGCCTCAAAAAACAATGTAACACCAGAAAAATTTATATCACGTCACAAAAATTATTTCACGCCACAAAAATTATTGAAGGATTTTACAAAAAAATTCGTTTGGATACAAAAAAAAAAATAGGACAAAATTATGGTAAAAAAATGTCTGATTATCAGGTAAGTAGGTAAAAAAAAACATTAATGAATTGTTTTGTAGGCTCCTTCTTGTCCTCTACATTCTCTCAAAAAATCATTTTCAAGATTTTTTTGACCCTTTTGGACATAGTGTATCCAGAGTCGGTTTCGAAAGGGATACAAAATACAACCCCCCTCCCCTTAAATTGAAAATTTATATTTTCATTTTAGTTGAAAAAATTACGTTATAATCAAAAAATTAGTGAAACTAATCACTATTTTACAAAAATTGGAAAATTTTGTCCTTTAAATCAGAAAAGTTGCAGAAAATTGAATTTCAGTCCAAAATATTCGATTTTTCTCCTTTCCCCTCCAGAACTCTAATTTTTTTCAACGCCTCTTCCCAACATTTTTGATTTTCCTTTGGTCAGAAACACTATTTGAAATGATATATGTCGTGCTGCAGCTGAGGCGTGAATTACCTAGGTATACTGGGGCGTTCAACGAATTTTTTATGTCGGGCGCATGTGGGGCGTGAAAATTAATTTTTGTGGCGTGCAAATAAATATTCCCCCTCCCCCCCGAAAATATGAATTTCCATCCCGAGTTTACTTTCCCAAAACTGCGATCTTCGAGGTTGCTAAAAGTGGGGAATGTAGGCCGAAATCAAAATCCAACACCATCGAACGGAAATGTCAAAAATAAACCTATGTTGTTTCTTTTACATGGTGTCTAGGTAAGGTCAGTTGGGGTAATTGTAAATTTTTCGGAAAATTGAACCGATTTTGTGATACTCTTTTTCGTTTTACTCTGTAAGTAAGAAAGCAAAGTGATTGAAATTTTTACCATGTATCAATGAATGTATAAGGAGTAATATGGCGGTTTGTTTTCATCGATTCGATTATTCATTCCGAAATTATGGACTTCGTTTACAATTGGACAAGAATATTTACATTTACCCCACAGTGGTGGGGTAAATGTAAATGCATACATTGTGCCTCATAAAAAACGTATCCCTCGGGTTTTTTTTTGCATAGTTTGGAAAAAAATTATAGAGATTAAATATTTAAACGCGTGGAAAAACTAACTTGTAAAAAAAAATCAAAAAAAATCAAAACCAAAAAAAATGATATTTTGTGTTTAAATTTGTGAATCCCATTTAAATAACACGTGTTTACAATTACCCCACACCTGAAAAATTTGATGGGTATTTGTAAATGCTGCAGAAAAATAATTTCTCAGCCTCAAAAATCATAAGAATTGAAATTCATCATTTTTGAATGTCCGTAGAACTAAATTAATGCATCAAACACCAACTTTTTTACTTGTTTCTATTTTTTCTCGAATTTTGAAGATTACGTAAATTGTGTGAAAATCGAAATTTGATATCATGTTTTTTTCATCGCGAAATTTTTCATCACAGCTGTCACCAAGAACCCGAAGTTTTTTATTATAGTAAGACCAATTATTCAAAGTTTTTATTTTTGGCAACTCCAGCTCGCTAGATGCATTTAAGTATTTACAGCACGACTTGTTTACAATTACCCCATGTTTACAATTACCCCAAATGACCTTACTGGAAAGAAAACCAAGAAATAGCTGAAAATTGCAAGAATTTAAATAATTTCGCTGTAAAAAGCAAGAATTTTAAACATTTTCTTCTTTTCTTAGATTTTTTAATGGAAAGATAAAAAGGCGGTTTCTTTTTTGGGTAAATTTAAAGCAAGAAAAATTGAATGAAAATGGCCAGAAACCCCAGAAAATAGCAAGAACTTTTATTTTTCAGATGCAGTAAACATCATGTTTGACTTTCCCAGTTTTTAGTCCGTTTCCAGTGTCATTATGTCATTAAAAATCCTAATAAGGGAAGGGACCCCATGGTGGCGGAGGGGTGGAGAAAAAATGAAAATTTTTCAAAGTTATATCGAGTAAATCTATAGAATGATACTAAAAAAGAATGATTTTTCAAAGAAAATATTTAAAAAGGACGATATTTTGACAAAATTAATTGGGAACTGAAAAAATTTATTCTTCATATTTTTGAGAAAAACTGAGTTGAAAAGTTACAGCTACCATTTCTAATTCCCCCACCACTCCCCCACTGGAAAATCTATTCGATTGCTGGTTATTGAGAGAGAAATGCATAAAAAGTACTTATTTTCAGGTTTTAATTTGGTACAAAACTAAAAAAAAGGAATTCAAATTAGGGAATAAGTATCGATCAGGCGCTTAAAAGCTTACAAAAAATACTGAAGTTGAAATTTTTTTTTAAAAGTAAAATTTTGTGAAATATTCCTAAATTTTTAATTTTTGCTCATCTCAAAAATTTGCAAAAAAATTATTACCTTTAATATGAAAATAGTTGAAAATGTTGGAATGATGCATAATTATTGAACAAATTGACTGAACGTTAAAAAAATTTCATATTTTGGCGTATTTTTCGAAATTTTAAACTATTTTGAGGTCATTTTATGAATTGTCTTATTTTAAAACAATACCTCATTTTGAAAAAAATTTTGACGAGTTTATCAATTTTTACCAAATTTTGAACGAGTATATTGCCACCTCGATGTACAAACCTTCTTTACCTTAAAAATCGAACCCGTCCCGTGCGTTCATTCAAAAAATCTCAAATAATTCCCTGGCAGAAAAATCCGAATGAATTTCGTACGAACGTTTGACAAATGCTGGAATCATGCTACAAGAAGCACCTAACCATACTTACACATTTACTCAAACATATCTACATAATGAGATCCGGTAAGTGGGTAAATTGGCGTATTAATTGGTCAATTTATAATTTGACACGTTGCCATGGCTGTTGTTAAGTTCGCCTCGGCGTCTTTCTCTCTTTCTCCTTCCCACAGCTCTTTCTCATATTCGAACGCGCCTAAGATTTAATTTGCGTGTGAACATGCCGGGGAGGTCCGTGTCTTCGACGTCGTCAACATCGCCGTGAAATATATGCTCGTACATTGTACGTGTGACAATATTATAAAAGGCTACTTGTTGGCACAGGTATCGGTTAAATGATTGATTTCGTAAGTTGACCAATCAGTCGCATCGTGACAGTGGTATTATTCACCCGTATAAGACCATGCGAAAGACGTGCCCATTCTCTCTGCACCAGCGAGTCCATTTTCCCCTTCGCCTGCTGATGGTGAACCCAATTCAACACATGCCAACCGATGTCCATATATACAAAGTATCTTTATTAACTATTCCGTTTAATTACCACTTCGACAACTTCCATAATGCATGTTTCTTTTGAAATGGCATCGTACTACCTGCTTCATTGTTTCAAATTATCTATTCGAGAACTTACGTATGGGTTGTTTCGAGCTGACCCCTTTTTTATTTTTCTATTTCAAAAATTAAGTACGTCCCATTCTCGGCGTGTAATTAAGCGAACAATCATATTTTTTTCAGGGCTCATCGCATCTGTCGCAATGAAGAAAATTTTCTTCCGAGAATTTCTTTATTTTTTCTTTCGAGTACCTCTCTTCAGCGGGCGTCGAAATTGAAAGCTTTGCCACCTCTAGTCTCTCTCTTTGGCTCATTTTAGCCAACAACGCTTATTCGAACCGAGATTTATTACCGCTTTTTTTCCTACCAAAACGTGTTAAGATCAAAGAATTTCTTCAGACGATGAGATGGCTTTTAAAATAAAAAAAAAGACCAAATTGTTTCCGGTATTAGCGCGTTTCGGTGGGTATTTTCACCAAAACGAGGGTCCTAAGAGGTGGCAAAAGGGGGCCAGGGGGAGAGGCAAATCACGGACGACGAATTGTGTATCAACATTTCCTCGAAAACATTCTGGAATAATGCCATTGTTTTAATAATGTCGTGTCTGTAAAGACGACGATGTCTAGCTTACGTATGTATTTTGGTAGGGTGATGGGGTGAAGAGAGAGGGTTGGGACAATGAGAAATTGTACGATATTACCAACATTTCGATTCCTGGACATATTTTTCGGCGATACTGGTTCTCGAAAAATAGATTATCGAATCGTTTGTATGAGGAAATATTTTCGCAATTGCGGGCCGAATTTTTTCCAAATTGACGACTTATCTGCGGCGCCAGTTTACTTGGTGTTTCTGGAGCGAAAAGTGATTTATGGGCTGGAAATGGTCATGTTAAAAGTGACGTAAATTTATGGAGCTAGAATGTATGCTAAACGCAGGCATCATAGCGTGGTTACTTTTTAGTAACTTGGTTACTTTTTTCGAGACAAGTTACTTTTGGTTACTATTTCCACTTCAAAAGTTACTTTGGTTACTTTTTACCTCTAAAAGTTACTTTTTTCCAAAATTTCTCAAAAAATTTACCTTTTTTTCACAATTTTTCTCTAAAAATTGATTTTTTCAAGCGTAAAGTGTCTGTTAGTTTTGGTTTAGTCGAGTTTTGGAGACTTTTTTGTTTCAAAAAATTTCGCCCTCGCTCCGCTCGGGCAGTACATGATACCTCTGTTTCTTGAATACACTATCATTCCCTAAATTTGAATCAGTCAAAATAGGTGTATTTTCATTCTCTTGGTTAAGTATATAGTGAAATAATTTTCATCAAAAACTAGAGATTTTCACCCATGTTTCAGTCAAAACTCCAATCAATTTCCAATTTTTCAAATAAAAATCAGTAATTTTGATTAATATTTCAATGAAAAGTCATTGATTTTCATATAAATTTACAGGGTAGGTAGGCTAGATACTCACTTTTTTTTTACTAAATTTTGACACACCCTCATTTTTTCAAATTCTTCCCCGCCCTTGCATAGTGTCTGATTATGTCCCGGAGTCGAGCAGATTCAATCCAAGCTCAATAAAAAAATGAAATTTTACCTCAAAAGTGTTCAGAGAAGTGCATTTTATTACTCTTCAAAAATAATTTTTCTTATTTCTTACATTAGAATATAACTTTCTAAATCTACATCAATTAAGTTTTATAAAAAATCTGCCTTTTTGAACCAATAAAATAATTTTCATTGATATTGCAGTCAAAAGTCGTTGATTTCTTAGTCAATTTTCAATTAACCAGAAAAAAATCAGTAATTTTGACTAAACGATCAATGCGAATCATTGATTTTCATTTATATTCATCTCACTGATTCAGATTTAGAGAATTCTTGCAATTTTTTAGTTTTTCTTGGTTTTTATCTGTATTACATTTTTTCATCTGTCCACTGAAATTAACCTGACTTTACGAGCACTATAATACAGGCTTTTTAGGTTTTGACCCCAAAAAAATTAGCAGAAAGGGGAAGTTTCGTATATAAGCTCAGTAAGACATGTATTTCAATATTCCCGAACTTCCCTAAAATTGGTGAATATTTTGACCCCTTTTTGGGGGGTGAGGGGGTTCAAATTTTGGTTTTTCGGCCATAACTTTCGAAATTACGCATTTACGAAAAATAAGTTGAAACAAAAGTTGTAGAGAATTAAAAAACAAATAATTTTGTTATTTACAGTTTTTTCCTAGGACGTCATGGAAGGGAGGTGGGGTTTTCCGAAAAAAATCAATTTTGAAAATTCCCTATTATCAGAAATAATTATCAAAAATCGGATTGATAGACTTTTGGAAGCGGTTTTTTTGCATAGTATATCCCATTACTATGTAGAACAAGAAAAATGTATAGTCGACCCCTCATCTCAGAGTGGGGGGGTGGACCCTTCAAAGAAAAAGAGTCGCGTTTTCCCCCAAGCATAGCTCAGCTACAGTGAAAAATTCGAAAAATTGGTTCAAACAAACATTGTAGAGCGTTAAAAGACGAACATTTTACATTTTTTACTTTTTTTCTACGTGGTCTTGGGGGGCGAGTTATCGCAAAAAGAAAACAAGCGACGCGGCGTTCAAAAATTTTTCATTAACTCAATAAATTACGCAAAAGTAGATCTGGTATAAAATGTAGTGAACCGATAGCCCAAAAAGCGAATTTCTGGGGTTTTTGTGATCACTGAACTCGATTTTTATTATCATTTAACCCTTGAACCTAAATTGGACCCCAAAAGACAAGGCATAAAATTTGTAAAACATTTTTGAACGCTGCGCCGATTTTTTTTCTTTTTGCGATAACTCGCCCCCAAGACCACGTAGAAAAAAAGTAAAAAAAGTAAAATGTTCGTCTATTAACGCTCTACAATGTTTGTTTGAACCAATTTTTCGAATTTTTCACTGTAGCTGAGCTATGCTTGGGGGAAAACGAGACTTTTTCTTTGGAGGGTCCACCCCCCTACTCTGAGATGAGGGGTCGGCTATACATTTTTCTTGTTCTACATAGTAATGGGATATACTATGCAAAAAAACCGCTTCCAAAACTCGATCAATCCGATTTTTGATAATTATTTCTGATAATAGGGAATTTTCAAAATTGATTTTTTTCGGAAAACCCCACCTCCCTTCCATGACGTCCTAGGAAAAAACTGTAAATAACAAAATTATTTGTTTTTTAATTCTCTACAACTTTTGTTTCAACTTATTTTTCGTAAATGCGTAATTTCGAAAGTTATGGCCGAAAAACCAAAATTTGAACCCCCTCACCCCCCCCCCCCCAAAAAGGGGTCAAAATATTCACCAATTTTAGGGAAGTTCGGGAATATTGAAATACATGTTTTACTGAGCTTATATACGAAACTTCCCCTTTCTGCTAATTTATTTTGGGTTTGGGCTTTATTTTAGCTAAAAAGTCCGTACTACTACTGTAAAAATAGATTTTGAAGTTTGTTACGAATTTTTACCCCCTCTCACCCCATTTTTCTCCAATTCTCAGTCCCTCCCTTACATAATTTCTGGGAGCGCTTATAAGTTATAATAATTGCATTAAGTACATACATGTTGTTTTTTTTTTTTTTACAAATTTTACCATTAAAAATTGAGTTTTTGGTTACTTTTTGGTAATACATTGGTTACTTTTTCTCCCAAATTGGGTTACTAAAGTTCCTTTTTTCCCACCAAATTTCACTATGATGCCTGTAAACGGGAGATATTCACTCGAGTGAGAGAATTTGGGCGTACAGAGATAATTTAGAAATTTTTGTTTGACTTTGGTAATAGTCTAAATTGGTCCAAGATTGAAATTCCCAGTATTCGATATAAGTATCAGTCGATGACTATTTGGAATTTTTTTCCTGCAAATTTTTTGTTCCTTTCAACGTTATTGATCCCGATTTGAAGATTTTAGAATAATTATGCAATCAGAATGATTATCAATCAGGGTGTCTAACAGGTCAAGCTTTCCTGATAAATCAAGATTTTTTTCAAAAAGGTCGTGCCGGTCCTGAAAAGTCAAGCTTTTTGACCGATTTACCCCGATTCATTCAAAAGGTGAAGCTTTTTTCAAAAATCCAAAAAAAACTTCCCATTTACCCTTGAAAAATTGAAAAAAATTGTTCCTTTTATTTTTCGTTTTTTTGCTCGGGTATTAGCCACCAGCTCACCAATGTACTTATAGATTTTTTTTTTTGGGGGGGGGGGGTGTTAGGTAGGTACTGGCGTACAAATTCATAACTTTTTTTTGGGGGGGGGTGCTCGGAAAATTCATGCAAAAAGTCATTCCAAAAGTCAAGCTAAGTTAAGCTTTTTGCTCAACAAATTTTGTTGGACACCTTGATCATTTCAGTGCCAAAAATTGTTACGAAGTCAGGGAGAATTGTTTTATAGATGAAATTTATCGTAAAATTAATGACATGACAGATCTCAAAATTTTAGAGAAAACTAATCTTCAAAGTGACCGTAAAATTTTCCGCCATCTTTGAAATTTCTCCAAAAATATTTTCGTGTTAGTCAAGTTGCAGTTTTCAGCTCGTTTTTATGATTTTGAAATGATTTTTGAAACAATATAAATTTTTATGAAATTGCAAAATTGACCAAGTCCATCTTCAAGTTATTGCTGGGTCTCTAACAGTCCTGTAAAACCTGAAAATCCTGCTTTTGTCCTGCTTTTTGCTTGTGTGTCCTGATGTCCTTCTTTTGTCCGGTTTTTACCAGTTTTTTATCAAAATGTCCGTTTCTTTTTAAATGAAACTTTGAAATTTTCAATTAATTTTCCTTTCATGTTTGAATTTTTTTTGAAAAAATTTCGCCCTTGCTTCGCGCGAGCTTAATTGGTTTATCCATTTATTAGAATTTTTGAAAAAATGTAAATTTACATTCAAAAAACGGGGGGGGGGAGGAGGGAGGTATTTTTTTAAATCAACTTGATGCGTTATACATTACGTTTATAAAATACTGAGATTTTTTGAAATTCAAACATTGAAAAAAATTAAAATTTTGGTGGTTAGAATTCTCAATTACCTAGATGGAAATTGGAAGGTAAAAAAAGTTGTAGCTTTCCGTTTGCCAATGAATGGACAGAAAAATGTTTAAAGGGAGTAAGTAGGTTGGGGAGTTTCGATTTCCTCCTGACGACTGAAATTTTCGGAAACAATTATAATATTTTAGGTTTCAAAATTCGTTTTTGCAAAAATTTTCTCAAGAAATTTCCTTCTTTTACTAAAGCAATTTGTATTTTTAAAAATTTCATAGCATCAGTTAATTTTTCCAAACTTTTCAAGCCTCCCTTCTCCTCCCCCCAAAATTATAGATTACCAACACGTAAAAAACATGTCTGGGCCGCTGGGAGAAATCCTAGTAAGAAAGGATAAGACGAAAGGGTGTATTTCTGTGACACGTTTGACCTCACTTTATTGAGATTGACTGGACAATGAATATCACCCTCAAGGGTAATTTTCATTTTCCCTACCCCTTCGAATTTTAAAAAATTGAAATTGAAAATAATTCCCCCTCCCTCCTCCCTCCCTTTCCCCCAAAAAAGAAAGCTTGAAATTTTTAATGGAATAAAAAATGAAAAACTGAAATATGAAAGAAAGTTGTGAAATGATTGAAAAATGTCCTGCAAATGTACTGCATTTCTATTATAGAATTTTCATTGGACAACTTGTATTGGAATAATAGAAAAGAGGACGTGTCTGATCTCCTCTTATCCCTCGACGACTCGAAAATTGAAAAAAGTAAAGCTTATAATCTTTGAACCTCCTGTTTAGGTGAAATTTCTACAAAGTGATTGCTATTTTTTTTCTTGGTGAAATTAGTTCATCCAAATTTGGACCAAAGGAATAGTATGAGAGTTGGGGCAGCTTTTCCTCATAAATTTAAAAATTGCAATTTTTAACAAATCTGAAAAGTCGTAAATTTTTTAATTTTTGCTAGAATTTTGTGTAAATCTGGATCATTTAAAATGTGTTTTTCTGCTCATTTTATCATAAATTTTTTATTCCTTGATTACATGTGACTTCATTTATTTGGCATTTGTTTACCATATTGAACAAAAAAATTGATATCTGAATGCATGTCCTTCGTCCATTATAGTCGGTCCCATTTTGGAATAGTCTGACATCATCCGATGGCCATTCGAAAAATTCTTGGCTATTGGTTCTTTTTGTTTAAGTGTAGCTGTGTGGGTTTTTATATGTCGTACTTATCATTTTTTGAATTTCTTGATAACGTCAGGCTATTATTGAATGGAAAAGACAATAGGTAGATGATGAATTTTTCAAAAAAATTCCCTCGCCTCAATTTTTACCTCCTTCACCCCACGCCTACTTTAATTCGTTTTTGGCTCAATCTTTAAAGCTACGGATGAAGGGGGAGCTAGAACCATCAGAAGACTTCAATTCCCCCAAAAAATTTACGAATTTCCACGATTTTGGATCTAAAATTTGTCAAATTTCGAATTACAATTTTCTTATTCTGTATGTATTTGTGGGTGAGCGGAAGAGGTCAAGTATTAGACTTTTTTTACGTCAAATAAAGTCATAAGTAAAGTAAACTAGGTACCCTTATAATTTTATCTCCCCGCTTCATTCCATCTCCAACGCAACCAAACTACACATAGGTACCTGTATTGTACAAAGCAGAAAAAAATATATTCTAAATAAAACCTAGATTCGTGACATCGACACGGAAATCTGCAAACTTCTCAAATGGAAATGAAGTTAATTGAAAACTGCGATATGCAGTGTGCACTGTAACGATGCATAAAACAGCGGAACGATCGCGCAGCAGATAGGGCGAGGAAAACGGGCGACCAGTAGAACTTTTATACGAATACGACTACTACACGATATGCCCAACTATACTTATACGGATATCTTTCTGTATGGCGGCGTCAGGCCGAGCCAAGCTAGGCCAGGCAAATACGCGAAGAGTGCCTTCATTCCTAGAATAAGTGTAACCTAAATGTCACGAAAATTTCATTCACGAACATAATTACGTGTATATCACGAATACGTTATATCGAACCCTTCGTCTTACCCTTTTCCGTCGTGTGCTGTCTTCGCTATCTTGCCATGTACTATTCTCATTATCGAGATTTATAAATTTAATCAGCATCTATCAGTTGTACGTCTGTGATTGCGAATTACATTTGCAATATAAGTATAAGAAAGTACCTAATCCGAATGTGATAAACTACCTACGTGAGATCAAAACGTCCTAAAAATTGTGAAAAAAATTGGTATAGGCTGCAAAAATATGAATAAAATGCTTGGGAAAATGCCAAAAAAATTGGAGTCGAAATTTTTTCAATGTACAAGAGTGAATTAAATAGGGGGCAGAAATTAGCCCTTCTCTTGGAAAAATTACATTCAAATCAAAAAAATCTAAAAATAGTGTTTTTTCAATTAGAATTTGAAAAAATTTTCCTGTTTGAGTTTTCTTAACCCTCTCCACCCCCTCCAAATTTAAACAATGTCGCATTCGAATTTCTTTTCGAAAAGTTGTGAAACTGATTTCAGATTGAATAAACTTTATAAAAGACAACACAATTGTTTTCATTAATACCTATCATTAATTTATTTTAATTGTTAAAAAAATCGATATAATGACGTAGGGCTAAATTAAACGAGGGAAGACATCGGTGGTGACCCCCCCCCACCATAATGACGAAATTGAATTTTTGTGGTTCAAAAAATTGAGGGGTTGAATCGAAATTTTATAAATATCTAAGCGGTGACTTTTTTGAGAAATTTCTGTATTGAGTTGAAAAAATGATTTATTCTTAGTTTTTGCTCCTCTGACGAGCCAAAATTTAGTACGTCCCTGAATGGTATGTTGAATAATTGTGAAAGTGTTTAAAAATTGATAATTGAATAGCCAAAAATAGCCAAAAACCAAACGGGGGTCAAGTCCATTTTTTGAGTTTTTCAGAAAACGCAAAAAACGGTTTTATTCGAAAACTAAAAATCAGTGGAAAACATGTTTCAGGCTATTGAAAGGGGACCATAAGACAAGATTTTTAGGACAGGTACGAAATAGTAAATTATGCAACTAGGGAGAAAATCATCTATCTCCCGAGTTGCATACGATATTGTTTGTTGTAGGAGAGAGTAAAAGGCGAGTTTGAGCACTCGAGCGATTCGCGAGAGGGAGTAAAAGTAGACTTTTTACTCCCTCTACAATGATTTTTTTTTTCAAATGTACCAGTGATAAGGCCACCAAAAGCGTTTGGACTTAACAACCGTTTGGCTCTTGCCGGTGACCAAAGTTGCGATTTAAGGGTCGAAACCATGTGGGACTTTTTAGTGCATTCAATCACATCATTTTTGTGTTGACCTCATGTCAAAAGATCGAAATCCGGCCGAGCTACGTAAAAAAATGTACCTAAAACAAAAACAAAAAACCCCAATTTTTTTTGAAAATCGTCATTTTTTGGATCAAAACTGCGCTATGAAGAGAAAAAATTTATTTAAGAAAAGTGTTTTTAATTTCATCATAGTGTAAGTTAGTAAAGAGTTGGAAAATTATAAAAATTAATTTAAAAGTGATAAAAATTGAATAAAGTTTTGTAAAGGTCGTATAATTTGTTCTATAAATTGGGTTGAATTTTCAAAAATGAGTTAACTGAAGTTGCTGGAAGTACAATGTAAAATGTATAGAAAAATCATTCAAATTATAGGTATCTGAAATTTAATTATTCAATACGTCAAAAAGGTGATCTGGATATCAAAAAATTTTGTTTCGCCAATATTTTTGGCCAATTGCCAATAAATTTAATCGTTTTTTCTGACATTTTACCAAAGTTTCGTCAGATTTTGATCAATTTTCAAAATTTTGCATGTTTTTAGTGGAGTTTCCTTTATTTTAACGTGTTTCTTTATGTTTTTGTGAGAATTACACACTTTTTCTGATATTAACACTAATGAATTTTATCATTTTTTAGAATATTTTACTACATTTCGTTCATATTTTCTTAATTTTTGTATCATACTGAATCATTTTTAGCAAATTTGAAGCCTTCAAAATTATTCAGTTTTTTAAACCATTTTTTGATGCATTTTCAAGAATTATTTCGGTATTTTACATACATAATGCAGATTTTTATCAGGGTAAGTCACGAAAAAGTCGCGAATTTTTCCAAAATTACTTGATTTTTTTTCGCTTTCTACAAAAAAAAAAAAAATAAAGAAGTTTCAGATTTCTAAACAATTTTTATAAAAATTTTCGCCCTCGCTTCGCTCGGGCTCATAAATTTACATGATTAAATTATAAACCTTCTATCCTTCTATTCTAGACAATAATTGAATAATCGTTCTTGTGGGAGATTTAGTAGTGATCACGATAGGAATTTTGTGAAATTTTTCGAATTTTTTTGGAAAAGGGGACAATGTACGTATTCTGCAAAAAATATAGAAAAATCGAATAATTTTGGAATTTTCACTGAGATTTTTTAAAAATTCAGAAGGGAAAATCACTATAAAAAATGTTTTTTGCTCTTTTTGTATCAAAAAAAAAAAATTGCTCGAGCAGTAACTATACCTTCTTTAATATAAAAATAATCCACTTTACATTCCTCATGTACCTAATGAAGTGAAATTTTTGTTTAAATGTTACTTTTTGGTTACTTTAGAAATTTTGAAAAGTTACAGAATGCGTTCATTTTCTTTAGGATTTTGATTTAAAATACTTATTTCCTTCCGTTTTTGAACTTTTTGCAATAAATTTGACCTCGTTGATTTTTTGGAGGGGGGGGGGGGGGGTAAATTGAGAGATAGGTACCATGGGGAAAAGTCAAGAAAAGGTCGCGAATTTCGAATTTTAAGAATCGATAGACACCGCGTTTATCCTTTGTTGCAATTTGAACAATTTTCATGTTTTGACTAAATTTTGAACCATTTTGTATAAATTTAAAATTTTATCTCAAGTACCAAACACTGCAGTATCAATTTTTTGCTTCGTTATTAACGATTACTCCGAACCTTTGAAGAATTTTCATGATATTTTGAGTTATTTTCCTCGACGTTTTAACGATTTTTCTTGTAGTTTGGAAATTTTGTTTTGAATCTTGAGTACAGCACACGATTTTCATAAAAATTGTTGTTCTTTTTCTTGATTTAACACTTTTTTTCTTAATTTAACAATTTTTTTCTTGACTTGACAAATTTTTTTTCTTGATTTAACAAATTTTTTGTTAAATTTTGAGCAATTTTGTTCTACTAACTATACATATTTGCATAATTTCATCAGTATTTCCTTATGTTTTACCTTATTTAAAATAATTTTTGTGCAATATCCTTCACGTCTAATTTTTCTTGTAAAATTTTAATATTTTGAAGCATTTTGTTTTATCTGAGATTATTCATGTAACATTTTCAAATAACAATTGCGATGATTTGCAGACTTTTGATATCTTAAATTCAATTTTTTCTTCATCTTCAACAGTTTTTTCACAAATTTGAACGTTATAATTTTTATATTTACGATATTTTGTACCTAGTAATTTTTTTCTTACCAAAATCCAGTGATTTTTTCACATTTACAATGTTTTTATAAAAATTCTTACTCGACTGCATGTTTTTGATATTTTGAACAATTTGTTATCAAATTTCATCGTCCTTTTGTTATAACGGTGTCTGCTAAAAAAACCAAAAAACAGCAAGAATTTCATTTAGAAAACCAGAAAATGGAAAAAATGTTGATGATTTTACTGCAAAATGAAAGAATTCTCAACATTTCTTTCCCTTGAATTTTCTAATCGAAGAATAAATCGGGCGTTTTTTTTGGTAAATTTAAGAGCGAGAAAAATGGCATGAAAATAGCGAGAAAATTTCAGAAAATTGCAAGAATTTTCATTTTTTAGATTCAGTATATTTCATGGATGTATTTTAAGCCAATTTATTCGTAAAATCTTCAAAAAATCATCAGTTGGCATTTTCAGAATTCTTTCAGTTGCATTTTCGGAGACGTATGAATCCCAAATTTGATCCTTCGGCTTCAGACACCGGCACCGGAGAGATATTTCTATTTTTCATTTCTTAATCTGCCTCCTCCTCCTCTTGTACCAATGTCTATTGCAAATAATTTCAACGACACGATATGATTCATACAAGTATAGAAATACAAGTTTACTTTCAGCTCAGAAAACTCTGGCGATGGCATTCGTATAATTAAAATAAGATTGAAATAGCGAAAAATACAATTTATTTGACAAGCCGGTAATATGAAGCAATAACTATAAATCCTTTCAACTTTTATATACGCCATATAGAATAATGTATCGTATACGAATACGTGTGAGATATTATACTACACATTCGCTTGGTTTCTGGACGAGTATACATAGGTCGGCTGCAGGGGGAAGGGACCAGGGGGTTGCGACGGCGCATCTCCATACATTATATGCAATTGTAGATACATTTAGCCTGTCTAGCAGACCTACAGACCGCGTGCACTTGGACGCTGTTGGCAAATCGTTGGCTTTTTTGTGTGGAAATTTTCATTTTCGCCACGTACTCCCTTCGGTGTGGTTATCGGGTCATCGTCCATTTAAATAATTCTCAACTTGTTCGAATTTTAAGCCTACTGGCAGAGACATTGCGAAAGGGAAAAAACAACCCATCCGGGCGAGCACGAGCTCCAGCACCGTGTAAAAAGTTCATTAACATTGCAACAAATTAAAAAGTATATAAAGACAGACCTTTACGATACGCACGACTAACCAAGTCCTGTTCGCCGGAGAGAGAGGAGAATACGATGAAGAATTCTTATTTATAAGTGTATGATTTTATTAGGACTCGGACTGGGCAAATTCAATGGGGACAGGGACAGGAGGGGTTCGCTATCGCGTACATAATACGGTGATAACATCATTAGCACTTGGATTCCATCTCGCTGTCTTTTTCTGTTTTCATTAAAGCGCACACTAGGTTCGCTATAAATGTAAAAAACAAAATTATACGCGCGGCCAAACAATGTACTATAAACCAGTTGCTTCTTTAAATATTAGAGAAAGAACATGTTAGAGCCCAAGAACGTTATAAAAATCTATACCGAAGACCTAGGCAAGGGGGGTATAAAGGTATACAGCTCTATACTCGAGTACCTACATAATATTGTTTTATGCAGATATATACGAAGAGGTGTGCAAACATTTATACAGTCATGAGTTACCCCCCTCTGCCCCTCCTCTCGGATACCTCTTCTTATACCTAGGTATTAATTTATACTACATAGTTTTTCGTTTTTCGCGGACATGGTATCGGTATTCGACGAATAAAGATTGCATTGCATTACAATCGGCGTGATAATTTTATTATCTTATACTGCTGCAACCCAGAGACTGGATTTTTTTCCCCCTACGCGGTCTACAGAAGATGCACAACAGTGTTGTGTAAACTTCGCGAGCCTCGAACGTTTTCGATGAAAATTTTTCACCATATTGTAGGGTCCTGGTTCCGGCCTTCCGGTGACCCGTATAGCACGTGTATGAGATTCGACCTTATTGTTTCTCGAATCTAATCGTGCGGACGTGAATATGGTGTACATGGTTATAGGTTCTATTATCTCAAAATTTCAAACGCCTTATCTTACTGCCCCGTAACGGATGATGTTTCGTGTATCAGAATTTCCAACTTCCTGCAGAGATGGTACATATTCGTAATACGTTTTTTTTTGTTTTTCAACATTTCGATACGTGTTGGTCGAATTGTCTGGCGAGAAATAATTATTTGTTGAACTATTGCACTCTGTACGTCTGTACCCAGAAGTTATCGTTGTATCGCTCTCAATTACAAATCAGTGAAAATTATCGAAAATCACTGAAAAACTGTCAGAATTGCAGCATAGGAGAAAATCAGTGAAATTTTTTTACTGAAAACAAATTAGTGAAAATTCACTGAAAAGTTGGTAAAATTTATGAAATTTGCTTGAAAATCTTTGAAAAATCAGCGTAAGTTTACTTGAAAATCAGTGAATTTTGCTAATTTTTCCTGTGCTGCAATTCTGGCTATTTATCAGTGACTTTTCACCGATTCGGAATGAGAGAGGAATGTATATTTTTTCTTAAGATTGACAAAGTGATACTGAAAAGAAAAAAAAATACTAAAAAAAAGTCCTGCATTTGGCTCAAAAGTTTTACATATTTTATTAAAAATTCATTTTTTCTCAAATGTTTAAATTTTATTGATGTTTTTTTCAATTTAAGCAGAACTGCATAACTAACATCAATAATATTTATTAATTTTTACGAGGGTGAATCGGGGAGGAAGGGGAGGAGTAAAAAATTTCGCCAAAGCATTCTTATTCCAAAATTATGTTATACATGCAATGTTTTTGCAATACCTGAAAAAAAGTCAAAAAATTTCATAAAATTTGTAAAGGTCATTGCAATTGGAAATTTTAATTCCAAAATTGTAAAATCGTTTTCAATCACAAATCAATCGAAAGTGCATTATTTCGTCTGGACTGAAAAAATGTTGGAAAGGGAAAGAAATCATGGTGTCCATTCTCTGGAAAACCGGGAAAAGTCAGGGAATTTTGGTGGTCTGGAAAAGTCAGGGAATTTTGGAATTTTCTCTGGAATTTTTCGAAAATCCCAAAAAATGTAAGCAAATCATTTTAGAAAAATGTTTTTTTGCTCATTTTATTATAAATTTTTCAAAAAATTTCGCCCTCGCTCCGCTCGGGCCAAATTATTACGTCTTTTATTCAATTATTGTCTTATTCATCATTTTTTTGTCGGTCGTAATGTACGTACAATAAAATTAATATTCAAAATGCATGTCTTTGTCCATTGAATTATAAATTATCCAAAAAAAATTCCCTCGCTACGCTCGGGGTAATTTACATTCTTTCTTTCTACACAATTTATTTTTAATCTTAAGTTTTTTGGAAACTTACTTTTTAATGAGCTGTGATGAGAAAGAAATATCATGATGCCCTTGACCACAAAGTTAAAAAAAAAAAAAGGGAGGGAATGGAACAGAAATCGAAATTATTGGCCATGTTTTGGAAAACATGAATGAGGGAAAAGTGGTGAATTTTCATCTTTTGAAGATCTTTTTTCTCAACAATTTTCGCCCTCCCTTCGCTCGGGCTCAACACATTTATATCTTTTCATAAAATGATTTATATTTTACCTTCTCATTCACTTTTTCATTTATTGGTACAAACTAAAAAATTGCAAGGGATTGCGTGAATTTATAAATTTGAGACAAGTGCTTTTCATTTTGGAGGGGGAGAGGGGAATGAAATGTGTAGAAAATTTTGAATTTTTAGTCCGGAAAAATCCGAATTTTTAGTCGCTCAATTTGGCAAGCATCCTGGCATAATTTTTTTCTATTTTTCAAAACTTAATTTTGCGTGGGAATACTTGGTTTTTCCTTTTTATTTAATTTTTTTCTGTAGGTAATAAATTCAAATTTTCAAATTTTTGTGGCGAGGGGGAGTTGGATGGGTTGAAAAAATTTTCAGAATTAAATTTGAATATTTTTTTGACCCGAAGAAGGGCATCTAAAGATCTCGTAAAAAGTATCTAGTGATTTTGGAAAAAAAATCCTAAGACCCTATGCATTTTGTATCATTTTTATACAAAATTTCGGGACCCTATTGACAAAAAAAATGAAAAAAATGCTAGCAAAATGCTAGCGCACCTCGCTAGCGTTTAGTCGCCTGTTTTTGGACATCGCTTGGCTAGAATTACGCTAGCATTTTTACGCGAGCATTTTACTAGCAATATTGCTAGCACTGTGCTAGCTCTTCATTTGCTAGCATATTGCTAGCAATTTTTCTAGTAAAATGCTCGCGTGAAAATGCTAGCGTAATTCTAGCGAAGCGATGTCCAAAAACAGGCGACTAAACGCTAGCGAGGTGTGCTAGCATTTTGCTAGCATTGCATCTCCTAGCGTATTACTAGCAATTTTTCTAGTAAATTGCTCGCGTGAAAATGCTAGCGTAATTCTAGCGAAGCGATGTCCAAAAACAGGCGACTAAACGCTAGTGAGGTGTGCTAGCATTTTGTTAGCATCTCCTAGCGTATTACTAGCAATTTTTCTAGTAAATTGCTCGCTCCCTATTGACAAAGAAAAGAAAAAAATGCTAACAAAATGCTAGCACTTTGCTAGCATTTGCTATCATGACATGCTAGCATTGTGCTAGTATTGGTAAGGTGTGTTGCTAGCATTTTGCTAGCACTCAACTGGTATTGGTATGCTAGCATAGTGCTAAGGTTTTGCTGGCAAGGTGTGCTAGCATTCTGTAAGCATTTTACTAACAATTATTATACTTCTTAAATATTATGTACTTACCTTTACTCTGCGTCTTGGGTTAGAGGAGTACGCCACCATGTCAGGTTATATGTTGGGTATTAAAAGTAATATTTAAACTTGAAGCCAGAAAAATTTTTTTCCTCAATTTTGACCAAATTCGGAAATTTTTTTGATTTTTTGAAATATTGCAATAAAACAAAATTTCTAAGACATATTTAACAAATTTTTATCCCTCCCCTTGGGGGCTGGACCCCCTGCAATAATGACTGAAAAATTTGAATTTTGAAATTGTTTTGTGTGATACATCAAAATACATGTTTTCGAGGGGTAGAATACAAATTCGACAATTTTTTTTTTAGGGATGAAAGTTTAGGGTTAGATGCGGGGGGGGGGGGGGGGGGTGCCTGGAAAAATCTGAATTTAACAATTTTTTTATGTGATATATCAAAATCTACGTTTTCGAGGGCGTAGAAAACGAATTCGATAATATTTTTCTCTTACGGACCAAGGATAAGGGAGGGGGCAGGGGGGTGTGTAATAATGACTGAACAAATTTGAATTTTGAAATTGTTTTATGTGATACATCAAAATACATGTTTTCGGAAGCGTAGAATACAAATTCGACAATATTTTTCTCTTAGGGACGAAAGCTTAGGGTTGGATGCAGGGGCGGGGGGTGGTGCCTGGAAAAATTTGAATTTAACAATTTTTTTATGTTACATATCAAAATCTATGTTTTCGAGGGCGTAGAAAACTAATTCGATAATATTTTTCTCTTACGGACCAAGGATAAGGGAAGAGGTGGGGGGAGGGGGGAAGGCCAGGAAAAATTTGAATTTGCAGTTTTTTTGTGTGATTAATCAAAATCCATGTTTTCGAGGGCGTAGAATACAAATTCAATATTTTTCTCTGAGGGATGAAGGTTTAGGGTGTGATGAGTGGGGGGGGGGGGTGCCTGGAAAAATCTGAATTTAACAATTTTTTTATGTGATATATCAAAATCTACGTTTTCGAGGGCGTAGAAAACGAATTCGATAATATTTTTCTCTTACGGACCAAGGATAAGGGAGGGGGCAGGGGGGTGTGTAATAATGACTGAACAAATTTGAATTTTGAAATTGTTTTATGTGATACATCAAAATACATGTTTTCGGGAGCGTAGAATACAAATTCGACAATATTTTTCTCTTAGGGACGAAAGCTTAGGGTTGGATGCAGGGGAGGGGGAGTGGTGCCTGGAAAAATTTGAATTTAACAATTTTTTTATGTTATATATCAAAATCTATGTTTTCGAGGGCGTAGAAAACTAATTCGATAATATTTTTCTCTTACGGACCAAGGATAAGGGAGGTGGGGGGAGGCCAGGAAAAATTTGAATTTGTAGTTTTTTTGTGTGATTAATCAAAATCCATGTTTTCGAGGGCGTAGAGTACAAAATCAATATTTTTCTCTGAGGGATGAAGGTTTAAGGTGTGATGAGCGGGGGGAGGGGGTGGTGCCTGGAAAAATCTGAATTTAACAATTTTTTTATGTGATATATCAAAATCTACGTTTTCGAGGGCGTAGAAAACAAATTCGATAATATTTTTCTCTTACGGGCCAAGGATAAGAGACGGGAGGGGGAGGCCAGGAAAAATTTAAATTTGCAGGTTTTTTCTGATATATCAAAATCCATGTTTTCGAGCGCGTAGAAAACGAATATATTTTTCTCTTAGGGATGAAGGTTTAAGGGTGTGATGAGGGGGAAGGGGAGGGGGGATGCCTGGAAAAATTTGAATTTCACACTTTTCTCTGGTGATATATCGGAATCTATACTTTTGTGAGTGAAGGATATGAATCTGGAAATGTTTTTCTCGTAAGGATGAAGCGCCACGTGCGGGTGGAGAGGGGGTAAGACTTATAAACATTTGAATATTAAAATTTTTTTGAGTGATATATCAAAATCTAAATTTTTGAGGACGTAGAATAAGAATCCAGAATTTTTTTTTTTCTTAGAGAAGAAAGGTGGGGATGGGAGTTCTTGTGATGTACCAAAACCTAGGTTCTCGAGGATGTGGAGTACAAATTTGACAATATTCTTCCTCAAACGTCTCAAAGAAATGAAGCACTGGGTTGAGGAGGTGACTGTTGGAAAAATTTTAATATTGTGATATTTCCGTGAGGAATATAGCGTTATTTGTTTCTTATGTAGAGAGTGGTGGGATAAGACCTGGAATAATCGTAATTTTTGTAACTTTTATCAAAATGAATGTTTTCAAGAGGATAAAGATTACAAATTTGGCAATATTTTTCTGTTTGGTTAGTGAGGGGTTCTAAGGGTAAGACTTGGAAATTATTATAATGTTTGACAATATTCTTTAGTGATTTAGCCCTATTGAAAATTTTGCTAGCAAAATACTAGCATTCCTAACACATTCCTAACATAGCTAACAAAACACTCGCATCACTCTAGCATAAGTCAGGCTAGCTACAGATTCGCTAGCAAAATGCTAGCGTTTCGCTAGCACAATTTTCTCTCAAAAAGTTACAGTAGCCAAATACTAGAATCGCACTAGCTTAAGTTAGACTAGCATTATGTCTGCTAGCATAGTGCTAGCTTATTGCTAGCGCAATTTACTAACAATTATTTACAGTAGCCAAATACTAGCCCTACACTAACATAAATTGAACTAGCTTCACATCTGCTAGCAAAATGCTAGCGTTTCACCACCGGCAAAGTTCTAGAATTCAACTGGGCCTCCAGAGAGTGAATGCGCAGCTAGTCTAGTTTATGCTAGTGTAGTGCTAGGTAGTACGTACTAGGAAACTGTAAATTTTGTAAAAAAAATTATAATGCACTAGCGAAAAGCTAGTATTTTGTTGGAGGTCAAAGGCTAGAATTTCGCTAGCAGTCGAACGTTAGCGTATCGCTAGCGAATGCGATGCTAGCCTAATGTACGCTAGTGCGGTGCCAGCGAAAATCTAGCATTTTGTTAGTGACCAACGCTAGAATTTCGCTAGTAGTCGAACGTTAGCGTATCGCTAGCGAATGCGAAGCTAGCCTACGGTACGCTAGTGCGGTGCTAGCAAAAATCTAGCATTTTGTTAGTGACCAACGCTAGAATTTCGCTAGTAGTCGAACGTTAGCGTATCGCTAGCGAATGCGAAGCTAGCCTACGGTACGCTAGTGCGGTTCTAGCAAAAATCTAGCATTTTGTTCGTGACCAACGCTAGAATTTCGCTAGTAGTCGAACGTTAGCGTATCGCTAGCGAATGCGAAGCTAGCCTACTGTACGCTAGTGCGGTGCTAGCGAAAATCTAGCATTTTGTTAGTGACCAACGCTAGAATTTCGCTAGTAGTCGAACGTTAGCGTATCACTAGCGAATGGCATGCTAGCCTAATGTACGGTAGTGCGATGCTAGCGAAAATCTAGCATTTTGTTAGTGACCAACGCTAGAATTTCGCTAGTAGTCGAACGTTAGCGTATCGCTAGCGAATGGGATGTTAGCTTAATGTACGGTAGTGTGATGCTAGCGAAAATCTAGCATTTTGTTAGTGACCAAACGCTAGAATTTCGCTAGTAGTCGAACGTTAGCGTATCGCTAGCGAATGGGATGTTAGCTTAATGTACGGTAGTGTGATGCTAGCGAAAATCTAGCATTTTGTTAGTGACCAACGCTAGAATTTCGCTAGTAGTCGAACGTTAGCGTATCGCTAGCGAATAACATGCTAGCTTAATGTACGGTAATGCGATGCTAGCGAAAATCTAGCATTTTGTTAGTGACCAAACGCTAGAATTTCGCTAGTAGTCGAACGTTAGCGTGTCGCTAGCGAATAACATGCTAGCTTAATGTACGGTAATGCGATGCTAGCGAAAATCTAGCATTTTGTTAGTGACCAACGCTAGAATTTCGCTAGTAGTCGAACGTTAGCGTATCGCTAGCGAATGGGATGCTAGCTTAATGTACAGTAGTGCGATGCTAGCGAAAATCTAGCATTTTGTTAGTGACCAAACGCTAGAATTTCGCTAGGAGTCGAACGTTAGCGTCTTGCTAGCGAATGCGATGCTAGCCTAATGTACGCTAGTGTGGCGCTAGCGAAAATCTAGCATTTTGTTAGTGACCAAACGCTAGAATTTCGCTAGTAGTCGAACGTTAGCGTCTCGCTAGCAAATGCGATGCTAGCTTAATTAATGCTAGTGCAATGCTAGTATTTGACTAGTCTAACTTTTTGTTTAAAAACTTCGCTAGTGAAAAGCTAGCATTCTGCTAGCAAAAATAAAGCTAGTCTAACTTACGCTAGAGTTATGCTAGTCTTTGGCTACGGTACTTTTTCCATGAAAAATTGTGCTAGTGAAAAGTTAGCATTTTGCTAACAAATGTTTCGCTAGTAAATCTTATGCTAGCGTAACGCGAGTATTTGGTTACTTACGCTAGCGCTATGCTAGTAATGCTAGTATTACGTTAGCAAAATTGTCAATAGGGGATGTAAGTACATCACGCGAAAAAATTACCCCTCCCCCCTCCCTCCCTGGTTTACGAATATCATATTTATAAGGTCTGGAAAAATTCGAAAAATTGGTCTGGAAAACCTGGAAAAGTCAGGGAAAATTATTTCTGAAATATAGTGGACACCATGGAAATATCAAAAAGGTCTCTTTTCATGGTAATATTTAAAAAATAAAAAAAATGATGATTTCTCAAAAAAAAACATGCTTAGTGAAAGAAATAGGGATTACTTAATTGACAACACAGTGAGAAGAAGAGGCAAAAACTCTGATGCTTATGAAGATCACCAAGGGTATGGCCGGATAAAGGGGTGAATTTGGTCCCCAGCGCTTTTGGACTCCTAAATACCTCAAGTCGTGTATATTGACTAGAAATAATTTTTCACAAAATTTTGGACCCCTAGTCCCCTCTCTTTCGAAGCTATGGCCATTTTATTGCATCATTTTCAAGAATTTTTAATTTCAACGGAAGTGAATCTTTCACGTTTTTTCGGCCATTTGAAGTTTTCAATCGTAAAAAATACCATATAAGCGAAGAGCGACCACCCTGGAAAAATTTCTAAAAAATGCGTTTTTTTACGTAGAATATCGCTGTGTATTTAGTTTTAGCGATTTCTTTGAACTAAGGGCCGAAAATCGCGAAAAAAATGTACAGAAATGTTGTTATTTTAGTGGATTTTTCAAGTTTTGAGCGTTTTATACAGAAAGAAATGACCAAATAAGGAAACCAATTTCTCATTAATCTGGAAATTCGACCATTTTATGATGTAATCCGCTGAAACGATATTCTTTTTCCTTTTGGTATCTCGAAGATAATACATGAACTAGTTCCGCGAACTTCCCGTTATTTGCAAGGCTAGTATGTCAGTACGCACTCTTAAGTGTATGATTTTATCAAATTTTGTTATTTTTATTATTAATTATTATAAGGTAGCACGTATTTATTCATTTTAAATTGGAGAAGTGACGAAGAGGTATTGAATTAATAAGAATGAAATGAAAAATTGTCTCGTAGGTTGAATCAAAAATTTTCAAAACACATCGTCAATATTATTTTTGTAATGATTATACGTATGCATTAAACAAAAAAAAACATTGATTATTCTTCTTGAAACAATTATGTACTTATCTAATTATTGATAAATTGTAATTTTTTTGAGTTAATTTGTGATTTTTTTTCATGTTCCAGGTTCACAGTCCTTAACTGAACGAATCAAAAAGTGTTTGCGGCCAAAACGATGAAAAGTGCACTAAATAGCAATTAAAGGTAGATTTTTCTCTTTTTTTCCAGTATAAATACCTACCTACTACCTATATTCTTCTCCCAAACAACGTTAGCTATATTCGAGCATTATGTATTTTGAACGAACTCGTAGTGTAATGGAAAGGTCGAATGGGTTCAGCCAAAAATAAGACAATTTTTTTTCGTAAAACACCTGGTATCTATACCTCAGCTATCGTCTACATGTACGAATACATTGTAATGTTTGTTTTTTTTTTAAATACTACGTGAGGATACATATAATATTCAAATTGCTACATGCATATTGCATAGGTAAGCAGTTGATGTGCTACCGCAGCTCACGTGCTCGTGCTGGCGCTAAAGTACATATCGTGGTTGCGTCGATGTATTTAAAAGGGTAGGGACCGCATTATTAACGATTATTTATACACCTTATTCGTAGGAGAGTGCCATAATTAATATACAAAATTATAATATCTGCCGATAAAACAAAAAATGAAAAAAAATGAAAATGAATGGGCAAACGTTGACAGGTGTTCAAATATGTAAATTACGGTATAAAATGTATATTTAGTAATTTTTTTATAAAAATAAAACAAAAATGTACAATTGTGAGCCATTTATGAGCATTCTGCGGACGTGCTGATGAACCTTTGTGGTTGGAAATTGGAAATTGGTGGAGAGTTGCCTTAAATACAGGGTGAAATGTAATTTCTGTCTTTATAATTCTGTGTAAAGATTGGTTTTGGAAGGAGGGCCTACCTCTCAAAATTGCCTACATCTTTATTTGAGCTAAAATATTGATAGAAAATGTTCGTTTTTTAAGCACTGAAGCGGAAATCTGATTATTTCTGTGAAGATGTTTTTTTATATCAATATTTTTTCTACGTTGCGTTGCTCATGAAAGACCTATGTAATTCTAGACATTTTTCTGAGTAACTTGTTCGAAAAAGGATAAAATTCGATTTCAAAATTTGGATATAATTAATTTTTTGTCACGATGATATCATCAATTTCAGGAGCTACTTCTATTCTCTTTTTAAAAAGTTATTATGAGAATTTTCTAAAATTGAGCCCTTCTCGAATTATGCAGAAAAAATCGAAAAAAATGCTGCAAGAAAAATTTGATATGTTTAAATGTGAGGGAAAAAATCGTTCTTCTCTCCTCTTCCCTAAATAGTCAGGTCTCAATCGTGCACAAAACGGCTTCTGCGCAATATTCCTGTTAAAATATTGATTTTATGATTGATTCTTGTTCTGGACACTAAAACAAGAAAATTAAGTCCGTATGCCCTTTTTTCCCCTTCCCCCTCCCCCTTTCTCCAGGGTTCACCCAAACATTTCAAACGCGTGTATCGTTTTATCTATGGAACGTAATGAAAAAATTTTTAAACAAAAGTTGTTCCTCAGCATCTAATGTATATTTTCATTTCTCATCAAAATCCATTTTGGAGCAACTCCCGTCCTCCAAATTTGGAAATGAAACATGTTTCGAGAAAACTTCAAAATCACGTTTTCTTCATTTTCAATGAAAAGTTTCGGAGATACGGCGAAATTTGTAACCACCAAAAGTATTCAGAATTGAATTTCCTTTCCAATGAGCTTTATCACGACTTTTTCAACATCTTTTCCCCCAGAGCGGACCTCTTCCCCTCCCCCTTATCTCAAAAGTTGAACCCACGAAGAAAAATTTGAACGATTTTTGTTCTTCGATATCTAATGCATAATTTCATTTTTATTATCGGAATTCATTTTGGAGCAAATATTGTTCATGTGTCCAACTTTTGTGATACCGAGGAAGGAAGAGAGGTCCACTCTGTCGGGAAAAGTTGGTGAAAATGGTCGTGATTTGGAAAGGAAAGGAAATTCAATTCTGAATACTTTTGGAGGTTACAGGCATCATAGCAGGTCACTTTTTTTTAGGGTGTTTGTCACTTTTTTCGACTTTGGTCACCAAGTCACTTTTTTCATCCAAAGGTTACTTAAAGTCACTTTTTTCCTCCCAATGTCACTTTTTTCGCATTTTCAAGCGAAAATTCAGATTTTCAAGGATAAATTGCTATTTTTCAAAATTCTTCAAGAAAAAAAATTAAAAGTTGATAATGATTTTTCAAAAAAAATTTGCCCTCGCTTCGCTCGGGCAGTATTTCAATAACTCTATTTCTAAATTTGAAAAAATTCTGTTTTTTTAAATCAGTAAAGTAATTGATTTTTTAATCAATTCCCCATTTTACAAAATAAATCAATAATTTTGACTAAAATAAATCAAACAATTGAAATATCAGTTCTTGCTTTACTCGGGCAGGTACATTCCTTCTTAAGAATGAGTTTATAGAAAGGAAATGTAGTCATTTTTCAATTTTTCTTTGCTCAAATCGGTATAATTAAATTAATTATGTATATCTGCCTCCTAAAGTTCCACTAAAAAATTAACGCACTTTTTCCTTTAGGGTAAAAACCTTAGAACTCAAATAAACCTAAATTCATGACCTTTTTTTAAAATATCAATGCTCTTAAATTTCAAGTCTAACATAATGTCACTATGTCTTGATCTAAGTTTAGCATCATTCTTGGGATATTACTATATTCGATTATACATGATCCTAGAATAACAAGACCCACACCCACTCAAGATAGAGATTCCAGTTTCCATCAACACTAACATAATATCATTATGTCTTCATCTGAAATACATTTTCTAAATTTTTTTCAAGTCTAACATAATGTCATTATGTCTTTGATCTACCGTAACGTAACACTTCAAAATTTTCAACCCCCACCCCTAAGACATATCCATGTAAGTATAATATCATTATGTTTTCATCTAAAATACATTTTCTAAGTTTTTTCAAGTCTAACATAATGTCATTATGTCTTGATCTACCGTAACGTTACGTAACGCTTTTCAAATTTTTGACCCCCACCCCTAAGACATATCCATGTCAAAAATTAGATTTTTAGATTACCTAATTTTTTCATTGAATTTTGACCTCCTTCCTTCATTTTTTCTTGAATTCTCAGCCCTCTTTTAACTGTAAAAAAATTCCCCCCGAAAAAATCGAATTTTTGGTTACTTTTGGTTACTTTTTGGTCATTTTTTGGTCACTTTTTGCTCAAAAAAGTCACTAAGTCACTTTTTTCTTCGAAATTTCGCTATGACGCCTGTAATTTAAAAAATCCCCTAAAAACTGTAAAATTGTCCCTTCCCCACCAAAAAAATTGAATTTTTGGTCACTTTTTTCTCCAAAAAGGTCACTAAAAGTCACTTTTTTTCTTCGAAATTTTGCTATGATGCCTGAGGTTACAAATTTTACCGTATCTCCGAAACTTTTCGTTTAAAATGAAGAAAACGTGATTTTGAAGTTTTCTCGAAACATGATTCATTTCCAAATTTGGGGGGCAAGAGTTGCTTCAAAATTGATTTTGATGAAGAATTAAAATGTACATTAGGTGCTGAGGAACAACTTTTGTTTGAATTTTTTTTCATTACAACCCATAGATAAGGCGATACACGCGTTTGAAATGTGGAGGGTGAACCCTGTGCAAAGGGGGAGGGGAAAAAAGGCATACAGGCTTAATTTCTTTGTTGTAGTGTCCAGAACAGGAATAAATCAGCCACAAAAATTAAATTTTATGCATTTTCACGTAGTTTTCATCTATGAAGTCTATTGACAGAGGGATGATGGTGTTGGGAGAGGAAAGAAGGATCTTCACATTCACAAAACCATTATGAAAGGATCATCCACAGAAAAAAATCAGACAAAATAATCCTTAGTTTTGCTGACGCTTTAATTCGTTTTTTTTATTTTTTTATTTAATACCCACTGCATCTACTTGGCTCCTTTGACAAATGTACCATTTAACGCCCGAGTCATAAAATATATACTTAGTTAAAGTACTCGAACGAAATAAAGAAAAAGAAGCATTTCGATGGTGGCACTGGCAACAGCACTCGCCAACGGCTTCAATATATGAAAATAATACCGGTCATTTTACGTAAATAACGCGTTTACAAAATAAAAAATAAAAAAAAACGTACAACAAAATATGTTAATATGTAAATTAGATGTTTTTGTCGAAAATTATTTACTTTTTTGAACGGTCGTTTCCTCCGCGATGCTCGGTACGTGTTTCTCTTTTACCTGCTGCAGTGGCCTATGTAATTTGCTTATGAATTGATGATGTATGCGTACGGTGTCGGTGTCCTATTGTAAATACGATCTACAATACGAATATGTCAGAATGGTAACTTTACGTTCGCTTGTAACATTATTATTATCGTTTCGTTGACAAATTTTTCCTTTTCTACGTCGCTGGCGGTTATGTGAGAAAAATTGTGGTGCGTGGATTATGTAAAGTCGCGTAGAATTATGCTGATTAAGTATCGATTCTTCAGCAACGAGAGAATATGAGAATAATTCCATAGACTGATGATAGCGTATTTTTTGCAATGATAAAATTCGCGTTTGTTCTGAAACTTTATTCCGCGTTTGCGTCTGTCGTATCTCGTTGGCTGTGGGAAAAGTTGTATTAGAAAGATCGCTGATGGTTGCATCCGCTTCGTCGTATGATTCAGTTTTCTGTAATGTGTGCTGGTATTTACCTGGTGTGGATTAACCTTGGGATAGGTACAGAGGGTAGGGAAAAATTAGTTTCATTAAAATAGTTGGATTCGTCAAGAGTGTAGTTTATGACGTGACGTAAGAGTTGCCAAAAAATTGAGGATAGAATTTTATGTGAGCCTGGAATAAAATTCGAAGCAATATTTCATTTGAATTTTGGTTCGGATCGACAATGTCCATTTTTTGGAAAATTTGGAATTATCAGATTATTTTGAGCTTTTTATTCCAGATTTAGGAAAGGAAAATTCTTAATTGTTGCTATGCGAAAATTAAGCGAAAAAATTCAAAATATTTTCAAATCGTGCCTAATTCTTGAAAAAAGGCACTTTATTAACGTTTGAAAATCGAATTTTTCAATATCATTGACTTTATTGCTAGGTACGTTCAGCTTTAGTTCATTTTAAATGGGGGGGGGGGGGGGGGGGTAGGAAGTATTCAGACAAAGTGAACTTTTTATCAGAAAAGTGGATGTTTTTCAAAATAGGTGATTTTTTTAAAACCTCCTAGGGTCTATAAAACTTGAGAAAATTGATTGAAAACCCTGGAAAAATTGAGAGAAATAATTTTCCTGTATTCATTAATTAGATTGAATTCTGAATAATTAATCTGAATAATTCAAGACTTGTGGGTAGGTATTTGATTTGAATCTTTTGGTAGCTCTTTTCTTCAAAATTTGATTTAAAGTAATGTGAAAAACTTGAAAAGCTGAATCAACATTTTTCGATGTGAAAAGTTATGTAAAAAATTTATGAAATTCCAGCTTTTGATAGTATTTTTCTGTAAAAAATTTAGCTCTCGCGATATTCATTTCAAAAATATGGAACAAAAAACGATTTTCAAGAAATTTTTGCTCCTTCCCTTCTTTACCATCTAAAAAGTTGAAGCTGAAAAAATAATTCTTCTTTTCAAGTACTCTGGGTAAACTAGCCTGGAAAGTCTAGAAAAAGTAGAGAAAGTAATTTTTGAGAAATTATGGTAACCATACGTCATAAAATCCATAGAATTGAAAAAATATTCAAAAAAATTGGTAATTTTTTTCGAATACCTCTGCCTATTTAAGTTTTTCTCCGTAATTCCAACTTATTTGAGTAGTAGAAAAAATTGAAATCATTTTTGAAAGGAACGAACGAACGAACGAAATAAATATATTTTTCAAAATTGAACAACATTTAGGCTGAATGTGAAAGAATGGATCATTTATACATGCCAAGTATAAAAAAAAAATAAACTCCTTTAAAAAAGTTGAAAAAATCGCGAATTTACGTACCTTCTTTGAAAAAATTTTGTTGGAAATCCTGTTTTTTTTTTTCAAAAAATTCATTTTGTTTCTTATCATTGTACAGTTGATTATGGCAACAGTGTATCCAATAAGTGGCGAAAGTAGTAAAATAGTGATTTTTTAAAGCAATTTTAACCTAAAAGTAATGAAAAAATAAAAAAATACTTACGTTCTCTTTAATAACTAAAATGGTGAAAAAAGATTGAATCCCAGCATTTGAAGGACTTTTTTCAAAAAATGTTTGCTCTTCGATCCAGATCATTAATTTTATAAATGGATTGACGTTTTTCAAAACTGTAATACGAAAAAACACTTCGTCAAAACCTTATTTATAGATGTAGGCAAGTTCGAAAATTTTCTGGGGCCAGCTTGGAATTTATATCAGTTTGGGACACCTGGTTTTATTGAGAGAGAGAGGCACAAAGCAATAAATTGTGAGAAAAATATAAAATTTCAGTTGAAGAAGTCCTAATTTTCATTATTCATTCTCGTGATTTATTAAAGAATTTGTTTTATTTTTACAATTTTTTATAAGTTTGCTTTAAAATGAAGTCTTTCCTTTTATTTAATTTTTTTTTTCTATACTTAATAAATTAATTTCTCAAGTATTCATACACACGAGGAGTCCAAAAATTTTCAGAACTAGAACGAACCTACCCGAGGTCTGACACGCAAAAAACAGCATTTTTTTTACAGGTTTATAGAGCACCACAGAAACTTTCACAGCCAAAATTTCAGCCCCTAAAGTTGACTGAGGGGGGGGGGGATTATGAGAGTTTGAATTTTGAAAAATCTCCTAATAGGTACATCAAAAAAATTACTAAACTCTAAATAACTCACCCCACGAACCACCCTCGGTATAGGCTATCTGGAGATGGAGTAGTCGCCGGGATCCGCATTCAGCACCTTGGGGGTGAATTTTCACTCATACTTTATATGTGACTCCGGCAGACAAAACCGCCCTTATGTCCGAAAACAACTTTCCGAGATAATCGCGTTTAAAATTTTGAAACTGTTTCTGTGAAATTTTGCATAATTTTGTAAAAAATATAATTTTTTGAAAAAAGTCAATTTTTTAACATTTTCTTTTTGAGGTGCATGTACATTTCTTCTGTTTACAGTATCAAAAAAATCACTTAGGGTGCTCGGGAAGGTTTCAAATGAATTCTAAGGGTTCAAGGAACCCAAATCTGGAAAAAAGTGAAAAACGAAAATTTGACACCTAAGGTTGGTTTTGTCTGCCGGGGTTACATATGTGAGAAATAAAAAAATTGGAATAACTCCGCAACTTATGACGTTTAGTATTAGGAAACCCTATAATTCCCCCCCCTCCAGTCAACTTTGGGGGCTAAAATTTTGACAGTGGAAGTTTTTTGTGATGCTTTACAAGCCTGTGATTTTTTTTTGAAGTGTCAGACCTCGGATAGATTCTTTGTAAGTTTGAATCAGGTTTTGGGGCTGTAGAGGAGGTTTCTGAAAATTTTCTAAAAAAGTAATGAAAAAAATGTGATTTTTGAGAAAAAATTCCGTTAGACATCATGCATAAATCGTTCAATTTCATTTTCATTAGGAAACTCCTATAATTCCCCCTCCCCCCATCAACTTTTGGGGGCTGAAATTTTGACAGTGGAAGTTTTTTGTGATGCTTTACAAGCCTGTGAACTTTTTTTGAAGTGTCAGACCTCGGATAGATTCTTTGTAAGTTTGAGTCGGGTTTTGGGGCTGTAGAGGAAATTTTTGAAAATTTTCTAAAAAGTAATGAAAAAAAGTGATTTTTGAGAAAAAAACCGTTAGGCATCATGAACTAATCGTTCAATTTCATTTTCATTCTTTTCTATATTTTCTCAACGTGAAGATTAAAAGAGCTCAAGAGTAAGAACCATTTGAATTTTCAAATATTCATGTGACCGTGTAGAAATTCTGAATTTTTGTGTAGGCAGCCATGCCACAGAGTCACCTTTTTTAGTGACTTGTCCCCTATTTTCAGGGTTGGTCACTAAAAGTTCCTTTTTTGGCCAAAAGTCACTATTAGCCCCTTTTTCATTCTAAAGTCACTTTTTTCATTCAAACGGCCTTCCACTCGAGCATAAAATTAAAAAAATACTAGCTCGTTTTTTAGAACTCGTAATTTTTAGATGCAGAATCTTACGATTTTTTTGAGTAAAAACTTATTTTAGACGGAAGTTATAATTATATTATAAATGTATTATTATAAAAAAAAGTTATTTTTTTCAGTTATTTGAAGCATATTTTTAAACTCGTAACTTCAAGTAAAGACTTATTAAGGGTGAAATGCCTTAATTTCGACCACCAGCCGATTTTGGCCGCTATAGATGCAATCTACCGGGAAGAATTTTTTTCATGCTCCTTTTTCACAGATAAACTATTTGAGACCAAAATGACAACCCTACAGGCAAAACTAGCGGAGAAAATTGAAAAAAAAAAAACGAAATCGCCTATGTAGTACAGTCATTTTAGGTTTTGACCCCAAAAAATTAGCAGAAAGGGGAAGTTTCGTAGCAGGGGTGCGGCGAGGGCATATTTTTGATGAGCAACTCATCGTTGAAAATTGGGGGGGGGAGGACTTATTAAATTTCCAAGAATAAAACTTTAATTAAAAAATAGATACAATTTTCAATTTTAAAGAAAAAAAAAATACAAGTATAACTTGACAAAAATTCGTTTAAAAAGATCCCCCTATAATAAGGCACCCCTCCCTTCCATAATAGTTCGATAATCAATTTTTGAATTCCCTCAGAAAAAAATCAGAAAAAAATACAAAAAATGATCGTATCGGCTCAGAATTTTAGGGGGTGGTGGAGGAAGGATCAAAGTATTTTTTAATCCATCTCTGACGTTTCTATTTCTACCTCAATAAGTCTTTGATTGGTGGAAGTTTGAAAACAGGTGGTCGAAATGTGGCACCCTTACTCTTGATAGAAAATATTTCAGAAAAAAAAGTATTTTCAGCACTATCGCAGAAAGAAATGCAGTTTGAGTTATGATTTATTGGGGGAGGGGGGGTGGAAAGGTGTATTTATTTATGAAAAAAATTGAAAAATTGGTCTATTTTTTCGAAAAATAGGTCACTTTTTGCCTCATGAAAAGTCACTAACGTCACTATTTTCCCCCAAAATCTGTGTGGCATACCTGTGTGTAGGTACTTATTCTTAAAATTGGAGCAACAATCGTTGAAGGAATTTCTGATTTCAAAGAAATGCAGCTCGAAATATATTGATGAAAAATTCAAATCTGAATCGAAATTTTGGACTAGGAAATATAGGGTTTTGGATTTCGTATTCGGATCCAAATTTGAGTAGATTTCAATGGAATCAAATTTGGATTTCATTCAAATTTTGAGCCGGGGATTTGAATTCGCGGAAATCGTTTTCAAGAAAAATATGTACTTCCAGTAATTCATGTTGCAAAAATTGCGGAAAAAGAATGTAATTTTTCAAGAAATGAGTAATTCATGAGAAAGTGACGTCATTCATGTAGGTACGTGAATCTACTCCTTAGAAATCTGCGATGGCTGCTACTTCTCACGTAAACTGTGTAATTATATGTCCATTGGAAACATCCTCGATCGATTCTGTGTACAAGTTATTTCATCATCAAAGACGCAGCCAAATCATTCGAATAATCTGTATTTCCACAGCACGTACCTAGGCCTACATAGGTGGACCAAGCCATTGCGAAACTGATAACTCTTCGTACACTATTTACTTTACCTACGTACAAATAGATCAGGATCAGGTCATCAGGAGGTATATCGGAAATCGATTCATATGCACATTCAATTTTTCAACAGTATAAACCACAGAATCGAAATAAAAAGATGGCGTTAGTCGCGAGAAGAGGGAAACCCCTGGCAAGCAAATCGGTCTCGGTATATAACGACGACGATGATGGACAAGTGTGTTTAGGCATCGGTGAACCGTATCCTATTCGGCTTGTATCATCGATTCGATAATGGCCGCACCGCCCTGATGACCATCATGTAAAAGTAGCCGCAATCTAAACTATAAGATGGATTTTTCAACGTTTTTTTTCTCTCTTTCTCGATTCTTTCACGTGCATCTGTAAATCGATACAATGGACGACCATGGCAAGGCTTGTGTTGGGAAAACGCCGCCGCCACCGGTGATTTCACTTTTTCCTCGAGTCCGGATAAGTTAGTATACGAGGTGATCGAATGATGACCGATTAGTGGTAATCGTTTCGTAATACGCTGCTTATAATGTCGACGATTGACAACGCGGCCATTGCGTAAAGTACGAGATAATGTATACCAGCGAGGGATATATCGCTTCTCGTATATACGTATAAGAAGCTGAGAAAAATCAATCGTCGCTATTAAATTTGTATAAGTAGGTATGGATATAAATATGCCATAAATCGTATCGAAAATTACGCAAAATACTCGATTAAACCATCAAGGTAAACGTATTTAATTACGTTTACCGCGCGTCGAACGCGATTATTGCTGTACGACTTATTGGAAACAGGAAACTTTAGATAATCGAATTAAGTAATAAAACAGTAATCGTAAAAATTTTTTCACCTCAGTTGAGATACGTATAACTTTCTTTGTACGACTTTTTTTTTTTAGGTAATTTGCGTGTAGGCGAATTCGGTTTCCCTGCGAATTGGATTGGTGTTGAGAGAAGGTGTTGATCTTGAGTGCTTCATGAATGTGATATTTATCTTGGTTTATTTTATTGGTTGAGAATTTCGAAACGATCAAGAAATCTGCGATTTTGTCAATATGAATTGAAAATGTGTGGTGCCCCCTTCCCTGTAGTTCAGAATTGAAGCTTGACGTGTGATTTCCAGGGGGAAAAATCCGGGACAAAAGGATTTCAAATCTGAAATCCGAAATTCTCTGAAAAATGGATTTCAAATCCAAAAACCAAAATCATCTATACAATAGGATTCATAATCCAACATCCAAAATTTAGGTAAAAATAATAAAAAAAAAAAAATTGAAAATGATTCTGAACTTCGAAACGTTTCTATTATAAAATTGATTTCAAAATTAGACATGACTACGAAACGAAATGCCATGATGCCTGAACATTGATCACCAGGTCTCGTAAAATACGATTTTTGGATTTTGGAATGAAAGGATTATAAAAAAATGGGATTTTAAATAAAAAAACCCAAATTTTGAGATTTTTTGGATCCTGCCCAGCCCTGGTGATTACCTAATGCTGAAAAATTGTAAAACTCATTGAAATCTCTTGCAAACGGTTGAAACTGATCGTGAGTAGTATTTTCTAAAATGGTCATTAAAATTATTGCGATGCTCCCCCCCCCCCATTACTTATTTTGTTACCTTTCTTACGTTTATTTATTATTTATTTTTCTTGTATAATGGTTTGGTAAATCTGGTTGTAGACGTTAAAGGCCTCGATGCCGGGCGTCAATAAATAAAATAATTGATTAATTAAAATTCATTGAGAGTACCTATTGTATCGTAAAGATGAAGTACAGAATTTAGAGGGGAGTTGAAAAATAAAAATCGCCCTACTGACATTATTACTTTTTGAAATAATTTTATGAAAATTTTGAATATAATATTATTTGTGAATTTGACAATTTTTAACAATATTTTCAACATTTTCATCACGTGACGAAGATTTTTACTTATTTTTCAGGCGTAAACTTATTTTGATTAAATTTTGAACAATTTTACCCTCATTTTTTCAGTTCGGAAGATTCGTTCAATTTAATTTTTATTTTATTGAATAATTTTTTTTTTAAAACAGTTTAGATATTTTTTGAATTTTGAAAAATTTTCAATAGGTACTTCAGAACATTTTTTATGAAACTAGCTGCCCCCCCTTCCCCTCGAATATGAATAATCAATCGAATCACATAATTTTTCAAAACTACATAATTTCATGACATTTGAAAATAACCTCAATTGTCGAAAAAATCAAAAAGGATACAATTTTTATGAAAATCGTCCAACGAAAAATATTTAAAAAAATAAGGTATTCCCGACTTCATTGAAAAATTTGCAAAAAAATTAATTTTGATTATAAATTTTTGTACATATTTCAAGTAGGTATGTACATTCTACATTGTTTTTAAAGAAGGTACCTTTTGGCGAATTTTCACGTTTCATTTACTTTTAAGGCAAGAAATTATTTTCTGAGAAATTTCAATTTCGAAAGCATTACCGAATTTATGATACTTTGCCTAACGATCGTTAAAATTTTATGAAAATTCAGGGTTTGTAATGAGTCGAAAAAGCACGAATTTTAATTCCGCTAAAAAATTTTAAAATGAGTTGATTTTTTAATTGAATAAGTTACCTACCTGAACTTATTAATTATATTTTCAGGGACAATCGGTTTTAATTTATTGATGCTCAAGAAAAAATCATCAAATCCGAGCAGATCTGTGGTCATACTTGATCTTACCCGAGGAAAACTGATCAGATTAGAAATTCAGCCGCATCTAATTTGATTTTTTCAGATTCTAATTTCATCAGGTCTCCTCGAGCATGATCATTATGTCATTCCGCTAGTAAAGGGCCCATTTGGTCGATCACAGTTTTCGAGTAAATCGTGTTTTTAGCAAAAATGGTCAAAATTATCTTTTTTTTTTTGCAAATTTCTGTTCCTTGGAGTGTCTGCTATCGCGTGGTACAGGGATTTTGCCGAAAATGCACTTCAAGTGACATAAAATGAGGTTCGAAAGTTTTTTGAAAAGGGCCCATTTGGTCGATTGCGTTTTTTTTCTAATTTTTTTTTGTATTGATCGTAATTTTTCTATTCTGATTCGTAATAAACATTCATCTGACTGAATTTCATCCTTCTGCACGTTTTTCTAACTTAAACATTGATGTTCTTTCATGAATTGAAACAGTTTTTATTAAGGGCCCATATGACCGTAGGCTGTGTACAGGCTCTGAAGAGGGGGGGGGCACCGCTTTTTCAGCCAAATGATGAGAAATGACACGAAGAACAATAGTTCTAAACCTCAAGACGATCGGTTCATATGCGGAAAAAATATTTCACTTTTTCACTTCAAAAAACTTTAAACTCAATTTTCTCGACTTTTTAAAATTTTGACTGCTCGCATTTTCGAAATTCAAAATGCGATATCTCGGCGAATTTTGGACCTTTTGGGCTGGGATCGGTTTTATTCGACCACTTAGGGTATCTAGTATTGCCCCGTGGCAATAACTCCATTTCGACCATATGGGCCCTTTGCTAGCGGAATGACACAATGAGCTTAGATCTATTAAAATCTGACTGTTTTTCTACGGATTGATCTCCTCCTACCTGATCAGATCTGATCAGATCTGCTCAAATGCGACCAATTTTCAGGTTTCATCATTTTTCCCTGGGTGATTAGAGGATTAAAAATTCAAAACTTTATTTTTGACTTAAATGGCATTTTATTCTGATTTCTTCGTCTTCGATTACGATTTTTCTTTTCTTCCTTCTGACTCAGAAAACATTTTTTACAAAAGGTCATCACAAGAAACGGAATTTTATGCACCTCAAATCTGAAAATATGCTCATATTATATGTGACGCGTCCAGCGATACCAGACCTAAAGTCGGAAATCAACTTTTCGAGCTTTCGCTAAAAATGTAAAAAGCTGTTTTTTATAAAAAGTAATAATTTTTTTATACAAATTTTAGACTCAGATGCTCCGCGAGGTCTCAAAAGTTCCTCCATCCAATTCGGCAAAAAAATCGAAATAGATTTTTCCGACTTTAGGTCTGGTATCGCTAGATATGTCAGAAGTTTACTTCCTTTATCGTGCAAAAAACGCTAGCAAGAGATTTAAACTTCGGATGGTGCGGAAGGTTTTAAAATGTGAGAAATTTACCCCTCTATCGAAATAGGCGAAAAAATCGAAATCGATTTTTCCGACTTTAGGTCTGGTATCGCTGGACGCGTCACATATGCATTTTTTTGCTCAAAATATGCAAAAAGTGCATTTTTGAGCTTTAATATGCAGAAATATGCATGGGTATCCCTTAAAAGAGGATTTCAGCTGAATAACGTAAAAATTTGAAGATAGTCGTGTATAATTAATTCGGTAATCAATTAGGTAATCAAAAAACAATTTGATCGTAGAAATTGAAAAAAATCGAATATAATTACTCTTTCGATTATAAATCAGTGAAAATTATCGAAAATCATTGAGAAACAGTAAGAATTGCAGCACAGAAGAAAATCAATGAAATTTTTTTTACCGAAAAATCAGTGAATATTCACTGAAAGGCCATTGAAATTTATGAAATTTGCTGAAAAATCAGTGAAAATCTTTGAATAATCAGCGAAAATTCGCTGAAAATCAGTGAATTTCGCTGATTTTTTCTGTGCTGCAATCCTGACTATTTATCAGTGACTTTTCAGTGATTCGGAATGAAAGAGTAGTCATTAAGAAGAAAAAAATCCCATTTTTTCATGGCAGTTTCATATTTTTGTAATTTTCAAATCAAAAATTCTCTGGAATTGGAAAATTTCTTGGGTATGCAGGAATAAAGCGCTGAAATGTGCAAAATATGCATTTTTGACTTGCATGATCGGTGTAGATCCTCAAAATATTTACTTCTTCTCAAGCGCGTAGATAAATATGCAGTTTCATAAACTTTCTTTCCGTAGTCTTCACTTTCGAAAAATTTCTGACTCAAACGACTAAAAATGCAAATTTGCCATTATGGGGGACGAAGCAAAAGAGAGGACTGCCTTCTTTTCTGTTAAGTCAGGCCCTGATTATTTGTATTACGAAATTCGATAGAAAATTTGTGGAAAAGTTCTCTTAGTACATATTTGGTCATAAAATAAAAAAGAATTTAAAAAATGTGATGTTCTTTACTTTCTTTAGGTAAAAAGATTATAATTTGCTAGAAAAACTTGGAGAAGGCAGTAAAGGAATTTCAATGTTTTTGAAAAAAACATTTCCATATTTTGCACAAAAATTGAATCAAATTGTATTACTGATTAGATTTATCAATCTGAAACATGAAATCGTTCTGTTTTTCTAATAAATGAATCAGGGTATTTGCTATGAGAAATGTTTGAAGTTGAAACCATTTTTGATCGTGGTCTGGAAAACATCAGTTCTAAACGAAAAACTTCATAGGTGTTCAAGCGGTGGTAGTAATAACGACAGTGACACCACAATCGTTATAAAATTCTCGCTGGTTTTTGTTTTTCTCGCTCGAGTGATTTCTTCATTCGCCCCTTTTTCTCTTTTCATTTAAGATTCATTGTAATAATAACGCGCGTGTATTATGTACAACGATGTTATCTAGTTTGGCAAAATGTCTACTCTATGTAGAGTCTATCTCTGTATTCTCGACTTGGACAAGACGGACGCAGCTCAGCACGCAAGAAAATTAACACGCTATGTTGGGTTGGAGAATCAGTTAGGCCATCGTTTCAGATTCAGATGAGCAAACAACTTATACAGCAGTAGTTCAAGAAGGAAGAGGAAATTATTGGAAAAAATCTACCAACGTCTGTATCTGCGAGATCCAATCTCGTCATCAAGACGTACGCGAGGGAAGAGGGGGAGGGTACCTTCTTCGTATATGCACAGAACCGTTGCTTCAACTATAAGCATATTCTTGGGCAAGGTGACGAAGGTGGAGGTACCAACCGTGAATTTAGTGCAGCATTTTATAGAAAAAGGGTTCACGTCGTGTAACCAGTAGTAGCTTCTGCAGCTCTTAACCGCCGAATCGGTTCACATCGTCGAGAAAGCTTGTGGATATTGTTTTTTTTTTCTTCTTATTCTGTATTTCGTGCTCTCACGCAACCTCCGTTGGCGAGAAAATAGCCGCGGAGCCCTGCACCGTCGTCTCGATGCATCCAGCGTTCGTATCAATAAGATATTTCTCATTTCCGCCAGTTTTAGCCTATCGAGCCAACTGGAAGATAGAAAAAAGAACAAAGTCCCAATACGATTGTATCGCGATATACATTTGACGCGTACAGTCATGCACAATGCTCTCCACGTTTTCTTATCGATACGGTATCTGTGGCACTCGTCAGATTCTTTTTAAGGATATTTCAAACGACTTATTTCCATCTGCTGTCTTCGCTCCACCATTCCAGGGTCTTCTCGATTTCATATTCACGATTTTCCGCAAAGTCGAGTAGTTCGGGTTTTTTATGGTATTTCTTCGGTATATGAACGTGGACGGTGCCATTTTAACGTAACGGGCGTCGGGTCGTTGTGTAATGAGAACGTGTGTCTTTGTTAACTGCACGCAAAAGCGTTACAATTTTTTCGTTTTTTTCGTACGAGTGTGTGAGTATAATGAAAGTTGTTAACACGATTTGAAAAGTTGAGAGGAAAACAAGTACTTGGTCGACGATGCGAATCGCTAGGGACCTGTTAAGAATTTCGCCAGACACGCGAATTTACGTGTGGATTGGGTCATCGATGATGGTTTTGGGTTAGAATTTTGAAAGGTTGGCATTTAGAGTGGTTGAGATTTTTGTAGGCGAAATGTATGGTCAATTTATGGTTACTGGCTTGGGAAAGAGAATTAATTAGATGAGGGATTTATTCAATTGAAATAATGAGAATAGAAATTCTTTCATAGTTACATTTTTAATAATTCATTAAAAATTTGAAAAATTGAAGAAATTTTTGTTTTAAAACTCAGATGATAATTCATTTTAGGGAAACGTCGTTGAATACTTGTTGTAGTAAAAATCAGGGTATAACGAGTGTGTTTGAAGTTTGGAATCCAGGCATCATAGCAGGTCACTTTTTTAGGGTGTTTGTCACTTTTTTCGACTTAGATAACTAAAAGTCACTTTTTTCCTCCCAAAGTCACTTTTTTCGCATTTTCAAGCAAAAATTCAAATTTTCACGTAAAAATTGCTATTTTTCAAAATTCTTGAAGAAAAAAATGAAAAGTTGATGATGATTTTTCAAAAAAAATTTCCCCCCCCCAAAAAAAACTGTAAAAAAGTTCCTCCCAAAAAATAGAATGTTTGGTTACTTTTGGTCACTTTTTGGTCACTTTTTGCTCAAAAAAAGTCACTAAAAGTCACTTTTTTCTTCGAAATTTCGCCATGATGCCTGGGAATCTAACATTCCAATGCTTCTTTGGGGGGATCGAAAAAAATCTCCTGGATTTTGACGAAAATTGGTAAGTTGGTTCATTTCGAGTTGGAGACTTCCCAAAAAAATTTTGAGCTTTCAGTCTCAAAAGGATGCGAAGCTAGGAAACCTCAAAGTGGGGGTGATTTTTTTTAAAAAAAGATCAATTTTTTGCCACTTTTTAAATTATGTCACCTATACAGAGAATCTCGGTCACCCCCTTCCCTTTAAAATGTTGCGATTTGAGTTTCTACATTTTCTTGAACTAGTTACTTAAAAATTGGGTACCATTTTTCAAGGTCAAAATTGAACGCTGAACGACCAAAATGATTCGAACGATCAGGCATCATAGCGTGGTTACTTTTTAGTAACTTGGTTACTTTTTTAGAGACAAGTTACTTTTGGTTACTATTTCCACTTCAAAAGTTACTTTGGTTACTTTTTACCTCTAAAAGTTACTTTTTTTCCAAAATTTCTCAAAAAATTTACCTTTTTTTCCACAATTTTTCTCTAAAAATTGATTTTTTCAAGCGTAAAGTGTCTGTTAGTTTCGGTTTAGTCGAGTTTTGGAGACTTTTTTGTTTCAAAAAATTTCGCCCTCGCTCCGCTCGGGCAGTACATTGATACCTCTGTTTCTTGAATACACTATCAATCCCTAAATTTGAATCAGTCAAAATTTGTGTATTTTCATTCTCTTGGTTAAGTATAGTGAAATAATTTTCATCAAAAACTAGAGATTGTCACCCATATTTCAGTCAAAACCCCAATCAATTTCCAATTTGTCAAATAAAAATCAGTAATTTTGATTAATATTTCAATGAAAAATCACTGATTTTCATATAAATTTACAGGGTAGGTAGGCTAGATACTCACTTTTTTTTTTTACTGAATTTTGACACACCCTCATTTTTTTCAAATTCTTCCCCGCCCTTGCATAATGTCTGATTAAGTCTCAGAGTCGAGCAGATTCAATTCAAGCTCAATAAAAAAAATGAAATTTTACCTCAAAAGTGTTCAGAGAAGTGCATTTTATTACTCTTCAAAAATAATTTTTCTTATTTCTTACATTTGAATATAACTTTCTAAATCTACATCAATCAAGTTTTATAAAAACTCTGCCTTTTTGAACCAATAAAATAATTTTCATTGATATTGCAGTCAAAAGTCGTTGATTTCTTAGTCGATTTTCAATTAACAAGAAAAAAATCAGTAATTTTGACTAAACGAACAATGCAAATCACTGATTTTCATTTATATTCATCTCACTGATTCAGATTTAGAGAATTCTTGCAATTTTTCAGTTTTTCTTCCCTTTTATCTGTATTACATTTTTTCATCTGTCCACTGAAATTAACCTTACTTTACGAGCACTACTGTAAAAATATGATTTTGAAGTTTGTTACGAATTTTTACCCCCCTCTCACCCCATTTTTCTCCAATTCTCAGCCCCTCCCTTACATAATTTCTGGGAGCGCTTATATGTAAGTTATAATAATTGCAGTAAGTACATACATGTTTTTTTTTTTTTTTTTTTACAAATTTTACCATTAAAAATTGAGTTTTTGGTTACTTTTTGGTAATACATTGGTTACTTTTTCTCCCAAACTGGGTTACTAAAGTTACTTTTTTCCCACCAAATTTCACTATGATGCCTGAACGATTCGGATCAAGCAAATTTTTTTTCACTTGGAATAATTTTTAATGAAAATTTTCAAAAAATTTCATGGCATTGTTGCCAACTGTATTTTGATTTACGCTATTTTCATAAAATTCATGTTGTTCATCCATTGGCTTGAAAGGTGAGCCAAATTTTTTTTGACATCCGCCAACTAAAATTTCATGAAAATTGTATTACAAAATCAAAATGCAGTTGGCAGCACTGCCATGAAAATTTTTTGACTCAATTTTGAAGTGTGAGATGTTTATGAGCGATTTGAATTTGGTAAAAATTGAAAATTCGTCAAATTTACGATGTGCAGCTTAAAGGGAAACTCCAATCCTCTGAATTCTTTTCCAGCTCTTCATCCCAGGTTACTTTTTTCGATGTGGAGGAAAACTCAATTCTCTGAATTCTTTTCCAACTCTTCATCCCAGTAAATTTGGAAAAAAATTAATAATAGTCGAATTGTGAACCTTTAAAAATATAAACAATATTAGAAAAATAATTCAACTGAAAAAAATAAAAATTAAATTATTTCAAAAATCTCAAATAAGTAAAAAACTAAAAATTTACAGCAATAATTCAGGACAAGAATTTAAAATTTCTCACATTTATCGATGTAGGAGAAATGAAGAGAAATCTTAATCTTCTGATTTTTTTTCAGATATTCTTGGTAAGTCTAAAACAAAAAAAATTTAAATGAAATATTATTCAACTCAATAAAATAAGGTAAGAAAAAATTGTAAAATTGAAAAAAATAAAACTACAATCATTTCAAAATTCCCAAATATATGAAGAAAATTGAATTTTTGACAAAAATTTTAAAACAATAGGTCATTTATGAAATGCTTGAAATTACTCATTCATTTTGATGAAAGTGATATTCCAACTATCTGATGAACTTTTCAACCTCCGTATATAGATGGTTCGGGAAGGTGTGTAATGTCACCTTTTCAAGGAGTGACCGAAGTTCCCCTTGGATGGCACTCAAACGTTGCAAAAAATCGATTTTTTTCCTAAAATGACTCCACTTTGAGATCTTCTAGCTATAAGTGTCTCTTTGGAGGGGGAGGGGGCTCAAAAATTTTTTAATAGGTCTTCCATTCAAAGTAATAGTACTTCATAAATTTTCGTCAAAATGCATTATATATATTTTTTGATCACTCTAATGCACCTTTCTCATTTTTATATCTACACAATGAAAAAAACACACATTGAATAAAGGCAGCTTACAAATCACTCGAAAAACTCGTGGTTCAGTTTTCAGTACGTACATCTGGCAAAATATAATAAGTATAAAAATAAAATGAAAAAAAAATGAAAGAAAAAAACATACCACATCGAAAAAACTTTCGTATGTATATCAATAAAAAGAATAAGAAAAAACCACAGCCACGTTCGTGGAGAAAAAAAAAGAGAAGAACCTAGAGAAAAAAAAGTCCTCCCATTCGAGACATGAATAACAATGCGAGCAGAAAGATGTTTCTATCTCTTGCGCAGACATGAAGAAGTTAACTTTATGAACCGATAATTAAAATCGTGTGTACTGTAAAACGGGGAACGTGCTGTGAATAATTTGTATTTAATACAAACAATAAACGGAAAAACTTCGGCAGTTATTTCTTCGTTATTTTTTTACTTCTGTTATTTTTGGATGAATTTTTTGGATGAATGGAAAATGTGGCTATTGCGGACTTTCTGTATTGAAGTGGTCGGAGAGGGAAGGGATTTTTGGGCTCAATTCGAAACTACTGTGACTGGTTTTTAAAATTATTTTCTGTAGGTTTTTGAACAGATTAGAGCTCATCCCCAACTGACTTGGGGTAACGAAATTTAGTTCATGGTGTATACTCAAGTCAAAGAATTATTTTTTAGGTGCAGAGTTTAACCTACTTAATAAATAATTTATCGGATTTAAAAACACAAATAATTTTATGTTGAATGAAAAAGCACAAGTATAAATTCCAAACCAAAAATTCGGCTCTGTGCGTCGTAGCTACGACTTTTTTCACTTCGTTTCGAATGTAGACATAAACGAACGTCAAGTAGCAAAGACAAAACAATAGCGGGCGTCCTATTGTTTCATTGTACGAGTTGATAGAATATTCGCTCTGCCATCAGGCGAGCCACAGCAGCAGAAAACGGTTTACTAATTTGAATAAACGTACCTATTGCCTAGCGCCATCCGAAAAATTTTAGATCTATACCAGTAATACATAGTTACATGTATGTTCAGTTCATCTGCTGCTCATAAGTTTGGTAGATGCTTGGGAAGGTGTAATTATTTCGTAGAAATATCAAGTTGGCTGTGATACGAAAGGCTAATTTTGAGTGAGTACCTACCCTAAATGTAGGATTTGGATTGAATTATTATAAAGTACAGAAGAAAAGGAAGAGGATCAAGGTTTCATAGCGTATTACCAAAGACCGCAGTTTATGAATTCTGAAAAATATATTTCAATTTTCGATTCGTTACTAAACATATTTTAAGAAACATTTGTGAGTTCTAAAGAAAAACTTCAAAATTCTGATATCCATGACCAAGGTGTCTAGCTGTCTACTAGGGGAAGTAAAGTCGAAAACTCTGAAAAAAAAGTTCATACAGATTTTATTGAGCAAGTCCGAAAGTTCGAAACAGTTCAAAAAAGTACGAATTTTGGGCTGAGATATAGAAATGAGTCCAAAACTTTATTAGTGGAAATTGAATTTAAGCAATTTTGACTCTTTTTGAGCCTCAAATTGAGCCCCATTTTTAAGTATTGTCCAAAAATTGGCATGTGACCTATGAAAGTGGGATAGAATTTCGTCAAAAATTGGAAAATGCCGTCCAAAACCATTCGTGAACAACTTTTGAGAATTTTGAGCCCCAAATAGAATCAATTTCTGAGTATTTTCAAAAAATTGACATGTAACCTATGAAAGAGGGGCAAAATTTTGCCAAAAATTCAAATATGTCATCCAAAATTTTTATTGAGTAACCTTTGAGAATTTTGAGCCCCGTAAATTTTTTGAAAATACCAAAAAATTTGCTCAATTTGAGGCTCAAAATTTTTGAAAGTTGCTCAGAAATAGTTTTAGATGACGTTTCTGATATTTTGGTGAAATTCTATCCCACTTTCATAGGTGTAACATGTCAATTTTATGAAAATATTCAGAAATTGATCCTATTTGGGGCTCAATATTCTCAAAAGTTGCTCAGAAAAGGTTTTGAATGACATTTTCGAATTTTTGACAGAAATTCTGTCCCGCGTTGATAGATCGCATGCCAATTTTTTGAAAATACTAAAAAAATTGCTCAGTTTGAGGCTCAAAATTTTTGAAAGTTGCTCAAAAATGATTTTGGATGACATTTTTGAATTTTTTACAGAAATTCTATCCCGCGTTGATACAGTAGCGTGCAAATTAAGTAGGACAAGCAATTTTGCGCGTATCAAGTCATAACTTTAAACCCTCGTAACTCCGGCAAAAATGAACGGTTTTGGCTCGTATTGGTCTCATTCGATTTGTTGGACTGTCTACTACAAAATAAGACCAGAACGACCCCGGTAGCTTATTCCAGACCGAAGTTATTCGCGATTAAGTAAAAAAGGGGGAAAAAATTGGAGGTTCGCGGAAATTCAAATAACTTTGAGCGAAAATAAAATCAAGATTTCGTTTTGGTACGGTTTTGTAGTAGACAGTCTAAGGAATCGAATAACACCAAACCGAGCCAAAACCGTTCATTCTCATCAGACGGAGAGCGGTTACAACTTTTGGTAATGTATGGACAACGCGTTTATATGTAAATTTACATATAAACACGTTGTCCATACATTACCAAAAGTTGTAACCGCTCTCCGTCTGATGAGAATGAACGGTTTTGGCTCGTTTTGGTCTTATTCGATTCCTTAGACTGTCTACTACAAAACCGTACCAAAACGAAATCTTGATTTTATTTTCGCTCAAAGTTATTTGAATTTCCGCAAACCTCCAATTTTTTCCCCCTTTTTTACTTAATCGCGAATAACTTCGGTCTGGAATAAGCTACCGGGGTCGTTCTGGTCTTATTTTGTAGTAGACAGTCCAACAAATCGAATGAGACCAATACGAGCCAAAACCGTTCATTTTTGCCGGAGTTACGAGGGTTTAAAGTTATGACTTGATATGCGCAAAATTGCTTGTCCTACTTAATTTGCACGCTACTGTAGATCGCATGCCAATTTTTGGAAAATACTAAAAAAAATTGCTCAGTTTGAGGCTCAAAATTTTTGAAAGTTGCTCAAAAATGGTTTTGGATGACATTTTTGAATTTTTTACAGAAATTCTATCCCGCGTTGATAGATCGCATGCCAATTTTTTGAAAATACTAAAAAAAATTGCTCAGTTTGAGGCTCAAAATTTTTGAAAGTTGCTCAAAAATGGTTTTGGATGACATTTTTGAATTTTTGGCAGAAATTCTATCCCGCTTTGATAGATCATATGCCAACTTTTTGAAAATACTAAAAAATTGCTCAATTTGAGGCTCAAAATTTTTGAAATTTGGATGTCATTTTTGAATTTTTGACGAAATTCTATCCCACTTTCATAGGTCATATGCCAATTTTTGGAAAATACTTGAAAATGGGGCTCAATTTGAGGCTCAAAAAGGGTCAAAATTGCTTAATTTAAATTTTTACCAATAATTTCGTTTTGCTTGTAAAATTTTAACCAATTTTGATATGTCGCAAACCAAGTTTCAGAATTTCTTTGATAACTTTTTTTATGATGAAAGGGGATGAAAATCACACATTTTCTCAACTTTGAAATTCCACCACGACATATTGTGCAATCATTTTCCTTAAACATTGGCTGATCGGATGCAGAATGAATCTGGGTGTACACTACGTATGACTTTTTTTGCGCCTCAGACCACATGTTGCATACAGAGGCATTATTGTACCAAAAATGGTCAAATTTGGCGGAAAATCGCACTTGGGGGGCCTAGCGCCCTATTGTGCAAGTGGCCCAAGGGTTGTGACAAATATTTGGAGTTGAGGGAGTGTCTGCTATCACACTGTGAAAACATTTTTTGCGCTCGGTCAAGTTAAAAAAATGGGGGGAAAGGGGTTAATTTAGGCCTCAGCTCCCTATTATGCAAGGCAAAAATCCAAAATACACTTTTTTCATACTATGGGACCTATACTCACAATAAGCCAACTGATTTTTTGGGCCCCAAAAAAGCACACTGATTTCGATTTCTAGAGCACTTTTTGCCAGTTGGACTGTAGACTACAAATATCGCAAATTTTCTTACCATCTTTTTGGGGTTATGGGTGGAGGAAGGCAAGCTGTCTTTTGCCTTCGAGTTTGGTTCGACTCTTCGTCCCATAATGCACTTTCAACACGAATGAAAAAATTTAAAATATCCAATAAAAGAATTCGAGTTTTTGGTTTTAGCTTTTTCAGTTTCGTTTATTCTATTTGTCTGCTTCAGTTTTCCATCCTTAGACTCATGAGTACTCAAATCTTTCGCAAACTAGTCAAATTTGATTGAATTGGTCACGAATGGTTCACTTTACCTGTAATCAAGATCACTTTTGATCTTTTGAATGCTTCATTCAAATTCAGTCAATCATTTGATATAGGTTTGCTCAGTCTGAAGAAATGGTTCGCGCGACCAATCCGCTCCTATGTGGCCAATGGTCATTAACTTTTATTGAGTACAATTTTTTCCACATTTGAAGCCAAATACCTATATTGTTGTGATATTTGTGTTTTAACGACAAAAATCAAAAAAATTTCAAAACATATGCCTGTGACCGAACGTGCTGTCTTTCATTTGTCGGAATTGCGACACAGGGAAAATCAGAAAAAATTTTCGATTTTCAGCGACTGATTTTGCGAAAAATTTCAGAGATTTTACTGACTTTCCAGCTAATTTTCACTGATTTTCCAGCAATTTGTTTCACTGATTGCTTTCAGTGAAATTTTTTCACTAATTTATTACTGCGCTGCAATTCAGACTGTTTTCCAGTGATTTTCGATAATTTTCACCGATTTATTAATGAGAGAGTATTGTACACCAAACATCTCATCAACAACTGACAAGCGGATCCATTTCGGACGCGAATGATCGCAGGTGCCGAGGCTGATGCTCTTTAAAATACTGCCCACGTGCGTCAAGGACGATAATTTTTCATCCAACGGTGGACGATTCTCCCGCAGTTCCCACACGGAGAATACGACAACGGATACATTTCAGGAGCTGTTGCGTGGATCCCATGATTTGGTCATCGTTTGTATCGTCGTCATCGTCGTCGGTGTTGTTATGGGATATGTATATAGATGTTTTTCCTTCTTCTTCTTCTTAAAGGACGACCAAGAGAGGTGTATACGAGATGCATACTATACCATATACCTATAATACGAATGGAAAGAACGCACGGGAACAAGACTACGTGATTCGTACCCAATGGGAACGAAATACGTGATCATTATACGGTATTTCTGGTTTAGGTGTATGGTCCTATAAACTACCAGTAAATGGTACCGGTGTATGTGATTGCTGGTGTTATTTTGTACTATGTCTAGGTGCGATGTGCTGTAGATACGTTCCTTAAAAGCTTGACGCGAACCTATAAACTATAATACCGATTTGACTTATTAAAAAATACGTTCGTTCGTTCGTATTTGTACACTTATGGTGGTTAACCTACGAAGCCTGCGAAACATATTTCAAAATGTTGGAACGATAATTAAAACGGTCACATTTTCACTCATAGTACGGACTTTTTAGCTAAAACAGGGGTGCGGTGATCCCCCTGGATTAACGATGAGTACCCCCCCCCATCTTCCAAGCACTCCCTCCATTGTCATCAATGCTCTCATTTTTTTTACCAACTTTAGCATGTTTGTAAGGAGAGGGATACAAAAAATACAAAATTATACCTATATTGGTGACCTATTTGATCGATTAAAGCACAATTTTCCAAAATTTGTGACATTGAGTTAAAATCCATTTCTTTTTTCCCAGAAAACATTTTCAGCCAAAAATAATTGGCTTTCAACTCAAAGTTATAGATTTCGGAAAACTGCCCTGCTGTACCAAATCTGCGTACAACAGTGCCATAAATGTGTCGCTATATATGTCACAGAAAATGGGGTATAAATTTCCGCCTTGTATGTATCACTTCTGTCACTTTCTATTTCCAATTTTATGTGCCTTATGTAAAGGCACATTTTAGTTATTTAATAAAGTTACATAAATGTGCCTTATAGGGAGGAAATTTATACCCAATTTTATGTGCCATACATTAGGGCACTTTTCAGTAGTTCAAAAAAGTGACATAAAAGTGCTTTATTGGGAGGAAATTTATACCCAATTTTATGTGCCATACATTAAGGTACTTTTCAATAATTCAAAAAAGTGCCATAAAAGTGCCTTATTGGGAGGAAATTTATACCCAATTTATGTGCCATACATTAAGGCACTTTTCTGTAACCCAAAAAAGTGAAATGAATGTGCCTCACAAGGCGGAAATTTATACCCAATTTTATGTGCCTCTTCCTAAGTGCTGCAAGGGTGCCTTATTTATGTTACATATATGTCACATTTGATCTAGGTCAATTTTTTCTAATTAAGTAACCTATGTAATTAATAATTACTTTATATATTAATGACACATAATACACACATATACAACCTTACCTCTATGGCACTTGGAAACTGGTAGGGGTGGTATTCAAACTCTGGATATCTGGATTTTACATTATGCTCATCTTGGTTTAGTGGAGCACGCCACCATGTCAAGTTGTAATTTAGATAGTAAAAGAAATACTTAAACATGAAATAAGTGAAATTTTTTTTCTTCAATTTTGATCAAATTGGGATTTTTTTTTGTTTTTTTGGTTGATTATAATAAAACAAAATTTTAGGGCACAATAAGCAAATTTTTGTTTCTCTCCTTTGGGGGCTGGAGCCTCAAAATCTATAATTTAGGAGAAAAAGGGAAATAAAAGCCTATATAAACTTGAATTTTGCTACTTTTTTGAGTGATGGCTCAAAACCTAAGCTATTTATTGATGTAGAATACAAATTTAACAATTTTTTTCCTGGGGAATGTAGGGTTAGGTAGAGGTAAGGCTTAAAATTTTTAAAAATACTTTGGAATTTTTCTAGGTGCCATTTTATGTTACATATCAATGGCACATAAATATAATATAAATAATGTAAGATTTACTTGACATGAATCAGCTACCTGGATATACCATTTATGGCACTTGGTGACTGTGACCAAATCTGTGTGTGTAGGTATGTCACATGAAAGTGGGTATAAATTTCCGCTTTGTAACAGTCATTTCTGTCACATTTTTATACCCAATTTTATGTGCCATGCATAATGACACTTGTCAATGGCACATGGTCATGATCATCTGAGTGCAAGTACCCAACTACCATTTTCACTTTTTTATGGCACTCGTGTATGTCACATAAAAGTGGGTATAAATTTCCGCCTTGTAAGCGTCATTTCTGTCACATTTTTATACCCAATTTTATGTGCCATACAAAATGGCACTTGTCAATGACACATGTCATGATCATGTGATGGCAGTACTACAGTTCATAGTTTTTTCTGCACTTTTAGCTGACATATGGATGGGCCATAAATGGTGCCTTTTTCATGAAACATAAATGTCCCATCAATAAGGGTATTTTATGTGACATAAAGGTACAGGTTTTATGATGCATCGGTGCGTCATAAAACCATGTGCCATAAATGATCACTTTTTCAAGGCACATGAATGTCTCACCAAGAAGTGCATGTCATGTGACATAAAAGTACAGGTTTTATGTAGTGCCATAATTTATAGTGACATTAATGCACAATAAATATGTGAGGGTTACGGTCCCTATACTAAAGTTGCTTTCATGTTACATTTCAATGACACATAAATTTAGCATTAATTATGTTACATGTATGTTACATGAATATGTCCACTAAATGTTAATATATCAACGCATCATTTTTCAGCACTATGTAATGTGCAAATCACAGGTCCATAAAACTACCCAATAATGTGACGGGAAAAAAGCACTGAATTATGGCACATGTCCTAATCATAAACGTGCAAGTGGTATAGTTCATCGTTTTTTGTTCACTTTTAGGTGACATCATGATGTGCCATAAATGGTATATTTTTTATGAAACATTCATGTTTCATGAATAAAGGCATGTTATGTGACATAAAGGTACAGGTTTTATGGTGCACCATTATTGGCACAACTTTCATGGCACGTTTATGTCACCTAGTGCCATAAAAAAGTGAAAATGGTACAGCCGGGTGTCCTTTAATCGATCAAATAGGTCACCAATATGGGTAATCCGCGATTAAAGGTGCCGATGTTCGTATGAACTATTTTTATGGGGTTTTTTCCAGCGCTGGAAAATTCCAAAATCTTCTGGAGGCTCCGAAACGTCTCGAAACCGCTTCCAATCGATTCGAGAAGTCAAAAATAGGGCATATACCAAATTTCAGTTTTTTTCGTTGATTGGATCAAATTTTCATATTTTACGGAGCATTGGGGTAATTTTGAAATTATTTCAAAAATTCGCCAAAATTCGAGAAATGCACTTCAGAATCCAACATTAATTTTAGGTATTGGGTTCTCTTATGATCAGGATGTCTATTTTCTGGAAAACCTGGAAAACCATGGAAAATTGAAAATCAGGTTTTCAGCAAAAATGCAATATTTGAAAAAAAAAATTTACAGAATTTTAGTAAAATTTAGGTTCCTGCCAAATATCGATCCCCCGAACCCAAAGTTGACAATTTCCAACCATTCTGGAACTTCCAGGGCAACCTCGATTTTCTTCAGTACTTTCAAATTTCTCCATAAGACGTCCAAATCAACCTGAGCTGTTGAAAATCGAGTAATTGCTTCCTTTTGACTCCTTCGATGAAAAATTCCACCTTGGTTTGATTATAGCGAAAAAAAAATCGAAATAGTTAACTGAAGAGATTCCAATTCAACCCTTCGAATGTTTTCCTAATTAAAAGTTGGTGAAAAATATGCACTTATTGGGGGCTTGGAAATCGAGCCAAAGGCAGATTTTCTCATTATACTGGCCGAAAGAAAGCGAGAACTCGATTTTTAGCAGCCCAAGTTAATTTGAGTGTGTTTTGAAGAAATTTGAATGTAGGCATTGGAGAAAACCGAAATCGTGCTGGAAGCTCCAGAGTGGCTGGAAATGGTCAAATTTGGTTTCAAGGAGCCAATATTAGGTAGTCGAATAAGGTTCATTGACTCAGCGACTCGATAGTTCAGTTATTTTAAATTTTTTCCTATTTAAAAGCTGGTCAAAAAAAATACACACTCGAGGTGACCTCTGGAAATCGAGCCAAAAGTCGTTTTTCTCGTTAAAAAAATGAAGTATCTACACGAGAGGTTTACCTTGGTAGCAATAAAACCGAAAAGTAGCTAGAATTTTAATAATTTCACTTCGAAAAGCGAGAATTCTAACATTTTTTTTCCTTGAATTTTTTAATCGACGGATAAAAATAGTGGTTCTTTTTTGGAGAAATTTAAAGCAAAAGAATTGTATGAAAATTGCAAGAATTTTCATTTTTCAGGTACAGTAGACATCGTGAAAAGTCAAAACGAAGTATGAGAACATGCCTTCTGGAAAATTTTTAAAATACTGCAGAAAATTGAAATTGTGCTGGAGGCTCCAAAATGGCTGAGAATTTCCAAATTTGGATTCAGGAGGTCGAAAAATGGTAGGAACATTTTTATCAAGTTCTGCAAAAAAATACATTTTTTCAAAAATATCAGATTTTTACTGAAAAAATGTGATTTTCAATTTTCAAAATTTCGCCAAAAATCTAAATTTCAATTTCGGCAGCTGATATTTAGGTTACTATGGTTTTTGAACATGCTTTTTACAAATTCGAGGTGCTGTTTCAATCAGAGACAGACGTGTTGAGTGGTTCTGCAATTCGAGCCAAAAATCTTGTAAGCTTTTCGTATCAACCCAAGATTCGAAGAATTTTCGTTCATTATTTTCCTGATCTGAAGAGAGAAATTGTGGGAAAAATATGTTTGCCAAAATTTTGATGAATTTTATGTAATTTCATATTTCTAGCCAAAGATTTTTAGTATTAGTATGAATATCAAACGTCCTAAACGTTTCTCTACTGTAAATCTTTCTGTATTTCCAATTTATAAATTTTCTCACTCGAAAACCTTCATTTGAACATTTAGCAAATCAATGATAAGTTCGGTTTCGAGATTTCTTTAAAAACAAGGAAAATTCTCGACTCGAAAAGTAGAACAATTCTGAAGAAGCTGGCCCGAAAGGCCATAAGTAATAAATTACGAGGGAGGGATGAGGGACGAAGATAAGATTAAAACAACTTCTGTCAAATTGACGATTAGCTTCGTTAAACGCGTGACGTTATTAAACAATTGGTTTCGGTAACCTTTTTTTTCAGTTTTTTCCTCTCTACTATCAGCCTAGCACAATCTTCGGATTCGGTACCGTTAAGGGTTTTTCCTTCTTCGCTGTTCTCTGTATCTTCAACTGCCTAGATGACGATTGGGGAGGAGGGCATTGAAGGTTCGCGTCCACGAAGCGTAATCGTTTTATACGACTTTTACACGCACGTATCGAATATCCCGCCGTGCAATTTTTTTGCAATTTGCGACAAAATGCAATATGTCACAAATTGCATTCTGTCGCACTTTTGTCGCAAAATATTTCGTTACAATTTGCGACAGAATGCGACAGAATGCGACAAAATGCAACATAATCCAACCATTTGAGACAGACCACAAGTCTAACTATACTCGCGGAAAGAACAATCATAAATACGAGTTTTATATTGAATAGATAACATCAACAGTCGTTCGAAAAAAATATGTTGATATTGCTAACCAACCGTTTGTCATTTGTTCTGACTTCTAATTGGCTTTGAATTCCTACTTAATTACCTAGCTAGATGAATTTTTTTCATTTTTCATGGAATTTGGCAACCAGTGATTTTTTTTCGATGCCCAAGTATTGGGTTGCATTTTGTCGCATTCGTTTGCATTCTGTCGCATTTTGTCGCATTTTTCGCATCTGTCGCATTCTGTCGCATTCTGTCACAAAATGTACCAAGAAATTTTGCGACAGAGTGCGACCGAATGCAACCGAATGCGACAAAATGCGACTGGTATGTCACAAATTGCAAAAGTGTCGCAAAACTAGCTGAAAATGTCTCATTTTTCGACATTTATTTTGCGACAGAATGCAATGGTTGCAAAACATTTGCACGACGGGATTTCGTGGAAAAAATGACAAAACGATGCGACGTGAATTGAATTTTCGATTTATAGCTTTTATTTTTTTCTTGGTTCGTTGTTTCTTTGATTGTAGAGAGAACCACAAAGGTGGTACCTGTAATTTTTCCCCTCGAAAAATGGTCAAATATTGAACGTGTTTAAAATTTTTGGGCACCAATTGTATGTTGAAGAATGGAGAAAAGGGTGGCTGAATAATTATTTTGAATAATTTGATACTTCATCTTATTTGTATGTAATCGATTTGCCAAAATTCAAGGTGAATTTTTCCATTTTTGTGCAAATTGTTCTCCAACTAATAAAATACCGATTAGAGATCAACATCTCGAAAAGATTTGCGAAAAATTTTCCATCAACTCGGCCATCTTTGAAGGCTCAGGATTATATCAGTCCGGTCGATCATCACGGTGCAATTTATACAGATTTGTAATAAAGATGAAAATCAATTTACATTCCAACGAGCAGCGAATCTATTTTCGTTCGTAATCTGCAACGTGCTGCATTCGGAAAACGATAATAATCAATTCGATGAAATTTTTTTTGGCGAAAAGGTCAACCAGTTGAAATGAATCATATTAGGTGCTTAGAGAAGATACACAGGCGAGAGGCAAAATGTTAACGCAGCCAACATACTTTGTATATCGCGTGTATTTGGGATGTTTTATAAATTATTGCGGTAGGTTCAGTGCCCGTCGTCGTGGTGCAGCTGGGAAGAGCGCGGATATGGATGAGTTACAACATTCTAAGGTTAATGGACAAATCTCTTGTGTACTGGGCACGATTCGAGTGTATGCTGAAAATGGAAGAAGGGAGGGAACCGAGATTTGCGAATTTGTTTTTTTTATTTGATCAAAATCAACTGTGTACTCGAATATACATAAGTAGTTGTGCTAGATCATCTGAATGATTACAAATGTGCATTAAAATATACGATCAGATACCCAAACATTCTGAACTACATACTCGATGAATTGAAAAGTGGATCGGGGACGATTCTCCCACGAGTACCTGCCTTCCTACATCGATTTCAAGTGCTATATGCCAAAAAAAGAGAAGAATAAATAAACAAAATATTGTGAAAAAAGATGAAAGGAATCTGATGGTGGATATGCTCTCGAATGCTTCTGTCTTTCATTCATCAAATTAAAAGCGTACGTTTTGCTATTTGAAGGAAAAAATCTTTATTATACGGTATTCCGATAATGGTGATGACGAAGGAGGCCCAGAAGTTGCAGATGATGGACAGTGCATCGCAGGTATGCGATGCTGGAGAGCAAGAAAGAAAAACGAATGAATCTCGAATTGTGTATAACTAGTGTTAAAAAGACCATCATCTTGTTCGTACGTACATATATGTGCCTCTAAGAACTGGAAGTGTAAAATCATTCAGCCTAATAAGGTTTTCTCGAACAAACGGTTGTATTGGTAATTGCTTATGAATTATGTGCCGGGCTGGCCGGCCGGCCGGTGTCGTCTGGGATGTCGTCGTAAACGCCGAGGTACAGTGTGAGGCGAAAGTTCTGACCGGTCGAGATGAGGTCTCAAATGTAAAAAAAAAATACTGGGGTCGAAAATTCGAGGCATTCTTTTATTTAGACAAGGGGCAGGGTGTCCAACTGGTAACTGGTGATAAAAAATTAAAATTCATGAAATAATCATGATTTTATGTTTAAAAAATTGAAATATGATTAAAAATCTAAAAAAAAAAATTAAAAGTCACTCGAAAAATAAATAATTTTGGTATTCGAATAGCGATTTGTTTTATTTTATTAACAGAAAATACATGTTTGGGTTGAAGAGAGGAATTGTATGTCCCAAAAGCCCAAAAAATGTCTTTAAAAAACACGATAAAGACAAGACTTTGCTTTAGAACTGTTTTTAACACATTTTTGGAGTTTTTTCTCGTGATTTTTAAATATCTTGAATGAACCGGTTTCAAAGACAATTTTTTACCCTCTCCTAAATTATCCTTTTCTCTAATTTCTTGGTTCGGAATTGAATTCCATATTCATACCCCCTCTCTCCAAATTAAAAAAACAAACATTTTAATTTACATGACTGGTTCCTGCCAAATATCGATCCCCCGAACCCAAATTTGGCAATTTCCAATCATTCTGGAGCCTCCAGCGCAACCTCGATTTTCTCCAGTATTTTCAAATGTCTCCAGAAGACGCCCAAATCAACCTGGGCTGTTGAAAATCGAGTAATTGCTTCTTTTTGACGCCTTCGATGAGAAATTCCACCTTGGTGCAAAAATTGCCGAACTGAAAAGAAATATTTGAAAATACATTCAAGTGCCTACCTATGTATTTTTAAAAAAAATTGAGGGTGGGTAAAATGGTTTAAATCAATCTAAACAATTTTCAAAATTCATAGTAAGAAAAGACTCGTCAAATTTGGCTCTTCGAAAAAGTGTTTCAGTGGAACCCAATGGGAAATCATGTTGTAATTGTAATGGAAAAACTGTGTTTTTACATTTTTCATCGAGAATAAATGTTTTTTTTTTTATATTTAGAATTGTCAATTCAAATTTGAACCGGTTTGCAGAACATCGCGATTTATCTACGTATTTCAATTTTTTACGAAAGTGAGAATTTCTTTGAAATAGGCTGAGGGAGTGTGAGGGGGGCAGGCATCCCAGTAGGTTACTTTTGAAGTAACTTTGTTACTTTTTTCAAGGAAAGTCACTATTAGTTACTTTTTGTGCTCAAAAGTTACTATTGGTTACTTTTCATTCAAAAAAGTTACTTTTTTCAATAATTTGAGCAAACAAATCAATTTTTTTGGTTTTACTTTTAAAAAAATTGTTTAGAACAAAATTTTGCTTGAAAAAAATCAAAAATTGCTTTAAAAAAATTATTTGAAAAAAGTATACCATGGTATTTTAGTATCACGAACCCTCTAAGTAAAAATTCGAATGACTTTTTTGTCTTTTTTACATTTTCTAGGTGAAATCATGAATTGAAATTTTTAAAAAAGGTTACTTTTTTGAACTTTTTTGGATACTTTTCCGAATGCCAGAGGTTCCTAAAATTACTTTTTTTTTTTCAAATTTTGGCTGTGATATATTTGGGAGGGGGGGGGACTTTTTTCAAATTTTGGCTGGGATATATTTGGGGAGGGGGTCAGAATTGCAGCACAGTAATAGACCAGTGAAAAGAAAATTACTGAAAATCAGTGAAAATTCACTGAAAACTCAGAGATATTTATGAAGTTTACTGAAAAATCTGTGAAATTCTTTGAATAATCAGTGAGAAATCACTGAAAATTCCTGTGCCGCAATTCTGACTTTTTATCAGTGACTTTTCACTGATTCGGAATGAGAGAGTATACCTTGCGTTGCCTAATTTTTTGTGAAAATGTTTAAATCGTTAAAAATGCTTCAAAAAACGTAAATAGTTGGAAAATTTACTGGTGGGGTTGAAAAATCCTAAAATGTCCGAATTCTGAAAAAAAATCGCTCAAAAACTAAAGACCTGTAAAAGCCTTTAATTTTGATTCGAAAATTTTTGTTCAAAATCTTGAACTGCTTGAATTTTTGTAAAAATATTAAACGTTTTTTGTTTAAAAATCATTGACAATGTTATAAAAGTGGTTTAAAAATCTTCAAAGATGTTGAAAATGCCCGAAAATTCTGTTTTAAGGGTTGAAAAAGAAGTAAAAACATTCAAAGTTTGTAAAAATCCCTCAAAATAATGAAAAAATTGTATGAAATCTTTTAAAAATTATTAAAATACTTACGCGATGTTCAAAAAATCATATAAAAAACATTATTTTGAAATTACAAGAAATTTTAATGAATTTTGAAAAAGTTTATGATTTTAAAAAAGAATAAGTCTGGTAAGTTTGTAATAAGAAATTGTTCTTCATTTTTTTTTTCTTGTCAGTTTTTTTTTTGATATTTTGGTAATATTTTCCATATTTTGAACCATTTTAGGATTTTCCTCGAAAAAGCTATGGATATTTTAGCTCAACATTTGGAAAAGCTTTAAAATGCGAAAAATCAACGTTTCGGTACCGAGATGCCTTTATTAGAAAAAAATTAATTAATTCTAATTTTTTTTGTTTTTATAAAAATTTTAATGAGTTTTCTCATCGTTTATATTTATTGAAATTTGATGGAAAAAATCTGGAAATTACAAGGTTTAGAATTGAATACTAAGAAAAACTGAAGTTGTCATTATTGGAAGAGAAAATCGTAAAAATCGAAAAAAAAATTAAAGTCATATGGAAATTTTTTCGACTCAACCATAAATTTTCTAAATTTTATTTTAAAAAAAAGTGTCTTTAGGGTACATCCGTACCAACTGACTAAAATTGCAGTTGTTTTTTTTTAGGGGAAGTAGCCTTCACTCGGTACCAAGGTCAAGTGAAATTTGTTGATTTGAAACACTTGTAATTTGAAATTGATTGAGAACTGTCAAACTGGTTTCAAAATTTCGAAAATATTGCAAAAAATTCTCCTTAGTCTTCATGATTTTTTTGTCAAAAATGATTTCAATCTGATGAAACTTTCGCATCATACTGTACCGCTGCATTCAACCGAACCGGTTGCCAACCACAGAACAATATTCGGCGCAATGGGTACATTGTTGCTGATGGATGTTGGATGATGAAGAGATATACTGCACATACACGACGCTAACAAGCGGCAGCGACGGTGGCGGTGGCATGGCGTGAACACACGAATGATGATGCGTCGACATAGAATCTGCACTTCAAACCGCCGCAGCAACAACCGCAATAAACATAACTGGTTGAAACCCTTTTACTATTTCACTATTCGGAAATCCGGCCGTTTCTTAGAAGTCAAAAGAAAGAAAGGGTGAAAGGTAAAGGTTTTCTAAATAGCACGCGAAACAATAAAAAATTCGTCTTGGTAGGTGAATATCCCGGGTAGATTTCAAGTATACGTAGAACTGTCTTAGGTATTTTGTAGCACCTTTGGTATGATTAATGAATCGCGAAATGAGTGCAGACCGGTCGTCGCAATCCTTCCCTTTTTTTTTTACCTCTTCGGAATTTTCTTTTTTAATAAGCCACATTAGCTGGGGATTAAAAAGACGTTTGTCGAAAAATAAATATATTTCTGAATGGTTTACTTTGAACAATACGAAATGGAGTTAGGGTTAATAATGCGAACAAGTATTTCTCGTGTTTTTCGTACTATAATACCTACGCATTCTAAATGCTGAATTGCTGACAATGTTCGGATTTTGAAATAAGGTGTAATGTACACCAGGGATTTTTGCGGGCACTGTTCATGATGTCCTGTGTTATATGAAGGAACCTCATATACCTACTTTTACCCCTTTCGAGCCTTTATAGTGGCCCCTTTTGAGATATTTTTCGACGAAAGTACGCGGTCTTTTGGAAATACCTACGATGAGCAGGTACTTACTTGTTCTTGTCATGTTGCGGTTGTGATTCTCGTTCCCCTCCTATCATTACTTTACCCTTTGAGTCTCGTCTTTTTCCAGCGTACTATTTATTGGTTTAATTAAGGATGAAAGTTTATATTCCTTATACCGCGTGTGAGATTAAACGACTTGATATTACTTATACCGGATTCGGTTGCGTGTCGAAAATTATATACTCGAAGGACCTACTCGCGCGGTCTAAATTAAAGTGTAAATTGGCGGTTCTTCTAATTTCGAGACAGTTTCGGTAGTGGAGATTTTTTTGTCTAGAGTACTGTGGTAGATAATAATGAGAGATTAAAGAGTCTCGAGAAGTCTTGGCGAGAATGACTGCTGTAGATTGAATAGAGGTGATTTTTATCGCTGTGCTCTTGATTCGTTGAATAAATTATTCACCTGCAATAGGGTGAGTGCGGGGGAAGGTTGGAGGGTTTCGTGAATTTCGAAAGGGGAGGGAAAGAGAGCAATTTTTACGATGCAGTGAAATGTGATTTTGAATATAGTGGAGTTTATTTCCTTTGAGGCCTATTATATGTAAAAAAAAAAAGGGAAAGGGAAAAGAATGATTGACATTGGTACCTAGGTGTTTTGTTTAAAAAAATCGAGTTAACGAAGTTGGCTGTGTATTTGTGTGTTTTATTATATTATCTGAAGTTATGAAAATGATTTGACATGGTGTCCATTCTCTGGAAAACCGGGAAAAGTCAGGGAATTTTGGTGGTCTGGAAAAGTCAGGGAAAAGTCAGGGAATTTTGGAATTTTCTCTGGAATTTTTCGAAAATTCAAAAAAAAAAGATGAATCATTCAGAAAAGTGTTTCTTTGCTTATTTATTATAAATTTTTCAAAAAATTTCGCCCTCGCTCCGCTCGGGCCGGATTATTACGTCTTTTATCTGATTTTTTATTCGTAATTTTTTGTTAACCGTAATGTACATACAATAAAATCGATACTGAAAATGCACGTATTTATTCAAAAAAAAATTCCCCTCGCTACGCTCGGGGTACTTTAAGCTCTTTCTTTCTGCAAAATTTATTTAAAATCTCAAGTTTTTTGGAAACTTACTTTTTACTGAGCTGTAATGAGAAAGAAATGCCATGATGCCCTTCACCACGATGTTGAAACAAAAGGAGCGGGAATAGAACTTACAGAATTCAAAATTATTGGCCATTTTTTGAAAAATATGAATGAGGGAAAAGTGGTGAATTTTCATCTTTTGAAGATATTTTTTCACAAAAATTTTCGGCCTCGCTTCGCTCGGGCTTAACACATTTCTATATTTCCATAAAATAATTTATATTTTACCTCCTCATTGACTTTTTTATTTATTGGTACTTAGGTACTAAAAAATGGCAGGGGATTACATGAATTTATAAATTTGTGGCATTTGTTTTTCATGAGAGGGGGGGGGGATAAAATGTGAAGAAATTTTTGAATTTTTAGCCCGGAAAAATCCGAATTTTCATTCGCTTGATTTGGTAGACATCCTGGCATAATTTTTTTCATTTTTCAAACTTAATTTTGCGCTGGAATACTTGGGTTTTCCTTTTTAATTTGACATTTTTTCTGTAGGTAATCAATTCAAATTTTCAAATTTTTGTGGTGAGGGGGCTCAAAAATTTTCAGAATTGAATTTGAATATTTTTTTTGGGCTCGAAGAGGAGCATCTAAAAATCTCGTAAAAAGTATCTAGTGAATTCGAAAAAAAAATCGTTTGACCGCATGCATTTTATATCATTCTTATGAGAAATTTCGGGATGTAAGTACATCATGTGAAAAATTACCCTCCCTCCCCCCCCCCCCCCTCCGTTAACGAATATTATATTCAAAAGGTCTGGAAAAATTCGAAAAATTGGTCTGGAAAACCTGGAAAAGTCAGGGAAAATCATTTCTGAAATATAGTGGACACCATGTTTGAAAATTAATTAATTTGATCGAGTCAGTATTGGAATTTTATTACTTAGTTAGAATGATATTTTTGCTCGGAACTTGAATGGTAGAAATAAGAAGGTGAAGTCCAAACTAGAAGAAATCTGAAATGTTATACCTACAAAATGACTTATGGTGTGACTTTTTTTTGCTGAAGAAAATTAATTTTCAAATTTTCCAATTTTAAAAAATACCCAATCTGTTGATTTTTTATTTTGATGAAAAAATTCAAAAATCGTTGAATTGATTTAAAATTGTTTTTCGAGCATTCTTGTAAAAATGGGACTCGTAATTAATTCCATATATGTACCTACGTAAGTTTACAGTTTGGTTAATGAAGTTTTATAATCTTTTTTCAGGGGTATCTACCCAAAAATGACGTAATTTTTACTTTATTTCTTATTGCGTGTTTTTGAAATTTTCTAAGAACTTGAACAAATTTCAAATCACCAAGATTATTTTTTCAATTCTTACGAATTAGGATGGGAAGGAGGAACAGAAATATCACGTCAAATATCCTGGTAAAGTCTTGTATTTTGATTAGGAAATTTTATTTGACACCATGATTACTGATTAGATTCCTTTCTTAATGGGTATTCACAATTTCTAAAAATACCCCTTGGTGTCTGGAACTTACGTGAAAAAATGCCCTCTTGGAGCATTAAAAGTCAAATTTTCTCCAAGCTTCGCCCTTGCTTCGCTAGAGCATGAGCAAAATAACAATTATATGAACTATTTGAATCAACTATACAAAAAATTGCTCCCTTATGCTCTCTTCTGATATTCCAAGTCGCCATACCCACTTTGCACCCTCACAAAAAAATGTTTCTGACGCCAATGCTTGGATTTGTTAGGTATTTTTAGGGGGTTTTTAAGTCAAAATAATTAGTAAGTAAGTTGATAGTTCGAAAATTGAATTTTCATCCGTTTTTTCCTCAAACAAACTATGCAAATCGCATGAGAACTTCATAAAGTTTGAATTTAGTGTTTTTATAGTAAAAAGAAATGTAGTGGAAGGGGGGGGGGGTGTTGAATTCAAAATTTCTCAAAAATTATGAAATTTTGGACCCCCTCCATGAGAAATTTCTGGCTACGCCGCTAGTCTGTGGTGCTCTATTGGAAGGGTAAAAAAAATTTAAAAATTTAAAAAATCTAAAAACCTACCTCGACTTTAAAAAGGTTTGAAATCCAAAATACCTGTTATTACCAAATTCTTTCTGGCGTGATTTTTTTTAAATTGTTTGCCGCTACTTCAAAAATTTCCAACGTTTACGACTTTTTAATGACCTCACATCATTACCTCCTTCCCAAATGGCTTTATGAAGAGAACTGAAAATTAATTTTAATAGAAATTTTTACCATAAATTCAAAAAAGTTAGTTTGTGAGACGTATCATGCTTCCCAGTGCCCCAGCAAGGGACTCAAACCATCTAACCCGTTTTTAAAAGCATTTTTCCAGATTCGAAATTAAACAAAAAAAAAATCAAAATTTTCAAACTTCATAAGGGATTTTAATCTTTTTAGAGCACTCAGAGTATGATATTTACGAATTTCTGATTATTTTTCGTTTAGAATCAGTGATGAAAAAATTGAAAAAATTATAAGAGACATTTTGAGACTATTTTTGGGTTTTTGGATTGTTCATTTATTTTCTCGTAAAAATGAAAAAAGACGAATGATTTTTTTCAGTTTGGATACCTATTTTTTGGGAATCAATGGTAAAAATTGGTGAGGTTAGATATTATATTGATATAATATAGATGAATGTGAAATTTACATTCCCTCCTCCTCCCCTCCTCATTTAATAGCTTCAATATTTTTTCGATTTCCTAGATTTTAAGAGATTTTTATTTTATGAGAGAATAGCTCATCATTTTTCAGAGGAATTTTTATAATCCTTGAAATTTTATTTTAACGATGAATAATTTAAACTTGTTTTGCCTTACTTCAATGTAATGATTTTTCGAACTGAGAAAACAGGTGCACCCAGAAATTATATAAAAGATTAGCTAAGAATTCATGAAAAAATAGAAGGGGAGGGGGGGTGAAAATTCAATGAAAAAATTGAGTAGGTGAACTGTTATTTCAGTGGCACTGGCGTAGTCAGGGTATTTTCAGTAGGCGGATAATGCATATGCACGCCTGGATATAGAAACCACCTTCAAGTATCAAAAATTGGTTTTTGAGGTGACATTGATTTTGGGCCTTTTAGAAGGGGTAGAATCGAGTGGGAATCTCAACTCAAAAACCAATTTTCGAAACCCTAAGGGTGGTTTTCATATCCAGGTTCACTTATACAGATTTGAGCAATGATGTAATTGAAAGATTTCAATATTTTCGAAACAAGCCACACTTTTAAAAACTGAATAGTCAAGTTTGGTAAAATTCCAACTTTTTGAATCAGCAAAATGAATTCAGCGGAAAATCAGCGATTTTTCACTGATCTTTCGGTCAGAATTACTCATTTTTTGCCAAATTGGGAATTGACTGAGAAATCATCAATTTTCATTTCAATGAAAATTATTTCACTGGTTCAAAAAAGGATAATTTCATCAAATTGAAATGATTCAGAATTAGAGAATTGGCGAATTTTTTTTGAAAAATCAAGTTTGAAAAACAAAAGATGCTCTTCTTTTTGACATTTTCATGATGAAAAATCTTCCTATCGAGCTTAACGGGAAGGCTCGAGCTCCCTGAACCACCCTTGGGTACGCCTATGTTGAAAAATCTTGTTTTTTTTCATTATAGCGTTATTTTGTTTCTTTTTTGGAGTCATCACAAGTCACGTTATTTCTTAATCAAGTTTTAATATTTTTATTGACAGAAAATTCCTGAAAATTGGTTCAATTTATCGAAAATGAAGGCTCTACGTGTGTCGGTAGGTCGCGGTCGGTACTGTTGGTGTGTGCTTTGGAAAAAAGAAATTTCTCATTTTCTTGAATTTTTAAAATGAACAAAATCATTATTTTAGACAATTCTGAATTTTTTCTCATCTGTTGGCAAAAATCGAATCAAATAATAATTCGTCAATATGTACCTACTTTTTTGTCATAATTTTTCGAGTGTTCAATTTTTTTGTCAGTTTCGTGTTTGGAAATTTTTACTCCTCGAAATTTATTTTTTGACGTATCACTGGCTGCAGAATCGAAGAGAAAAATCGTATAAATTCAGGAATTTGTCCCATTTACACATTTCGTAAAAAATCGAAGAACGAAAAATTGATTTATGATGATTAGTATACCGTGTGAAAAAATTACGAGGACTCGGATTGCAGTCGTTCGGTGGCTTAGGAAAGAAAAATACCGCAGCCAGCATTTTTTACGCGGAAGTAAAAATTATACGACGATTATGCTAATTCGCAGAATACTTAATTAATAAGGAAAAAAACGAGGAAGAGAGAAAAAATTACACGAAAATGAAATTACTCATCTTCCCTTCTTCCGATAGCGGTGGTATTTTCGTTAATGTACTCAGGGATAGAAGAAGATTGAAAAAATTGGGGGAAAGTATCAATATCGCGATAATCTCTCGCGATTTAGACACGTTTTTTCCTCTCTTCTCCCCGGAATCTGTATCTGTATCTAATAGCACGTTACCTTGGTCAAGTTGTGCGTCATCGTCGATCGTCGCGTCGCGGTTTCATAGTTAGAAAGTAACCATGTGTAATGATTGGATGATACGTTTCGAATCTGGCCAATGAGACGATCGTCTAATAAACCTCCTCTATGATATAACAATGCTTCGTGTAATTATATCGATATGCGTTATCCGTATCCGAGCGAAAGTAGGGGATTTATCGGATTTATATAGTGCACCTTGGTTCACGTATGTTTGACGATGATTAAACTTAGAGCCACTTTTGTTTTGTGCTCGCAAGTGTACGTCTGCGTAGGCTTTTAATCCCATCGCGAGAGCCCTTTAATAATACTCGTATTACCGATAAAGGTGCGAAGATGTTGTAAATTCCACTGCCCACCCCGCCACCTCTGCCCAAGAGATGAATGAAAGCGATGCGATGATTAATAATTTATTGTAAAAGGTTGTTCGAGTACAATGTAAGATGAAAATTTCGCCCCGAGAGAAACAATAAAAATGGAAAAGAGTAGGAATTCCCAGATGCAGGAGGGGGAACTGTTGTATGGTATTAGAAAAGGGTGTTTGCGAGTTGTGCTTTTTTTTCATCTTTTTCACGACGCGATGAAAGCGAGAAGTGATTTATAATTTATGATGTGTTTTTTTTTCTCCTGTACTACGCTTCGTTTTCGACTAAAAAAGGGGGTTTTTATTTGATCGTCGAGTGATTTGATATTTTTATTTTTTTATTGTTACACGTTTTATGAAGGGTGGGCTTTTTTTGGAGAAAAAATGCGTTATGGAGGAGATCGTGTTTTTGTGTTTTATTTTTGAACGCGGATTATGTAGAAGTTAGAATGGAGTTTGGAGATGATTTCGAATTTTGAATTTTTTTCTGGAATTTCGGACCGAAATTTTCTCGATGGGTTGAAAAATTTTTAGGTGTTGAAATTGGCAAATTTCCCAGTTTTGAGTTCAAAATTTAAGAGTGTTTTTTTCGTTTTTGGAAGGGAAAAATATAACGAAACACGTAAAATTCGTTTATTCTGGCAACATCGTCTGCTGCATGACGACATTTCACATCTAAAGTTGAAATTGTGTCGAAAAGTGAAGTATACTCCACAAGTCTGATATCCTTGAAGGTTTTTTTCGCACTCGAAGTACCTTTGTGTGAAAAGACTACGAGTAAAAAAAAAAGACCAAAATTTGTAAGAACTCAGTACCTACGTATCTCCTATAAAGAAAAACTTGGCATTCCTTCTTGAGATCATGCTCTCGGTGCCATCAGTTGGTTCAAGTCGTACTCGAAATTCAACCTCGTAATCGACGTAGACGCGAAGGTATTCGCGTAATATTACGAAAAATAAGAGCTCTAAGCACGCCTCTAACGCGATTAGACTTTAGATAAAGAAGAAGCTCGCAGCATCGCCGAAGAATCGAGTCACCTTTGCGGACGTGCCTCTTGAAATCGGTGTAGTTTTTGAACTCGTAACAATCAGATTCGGCGATATTTGAAAACGAACCCTGGAATAGTGAATTGGAACAATGTACGTATAATTGTCATCTTTGAAAATCGCGATGATAGGTGAAGAGGAGGAGGGGACGATCAAATGGTACGTGCGACGTGTGCCTGGAAGACAACAATGCCTGTTTGATTCTTGTATGAAAAAAATATGATTCCTATAAATAAGCTTTGGGTTGAATCTGATGATAGTTTATGGGTGCTGTGGAGACTGATATTCCTTTGTATGAGAAACGTATTCAGTTTTTGATTCTGATTTGTTTAATGAGTGTGGAAGGAGTTTTAATGGTGATATTTCAGAGAATTTTTCAATGGAACAAGATTATTAAGCAGAAAAGTTCATAACTCTTTTGAGGAGGAGGAGGAGGAATATGAGGAGGATAAATATTTTGATATGGGAATGTTCCTAATTTCTCAAGGAAAAAACAGATGTACAGAGGTGAAAATATTGCCGAAGTAAGAAAGTCAAAAAACGAGGTTTGTGAAAACATTTTTTATTTTTCATCAATCTTAAATTATGATGACTTAAAAGTACGTAAAAAAAATCGATTTCAATTTTCCCTGCCAGTTGCTTAATCGCGACATCTCCGGAAAAATATTTTTTCCTTAAATTTTGATAATTTTCTTTTTTTCTTCCAGACTGTTTCAGTACCTATGAATTTTAAATCCTTCGCATTTTCTCCAGAAATCTTCATAATCCGTTGTTCGAGTCTTTAAAGAGGAGGTGGGTGGTGGGACATCTCATTGTTCATCCGAAAATTCAGTACAGTTTCAGTTCTGTTTGTCAAAATCTTGCATTGTTTGTATTTGCCAAATTATAATCACGTACTTAATCACTTTTTTGTTTGAAAATGTTGAAATATCTGTCTACAAAAATAAATAAATAAATAAATAAATTAGTAAAATAATTTACTTTGAATGTGAGACCTCCCAATTTTTTTAGCTCTTTTTTTGGATCTACATAGCTTCCGCACCTAATTTACGTTTTATCGAGGACTATGTCTTTCTTTGAGCTCTCTTACCCGAAGAGGAACGGAGATAAGAGACCTTTAAGCAAGAATTTTTTTTAAATATGGTTTTTGTCACTTCTGGAAAGTGCCACCTGCTTGGAGCCTTGGACCCCCTCCAAAAAAATAAAAAGTGTGATTCGAATTTCTGCACCTCCCTGAACCCTTGATCTCGAAATTAGGTACCACTTAATGCTTTTGTCCTCTACAAGGAGGTTGAAAAATTGCATATTGCAATTTTGAAGATTTTTTAATATTCTTTTTTTTTTGGTCATCCAAAATTATCTTTGATATTTTTTTTTTAATTTTAATTGTAGTGCAAACAACTGCACTTTGATTTACGGAATTTCTATGTAATTTCAGTTGACAACTCTGCTGCAAAAAACTTTCAAAATTAGGATTGAATTTATTTAATGGTCAAAAAAAATTCACCCATTTTTGGAATGACAGAACGAAAAACTAAAATTTAATGAAATTTGCATAAATCAAAATGATGTTTTTTCTTTATCTTAAAATTGTCAGAGAACAAGCCCTTTCAAATTTATAAATTTTTTTCTTTTGGAATTTTTATATCATGTTTATTTGTAAGTTAGCTAGGTAGTAGGTACCTACTTGAGTAATTTTTAAAAAACAATTTTTTTGATAACACTTACGTAATATATACTTAAATTTAGGTTAAAATAAGAAAATACGAGAAGTCAAGGAGTGGGGTGAGGTGTGGGGGGGGTAATCTCAAAATGAGTTGGAATTCAGACTTGAACGTCCTCAGAAACATAGCAAACGATACGTAACGTGGTGTAATTGACATTTTTTGAAAATTTTGCCTAAATTTTTGGCATGTGATTGCTGAGGGAGTGGAATCAAGAAATGTAAAATCATAACAAATTAATCATTGTCCAAAATTTCCGGACCTTTTTTTGCAAATTTTTAACTCTTTCGTTGGGCTCCTGAAAAGGTGGAAAATTCTAAATTTGCATTCTTGTCGCTTATTTTTATTCAAATGCATAATCCGAAAAACCGTATTCACAAAACAATCAAAAAAAAAAAATAATAATACGAAAGACCATTTTGATTGGGGGAGAAATTTTCAGGATTTTATGCAAAGGTTCCAAAAATGATGGGTTTTTCGGAAAATTTTTTAAAGCAGGTGCCTAAATTTTCATAAAATAAATTTAAAATCTTGTACATTGAAAATTATGTGAGTTTTTGAAACCCCCATTACTTCTTCCTTTTTCCAGGCCAATCAACCCCAAAAAATTTCTGTTTATCAGGCTAAAGTTGAAGTTTTTAAAACTTGAGAGCATAATTGGTCGCTAGGGGAACTCATGCTACTCTCTCATTTTGAATCCGTGATAAGCCCATTGATAAATAATAAGAATTGCGGCACAGAAAAATTAGCAAAATTCACTGATTTTCAACAAATTTTCGCTGATTTTTCATTTCATTGATTTTCAACAAATTTTCGCTGATTTTACATTTCACTGATTTTTCAGTAAATTTCATAAATTTCACTGACTTTTCAGTGAATATTCACTGATTTTCCAGTAATTTTTCTCACTGATTTGTTTTCAGTAAAAAAAAATCACTGATTTTCTCCTGTGCTGCAATTCTCACTGTTTCTCAGTGATTTTCGATAATTTTTACTGATTTATAATTATTGAACGAGTAGCTGTAATGGAAACATATCTGTGACATAACTCAGGCATCATAGCGTGGTTACTTTTTAGTAACTTGGTTACTTTTTTCGAGACAAGTTACTTTTGGTTACTATTTCCACTTCAAAAGTTACTTTGGTTACTTTTTACCTCTAAAACTTACTTTTTTCCAAAATTTCTCAAAAAATTTACCTTTTTTTCACAATTTTTCTCTAAAAATTGATTTTTTCAAGCGTAAAGTGTCTGTTAGTTTCGGTTTAGTCGAGTTTTGGAGACTTTTTTGTTTCAAAAAATTTCGCCCTCGCTGCGCTCGGGCGGTACATTGATATCTCTGTTTCTTAAATACACTATCATTCCCTAAATTTGAATCAGTCAAAATTGGTGTATTTTCATTCTCTTGGTTAAGTATAGTGAAATAATTTTCATCAAAAACTAGAGATTTTCACCCATATTTCAGTCAAAACTCTAATCAATTTCCAATTTGTCAAATAAAAATCAGTAATTTTGATTAATATTTCAATGAAAAATCACTGATTTTCATATAAATTTACAGGGTAGGTAGGCTAGATACTCACTTTTTTTTTTACTGAATTTTGACACACCCTCATTTTTTTCAAATTCTTCCCCGCCCTTGCATAATGTCTGATTAAGTCCCGGAGTCGAGCAGATTCAATCCAAGCTCAATAAAGAAATGAAATTTTACCTCAAAAGTCTTCAGAGAAGTGCATTTTATTACTCTTCAAAAATAATTTTTCTTATTTCTTACATTAGAATATAACTTTCTAAATCTACATCAATCAAGTTTTATAAAAACTCTGCCTTTTTGAACCAATAAAATAATTTTCATTGATATTGCAGTCAAAAGTCGTTGATTTGCAATTTTTCAGTTTTTCTTCGCTTTTATCTGTATTACATTTTTTCATCTGTCCTCTGAAATTAACCTGACTTTACGAGCACTACTGTAAAAATAGATTTTGAAGTTTGTTACGAATTTTTACCCCCCCCTCTCACCCCATTTTCCTCCAATTCTCAGCCCCTCCCTTACATAATTTCTGGGAGCGCTTATATAAGTTATAATAATTGCATTGAGTACATAACCTTACATGTTTTTTTTTTTTTTTACAAATTTTACCATTAAAAATTTAGTTTTTGGTTACTTTTTGGTAATACATTGGTTACTTTTTTCCCCAAATTGGGTTACTAAAGTTACTTTTTTCCCACCAAATTTCACTATGATGCCTGCATAACTGTAACGTACTCTCTCATTCTGAATCAGTGAAAAGTCACTGATAAATAGTCAGAATTTCAGCGCAGGAAAAATCAGTAAAATTCACTAATTTTCAGCGAATTTTCGCTGATTTTTCAAAAAATTTCACTGATTTTTCAGCAAATTTCATAAATTTTAGTGACTTCAGTGAATTTTTACTGATTTTCCAGTGATTTTCACACAGATTTGTTTTCTGTGAAAAAATTTCACTGATTTTCTCCTGTGCTGCAATTCTGACTGTTTCTCAGTGATTTTCGATAATTTTCACTGATTTATAATTGAGAGAGTAAACATTTTATCAGGTATGTGAAAACATAAAGTGAAGTCTGTGGCGCAGCCAAGAATTTTTCATGGGGGAGGGGAGGGGGTCCGAACTTTTAACGTTTTTTGAGAAATTTCGAGTTCAATCCCCCCTCCCTCTCTTACTAAATTTTTTTTCACTATAAATAAAAACACTAAATTCAAAATTTGAATCATTTTCATAAATATTGAAGAGTCGCAAAGGTGTTATACAGTTCGTAAGCGATTTGCATAGAATATTTAGGAAAAAGATTTCGATGAAAATGTAATTTTGGAACGAACATATGTATTCCATACTAATTATTTCGACCTAAAAAACCAAAAATAATACCTAACAAGTTCAAACAGTAGCACCAGAAGCAGGCCTGTGCAGAGAGGGGAAGAAGGAATATTTCCCTCCGGGCCCGAGGTTTTTGGGGGGCCGTAGGGGCCCGCGAAGGCCCCTTAGGACTAAAAATCATGCTATCTTTACAGCAACCGCGAGGCCCTTTCAAGCAAAAAATTTGCCTTAGCACGTACCCATCACATGAGTACACTCGTAGGTTTGGTTTGAATTGTTTTATAAATTTTAGATGTGTAATAGGATGGGCCGAAAAACCAAAATTTTTGATATTTGAGTTCCAATACTGCACAAAAGACCAGGCCTAGGGCGAGTAAAAAATTATATTTGAAAAATTCAAAATCGATTAATTCTGTTCCGATTGCGCAAGAGCCTTCAATTCTTTAAAAATTGTCAAAAATTCATTTTTTCCAAAAATTTAAAAGTTATTAAAATCAATTTCAAAGATTATTCAACAACTGTGTACATAGATCAAAAAGCACAATTTTTTCGAGAAAATTGCCATTTTATAACGGTTTTAAATTTTTTTCATAGATGAAGAGAAATGTAATAAAAGAAAGTGACAAAGCTATAAAATATTGATTTTAGCAAAAAATTGAGTCAATGAATAATCTCTGAAATTGATTTAATCAATTTTGAATTTTCTTGGAATTTAAAAAAAATTAGGTATTTTCGAAAATACCTACTTACTTACTGAATTTTTTACAATTCTTGAAGAATTGAAGGTTCTTGCGTTAATCGACTTAAATTGTTTTTCTATCCGCAGCCTCTTTCTTCTGCGCTGTATTGAAACTCGAAAATCAAAAATTTGGGATTTTTGAGCCCCCCTCCATTGTCAGAGACCTTTTTTCTCTTCAATTTTTCCCCCCGGGCCCGGATTTTCTCTGCACGGCCCTGGCCGGAAGCCTTTTTTGGGAGGATGCAAAAAGGGTATGGAAACTTGGAGTACCAGAAAGGAGCCTTTTTTCGTATAGTCACCTCAAATAGTTCATATAATTGGGTGATTTCGTTCCTGCCCGAGCGAAGCTTTGAGAAAATTTAACTTTTAATGCTCCAAGAAGGCATTTTTTCATATCAATTCTTGACCTCACGGGGTTCCGGACCCCTGGACCCACCCTTGGCTACGCCACCGAGTGAAGCGAACGGATCCAAAACTTAACCTAATCTATTAATCTATGTATTTGGTATTTGGAAACTTTTCTATCCGAAATTTTTTTGTTTTTTTTTACATCTCTCCCTATTTTTTCCTCCTTTGCTTCTCCAGCAGAGATTATCAATTCAATCAATTTCCAATGTCCGATGAAAGCAGATTAAAAGCTAGGGAGATGTAAACCGACAAAAGAGCTCCATAACGTATTATATCATTAATACAATGCATACGAATGTCCATATTCATACACAAAAGAGCTGCAGTACCTACATACGTGATTTTTAGCGACTGTTATCTCACAAATATATGGTACAAATTACACATACACATATGGATATGAAATCGTATTATAAGGCGCAAACAGAACATGAAGCTTGAGCGTCAGCATTAGCAGCATGACAAACTGGACGGAAGGACGAGGCGAAAGAACACACAGTAGCATCATCATACTCTGTATTAGTAAATCAGCGCCAGAGACGAAGCGGAGTGTCAGGCGTTATTGTATTAACCGTGTACTGACTTTTTCAATTGCTGCTGCCCGAAGAAGAAGAAGAATGAGACGAAGGAATCGAACATAGAGCGAGCCGCAGCAACGAGATGTATCTCGATATACGCTCTTTGGTCTAGATAGAAAAAGACACCGATGAAACAGACAAACAAATCAGAAATATCGAAGCGTGAATTGAAGAGAAGAGAAACGTATTAGATACGCATTCTTTTTATACCCAGAAGATAGGCATATAGACGCAGGGGTAGTGGCCATCGTACCTATGCATCGGATGTCCAATTATTCTTCAAATCGATGTTCTCTCTTTCTAAATAATACACGACAATGAAACTTTTCAGATGAGTTTGTCTTCTGTGCGCAAGTTCAATCAACCTGCGACGACCAAGACTTAGAGCCGATGCGGATACACCGCACGGCAGTGGCTGCGGATCATCGAGAAGCCACAGAAGCTTGCTGAAGACAGGTGTGTGTGTCTGTGTACTCAGTCAATGTATCCGTCACCGCATCTATTACTCTGTCACTTAACTCTCCATTATGATTATGGGTCTGTTACGTTGGATCTGCTCTTTGTACTCGGTGTTCATATTTTTTAACCTTCGATGATTTTTTTTCCTTCCTTCGTGTCCTGTGGCGGTATGTGCTGCTGGCTCAGCTACGTCACTCTCATCACCACCCAAATCGACGTCGTGTTCAACACCTAGAAAAAGAAATTAAAATGTAATAAGGGAGTTTGCGTGGAGCCAAGGGTTACACGGGTCATTACCATGTATCGTGGTGTTCTTTCCGTCTACATAAGCTGCGTTTTTCGATTTATTAAGTTTTCAAAGAACTAGCTCTGGACGGTAATGGCCTGTGAGGCGATAAGCACAAGTAGCAGTAGCCAGCTAGCCACTGATGTCTTTATTCATTGTCTACATGGTGTTTTTTCTAGACGTGTAGGGTCACACGGTGATGATTAATACGAATAAAATTAGAATCGAGGTAATTTTTAAAAGGTTGTTCGGTTTTAAGGCCGAAAAATCAATTCTCGGAATGTCTCGTTCGTATTTCGGTGCTAGGTGACGTTTGCCATAGGAAAAAGTCGTTAAAAGGGTATTTTCAAGCTGACTAACCCTTCTATATGTATCCATATCTGTGTGAAAATATTCGTACCTATTAAACGGGCTCAGCATTGTGGGTCAATTTGCGGAAAACCAGATCATTACGGTCGGATGGTATGATGTATATGTCAAAGGAGTTAAAACCGTGGATGCCTTTAACTGATGGTGGAATTTTTCTCGTTTGTGTTCGCAGGTTACCGTTATGAGGAGAGTTTTTTCTCGTCTTTGGAGGTTTTTTCTCACCATCACGACGTCCTACAGAGTGCCAGCCGCAAACCCCGTTAGAGGTAAGTAACGCTGTTATATTCGCCCCCGGCGTATGCTTTTATCTGCATAAATATGTATGATGACGAGAAACAGCCTCTATGTGGCGTTTAGCATGCGGAGATGACGCATATGGGGTGTGTTTTCGTTAAATTAACCTAAGTAGCGTGTTAATCGAGTTTTATTTATTTTGATGAAGGAAAAAAACTAAGTAAAGGGCTTAATTGTTGAGTGTTGTTTACGCAACGTGGTTTTGGAAAGTTGCCTAAATGCGGCGTAAATGCCTGGATGTTTCGAGGTATCCATTTGAGAACGGAACGAGGGTCGTTAGAAGCTGATAAAAGATTAGTCGACGGGTAATTGAGGTATTTCGTCGGAAAACGTGTTAAGTGAGAGTAAATGGGAATTTTTTCTGCGTGGGGTGTCGAGATAGGATTTTTTCATCGATTTTCGTTGATACATAAATGTTCGGTTTGATACGTGAACTTGGAGCAAGATGAAAATATTGTCGATTTTGAGCGAAACATTATTTGAAATTGGATTAGAATTGGTGGTAGTTTTTTCCAATGTGAGAGGGGAGAATGGTAAGGAGGTAGGTATGAATTTAAATGCTGATTTTTTCAAAATATCACAATCGCACCCGTAGAAAAATCGAGAATTTTACACCTTACGAGATATTTAATACGAATTCGCCGAAGAAAAAAAGGCAATAGTTCAACTCTTTGATGTGGTAATTTCTTTCCCCTGCCCCTCCACTTTTCTTTTCAAAACGATTTTGAATTAGGTCCCTGGAGTTTGGATAATTACAATTTTGCGAAACTTTTTTAAAATTTCTCGAAAAATTTCCAAAAAAGTTTTAAAGAGTTGCGAAAAAATGAAAAAACTTATCGAAAGGTATTGAAAAATGGTTGAAAAATTTGTTTTTAAAATCTCGAGCGTTGTAAAAAAGTACCAAAAAAATTTCGTAAAAAAATATATGAAAAAATCATTTTAGAAATTTCAAAGTGTCTTAAAAAACCTGGAAAAATGTTGAAAATTATCTTGAAAAAATTGTAAAAAAATCGATAAAAAATTGAAAAATTGTTGAAATTTTTAGCTATCTTATCGAAAAATTATTTAAATGTGGTAAAACTAGATTTAAATCTGATTAAAATTGTGTTAAACGTCAGAAAAACTTGTAAAAATGTAAAAATCATAAAAACTCTTTTGGAATAGTCAAAACTTGATTTCAGAGTAACAAAAGTTGGTAAAAACATATAAAAAATACGAAATATCCTAAAAACGATAGAAAAGTAGTCAACATTACTAAACTTCAATGGCAAAAATGATATAAAACTTTGAAGAAACTGAATAATTCGTTAAAAACCTGCTAACTTGTTTAAATTGTCGTGAAAATAATGAAAATTCGTTAAAAAATGAATAAAAGTATGTGAATTAGTCTGAAATTTTGTTCAATTTCTCGAGAAATTTTTTAAAATTTGTCAAAAGGGTATAGCCGGGTTTTTGGTGAAATCGGCCCCCTCTCCAATTTTCGATCCAACACCCTCAGGTGGTGTACCTTGATGTAAAAAAAATTCAGAAAAATTTTTGACCCCCCAACCCCCTCCCTTTCGGAGTTATGGTCATTTTTTGCATTATTTTCAAGAATTTTTAATTTCAATGGAAGTGAAGGAAATTTTCTGTTCTTCGGCACAAAGTTGCATCTCGTAGAGGTGTATTTACGATAATTTTTTCAAAAATTTTGGTGCACTCCTTCACGTTGTTTCGCCTATTTGAAGTTTTCAATCGTAAAAAACGCCATATAAACGAAGAGCGACCACTTTTTAAAAATATCCTAAAAACGTGTTTTTTAACGTAGATTCACGTCACGTATTCACTTTTGGCGACTTCGATGCACCAAGGGCCAAAAATCGCGAAAAACCGTACAAAAATGTTGTTTTTTTAGCATATTTTTCAAATTTTGAGCGTTTTGTAAGGAGAGAAATGTCTGAACGAAGAAACTAACGTCGGATTCGTATTTATCGGGTCAATATACCCTGATCAACGCCCTTTTCGCGGTCGTTTTATTTGAAGACTCGAAATTCGCTATTTTTGTCATGAAAAATCAGTGAAAAATGTAAATTTTGAGACTTTACGCAAAACGATCGCGAAAAGGGTGTTTATCGGGGTATTTTGACCCGCTAAACACGAATCCGACGTTAGTTTCTTTATTTGAAGGTTTTTTCCGTATAAAGCACTCAAAACTTGAAAAATCTGCTAAAACAACATTTCTGCATGGGTTTTCGCGATTTTTGGACCTATAAGTTCAAAGAAACAGCCAAAACAAAATAATCAGGAAAAATTTTCATTAAAAAATATGAAAATGTGCAATACATTACTAAAGCAAGAATCACAACATTGCCCTCCAACCTTTACCTAGTGCCCACTTTGTCAACCGAAACGAAAGCTGCGTATTTGAAAGAAATTATACCATTTGGTTTTGGATCGGCGAATCGCGAAAAACTCCGAAGTTCGGTAATTTATGATTTCCGCTCTCTATATGAGCTTAGGGGCGTCTAGAGGGCCTAAATAAAAAAACTAAGGCCAAATTTAAAATCAGAAACAAAAATTTCATTTTATGACACCACTTCAAGTTATTAGTTTACTACCCGAAATTAAAATTTTGGCCTAGTATTAGGTATCCAAGTTCAAAATTTACAGTTTCATATTCTTTAATGTAGATTTTCCCTGAGTATTTTGTTTTGGCTGTTTCTTTGAACTTAGGTCCAAAAATCGCGAAAACCCATGCAGAAATGTTGTTTTAGCAGATTTTTCAAGTTTTGAGTGCTTTATACGGAAAAAACCTTCAAATAAAGAAACTAACGTCGAATTCGTGTTTAGCGGGTCAAAATACCCCGATAAACACCCTTTTCGCGATTGTTTTGCTTAAAGTCTCAAAATTTACATTTTTCACTGATTTTTCATGACAAAAATAGCGAATTTCGAGTCTTCAAATAAAACGACCGCGAAAAGGGTGTTGATCAGGGTATATTGACCCGATAAATACGAATCCGACGTTAGTTTCTTTGTTCAGCCATTTCTCTCCTTACAAAACGCTCAAAATTTGAAAAATATGCTAAAAAAACAACATTTTTGTACGGTTTTTCGCGATTTTTGGCCCTTGGTGCATCGAAGTCGCCAAAAGTGAATACGTGACGTGAATCTACGTTAAAAAACACGTTTTTGGGATATTTTTAAAAAGTGGTCGCTCTTCGTTTATATGGCGTTTTTTACGATTGAAAACTTCAAATAGGCGAAACAACGTGAAGGAGTGCACCAAAATTTTTGAAAAAATTATCGTAAATACACCTCTACGAGATGCAACTTTGTGCCGAAGAACAGAAAATTTCCTTCACTTCCATTGAAATTAAAAATTCTTGAAAATAATGCAATAAAATGACCATAACTCCGAAAGGGAGGGGGTTGGGGGGTCAAAAATTTTTCTGAATTTTTTTTACATCAAGGTACACCACCTGAGGGTGTTGGATCGAAAATTGGAGAGGGGGCCGATTTCACCAAAAACCCGGCTATACCCTTTCTATTGAAAATTTGAAATTGATTAGCATATTAAGTATTTTCAAAAATTTTTTGTCTTTTCATAAAATTTTCATCTTTTTTAAATTAATTTTTTGAAAATTTCCGCGTTTTTACACTTTTTTGTCATTTTGAACACTTTAAAGCATTTTTAGTCCACTTGTATGATCTTTATGACTTTATGAAATGTCTCGACAATTTCAATTAGGTAGTTTTTAACAATTTTTTCTACAGTTTTTTCGATTCTTTTTTTTTTACGAAATATATGTTTTCAATTTTCATTGTTATTTTTTAGTTTTTTGCAATCTTTCATGTAATTTTTCAATTTTTTCGGCCCTTTTGAACATACTTTTGTGAGGGGTTCAAAAAGTTTTCATCATTTTTCAACGATTGGGGGGGGGGGGTTCAACGATTGTAATCATTTAATGTCTTATTTCTATATTTGTTATATTTTATATGAAATGCTAAATGAATCAACAAATTTTCATCATTTCTGATGTAATTTTTACAAAATTTTCAACTTTATTAACGATCTTGTGTGCAGTTCTCTTTATATTTTGAAACTATTTTTTTATAAATCTTATTAGATTTTTTAAAGCAAATTTGATGCAAATATTTTATCAAAATTGTATTTTTTGTGATTTTTTTACAATTTTTTCTGTGACTGTTTTCGATTTTCGTGATTTTTATCAAAATGTTTCCACAAACTTCCATCATTTATCACAAATTTAATTTTTAAATTTAGTATTTCCCCTCTCTTATGATAATGAATGGAAACAATGATAAACAGAAGTTGGAATTACGGAAGGGGGTATTTAAATTTGAATAATTGTCAACCCTTTCTTGAATTTTTTCAGAGATTTTGACTGCAATCTCATTTTCCTAATTTTTCCTGACTTCGTATAAAGATTTTCCAAAATTTATTTTAAATAAATATGTAATCAGAAATAATCAGAATCACACTGCTAAATTTTTTGGCTAAAATGACAACTTTTCTATTAGGAGAAAGAGAAATTGTGTTTTCTGCGCTCATTCGATCTTGCTTTAGAAATATGGTGAGGGAGGGGATCAATCACTAATTTTATTGTTTCTTCTCTTGGCAAAATTTTAAACTTTTAAAAAAATGTTTTGTATACAGTTTTTTTGATCTTCCAACAATTTAGGTAGACACAGTGGCGTCGGAAGCTTTTTTTTCGGGAGTGTTCAAAGTGAGTACAAGGACTTAGAATAACAGAAGAATTTTCGGGGGAGGAGGCAAAAAGGGACCTTTTTTTGCACTGTTGACTCAAATAATTCATATAATTGTGATTTTGTTCATGCCTGGGCGAAGCATTAAAAAAATTGATTTTTTAATGCCTATAAAAGGCCTTTTTTTCATGGTTAAAACTTTCGAAAATCCCTATCTGATGTAATGGGGGGGGGGGGGTGACACGTTGTACCCCCGTCAGATTTTTTTGGGTGGGGGGAGTGCAATGCACCCCTTGTACCCCACCTTCCGACGCCACTGGGTAGACACATACGGTAATTTGTTTAATTTTTTGAAAATTTATAATTTTGCTTTAAAACAGAACTTTTCCTTTTTATTTCATTTATTTTTTCTGTAATAAATTCGAGCTCTCATAGTTTTTGTGCGGGGAAGGGGGGGTGAAATTTTTAGTGAAGAATACAAAAAAATTGTTTGTTTTTGATAAAAGGTGCAAAATGCATTTCTTTTTTTATAATTTTGATTTTAAATACAGATTTTTTTTCCAATTTGAAATGTTTTTTGTATTAAATTTGATCTCGTTGATTTTTTTTCGGTGGCCGGGGGGGGGGATATCAAAAAATCCAAGTGCGACTATAAAAAATATGACGTATGAAAAAAAAGTACAAAAAGTACGAAATATTGTTTTCCTCGAGTGGTAGACATCCTGCCTTATCATTTTGTTATCAATTCAATCGAAATTTTCATCATTTTGTGATTTTTATGCAATTTCTGTTCTTTTAATGCATTTTTGAGAAAACATTTCATGATTTTTGAACTTTTTCGGAGAAATTTTCAACATTTTCAAAGCATAATGTTTTCAGTAACTTAATTGATAATAGTTTGAGAAATTTTTACATTTTAAGCAATTTTTTATGTTTACAACATTTTAGGTAATTTTTGTAATTTTAAAAATTTGGACGATATGTTTGACAATTTTCATATTTGATTGTCAATGATCTTAAATCTACCCCCTCCCCCCCCCATTCAAATAGTTTTTTGGTAGAATCATTTGAATGTGCAAGTAGTGCACCCGATCGTAAATCATTGATTTTTTTCAAACTGTTTCCTTTGGTTTTCGAGGAAAATTTTCAAGTGTTTTTTACGTAAAGAGCTTAGAAACCCAGAAAATTTGGTCAAAAATTTGAAGCATTATTCGAATACATTTCAACGTAGGTACTTTACAAATTACGACGATTATAATAAATTCTCTCGTATTTCGCCGGATCTGTCATATCTGTCGTATCCGGCCGGACAGTCCACGCGGTCGTGCGCCCATTGCGAAACCGGTTACCTATCGGCGAATAATCGACATCGCGGCTCAACGATCATACGTTTGATTTTTTACCAAAGGAAGGCAGGCTGAGGCAACATAGAAAAAAATCAGCAGCAGCATCAAAACAAAATAGAAATATAGAATCGAATAATACGTCCGTATAAAAGAAAAAGAGAGGAGTTACGCGATGATTGTGTGAAAAATCTAGTTTGTAACATATTTTTAATAAGGTACGCGCCCGCCGGTCCGGTCCGGTCATCTCTGTCTCTCTTTGTATACGCGCGTTTACCTCTCGCGCGGTACGTATGCTATTTATGCGCGATGAATGTGCAGAATAATCTTATTTTCAAGGGCCAATTACCGCGCGCGGCCGCGGTTCTATTCGGTCGAAGCTGAGGTCATGATTGCCGCCGGCTCAAGACTGTATGGACATTTTCACTGCAAATTATTCGTTGCATATTTTTCCCATAGTATACTATTTCCTCCCCCTCGCTTCCCGTCGCCGGTCTCGTTTCGATGTACGTCCTTATGACGATGAGTCCCCAGCAAAGCTGTGGAAGCTGGTTCGATTTGTTTGTAATAAGATCGCGACGAAAGGAGAGAAGGGCGAGATGATTTGGCTCATGGTGCGGATTCGAGACGGAGAGGCTGCGTACCAGAGATCGTACGCTCGCAGCATTGTTTATATCTTGATACGTATTGGTAGGTAATGAGTATTATGAAGATGTATCCTGGCTGGAAACGTATAGATATGTGCGTGGATATAGAGATATGTGTGCTATGGAAATAGCGTGCCCGAGCCGTTCGGATGGTGCGATTTGCTGGAACTTGGAAGTCGCCGTGTATGAGCATTATGTAACCGGAGAAGGTCAAAGGTGGCGAGTCGCCGATCACGATCTAGTTTGTTGGACTTTTTAAACGCAACAATGCGATGGATCCTTTACGTATAAATACTTTTACGTACGTATAGGCCGGATTCATTGGTCCGAAGACGGAGGCGTACTTCGCGGACGTGCCGGAATTGTAATTATTACGAGTCCGTACGACCGACGCGATGCAAATAACTACCAAAGATCGGATTTTATTGCGGGGGTATCTCGCGAGTATTCTTTCCATCTCGACTTATCGATGGTTAAAATCTTGTACGTTTTACGTACATAATAAGTGGCGCGGTACGTTCCACGGCATCGTAATCAGTCCGCTGTGCTTTGGCGAACCCACGCTGGGGCATGATCTGCGTTCATATTTGCCAACAGAGAGATGTACTAGACAAAGAGTACGCCGTATATGTGGTGAAATATGAGTCTATAGCGTCGAAAATTGTCGCATTAATAAACGAACCCGAGATGGGTGAAATTCGAAGCACGTATCGTACGTAGTCGTATTGTACCTAGTAAGTGGATCGTTTATGGAAAATAACACATTTTATGTGATTTGGTCCCGGCCAGTGGTAAGATGCGAGTTGGGGCAATGCAACCGAATAGTGTAATAGGTGAATGGACCGGTTGACGATAATTTGGCAGAATGTGGGTGGAATTCGGTTTGCTCGGATTGTGGGTAATTGGCCTTTTCTGGGTGGAAGTTGGAGAGTATTTGTTTTTTAAATTATTTGCCAGATGAGAAAGATTTGAAAAAAGCATTATGTCGAAGTTCGTGACATCTGCCTTAGAAGCCTCAAATGAAGAAAAATCATTGGAGAGACTAAAAATTGAATCTATCATTTCAGATGTGAGGAAAAATCTAAGTACCTGGGCGTTTTTGAAGGAGAAGGACTAAAAATAGAAGAATTTACGACTCCGATGGGGTTTCCTTATTTTTCTAGCTGAATTGCAATTTCTATATATTTTTTCATAATTTTACAGAAAATTGCAATTTTTTACAAAATTTTTTCAAAAAAAGTCATTTTTCAAAAAAATTTCCAAAAAGACCATTTTAAAAAAAAATGTTTGAAAAGGGTAATTTTTCAAAATTTTTCAGAAAAGGGTAATTTTTCAAAATTTTTCAGAAAAGGGTAATTTTTTCAAACGTTTTTTAGAAAAAGGCTCTTTTTTCCAACGTTTTTTAGAAAAAGGATCTTTTTTCCAAAGTTTTTAAAAAAATGGGTGAACGAAGATGTCTTCTAATAACGGACATCTTCGTTGATCCTTTTTTAAAAAAATTTGAAAAAATTACTAACAATGGCCTTTTTGGAAAATTTTTTTGAAAAATGGCTCTCTTTTGGAAAAATTTTGTAAAAAATGTTTTTTTTCTGGAAAATTATAAAAAAATATTTGAAAATTGCTATTTAGCTAGAAAAATAAGGAAAAATCATCGGAGTCGGAAACTCTTTTATTTTTAGTCCTTCTCCTTCAAAAATATCAACTTAGATATGAAAGTCACAGATGTCGTGAAAAATTCACGAATATTGATGAAAAATTCGAAGAAATATTAATACCTATTTTTCTCTTTTATTTACGTTTTTTGAATATTTTCTATTTCGAACGAAATTTTATTGAACTTTTTTTTCTTCAAATTTTCCTTATTCCGAATGTACAGTTTTTTCCCATCTTGGAAGAAAACCCTCTCTTTCTCTCCCTCCTTAGTTAAAACTCTATAGAAGTTGAATCATGGAGGTAAGAAGAAATTATTTCGATTTAATGGCCTTCTTTTTTCTAAATCCAAAATTTCAGGGATATGAAAAGGCTGAAAACCCCGAAACTGAATAGACAGGGTGTCTAACAGGTCAAGCTGTCCTGATAAGTCAAGCTTTTTTCAAAAAGGTCATGCCGGTCCTGAAAAGTCAAGCTTTTCGACCAATTTACCCTGATTTACTCAAAAGGTCAAGCTTTTTTCAAAAATATAGCTATTAAAAATTTACGTTTTTCTGAATGTAATGCGTTTGTTAAAATTTTAATTTTCTATAAATAGCTGCAAGCACACAAATGTATCGATTTTTTATGTGTAAGGGGGGGGGGGGTGCAGGTGCAGGCGTACAGACTCATATCTCTTTAGGGGGGGGGGAGGAATCGCCAAAGTCATGCAAAAAGTCATTCCAAAAGGTCAAGCTAAGCCAAGCTTTTTGCTCAACAAATTTTGTAAGACACCCTGATAGAGTCCATTTTATAACAAACCAGAAAAGATCTAGAAATTTTGGGATTTTCACTTTCTAGTCAAGATTTTTTTTTAAATGGAAAACATCCTAAAAATTTGAAATTTTTGAGCCTGGATATAGAAAAACCGCCCTTAGGTATCAAAAATTGATTTTTGATTTGACACTGATTTTGGACTTTTCAGAAGGAGTAGAATCAAGGGAGAATTTCAACTCAAAAACCAATTTCTGACACCTAAGGGTGGTTTCTACATCCAGGCTCACAAATGTACATATTTTGGAATCGTATTTTAGGTTATTGTTTTAGACAAAGTACTTCATTACCCTTTGAAGATCCTTTGAAATTTAATTTGGATTTCTTATAATTAAATGGTCTAAATTTTTCATCCTCGTTTCGTTTGGGTCGAATTGGTTTCGTTTGTTCCTTCAACTGCAATCAAATGTATGTAGGTAATGAGTTTTGAAGAATTTTTTTTTTAAGAAAAAGAAAATGATTATCTTTAGTACAGCTTACGTGGATTCAGAGGATGATTTCAGGTAGGGGTGGAAAGAGAGGGAAAGAGAATGAATTTTTTAATGTAAAAATTTTTCTGGATTTTTTCAAAAAGAGCCAAGAGGTCACAATATGCAAAAAAAAAACCCAAAAACCATTTTTTCAACTGGCAGAAGCTATTTTTGACAATTTCAGGGTATTTCCCAATTCTCCTTCTAGATTCTCACCTGTATTAACCGAATCTTAAATTTTTTTAGCGTTCTCATTTTCCCCCCAAAGAAAAAAAAAAGTGAAAGTCGAAGACAACAGAAAACAATAGATTCCTGGTTGGGTTAGAGAGTTCAGACGAACTGAAAAACTGGTTTTTATTTTTTTTTGCAAAATAATAAATGTTTTTTCAAAAGAAATACATGGAACTGAATTTTTTTTTGTAAATTTTCCCTCCTCAGTGTAATGTTTCCTTGAGGTAAAATTTGGGTAAAAATCTTGCTGAAATCTTGCGTATTGAGGGTCCAAAATACTTGAAAAAATTATTCTCGAAATAAAATAATAGTTATGTAAAAAAAAAGGTGGAGTGGATACTCTGATGAAATCAGTCTTTTTTAATTGAATTAAAATTTTTTTCTTCTGTTAAACGAGAATGTATAATGCAAAGTTAAACCGAACTCGAGGTACCACCCCCCTCCCCCCTTTAAAAATAAATACTCAATTCGTTCAATTCAAAAAAAATTGTGTTTTTTGCGAAAAAATCCAAATCGAATTAGAAATTTGCAAAAGTATTGATATTTTTTAAATTCCATCTCATAGCAAAAAATTTCGCTATTTTGATCTCTCCAGTAATACGAAATTTTCAACTTTGGTTCTTCTTCCTTCGTCCATGGTGGAATTTAAAAAATTTAATATCGTTTTTTAAGGAAAAAATTCTGAAACCAAATTTACAAGTAAAATATGTTGTACCCAAACCGAAATTAACAGAAAACAGAGAACCCAAAAGAATATTTGAAAATTATGAAACTAAAAACTAGAATTGATACCGAAAAAATTAAAAGTAAAATCTGAAACTGAAATTATTTCAATTTTCAATTCCTGGTTTCTATGCAGTTAATTCACCTGAGGTCAAGCAAAACGAGCGTGAAAATTTTTACAGAAAAGGGCATCTAAAATCTGAAATTTTATGTTTTCAACATTTCAGTCATCTAGAAGACGTCCAAATTTTTTACCCCTCGGGGGAGGGGGGTCAATTTCCTCGGTTTTGAAATTCAACCAGAATCAAGTCATGAATTATTTTCTGAAAAAATCTCTTTTTTTGTCTAAATCAGGAGTTGAGTATGCAAATCGCGAATCTCTACGTACCGATTTAAGAATTTGCTCTTTTCGCATTCGCGCTTTAATCGTGAGTTGCGAATCCGCGCATTGTAAAAATAGTTGCTCGGCGGATACGGCGCGCTTTAAAGCCATCGCCAGTCCGAGGTGCTCTCTGTACGCTGTACATAGACGTACGTATCCAACTATCCATCGACTATTCAGCGTTATGCTATGCGTGGAATGTTCATGATGTTCTTCGTAGTATATACCATGCTCACTGCTGTAGTCTGGTCAGCAGCTTCTCTCTGTCTATTTCTCAGTACGAGCACGTTACATTACGTTCTTACACTATTACGATTGCTCGTGTATAGAAGATGGTCTATGGTATCATCCTTCTGTGTCTCTCCTTCTCTGGTACGGTTCAGGTACAGAGGGAGAGAGTACTGCAGGTAAACTAGGTATTCGTCTTGTTCGCTTTTCTACATTCGTTCGACTGTTGAAAAAGTAATTAAAAGTCATTTTATCAGTATATCAAGATAAGTGCGAGGCATAGCGCATAAATCATGTTCGATGTAGGAGTCAACGCTGCTGCGACGGCGGCGCTGGCTCAGGCGGTGGAATGTTGGGCTGCGTGGAACGCTGGTTGAGGCGCAGCGCGAATTTCGTATAGTCTGGTCGGTGTGTTTTAAGTATTTGTAGACCAAGGCGAGGGGAAAGCGAGTCGTTTTATTGAAATTTCTTTTAGTTTGTCGTCTGTCCTGGTCTGAGTTGGATTTATTGATTATTATGCTGAAAGAGGGGGGAGGGGAGAGACTGCTTGAGCGTTTTGAAAAGTCGATGAAATTTTCATTTTTCATGATCCAATGAATCGATTTCGCAAACTATTTCAATTTTTTCTTTATTAATTTTTCGAACGAGATTGTTCATGTAATTGACTAATAATTGGGCTAGTGTTGGGATATCGTGGGAATTTTTAAGTGAAAAGGGAAGAGGTAGGGAAAAGGGAAATTGTGAGAAAAAATGGAAAATTTACCTAATGTAGCAAAAAAAGAGAAAAAATTGTAATTTTTTGAATTTTTTGGTATTTTACAAGAATTTGGTTTCATAGCTAGAGTCTTTCCCCTACCCAAACAACTTTTCCTATGAAGAAATAAAATTTATTTTTAAAAAAATTGAAAGGAAAAACGTTGGAAATTTGAGACTGATGAAAAAAGAGGGGGAAACGTAAGAAATTTAGGAATAAAAGAAGGGAAAACGTGAGAAATTCATGAATTTTATAAAAAATCGTGAAGGGGAAAATGTGGGAAATTTATGATTTTTTGTGGGGAAAAATGAGGAAAATTGTAGGTTTCGATTTGGGGAAAACTGCAATTTCAATATCCTAACACTGAAAACCCCAGAAATTAGAAAGAATTTTGCTTTAGTAGGAAAAAAACCAGAAAGTAGAATTTTACCTAATAATTTTACTGCGAAAAGCAAAAATTTTCAATATTTTTCTCTTCTTTGAATTTTTCAATCAAAGGATAAAAAGAAGGGTTCTTTTCTATACAAAATTTAAGCGAGAAAAAATGATATAAAAATAATACTTGAAAAATCCAGAAAATAAGAAAATTTTTCATTTTTCAAATCCAGTAGACCATGGACGCGTTCAAAAATTATGGAAGGGAGGGACTGAATTGAAGAAAAATTGGAAGGGGTGGTCAAAAATCATTGAACAACTTGAATTATCTATTTTTTTAGATGGGTAGATGAGGTATTTTCAACAGGCGAATGATACATGCACAAATTTTAGCAGAGAAAAATTTAAGAATTGTGAGATTTTTGGAACAAGCAATCAATATGGGTACGTTCTAAATCTGAATCAGTCACATTTGCTTTTAGGAAAATTCTGCCATTTTGAATCAGTGAAATAAATTTCACTCAAAATAGTGATTTTTGATTGAAAGTTTGATGAAAAGTCAAAGGCATTAATTTCAACAAATTTGACCGATTCGAAGCGAGAGTGAAATTTTTTGAAAAATCATACTTGAAAAGTAAAAAAAGTGCACCAGCCCAGTCGTTTTAGGTCTAAACCTCCAAAAAATTCTTGCGCATCTGAATTTCACATTATTTGTGTATAATGACCTCTCAAACAACATACTAATACTTGCATCCTGCAAGTGTCCCGGCTACCTCCGCAAGAGGGTAAAAACCACCCTCAAAACCAGTTTTTATGTTTTTCGCTGAAATAAAAGCTTAAATCAAAAATGTCTAGAGGAAAAGTTTTTTCTACGTTGAATTTCCTGTAGAAATATTGTAAAACTTTTTTGAAAATTTTCATTTTTATCCCATTTTGGAAGGATTGAAATTTGAAAATAATGATTGATGTGAAAAACTATTTTTGAAATAAAAAATTGGTAATTCTTCATTTTTGTGGTTCCAACTTCCGATTTTTGTAAAAAATATTTTTATTGCTCTTTTCTACCTTAATGTTTATTGCAAAAATTTATTTTCATCAAATTAAAGGCAGCACTGAAATGCAAAATTTTCAATTTTTTGTATCAAAATAGTTTTTACATAAATTTTTGAATGTTGGCTGAGTTTTGGTGACCAGAGAAACATCATTTCATTATTGAGATAATTTAAAACCACAATTTTTTAACGATCTGTAACTTATGAACTTGCTGAGGCCATCCTAAAAGTGGTTTCGAATCAAGCCCCAATGGTGGGGGGGGGGGGTATTCAGATTGCACCTTTTTAGAAAAACTATTTTTTCAAAAATGACCCTATTTTGAGGACTCTTAGCTCCACCCCACTTTTAGCTAAGGCGCTGAAATTTTTTATGGCGAGTTCCCAACTCCAAACAAACCATTCTTGCGAACTTGGTCAAAATTCAAGTTATGTTTTTTTACTCAACTATTTCCATGAAAACCAGCTTTAATTCCTTGCCATGTTCCTCGCACCACTCCTGACCGCTTGTAAAAACTGAGGGATGTCTTCTATTAGAAATTCAATGTAAAATAATTTCGTTTATTATGATTTTTCTTCTAAAATACCGTATAACCTCGTAAAATAAAAGAAATTGTGAATTTTGAAAAATCATAATTTTCAACCCATCCAAAATGGTTTAGAAATGAAAATTTTCCAAATGTTTCATTATATTTCTATAGGAAATTTAACGTAGAAAAAAATTTTACTCTTGACATTTTCTGATTAAAGCTTTTATTTCGACGGAAAACGCGAAAAACTGGTTTCAAGGGTGGTTTTTACCCTCTTGTGGGGGTAGCCGGACACTTGCGGGGTGCAAGTATTAGTATGTTCTTTGGGAGGTCATTCTATACAAATAATGTTGAATTCAGCTGCGTAAGAATTTTTTGAAGGTTCAGACCTAAAATGACTGGGAATTTTTATGATGAAAAATCTCTTCGGCGACCTTGTGGTTCTCGAGCCCCCCAAGCCTTCTCTTTGGGTGCACCTATGCAGTAGACATCTTGAGATTTCGAGTGAATTGTACGGGATAGATTGGATGTTAGGTCTTGATTTATTAAATAAACGTATTTCGAATTCATCGAATCTTTCGCGAACATGATAATTTGTCAAGGACACTTTGTCCCTTTGAAATTTTGATGTTGGGATCATTTTCTAAAAACTTCATTCTCCATTCCTACAAACGACATCAAAAAGGGGTATCAATGAGCTGTAAACGTGCCACTTAATAAAGATACTTCATAATACTCATTCGATTTAAAACAAACGATCATTATACACTCGTACGTGTAGATACTCATATTCATCTGCAAAAGAAAAAAATGAAAAAAATCGCACAAGAGACGTATCGCTCATAAAAAGGGGAACCGTACAAGATTTCGTCATAAATCTGCACTCCAAGCCTAAAAATGGAAGACAATATTGACTCGTTTGCGAAATTAAATCATCCGATATTCGCGACGATCCTTTGACAAAGCTCGCGGCGGCGAATATTTTTCGTATTAAAATCACGCCGCGCCATTATATCGTTACACAGTACACATCCAAAGGCCCTTCATCCCCTTTCCGACCTTCAGAAAATCTACTATTACGCGAGTCGGTATTCGATTACTCGCGGTTATAATGAAATTAACGTAAAACGAAGTGTCGATCGAGTACTCGGTTCGTCTCCTCATCTAAGGACACATAAGGCTACCGCGGAAGTGCGTCGAAAAGACTAACGCGATGGGGAAAAACAAAAAGAAGAGAGCTATCGGTTCATGAAAAGCGACCAAGATAAAAGCTCGGTGCAAAAAAGAGAAGAATTAAAAAGATGGCGCGTCTTAAATCTAGATATCCACTTGGGGCTAAAAGTGGATATATTTTTTCGGGAACGTAGGTACTCGATATGGTACACTTCCGGCCTCTCAGGCACGGGTTTCCTGCCATCGTCGTATTCTATTTAAAGGCGGGGGAGTTTCGGTGTTTCGTCGTTTCTTAAATCAATTGTCGCATGCTTGGAATATCATTGTGATGCCAAAAATACCTAAATCAGCGGTTTTTTGCTTCAAATCAAGTGTAGTGTTGTAGAGACTAAAAATAGTAAAATAATCGAAACGAAGGCCCTATTTTGAAGTAATTCAACATTCGCCCATATCAAAAAAGAATTAATTACAATTTCCTATTAAATAGATTAAACTTTGAAGTAACTGTCAAAAAATCAGCCTCGAAATGAAAAAAATCTGCAGAATCAGATATTTTTCCCCCTCAAAAATCAATTTTGAGCTCATTTTTGAATTTTTACTTTTCTCCCTCCACTTTAGCAATTCCATTTCTTGTTGGCGCATATCAACATGACTCGATGGCAAAAAAGCAACATCTTGATTTATGGTGAATGAAGCCAATCAAAGATTTAAAAAGATTTAATATTTAATTTCTTGAAATGTAAACAACTTTAGGAGTTGACATTTTGATAGGTAAATGTTTTTTTTTCTTAGATGCCCTTGTAGGACATGGATATGTAAAAAAAAGGTTTGTTCTATTGCTTATTTTTAAAAAATACCTAGCTGTAAAAAATAAAAAAATTGGAGAGAAAAGCAAAATTTTGAAAATTTTGGCTTGAAACCGGTTATTTTGATAAAAATTGAACCGAATTAAGAAGAAATTGAATGTAGAAAATGATTTCAACTTTATTTGAGGTTTAGGTTTATTTGAGGGGAAGACGAGATCATTATTTTTTCTAAAAAGAAAAAAACAGTTTTCGACGAGTATTGGAGGACCTTTTAACATTAATTACCAGAAATACGAAAAAAAAACACCAAACGTCATTTTTTACCGACTCTAGTTCCAAATTCCAATTCGTCTGACTAAGAACTTCAAAATTTTTTAAATCCTTGCCCTCGCTTCGTTTGGACGTAAGAGTTAAAACGAATGTAAGAATATGGGGTTAGGGAATGAGAATTATTAATATGTACTTCCGTTTTAGAACCGATATGTTAAAAAAAAATTGAATTAAATTTTTTTAATACTCTTCTAGTTCCAAAATCTTTACCCATTTTCATATCAAAATTGATTTTGAGTACAGCCCAATGTACAGGTTCGCTACCCCTTCAAACCAGTCTCCTGAACAGCTTACATGACTTGACTTATACAGGGGGGCTCAGGGGGCTCCCCCCAAGCTCAGCAAGGAGATTTTTTTATCATAAAAATGTCAAAGAAGAGTATGATTTTTTTTTTAAATTCGCCCTCGCTTTGCTAGGACAGTATTTTAGTAACTACTCTCTCATTCCGAATCAGTGAAAAATCACTGATAAACAGTCAGAATTGCAGCACAGGAAAAATCAGTGAAGTTCACCAATTTGCAGTGATTTTTCACTGATTATTCAAAGAATTTCACAGATTTTTCAGTGAATTTCATAAATATCACTGAGTTTTCAGTGAATTTTCACTGATTTCCAATGATTTTCTCTCACTGATTTGTTTTCAGTGAAAAAATTTTCACAGATTTTCTCCTGTGCTGCAATTCTCACTGTTTCTCAGTGATTTTCGGTAATTTTCACTGATTAATAATTGAGAGAGTATTTCTTGAATAAAGATAGGTATATCACTCCTTAAATTTGAATAAGTTGAATTTGCAAAAATTCTGCCGTTTTAAATCATTAAATAATTTTCCAGTTAAAAATTACTAATTCTTCAGTCAATGTCCCATTTATCAGAAAAAACAGTAATTTTGACTAGAAAAAATCATTAAATCTCGTCATTTTTCAATTTTTTTTTTCGCTCAAATCGTATTATATTATTTTCCTACTGAAAATACCCCAACTACTTCAGCCCCACTAAAATAACGAGAGATAGTTCTTTCCCTCAAATAATCACGAAATTGCATTTTTCAAGTGGAAAAATGGGATTTAATTTTTGAAAATTCATAAAAAATTTTGCATTTTGAATCGGAAAAATTGTTTTTTCGGTTGAAAAAATGCCACCCCAGTCAGAAATTTCAAATTTTAAAACCCTTCAAATTATTCCCAGCACCTGAAATTTTTTTTTGTCAATACAGAACCATAATTCCGCCATGTTGAAGTTAATCTAAAGTTGCAATTATATCACAGCAGTATTCAAGCGATAGGTACATCTACATATGCGATAATACCATCGCATCATCGTCCAAATACCCGATTTTTCTACATAATTTACTACGATTTTCTGTAATAAGATCAGACTAACAGATAAAAGTCACATAATCCATTCTTCCGTCCTCAAGATACTGGATACAAGACAGCAACAAGATAAAGATTCTTCGTCAAATCCTTTCGCCGCCGTTCGCAATTACGACCTAATTTTCGACTAATTTGTAAACAAGCTCGAGTAAAAGCGCGCACGTTTACGCAATTAATACGCACAATACACCTGTCTTGTGTCAGTACGCCTTTTTTTTTATCTGTACCATATCAGTACGTATTATACGACAACTGTAGCGACACTGTGTAATTATTCGTACGTCGAGATAGCATTCTAGGATGTCTCATTGGTCGGCGTGTACTTGGCGTCTGGTGCTTTTGATAACCGCGCGATAGGAAAAATAAAAATGCGGGACTAAGAACATTAAAATGTACTGACATAGGTACTTGGGTAGTATTCTCTCTCAATATTATTATTTATTATGTTCAAAAAAAAAACGGTACCGAGGAGAGGGATTTCAATTGGTTACATATTCGCACACGACCAAAGATAGCTGAACCGTAATACATTTATGGACCTATTCATTATACGATTATGCGACGAGTGTGTAATGTACACCATACTATAGATATGTATATGATATATTCATAATATGTATAGTATGTGTAGTGTACTTGGCGTATACCGTTATTATTGCCATCATTTTTACTCGCTGGTACTTCTTCGGGTATAAAGTCAGCACGATTGCGTCACATGTCTTTTCTATATCTATGTGTCTCTTTCTCTATTATGTGCTTTTTTACACACAAAGTCCTTGCTGCGTCGAGTTGTATACAAAATGAAAAAAATCATGTGGGCTCGACGTTCGACGCGCACAGCAGATGAATCTTCCAATTGCGCTTCTAATTTACATAAACGTGTTACATAATAACGTTTTGCTTGCGCTACGCTCGAAATCAGTGGGTCGTTCAATGAGCCAGATCACATCGCCCCCAAAGCGGCGTCATTGCATGCGATCAGGTGAACCGACGACGAGACGTCTTATGTATTTTTCTGGGATCTGTTTTGCGTTTCCTCTCTGCGAGTTCTTTGACAATTATTCATATTTTGACGGATTTTTTTTTCTCATTGGCGAATGAATTTTGAATTTTTACACCATCACGCCAATTCTGATTGCGAGTTTTGGAAAATTCGTGAAGGGTGAAATTTTTTATGATATTAGAAGTTTTGGAGAAATGAAATCCAGAAAATTTGAAAGATTTGACATTCTGATTCGGAAATTTTGTTGGACACTTTTTAGCCTCAACATTATTATACAGAGGGTGTCTACTGGTCATAAAAGTTATGAAATTTGGAAGAAAAATTCATTAAATTCGCGAAATTTGAAAAGTCATGAAAGTAATGAAGAGGTCATAGAATTTTATTCAAGTAATGAAAAGATCATGAAATTTGAAAAAAAAAGTCATGAAAAGGTCAAAAAATTGGGGAAAAGTCATAAAAGTAATGAAAAGGTCATAAAATTGGGAAAAAGTCATAAAAGTAATGAAAAGGTTATAAAATTCGAATAAAGTGATAAAAGTAATGAAAAGGTCATGAAATTTGAAAAAGTGATAGAAGTAATGAAAAGGTCATAGAATTTTATTAAAGTAATGAAAAGATCATGAAATTTGAAAAAAAAAGTCATGAAAGCAATAAAAAGATCATTAAATTTGATGAAAGTCATAAAAGTAATGAAAAGGTCATAAAATTGGGGGAAAGTCATAAAAGTAATGAAAAGGTCATAAAATTCGAAAAAAGTGATAAAAGTAATGAAAAGGTCATGAGATTTGTTAAAAGTAATGAAAAGGTTATAAAATTTGATAAAAGTAATCAAAAGGTCATGAAATTTGAAAAAGTGATAGAAGTAATCAAAAGGTCATGAAATTTGAAAACGTGATAGAAGTAATCAAAAAAGGTCACAGAATTTCATTAAAGTAATGAAAATTTGAAAAAGTGATAGAAGTAATGAAAATGTCATAGAATTTCATTAAATTAATGAAAAGATCATGAAATTTGAAAAAAAAAGTCATGAAAGTAATGAAAAGATCATTAAATTTGATGAAAGTCATAAAAGTAATGAAAATGTCATAAAATTGAGAAAAAGTCATGAAAGTAATGAAAATGTCATAAAATTCGAAAAAAGTCATAAAAGTAATGAAAAATTTATGAAATTTGAAAAAAAAGTCATGCTGATGCAACATTTTTGCATCATATCGAAATTTTTATATTTTTTGGTTCAGCATCTCTTCAAAATTGTTACCACATTGAGAATGATGACAACATTTCCCCAACACTGCCACAACATTACAACAACTTTGCCGCAACATTAAAACGACGTTTATTCAACATTGTTGCAATATTTTTGCAACCTCACGACCACATTTCTGTAACGTGGTTGCAACAACGTTTTTCAATATAGGTAGTCAGTTGTCACAATTTTTCTGCAACATTTCTACAACATTGTTGCAACCTTATGGCAACATTTTTGAAATTATGTTTTAGTCAGAACTCATAAGTCATAACATTGACGCTACATTTTATCAATAGTTCTGCAACATTGTTGCAACATCATAAAATTTTTGTAACATCATGTCATTTCTGCAACAGTGTTGCAACATCACGACAACATATCTGCAGCATTGTTGTAACATCATGACAACATTTTTGCAACATTGTTGCGACATCATGACATTTTTGCAACATTGTTGCAACATCATGACAACATTTCTGCAACTTTGTTGCAATATCATGACAACATTTCTGCAACATTGTTGCAACATCATGACAACATTTCAGCAACATTACGACAACATTTCTACAACTTAATTACAACATGACCCTAACATTTAAAATTTTGATGTCACGACAACATTTCTGCAACATTGTTGCTACAACGTGTTTTAATATTGTCAGTTGTCACAACTTTTCTGCACAACTGTTTTTTTCGTTTTCTGAGAAATTAGGTGTCATGGAATTGTGGAGTTTTCGAAGTGACCGACTCAATTTACTGCTACATCGTTGCAACATATCAACATTGTTGCAACATTGCCTCAACATTATGACAACATGACTGCCACATCATTGCAGCATCGCAGCAACATTTTTATGATTTTGAAGATAAATTTTTGCAACTCTGAAACAAGATTGCAATGATATCACAATATCGCTGTCGCAACTTCCTAACAACTGCATTGTTCCGCTGAGCTGCTTATTGGGATGTAATGAACCCTGCAATATTTTGACCATTTTGGTGCAGCAATTTCATACCATAACTGTAATATTGTGACAGAATTGGTGAATCGTTCCGATATTAATAGGCTTATCTTATCAGATTTTCCAAGTTTTGAAAAAATTAGGATTCAATTTCCAAGGATGAAGAGCGAAGAGAGACGATGCAAATGAAGAAAGGGGAAAAAGTATTCAATATTGTTTGATGTTAATAAGTAATAACATATCACTTTACGGAATTTTTTTGATATTTTTGAAGGATAATCCTTCCCCCCCTCTCCTTCCGGAGAATCTTTAGGTCCATAGTATATCATAACTGTTATTTTCACCACTTTTGTTCGATCCTAGTTTAGGCTTTCCTTAACCTTTATGCCCTGTCTCCTGAAAACAAGAGAATATTCTTCATTTCAGCGGAGAAATTTTCACCAAAAAGGGGGAAAAATTGAAGAAGGCCTAACTAACGAAAATAATGAATGGCCCAAGAACGTCGAAACATGAAATATACACGCGCAACACACGCCAGAAAATCCGTGCAACTCGGACGATCTCACGCTTCCGCAAATGTGCTTCGATGACACCACGATGAGGGGGGGGGGGGTACGATTCCGCGGCAATCCGCAGACCGGGGTTTGGCGGACGCAGCGCAGGGTGTCCTAGACAAGGCGTGCGGCGCGGATCCGGCCAAAATGTGGGATACGGTATGGCATTCTTGGCAAACATCTCTGCATCAGACATCGGTCGGTTGCGCGCGGTTAAATTAAATAGACGAAATTCATTCGGAAGCCGCGACTCATTAATCTTGACGAATTAAAAACTAGTGCGCGCGTACGCCTTATGTAGCTCACCGCCGCCACCTTCGCAAAGTACATCGCGTCGCGGTGCTCTGCCACGCCAGCGCCATGCCGTGTCTTATTACAATACAATGTAATACCTATGTGGAAACGAGCACCCGACGTACGTACGGTATACCGGTAATTGCTCGTTTATAACGCCAAGAAGAAGAACAGGTATCCGCTTATGGAATGGATAGAGAAGAGATTCGACGTATGTGCTATATAGGCACATATCAACTCTGTAGTAGCTGTTCGCAGCTCGCGGTGCGAATAAAAAATCTCGCACCTTTGGACTTCCACGGAATAAGGAACGTGCATTGCCGGCGATGCGGCTCAGCGATTTTTTTTATTCTTTTCACACCTTGACCATAGAGTATCCAGAAAGCTTCTTCGGTATGCGGCTCAACTTGGCACTTGGCGATTTTTTGAGGTCATGTGGGTATCGGGGATACTCGGGACACGTTGCTGTAAAAGTTGCAACCGTCATAGAGATCTCATTAAAAAATTTATTCCAGCGACGTGCGAAGAAAGGCGTATAGAGCTTCTTTTTTGATTTACGGTGCGGCGAGGTGAGTACGTATAACTCCTACAATGGACATATATCGCCCGTAGCTAAATGCTAATAGAAAGCGACGACCGGCCGAACCATGTTTTCCATATACTATCACAAAAGACTATATGCAAGTGCCTCTACTTCTTATTCTCCAATAACCAAATAACCCAAACGGTGTATATGCGGTAGCCGTTTATCCGCCGGCCAAACCGTGATATTTAAATATGTGGGAGATGATTTTTTCACCTTCTGAATCTCAATAAGTATAAGTATCAATATTAGTACTCGTGTATTGTATATCGAGTATCATTTTAAAAGCTGTTTTACGATTTGCTACATATATAAGTGGTTTAATGTGTTGTATGCAGATACACAGGCCGGACTAGCTCCTAATTATTTTTACCAAAAATGGGATTTCAACGAACTGGGTTCAAATTTATTCTACGAGTAACTCAAAAATTCAAATTTTTTCAACCCCTAAATTTTTTCTATTTCTTTAATTTCAACTTCTTTTTCAAAATTGTATTAAATATTAAATTTTTTTCGCCTGTAAAATTTTTCTAATGTAGGTAAACTTTTTCAAAATTTTTCCAACTATGATCTTAGATTGTTTATTTATGAAATATGAACATAAAATTGACACATTTTTTAAAAAAATTGAAAGTTGGAAAATTTTTTTAGGAAATTTCAATTCAAATTTCAATTTCAAAAATCATGTCAAAAATATCAAAAAACATCAAAAGTTTCATTTAATATCAAACATCCTATCAAAAACATGAAAAATAACGTTGAAACATCAAAATTAGGTAGCATAAAAAAATGTCTAGAATCATATCAGTGGAGGCAAATTATCATCATTTGGAGGTAAAAATTTTTTTTCCTAGCGAAGCTTTTATTTCAAAAAATTGTCGAGACTCGAGAGTAGTCCCCTGAATAATTCCAAAGATTAAGGGAGCCGTTAGGTTTTAGGGGGCTGTTAGGTTTGAGGGGGCCGTTAAGTTAGGTTTAAGGGGGTCGTTAGGTTAGGTTTGAGGGGGTCGTTAGGTTTTAGGGGGCTGTTAGGTTTGAGGGGGCCGTTAAGTTAGGTTTAAGGGGGTCGTTAGGTTAGGTTTGAGGGGGTCGTTAAGTTAGGTTTAAGGGGGTTGTTAGTTTTAAGGGGGCCGTTAAGTTAGGTTTTAAGGGGGCCGTTAAGTTAGGTTTAAGGGGGTCGTTAGGTTAGGTTTGAGGGGGTCGTTAAGTTAGGTTTAAGGGGGTTGTTAGTTTTAAGGGGGCCGTTTAGGTTAGGTTTAAGGGGGCCGTTAGGTTTTAGGAAGCTGTTAGGTTTGAGGGGGCCGTTAAGTTTAAGGGGGCCGTTAGATTAGGTTTAAGGGGGTTGTTAGTTTTAAGGGGCCGTTAGGTTAGGTTTAAGGGTGTCGTTAGGTTTGGGGGTCGTTAGGTTTAAGGGGGTCGTTAGGTTTTAGGAAGCTGTTAGGTTTGAGGGGGCCGTTAGGTTAGGTTTGAGGGGGCCGTTAAGTTTAAGGGGGTCGTTAGGTTTAAGGGGGCCGTTAGGTTAGGTTTGAGGGGGCCATTAAGTTTAAGGGGGCCGTTAGGTTAGGTTTAAGGGGGTTGTTAGTTTTAAGGGGCCGTTAGGTTTGGGGTCGTTAGGTTTAAGGGGGTCGTTAGGTTTTAGGAAGCTGTCAGGTTTGAGGGGGCCGTTAAGTTAGGTTTAAGGGGGTCGTTAGGTTAGGTTTGAGGGGGTCGTTAGGTTAGGTTTAAGGGGGTTGTTAGTTTTAAGGGGGCCGTTAAGTTAGGTTTAAGGGGGCCGTTAGGTTAGGTTTGAGGGGGTCGTTAGGTTTAAGGGGATTTTTCGTCAAAAAATGACAATTTTTACCCCGAAAATGGCAACTTTTAACCATAAAATGACTAATTTTATCAAAAAATGGCAATTTTTGATAAAAAAACGATGATTTTAACGGGAAAATGACAATTTGTAATCCAGACATGATTATTTCACACAAAAAATGACAATTTTTGTCAAAAATGGCAATTTTTCACCAAAAAATGACTAATTTCATCGAAAAATTGCAATATTTAATGAAAGAATGACGATTTTAACCAAAAAATGACAATTTTTAGTGCATAAGGGTCGTTAAGTTTAGGGGGTCGTTGGTTAGGTTTAGAGGTTAGGTTTGAGGGGCCCGTTAGGTTTAAGGGGGCCGTTAGGTTTGAGGGGGCTGTTAGGTTATGTTCAAGCTAAGGGAGGAGTTGACCCCAAAAAACTGTTTTTTCACATCATTTCCTCAGGGTTTGATTTTAGGATGAAAATAGCTCGGCACTTCTTTGAGGAGAAGCTCAAAATCACGAGAATAACTGAACGATTCTGTTTTCCTGTTTTCATCTTGAGATTTTGTGTTCATCTTCATTTCTAATAAAATTATTCCTCTACTGCTGATTAATTGCAATTTGTAAAATATAAAATTAATCATTATGGAATGTGCCCATTATGAAAAAAATGATTTTTTTTCAAATCAAGAAATGAACTGTGAAAATGATAATGATGACATGGTCATTTTTTTGTTTTTTTTTTTCAACTAAAAGTGAGCAGAAGACAAGGTCTATTCTATTTTTTTCGTTTTTTTTGCCAAAAAAAAGCAAAAAACTTGGTCTTTTTCTACTTTTTTTGTTTCTTGAAAACATTTTTTCTTACCTAGAATCCTAGAAATAAGCAGAAGACTTGGTATTTTCTATTTTTTCGTTTTTTTTACCTACCTAGAAATAAGCTCTAAAGTTACTTGGGCATTTCTATTTTTTACGCATTTTTAAAAATTTTTTTAAAAATAAAGTTAACAATCGGAACCAAAATAAAGGTATTAAAAAGTTGAAATGTATCAAGTATTTTTATTTTAACGAATTAAAAATACCACTTGAAACATCAAAAATAAGTGGAGAATTGAAAAAGGTACCTAAGCAAAAACTGCAGTGATGGAAAACTGAAATTATATTAGTTCCGGTTTCAGTTCCAGTTACAAATACCTGTTCCAAAATTTCAGTTTTTTAAATTTTGAAGAACAAAAAAATGCAAGATTTCCTGCTAAATTTGAACTTTGTTGGTTTTCCTTTTCGATTCAAAATACAATTTTTCCCCTTTTCATCAAGCTCAAAATAAAAGAATTCTAGAAAAAAAGTCATCAGTAATATTTTTCTAAAATGTTGTGACTAACCCCGGAATTTTTTAACAAAAAATTTGAATACCTAATGTATGAGAGGACGTCTTTAATTGGATGAAATTTTCGAGTTTACAACACAATTCTTCTTTGTTCACTTTTCGACGTAAATTTTCAAGGTTTGGGGATTTTTAGTAAAAAAATTTTAATTGAATGTGGTTTGGTAAATTTCAACATCAAAATTTTGACTTTTTCAAGCAATATTTTCAGTATAAAAATTGCAACTGCTGGAACTGGTATAAAACTGAAATTCATTTTATTTCTAGTTCCAGTTTTCAGTTTTCAGTTCTCATCATTTCAGTTCTAGTTTCAGTTTCAGTTCCAGTTTTTCAATTTTAGTTATAGTTTTTTTCAATTTTCAGTTCTAGTCCCAGTTCCAGTTTTCCATCACTGGCAAAAAGAATCGTTTAGTGCGAACGACTTCCCAACTTCATATTTTTGTAATTTTGAGCTTCTCCTTTTTTTTTTGTTCTACACCCAATTTCAAACATTTTTTGTATGATTTTTTTTGTGCAACCGTTACCAGCGGAGATGAAGGAAGGGGGTTTGGTGAAATATACCTACTACATATTTAAAAACGTGATAATAGGTATAAAATCGTACTAAACTGTATGTTTTGGGCATAAAAATAGTAGTATAATGCAAATTGATGGTACAAAATACTACTTAACTCCCCCTTCCCTTCATGTAGAAAGTCAAAAATGCTTCTTGGCCCTCTACCCCTCCTATGTATCCACCCCACCTCACCCCTCAATCATATTGCTACTGCTAAATAAAAACAAATGGGTAAGGTGAGGGTCGGCGCATATAATGGGGAGGGGTCAAGTTTTTTGAGGGAAAAAAGTTAGCCAGAGATCTGTGGGGTGATTCAGGGACCACACTGGATAATTTTCCAAAATAAAAGCTCTGCTAAGAAATCGTTTTTTCTAATTTGCCTCCACCAAGAAACAGTTGAACCCATATTAATAAATTATCAAGAAAATATTTTTAAATTACTGGAAAAAAAATTTAAGCTAGAAAAAATTATAAAAAAGTATGGAATTAAAAAATTTTGAAATTGAAAACAATTATTAAAAATATAAAATTGAAAAAAATTATAAAAAATCAAAGTTGAAAAAATGTGAAAATTCAAGTTGAAAAATTTTTACCAACAGTGAAAAAAATTAAAAACTATATGGATGCAACTTTTAGAATTGAAGAAATTGAAAAAATGTCTAGAGTTGAAAAACTTTGAATTTGGACTTGAATCGAAAAAATCCTATTTGTGACAAAAATAATTAGGAGCTACAGAGGTACAGGTACATGTCATTGTATACGGCGTCTGGCTGTGGCGATTACCTATATAGACTTATTGCACGTATGATGTACGACAGAACAAGTACCTGTGCTGCACAGCCAGCGTAGGCCGCGACTTGGTTATTAGAATTTTTTTACTCAGTCATTCGGTCGTCGTATATAGTAAGTAGCCTCCGCCTGCGCCCATTCAGCATATTATGGAAAAGTTTTTGCGAAAATCATTATACGACTTACGACCGACTGTCTGCGGTCCGGGTAGAACTACTCGTATAAGCACCTCTGCTTCTCAAGTTCTTATTCTTATTTTACCGATAAGTGCCTATAAATCGTAGTGTATGCTGCGTTGATGGGCCCATGCTGAAGTAGTCGCCGTGATTTATTTAGGTTTTGTACCCCGTACCGTACCGTATCGCCGGTCGTGTAATGATATTACGTAAAAATACGTACGCTGAGATGATTAAAAAATTATTATTTAACGGTGCTGTAGGATTTTTTCTAATGCGGTGGCTAGTAGTGGGTACTGGGTAGTGATCTTGAGTCGTAGGTTAGGTACGGATGTGTGCGGATTTGCGTGGTGTACTGGATTCGATGGGTTTGGTTTATGTTGGTTCTTTACTCGTTGTGAGGTGAAAGGGGTAAATTTTGAATATTTTTGTGAGGTGTTGTGTGAATGGTTATGGGAAGAGCTGAAATCGAGCCAGATCTTTTCATTCGCCGAAATAATGTAAATTTTTGGGGAATTTGGTCGGGGTTGAGTCGAAACTGATATTTATTTGAATGTGCTGAAAAACAAAACATATGGCTCCATTTTGAGTTTTTTCAATTTTTCGATTCAGAAGCAATTTTCCTCAATTTTTTCGACACCTAATTCGAAGTTTTCAGACTGGAAAGTATAATTTTTCTTCGTGAAAAAAAGTTATTTTGTGATGAGAATAATTTGTCTCCCCCCCCTTCCCGCTCAGTCTTGCTTTGAATTTGATAGTTATCAAATAATATGATGGTTTGTAATATATTTTAAAAATTTTTAGTGAAGTTGAACCCGAATAAAACGTTGGTCTTGGCAATTTTAAAAAAAAAGTAGATGGGTACAGTTTTGGAAATTAATTGAAATAATTTTGAAGTTGTAAAAACTATAAAGTTCTAAAAACTGCGTACAATTGGATGGAATACGATTTTGGTTGATCAGAAATCAAATGAGATATTTTGAAGCACTGAAACCATTTTTGATATTAGTTTGACCCTAAATTGAAAATTGGGCCTCCAAGGAGTGCGGGGGGGATAAATTCATGAAATTTTTGAGTAGGATATCGTTTGATACGTATTTTGAACTCCGAAATTAATATCTAAATTCGATTTTACCCTTAGTTAAAAACTTGGCGGATGGGGGGGGGGGGGAATTTTGTAATTTTTGAGTAGGTATCGTTTAATATGTAATTTGGGCTTCTGAATTCACATCTGAATACGATTTTGCCCTTACTTTAAATTGAGCTCCAGGAGGTGCAGTAAAACATTCCAACATCACAACTTTGCCAAAATATGGAAATTAGGTAGAGAGGTCGCGGTCGGTTCTACGTAGGTAATGGATATGGGGGGGGGGGGGATTTGCCTTTTTAGATATGAATTCAGAAGCTCGAAATACGTGCCAAACGGTACGTTACAGCCTCACCCTGAAATTTAAAAATTTGCCCTCCGCCCCTCCCTCCAGGTTAAATTGTCAAGAAAGAGTGAAATTGACTTCGGATATAAATTCAGAAGCTTAAAATACGTATCGAACGATACTGCACTCAAATATCTCAGAATTTTCCTTTCTGCACCCCCCCTCCCTCTTATCCTCGCTTAACCCTTTCCAAAATATTGAAAACTGAATGTTTGAATATGTCAAAACAACTACAGCAAGCTTCTTTCAAATTTCAATAAAATAATGAAAAAACTCAAAACAACACGAAAATTGATGTAAATAAATACCATCAATATTTTTCATACTTACTTATTTCGAAAATAAGGTTGCAAATTACCATCGAAAGATTGTTACAAATATCTCAAGATTGATAAAATTGCTTCCCTTGCAAACTTTGCTTCTGCAATATAAATTTTAAATTTATGAAGTAGGTACATAATAAAAAAGTCCTAGCAATAAAAATGGTTTCAAATACTGTAAAAATTATCCCATTTTCGAACAAAAAATTTAAATTTTCATCAAAGTCATCTGTAGGGAAAAGAATTATATGCTCTAAAAAAGTTCAAATATGACCATATAATACCTATGCATTTTTGACGTTCAAAATATGCAAAAATATGCACTTGAAATCTAGAAATATGCGACATCGAGATGGGTATCCTTGGAAAGGATTTTTCGAGCTTAACAGCATGGTAACACTTGAAAACGCCAAAAATCGTTTAATTTGATCAAAATCACTCAAATCACAAATTATTCGCTATAGAAAATTGCGTCAATTCACCCGGAAAAAATAATTAAAAAATTTTTCGGCTGTTTTTTCGTAGGATTGTCATTTTTGCTAGTAAAAAATAGCTAAAAACGAAATTTTGGGGTGGAATTGTCAAAATATTGTGAAATATGCAAGAAATTAGTGAAAAATAGCCGAAATATGACGAAGCCTGATCTTTAAACGTTTGAAATATGTCAAAATATGCATTTTAGCTCAAAATATGCAATATCAAATTGAGCTCATTTTACAGAAAATTTTTTGATTCGCAAACATTTTGACCATATACCTATCCCATCATCTTTGACTTGGAAAAACATGCAGTTTCATATAAATCCGTTCCCTAGTCATCAGATATTAATTATGTACTAAAAATTGTTAAAATTGCTTGAAATTTTGTAACATTATTTTGAATACATGAAAAAATTGTTCAAAATGTAGAAAAAATTATCTCTGAAGGTGGAGGGGGGGGGGGGGTCAATAAAAAAATTGATTTTTTGTGCTTTTCTCAACATTTTTAAGAATACCTATTTCAACAGATTTTATGACCTTTTTTTTTTCAATTTCTCTCAATTTATTTTAATGATTACATCAGATTTCTCAAAAAACTTTTAAGCAATTTTAGGTACTCTTGAAACATTTTTAGTAAAAAAATTTGAACCATCGGGTCAATAAATTAATAAATGTCGTGCAGGGAAAAGTTCTCAAATGCTCCACAGCACTCTAGGTCCACCGAAAAGTATCTCAGCAGATGAATATCAAGATGACAATCTTATACCACGCTAATACCAGGTCACCGTGCGGAAGTAAAAGGCACCTCCGTCCGTAAAAAATTTCGCTCATCTCATCGCACAACATTGTTAGTTCTAGGACAATGCAAAAGGCTACACAGACGTGAGAAAGACTGTAGGACAAATTTCTCCGGCGGCGTTGCTTCGCCAAAATCGTCGTAGATTATCTGCAATCTACGACACAAGCTAAACTCATCCCATACCGAAGTCAATCATCTCAACTGATCCGTTCTGTGTCACAGTCTCAGTCGCGCTCGGCCCGATCCGATCACGATTTTTAAGTACCCGTTAATGAAGCATTGTGGTTATCGGCCCAATAACAACAACAAGGCGAAAATATTTATCGTATACGAAAACGCCTTCGCGCTGAATTACATAGCACGTCTGTCTGTGCAGATTCGCGTGGTCCGCTAGTGCCAGCATCTATGGGTAAAGATTTCATTTTCATTTTATGTATACATAGTCGCGTGTTGTGTTGATCTCTGCATGAGTCGAAGTCTCTCCTCTGTCTATGTCGCTGTCTGTCGTGTCTGTTTTATGATGTGACGGCGTCGACCTAATTAAGGGCAATATTTGGCTTTTTTTGATGATCGAGACCTTTAAAAGTGAAAAGTAAGAGGAGATCGAAATGTGAAATTTGATTCTGGAGAAATCAGGTGATTGGTGGGAAATCTCAAAAGCCATCGAGGACAAATTTTTTTCCAGAGTTGTTCAAATTGACTTAGGCATTTGATACTTCGACTCGGTGAACCTCTTTTTCGTCTCCTTCCTACCAACCCCAAATATTTCACTCGTAGTGTAGATATGTCCTCTATCTCGTTCGTCATTTGACACAAATAGATAGAGATAGAGCTCGAGCTAGAAATATTTGAACAATGGGACTGCGTAGGCTCATCCCATATATAATCGTATTTCGAATAAATAACGAACTCGTTTCGCGTTTAAGACTCTTTCTCCGGAGGTAATGAGTTGTCCCTCGGCTGTCCGCTTCTCTGCGTTTCATAAAGAGTAATATACTGTGTATGAGGTGTAAACTCGTAAAATGACGACTCATCGTCGGTTTAAGCGGTGCTTTTTTTCTATTTTGTTTTGTTTCTAGTTCATCGTATATAACGTTATTAATTTGACGACTCTTGGTCGTCATCGTCGTAGTTGTCGTCCTCGTCCATTTGGATATTGGTATTAAGGTGGAAAGAAAAAAAACCATGGGTACCTTTCATTTTTGAATCAGTGAAATTTATCAAAAAAACACTAAAAAACAGTCAGAATTGCAGCATAATAATAAATCAGTGAAAAAATTTTCACTGAAAGCATATATCAGTGAAAAAAATTACCGGAAATCAGTGAAAATTCACTGAAAACTTAGTAATATTTATGAAATTTACTGAAAAATCTGTGAAATTCTTTGGATAATCAGTGAAAATCAGTGAATTTCACTGATTTTTCCTGTGCTGCAATTCTGACTGTTTATCAGGGACTTTTCACTGATTCGGAATGAGAGAGTATCTTGGATTTTGACGAAAATTGGTAAGGTAGCTTCTGGTCGTTTACTTTGAGTGGAGGATCACCCCAAAAAAATTTGAGCCCCCAGCCCAAAGAGGAATGGAGCTAGGAGCCCCAAAGTGGGGTTACCGGTATTTTAGAAAAAAATGTGGGGTTTTATCACTTTAGAGTTTAGAGTAGTGCTACTTGCTGGGAACCTCAGTCACCCGCTAGAAAGGAACAATTTCAGTTCCTACACTTCCCTGAACCATCAGCCTTCAAATTGGATTTCACTTTTTGCCCTCTACCAGTGGATTGAAAACTTGCAGCTCGTGAAAAGGAATTTTTGATTTTTACCGAATTCCAATCACTCACTCAAACATCTCAAAATCGAGCCAATAATTTCTTAGTCATTAGAGCGAAAGAAATTGAAAACTAGCGGAATTTTTGAAACGATCAGTATATTTTCTGAATCTGAATCAGTCAAATTGAGGGAAATTCTGTTTTTTTGAGTCAGTGAAGTTAGTTTAACTAAAAACCAGTGATTTTTCTCTGATATTTCAGTCAAAATTACTGTTTTTTTTCCTGATAGATTGGGGATTTTTTTTCCCGATACTGATTCAAAAGGCAGATTCTGATTTGGAGAGTAATATTTAAACCTTATTCAAGAAATATGGATTAGGTTTTTTTTTTTTAAATCGAATTTTCGAATTTCGGAGGTCTCGCCCCCTGGAGAGTTCATCTTCTTTTTGAAATGAGATTCCTAAAATTTTAGTTTCCTAACAATAAGAAGCCATGCGGTGGCCTTCCCGTTTTTTATAGGATTTAACATAGGATAACGTACTAAAAACGAAAAAAAGGAGGGGAAATAATGCAATATTTCCAAATATTCCTTGAAAATCTGTATACTCTCTCATTTATAAATCAGTAAAAATGATCGAAAACCACTGAGATACAGTCAGAATTGCAGCACAGGAGAAAATCAGGGAAAAAATTTTCAATGAAAATAAATCAGTGAGAAAAATCACTGGAAAATCAGTGAAAATTCACTGAAAAAACAGGGAAATTTATGTGAAAATCATTTCGCTGATTTTTTCCTGTGCTGCAATCAGGGACTGGAAGCTAGCCGAAAGCTGAAAACCAAAAAGCCGAAAGCTAACCATTTTTGAGGCTTTTGGAAAGCAGCTCAGCTTTATAATTCAGCAGCCGAAAGATTTTTTTTCAGCTTTCTAACAGCTTTTTTCAAAAATTAAAATTCAACAATTTCCTTTTAAATGAAATCCAAAAAACATTAATTTTTTTTAGTGAATTTTCCAATTTTTCCCTATTGCAATTTGGCGAGTTATTAGAGCTTTTGAATTTAGATTTTATTGTTAGATGAAAAATTGATACCTACATTTAAATTTGAAGTGATAAAAACGAAAAGCGGAAGCTAAACACCAAAAGCCGAAAGCTAAAAGCCGAAAAACAAAAGCTAAAAGCTGAAAAAGCCATATTTTCTGCCAGCCAAAAACTAGCCGAAAGCCTAAAAGCCAAAAGCCACAGTTTTATTTTTCGGTTTCCGGTCTCTGGCTGCAATTCAGGCTGTTTATCAGTGACTTTTCCCTGATTCAGAATGAGAAGGTATAAATGACTCCATTCTGATTTTTAGAAATAAACTTTGGACTCGAGGAACCATCCTAGAGGTCTCAAATAATATATTTTAGTCATTTTTACATTTTTTACCCAATTTGAGAGCCTTTCGAATCCTCTAAAATGATTCCTCAATTCTGAAGTTCACCTCTAAAAATTATATTTGAGTTTTAAATTCAGATTCTTGAGAAATATTCGGAAATTTTGCATTATTTTAACCCTTAATTTTTTTTTGTTTTTAGCATGTTATCCTATGTTAAATCTTATGAGAAAAAAAAGTCCGGCGTATGGCCCCTATTGATGTGGAAGACTCAAATTTTGGAAATATCATTTTTGAAGGAACATGAAAAACTTCAGAGAGTGAGACCTCCAAAATTTTAATAAAAATCACCGTTTTATAAAAAACAATGAATTGACAAAAATACTAGTCGAGCGAAGTGAGGACAATTATTTTTTGATAAATCATTTTGAAAAAGCAAAAACTGCATTCTTTTTGACATTTTTGCGATGAAAAACTTTTTTGGCGAACTCAAGGGGGGGCTCATACCCCTTGAGAAAACCCCCTGGATGCACATATTAATAATTCAATTTTTCAAAAAATGTTCATGACAGTATTGCCAACTGCATTTTGATTTACACAATTTTCATAAAATTCAAGTTGTACATTCAGTGACTTGCCAAGTGAGCCAATTTTTTTTTTGGTCAGTAGAATAAATTTAAATTGGGGTTTTTAAACATTTTTTGTAGCAGAGCTATCAACCAAAATTTTCTAAAAATTTAGTACCTAAATCAAAATGCAGTTGATAGTGCTGCAATGAAAATGTTTTTAAAAATCTTATCAAAAGTTATTTTAGAAGACTAAAAAATATTTTTAGCTCAATTTTGAGGTGTTTGAATGAGCGAATTAATTTTGGTAAAAATTAAAAATTCCTCAAATTTACGATCTGCAATTTTCTAACCTTCTGGTAGAGGTTAAAAAGTGGTACCTAATGCCCTACCCAATTTTTAGGTTGATGGTTCATGGAGACGTATAAATGTAGAAACCCAAACTGCAAATTTTGGGGGGGGGGTTGACCGAGGTTCCTAAAGGAAATAGCATTCTCCGAACGTTGTCGTAAAAATTCACGTTTTTTAAAAAAATGGCTTTACTTTGAGGCTCTTTAATTTCGTCTCCCTTAGGGCAGGAGGTCTCAAATTTTTTGGGAGAAAATCTCCTACTCGAAATGAACTGTCCCACCAATTTTTATTGAAATCTCAAATGCTTTTTTTCGCTTCTCCTCAGTGGAAATCTAAGTTGTAGTGCCTCATTGTTGGTATAATTTTGCTAAGCTTTGCTCCATTCATCTATCAGTGTCCCTTTGGAATTTGCCCAAAGTTTCTAGACCTGCTGACATTGCAAACGTATTACTCATCTCCCAAATGTGTCTCCCTCTCATCGCATCATTAAAGCACGATAAAGGCAATGAATTGGCGATCGAATTATTATAGTACGTATGTGTATAGTTCGCCTCTACCTCGTACATTATTATTATTATTTAAGCGTGAAATTAGTTTATATTTAAGTATTTCCGCCTTGGGACATTTTTAGGTGTACGATCGATCGGTGGTGCTGCAGCATCGACGGCAGCGACCACGATGCAGCGGCGGCTTATCTCTTTGAATCGCAGAGAGCGCAATGACCACTCGGTGATGATGCGGTGCTACCGTAAGAGTATAGCAACATATTATATGAAGTAGCGATACTCGTGTGTTTTAAAAAGACCACGATGACGAGACCGACGCGACGGTGTGCTGGTGTATTATAACGATATACTGTTGGTAGAGAAAAGATACACTGTGTCAATCGCTTTGACGAATGTCTCGCGGACTTTTATCCGATCTATCGAGTCACGAAATTTGTATCGACGATGGCATTTCTTTTGCTGATTTTTTTCATTCTTTCATCTCGAGAGTGAAGTTTTTTCTGAAATCGTCGTCTGCGTGGATGCATTCGGAGTACCTACTTGAGAGTTTGCGGGGATAATAGATATAAGTTGGGTCGATGGATTGAATTTATAAGAAAAGAAAAACTCTCGTAAATTGCGAATAAGTAGTTAGGTAGCCTAGGTTCTGATAATATGCTGCTTTCTTGACGAATGTTATCCATCAGTTCGCTTTGAAGTCGTGAGTGTATGTAAAACGATGTATTCGTGGTCTGATTTGGTATTGAAATTGAATCACGAAAATTTTCTGTGAAAGCGATCACTTGTTGAATTTGATATTCGATATTGGAGCTTAAATTTATCGAGATTTGGGGGAAGATTGAAAAATGAAATTTTTAATTTCCTTCATTTTTGCTCTACTCAAGGTGTCTACCGGTAGGGAAAACCAAAAATTGACCAGAAATTAGCATGAATTTTACCTCTGTAGCAAGAGAACCGGAAAATAGCAAGAATTTTCAACATTTTGCTCTTCCTTGATTTTTCAATTGAAGGATGAAAGTGGCGGTTTTTTTTGCGTAAATTTTAACCATGAAAAATATTATGGAAATGCTACGAAAAATCCAGAAAATATAAAGAATTTTCATTTTTTAGATCCAATAGACACTTTGCAGGCATCATACCGGGTCACTTTTTTAGAGTGTTTGTCACTTTTTTCGTCTTCAGTCACTTTTGGTTACTTTTCACGCCTAAAAGGTCACTTTGGTTACTTTTTCTTCGTACTTCCTGGCAAAAATTCAAATTTTCACGTAAACATTGTTATTTTTCAAAATTCTTTTAAAAAAATTTAAAAAATTGATTTTTGCTTGGTTGCATGTTGTTTTAACGAATAAATGAAATTATTCACGTCTTTTCAGTTTATTTATCTTTAAAATGTTTGCAGAAAACTACAAAAAAATGACCCCTCCTCCCCTCCCCAAAAAACTGTAGAAAAATAGTTTTCCCCACGAAAAAAATTGAATTTTTGGTCTTTTTTTGGTCACTTTTTGGTTACTTTTTGTTCAAAAAAAATTACTAAAAGTTACTTTTTTCTTCAAAAATTTCGCAATGATGCCTGCACTTTGCCTATTCACCAATTCTGGAATCATTTTTCTTTTGATTTTAGAAAAAAATTCGTGATTTTTTCGCTCGAATTTCTGAACAGTAATATTCCTAGGACCTTTCAAAATTTTAAACTTCATTTCAAATTTTTCACTTGATAAAAATTGTTGAGAAATTCATAAAATTTGTTTCATAAAGATCATAAAAATTTTTTTTTTTAAATGTATAAATTCCTAAAATCTCATAAAATCAAAAATCAAAATTGTTTAAAATTCCAAAAAAATTAGTTTTAAAACGATGAAAATTGTTCTACATATTATGGTTCAAAATAGAAATTCTTCAAACGTCTGAATAATGCAAGGTATTTACCTTTTTTTTTTTTTTTTTTTGTTTTCTTAATTTTCTCCGTTCCCATTTATAGGTGGAGTTAATTTATTTACGCATTTTTTTTACTGGTCTTGAAAATCTAAAAAAAGTCATAAAAAGCTACAGAAGTCGTGAAAAAGTCACGTGTTTTAATGAAAAATTATGAAAAATGCTGCGACACGGCGAAGAATTATTGACCATTTTTATGAAAAGAAAAGGACTAAGAAAAAAGTCATGAAAAAATCAAGAAAATTTAAAAAACTTATCTAGTAGACACCTTGAATGGTTTAAAATCTTTACTAATTGAAACTTGATTTTTAGGATACCTATAAAATTTATTATTGGTAAAATTATCACTAAATGTCTTTTAAAAATGTAAAAAATTGTTGAAAAGGTCCAAATTCACTTATATTCTGATATGAAAATTTCCTGGAATACTCCAAATACTTATTTTGAATCATCATTTCATCAAGTCAATGACATTTTTGAACAGTTTTATGAACTCAAAAAAGTTTACAATAAGGATTTGTAGCAAGTTTAATATAATTTTGGAAAATCTGAATAATATTTTGTACCTATATATTTTTTTTCATACTATTTTAACAAATTTTCTGAAAATTTCCTCGATTTTAGTAAAATTTTTGAAAATTTAAATACTTTTAATAAATCTTTCAACATATATAAATAATATTTGAATGTTTTTCTGTGATTTTTATCGAAATCTAAACAATTATTGCAATTTTTCAAACTTTTCCTGTTGAAAAAAAGTGTAAAATTCCATTTTAAATAAAAATCAACTAATGAACAATTTATTTTGTTTCTTTGTTTCAGGTGAGTTACGAATTTTCATCGATAGAATAAAGATCAGAAATAATGTAAGTAATTTTCTTTTTCATGATTTTCGCGAAAATCTTGTGTAAATAAGGTCGATTGAGGTGATTAAAAAGTTGCTCTGCTCTCACCCAAATTCATGAAAAAACCTAAAAAAAAAATTTCTTCAAATTTTCGATTTATTTACTACTTAAACGTAAACCTTTTTTGGGTCTTCACTGGCATTACTGTAGTCATCTACCTCTACATGATTTGCTCTCTTTTTAATTATGAAAATCTCGAGTGTGCTGGACTGCATCATAATTGATGAGAAGAAGAGGAGGGGAAATTTGGAATGAGTAAAGATGACTATTTTAAAATTTGAAAAAATCGAGGTTGTTTTGGTCATTTACCTACCATAAATCAACGCATGGAGGGAAGCCCAAAGACCGACCACAAAACAGTGAGAAGAAATTTCCTTACATTCTACTCAACTAGTTCGATATCTCATCCTCTTTAAATATTCACGAAAAAATTATTTAAAAAAAATGATCGAAAAAAACGATCGAGTAGGTATGCATAATGTATGCGTTTATAAAAAGTTACATTATTATTATAATAAAACCAGAAGTACGTATACGGGCACATATGGAAAAAAATCAAGCTTCGCTATATCTAATCATCCTCTACAGCACACGAACACAAACAGACATATGCATCATCTTCATGGTCGAGATAATTCAGTACCTACTCGGTACGTTCGAGACTCCAAGTACATGATATACGTGATTGAAAATGCAAGTTGCGTGCATTTAATCATCGTATCGGATCGATAGCTAGATACGTGGTCGCGATGGCGTTATGATCATGTGAATAATTTTTGACATGTTGATTTTCTCGGTCATTATTGAAATTTTCGATCGGTTCGAATTATGATGAGGCAGAGAGCTACCGAAAGAGGGGGAATTTTCTATTTTACGACCGAATATGTTATTACAGATACCTATATGTTGAACTCGTCCAAAAATGAAAGTATACCATTATATTTCAAATACGAGAGCAAGGTATCTGCTGAGTTCAAAAAGTCCGAATTCCGAAAATTTCAAAAAAGTACGAATTTTTGTCTAGCAATTTCGAAAGTACTTACAAAAAAGTCTAAAGAAAGCACAAATTTTGGCAAAAATGTAGAAAATTCCAAAAAATTTGGACTTGTAGCCTTCATTTCTTGGCATAATTAATAGATAGGTAGTAAGAACCTAATTTTTTTTCGAAATTTAGTTGAATTAATCTCATAATAAGTCACAAATTATTTTCTGCAACTGAAATGTTGAAAAATTTTAAAATTTCAACTTTCGTTCACGTTTCTCTCACAAGGGGGTATCCCAACCGGCAGTAAAATTTTGGGCCAAAACAAAAATAAATCGAAAGTTCATCATAAAAAAAACATATCCAGAATCGCAAGTGCTAAAATTGAATTTCACTTTGGGTTTTCAATTAGACACCCCCCACCCCTCACCCCTCACCCACAGTTGAACTCAAATGCAAATTAAAAATTATTTGTTCTTTTTTTGAAAACGTTTGCAAAATCTATGATTTTTGGGTTCCTGATGATGTCTAAACTTAATTTAAATTTTTTGATTTCGACACGCAATTTGGTGGACCAGGATCACAGAAGTTCAAATTTGAAATTTTTTGCCCCTCTTTGGAAAATTTTCAAGAATATAAGTAAGTCTTTTGAATTGCTGATTTTAATTGGCATTGGGTACAGGACCCCTTCAAGGCTTAATTTGGTTAGGTTGTCAAGATTCTCTTTTTTTTAAATATCCAATTGCACAGGCCTGCAATTTTCTGATAGGTGATTCTGATTTACTTTTTAGTGTTGAGTTCGAATATGATTTCAGTTTTTCTCCATCACGTCAGGAATTTTCATTTGTTTTAGATTTTATGATGACTTGACATTTCATGTCGATTTTCTGGACAAAGAACGGGTCTTACGAAAAAAATGAATGCAAATTTTTAAGCTGAGTTTGAATTTGATTTCAGTTTTTCTCCATCACGTCAGTGTTTTACCGACTTGCTTCCAATTCGAATTCTGCGTTGAAAATTTTTTTACATCTTAAGATTGATTTTATGAATACAAGAAGGGTCATACGAAAAAAATGAAAAATAACATAAATTGTGGAACGCACACTGAGAAAAATGGAGAATGAAAAATGAATAGAAAGTGTTGCAAAAAATTATAAATTTTATTCAAAAAAAATAAATTTTATCCAAAAATAATAAATTTTATCAAAAAAAATAAAGTTTATCAAAAAAAAATAATAACGGGGCACCATTCGCAAAATTAGCAATTTTTATCAAAAAAAATAATAAAATTTATCACGAAATTTGGTAAAGTTTATTGCATAGAAAATAAAGTTTGTCAATTTTGCGATAAATATTATTATTTTGCGATAAATATTATTATTTTGCGATAAATATTATTATTTTGCGATAAATATTATTATTTTTTGAATAAATTTTACTAGTTTTGTGAATGGTGCCTTTTTATTATTACGTTTAATAAAATTTATTTTTTATTTTTTTGAGTGCAACTTTCCTTTCTGAAGAACTAGTTTTTTTTCAAGAAATCGAAGCTTTCGACTTCGAGATATTTTCAATAAAAGATCAAAGTTGAACTTTGAACTTTTGGCTGAATTGTCTCGAAAACTAAGTTTCATAGGAGAAAACTAATTGGATTCTATAGAAATGAAATTTTACACTCTACAATTTATGTTCTATTCAATTTTTTGTAGGATTCTTCCTTTACCCATAAAATCCATTTCAAGTGTCAAAAGTTATCAAAACGAGTAAAACAAATTTTCAACAAAAAATTTAAATTGTGAAAAATTCTATCAAAATCACCCTTGAAATTTCAGACAGCATTTTTTTTTCTGTGTAGACCTGCTTAGTCCGTATGACACTTTCTTCTTTCTCTCACTCACAGAAAACACATTTGTTTTTTTGCTGGTACTAGGAACCAAACAAAGTTTTCTTACTCAAATTCTCCAAATTTGAAAACAGGGCATTTCACTCCTCGTTCAAAAATATCATTCTCCCCAATTTTATTTTTATTTATGTAAAAATTTTGAAAGTTGGACGAGGACCAGATTACCCCTCAATGCCTCTAAATCTTCACCACCCCTAACCTTGCACATAATGCTTCTAGCTTGTCTAATCGAAACGACTGTCGAGCTAAATAAAATACCACAACGAGAAACCAATCCACCTTATCATAACCCTGCTGCCTGCTGCTGTTCTGCAAACTGCTACTAGTATATCTAATCAACTCGTCTGGTTTTTTTTCACCCTGCCAGAATATTTTTTCAATTTTTAAACGTTTTTTAGTCTGACATGACATGACACGACATAACATTGGGGTAGCCAGACCTAGACTGGGGGAAGAGGAGAAGAATTCGAAAATAATTTACATCCTGGGCTGCGTCGCGATCCTGCCTATACAGCGCAAAGTACCCATCTACCTAGCGAAGGAAATCGAGTACGCGATGCGGTAAAAAAAAACTGATTCGTAACGGGATGCGGCTGCGGCCACATGTGACGGTAAATTTTTTCCAAATCGTTGTTTCCCTCGTACTGGGTAACCCAACCTAATCGTTCACGCAATATGTATGTTTATAAGCGATGACACCGAAAACACGCCCGTCTCTGCTAAAACAAACTTGTCATATCGGCCGTGAAAATAATTTTAAACGCTTTTTACTTAAATGAAGTGAGATAATTTACAAATGCAGTTCACGGTACGGTGCGGTGTGGTGTTTTTACCTCGAATATGTTTTTTTTTTCACCTCCTCCTCTTCATCGAGCCGATAATAATTGCGTGTACGCGCGAAAGCGAAGGTATGCGTGTGTTTATGGAGAAAAAAAAACGAAGCAAAAAAACTAAAAAAAAACTGTAAGTTCTGTGAAATAAACTACGCGAGTCGTATTAAAAAAATACGCATGCAGTTGTTTCCAGCAAATTCAGCTGTTTATTATGAATCGCATGTGTAATTATATGAGAAGGCGGTTGAACGATGATGTCGCGAGGTTGTCAATAGAATTCGTTGTAATTTAATTACGACCAGCTTGTTTGTATCTTTTAATGTTTTCATTATTTTGGAACAGACATTTGCAAACATACGTGCTGCAGAGTACATAGGTGTTATAATTTGGAGGAAAATACTCTTCAAGGTGTCTACTAAATCATACAAATGAAAAATCCTACTATTTTCGGACTTTTTCGGGCTGAAAACTTTCAATTTTCCATAATTTTTTGCTTACTCCTTCGCTGAAAAAAATAAGTGCTTTAAATCGATAAATTCCATTCAAGATCCAGCTAATTTTTAGCTTACATTATTGAATAAATGCTCAAATGAGGGGAGAAGGATGTGAAGAAAAAGAGCTTACAAAATTTCAAAATGATTATTTCACAAATAAAGGGTTTGAGCATGTTAAGGGACTACGAGTTCGAATTCTGACGAATTTTTTAGATTTTAAAATCACCTCATCATCATGCAAAGTTTGAAAAGTCAAATCAACAAAAAAAAGAACCTGAAAGGGTATAACCGGTCAGGTAGGGTGATTTGGTTTTGGAACCCGATTTCGACTGTCCGTACTCCAAAAGGGTCGTATATTCTGGAAAATAATTTTGACAACAATTTTTGACCCCTTGCTCAAGTATTGGGAGAAGAGGAGGGGACTAAAATGTACATTTTCTTTCATAATTTCCTAATTTTCCATCAAATACAGGTACAAATTTCGCGTTTTGTTATATCCTGTTCTCCAAATAGTCTACAGTCCAGACGCAGAAAAGTGCTCAGGAAAGTGAATATGCTATGCTTTTTTGGGGAACAAAAAAATCAGTTGGTTTTTTGTTGGTATGGATGGGGTATTCACGAAAATGAGCATTTTCGATTTTTGCCGGGTCACTATAGGGGGCTGGAGCCTAAAAACCCTCATTTTTTCAAGTTGGCCGGGAACAAAAAATTTTTTTGCCATTTTGTAGCACATGCTTCCCCGAGTCCGAATATGTGTTTCATTTCCTTGGGCATGGTCACAATGGTCCCCTAGGGCCCCCAAAGTGCGATTTTTGGTGAAATTTGGCCATTTTTGAAAGTAAAATGATTGTGTGGACGTCATAAAGCTCGCGGAACAAGAAAAAACCACCTTCATGGGGACATGAACTCATTCTGAACCGATTGAGCCTAAATTTTTGAAAAACGGCTGGCACAATCAGCCGCAGGCGAATTTTAAAGATGCGCCCCTCGGCGATTTCTCAAAAAAATAAACAGCTGCAAAATTTTTACAAAATGGCTATGCACGCGTGTAACATATCAAAATGGGGTAAAATTTCGCGAAAAATCCGAAAATGACAATAAATTTTGATTTTGACCCCTTCCAAAAATTTTAAGGGGTGAAATTTGTTCGATTTTTGACCGATTTTGAAAAATTGTCGTGTTACCTATCGAAATGGGGTAAAATTTCGCGAAAAATGCAAAAATGACAATGAATTTTGATTTTGACCCCTTCCAAAAATTTTAAGGGTTGAAATTTGGTCAATTTTTGACCGATTTTGAAAAATTGTCGTGTTATCTATCAAAATGGGGTAAAATTTTTCGAGAAAACCAAAAATACCAATAAATTTGTAATTCTACCCCTTCCAAAAATTTTAAGAGGTGAAATTTGGTCAATTTTTGACCGATTTTGAAAAATTGTCGTGTTACCTATAGAAATGGGGTAAAATTTCGCAAAAAATCCGAAAATGGCAATGAATTTTGATTTTTACCCCTTCCAAAAATTTTAAGGGGTGAAATTTGGTCAATTTTCGTCCGATTTTGAAAAATTGTCGTGTTACCTATCTAAATGAGGTAAAATTTCGCGAAAAAACCAAAAATGTTAATAAATTTCGATTTTGACTTTTTTCAAAAGGTTTACAGATAAAATCTTGTCAATGTTTGAACAATTGTGAAAAATCATTGTTACTTTTTAAAACATTTTGAAATTTTAAAAGAACATAAAGAATATAGTTTTAAGGATTGGTATTTATATATTATTCAATCGGAATCATTTTCATCGTCGTGCGTGCTGTTTTACTCTCTAAATTTTTCTTTCTCATACATCACGTAATAGTGATGATTGCAAAATTACTGAGAAATTGATCAAATTTCACCCCTTAAAATTTTTGGAAGAGGTAGAATTACAAATTTATTGGTATTTTTGGTTTTCTCGAAAAATTTTACCCCATTTTGATAGGTAACACGACAATTTTTCAAAATCGGTCAAAAATTGACCAAATTTCACCCCTTAAAATTTTTGGAAGGGGTCAAAATCAAAATTCATTGTCATTTTTGCATTTTTCGCGAAATTTTACCCCATTTCGATAGGTAACACGACAATTTTTCAAAATCGGTCAAAAATCGAACAAATTTCACCCCTTAAAATTTTTGGAAGGGGTCAAAATCAAAATTTATTGTCATTTTCGGATTTTTCGCGAAATTTTACCCCATTTTGATATGTTACACGCGTGCATAGCCATTTTGTAAAAATTTTGCAGCTGTTTATTTTTTTGAGAAATCGCCGAGGGGCGCATCTTTAAAATTCGCCTGCGGCTGATTGTGCCAGCCGTTTTTCAAAAATTTAGGCTCAATCGGTTCAGAATGAGTTCATGTCCCCATGAAGGTGTTTTTTTCTTGTTCCGCGAGCTTTATGACGTCCACACAATCATTTTACTTTCAAAAATGGCCAAATTTCACCAAAAATCGCACTTTGGGGGCCCTAGGGGACCATTGTGACCATGCCCAAGGAAATGAAACACATATTCGGACTCGGGGAAGCATGTGCTACAAAATGGCAAAAAAATTTTTTGTTCCCGGCCAACTTGAAAAAATGAGGGTTTTTAGGCTCCAGCCCCCTATAGTGACCCGGCAAAAATCGAAAATGCTCATTTTCGTGAATACTCCATCCATACCAACAAAAAACCAACTGATTTTTTTGTTCCCCAAAAAAGCAGACCCATTGAACACTTTTCGGGGTCTGGACTGTAGACTAAAAGGGCTAGAGAAACCCTGAACATTTTTTTCAAAATTTTCGGTCAATTTTTCTCCGATTTACGTTTCTTTGATTACGTTGGATTCCTATCCCTTTTTTTTTTGTAGTGCAGGGTCAAACGTGTAATGGCATTTTTTCCCTCAAATTAAGTGCTATTTCAAGGTGTCTACTTCCTTGAAATCCTGTGAAGTCAGAGAATTTTGATAGTCTGGAAAAGTCAAGGAAATGTCGGGGTGTTTTGGAATTTTCTCTGGAATTTTTTAAAAATCCAAAATAAAGATAAATCATATAGAAAAGTATTTCTTAGTTTATTTTATTATGAATTTTTCAAAAAATTTCACCTTCACTCCGCTTGAGCCAAATTGTTACACCAATTTTTTTATTCATCATTTTTTGTTGACTGCGATGTACTAAAAATTGATATTTAAGTGCATGTCGTTGTCCATTAATTTATGAATTTTCCAAAAAAAATCCCTCACCAAGATCGAGGGTAATTAGCTAATTATACTCTCTTTCTACAGAATTCGTTGAAAAAAAAAGAGGTAATGGAAAAAGAATTCAAAATTACTGGCCCCTTTTTGGAAAACCTCAATAAAGTAAAAGTGATGAATTTTCCTTTTGAAGGTATTTTTTTTACAAAAATTTTCATCCTTGCCTCGTTCGGGCTCAACACAAATGATTGTTATTTTATCCTTTCATCGATTTTTTAATTTTTGTTCACTGGGACAGGTCGAAAAGATTGTAGGAACTCGCGTAGAATTTATGAATTTGAGGCACGTGGTTTTTTTTTGGGGGGGAGGGAGAAGAACAATGAATCACGAAGAAATTCCTAAATTTTCAGCCCGGAAAAATACGACATTTCTTTTTTTTTTCATTTTTCAAAACTTTACAATTTTTTAAAACAGAATTTTTCCTTTTTATTTGAAATTTTTTCTATAAGAAATTCAAGTTCTCATGTTTTTGTGCGGAGAGGGAGGTTCTGAAATTCTGAAACATCTTGCGAAAAAATCTCTCTCTTCTCCATACTTTAGGTCTAGAAAACTTCAAAAAATCGGTCTGGAAAATCTGGAGAAGTCGGGGAAAATAATTTCGATATATTGTGGACCCCTGCATTTAATCATAAGTATACCACTAAATTTTTTTAAATTCTGAAGTGGTGGACCTGCATGGTGGAAGTTTTCATTAAAAAAATTGAAACTGAGGCTCCGAGCAATAAAAACCCTGTATTTATATCTATGTTGCATGCACTTCAGTAAAAAAAAAGTTCATTACTAAAAGTGATAATTTACGATAATATCTGATTTTCAAATCAATATAAAATCATAATTGAGGGACCCGAATTCTCGAGACCTAATTTTGAGTCGATATGAGGTAGGTAAAACATATGTGATCTCTCAAGCGCATAGGGGCCACAAGTCGGAAAACAACTTTTCGAGTGTAAGATAAAAATGTGAATTTTGGTCGAAAAATCAATAAATCGTTTTTTAGCGGATTTTGGTAGTTTGACATGTGTACTACAATATCCCAAAGTCACAGATCAAAACTCGGTCCAAAAGGGGTAATTTTTTTTGAAAACATAAAAAAAAAAACGATTTTTTTCACTATTTTTGGAACTTTTTTAGCTAATAAAATATTTTTAATTATGTATTTTTAAGGAAAATTTTGTCGATTCCAATCTAAAATGTTCATTTCTAACTGAAATAAGTTTAATTGTATTCATATTTTATATTTATGCGGAAGAAAAAAATTGAAAAAGAAAAAAACAGCGATTTTTGTTCTTTCAACTTTAAGCTTGTTTTTCTCGAAATGAACTTTTTTGGTACTCGAAACTTCAAATGCCTATAAAATCGAGAATTTTGGGGGTTGGGGGCTCGTTTTGGTCTCATTGTAAAGAGGATGGTCTCTAGTTATCGAAATCGCAAAAAAATCGATTTTCAAAACTCCGACTTTTAGTAGGTACTTACCTTTGCGCTTGAGAGGTTACATACCAGTGTCTCTCAAGTACCGAAATTCATATCGAGACTGAAATTAGTAAAATTCATTTTGAAAAAGTTGTTGCAACTGCATGCTTGATTGTTTAAGTTTTTTAATTTTTCAAATTTTAAATTTTCTAAAATGTGAAAATTACCCCACATCCCTGCAAAATACGAAAATTTGATCCCATCAAGGTAAAGAGCTGTGAAGGGATACCAGGTGGCAGGTAGGTACACCCTCATTTCGACCTCACAAATAGATTGCAAAATGCTTTTGAGTCGATCTGGAACCTCCAGAAAATTGAGAAATTTTTTCAAGAGGGGGTAGGGGTCAAATTCGTGAATGATTTATTTTTTTTAGTAGTATTGAACTTTGAAAATACTGGTAACACTAAGAAATCTAGGCTGGCATCGTTGAATTTTGGTATGTTTTTTATTCAAAAACTAGTACCTAATTGATTTTCTATTTTTCTTTAGGTACTTTGATGACGGAAGGGGGTTCCAAATCAATATTTGAGAATGAGTCATGGGAGGCTCCAATTGCATATTGAATTTCATATTTGTACTCAAGAGGTACGACTTATACGAAATCGACACTCATATTGCCTACCTTACATTGACTAAAAATGAGGAGGTAGAGGGGCCTAAAATGGGGTTTACATAGTTCGGGCCCTTTGATTATGATTTTATATCGATTATGATGTCAGATATCGTAAATTTCACTTTCAGTGATGATTTTTTTAATTTCCATTACACGTTTGATACTTCATTGCAAAAGGGGGTTCAAAATTTTCAAAAGGGCGTAACTCCACGAAAAATTTCACAAAAATTTTGAAAAAATTCCAAGGGTTTCTCAAACTTTCTAGAGACTACTTTAAAAAAACACCAAATTTTTATCAGTATTTGACGAAAAATCAGAAAATTATGAAAGAAAATACATTTTGGTCCCGCCACCCCACCCAAAAAATACTTCATCTAGGGGTCAAAAATTGTTGTCAAAATCATTTGCCAGAAAAGGCGACCCTTTTGGAGTACATAGGAACGGTCGAAATCGGTTTCTAAAGCCAAATCACCCTACTTGGCCGACCATATCCTTCGATAGATAGATACCCTATTATCGACCTTCCGAATCGATGAGAAGTGGTTTCGAAACGTTTTGGAGTCTCCAATTTTTTTTTGGAAATTTCCAGCGCAGAAAAAATGCTCATAAAAACAGTCGATATGAACTCGAGCATCTATAATCGCAAATTATCCATATTGATGACCTATTTGATAATCCTTACGAGTAGTATTTCCTCTTCTAAAAGAGTCAGTTTTGAAAATTTTTAAAAATTGAGCCCTTTACCAAACTCGAGGTTTAAAACACACCATATTTTTTTAATAAGATATAATTTCAAGAGAGTTTTTTTGGAAATTTTGAGCATAAACGAAAAAAAGACTTGAAAAAAAAAACCAAACAACGATTCGACTATAAAGTAATGATAAAAAAACCTATGGTACACCATACTCGCTACTTACTCGTATTCACCTAAGCGTACAAAGTTAATTACAAAATTCACGTGCTGCTTCGACTCGGACATCCAGAAGAAAAAGAAACGTAAATAAAGCACTTATTACGTACGTAAGAAAGAAACGTAGAGGTAGAGTACATCTACATTGGGCATATACGATCGTCGATCCATCCGCAATCGTCGCGTCGACCCAGTCGTCCGATTTTTATACCATAAATTACGTTTATTAGGATCAGGCGCTTTTAATTAAGAAGCGCACGTGCGCGAGGACGACCACTTAAAATAAGAAAAAGTCATTTTATTAGGTTCTTTTTCAATTGTGATTATTTCTTTCTTCTCTACACAATTCGCGCGCGATCGCTTTTGTTCTTTTTCGTTTGTTTTCGGATTTTAATTAGAAAAAAAAAGTCAATTTTACGACATTTGACGAGGGGCACGCTTACGCTACAATTTCAACGCACGGTCCAGGTATTACCGATAAAATTGGTGGGCAACCCGTAAAATTGAAGATACGAGTACGTAACAGACGTAATATCCATCGTCGGTGATTTTTTCGGACTTTTTATCCGGTAATAACCGTTTTACTCCGGCGTAAAGTTAATGTACTTTTAATCGGTTCTTTTATTCGGCTTGTGATGTCCGCGTCGCGCCGCCGCTCCGGTATAATGACGTACATAGGTTTAGGTATATTGCACGCGCGCGGTTTATGCGTTTTTCTCTCCTCAGAGAGAGACAGAATGAGAAGGCGAGAAGAAAAATTAACGGATTATTTAACGCCGAGCCGCGCGTTACGATAAAGATACGGCTGATTTGTGGGTGATGAAGAGGAGACGGGGACGAAGCGGGGCTAAAAGAGGTGAATTTTTATCAGATTATTTTTAGATAATTACTGTTTTCGAATGCCATTTCGTATATTAACTTTTTGTCCGGTATCTCTTTTCATCTCGTATCTATACGTTGCGTCCCCTTGGCCCCTTGGCCCCTGTTTATCTGCTCTTTTGGTGATTGCTTCTTTCTTCTTGTACTACAGCGAACGACGCCTATTGTAAGTACTACAACGCAACGATGACCACCCAAGACATTGTTGTTAACCGTGATGAGCACGAGTTTATACCGACTTGTTGGCCGGTTTAATTAACCATCGTCGGCGGGTATTGTACGAGGTACGAGGTTTTTTTCTCTCCGATGCTTGTACCTGTTCGTATAGTAATTCGGATGGCATTAGTTGAAAGCCCCGCGTGTCTTATAAGACGTTTGATTGTAATTATTACAAAGAGATGACGAGTGTTTGCGCCCGGTCAACGTTCCCCAAGATGAGGCCTGTGTGTTTAGGTGGAAAGAGGTAGTCGGGTGTTGTTTTGCGAAGAAAAATGTCGTACGGTGTAGGGTTAAGGGTTTCCAGACGAGTAAGGGTGGTGCTTGAAGATGCCCTGGTGACAGGTTCAAGTGTGACGTAGCTACGGCTGACCGATGGATTTTCTGGGTATGGGAAATATGTTAATGTACTGTATGTAATTTTGAGAGATGTCATGGTTTACGACATGAATGAGTTGAGATGGCTTTGGATGGTGTTTGGGCTCAAATATTGTAGGTTTTTGGAGAATTGTGTCGAAGGAGTGGATGGAATTTGTCTAGGAGCTTTGTGATTGTGTACTGTACTTTTTTTCGAACAAGGTGTCTATCAGACAGGATTGGATCGAATGAGGAGGAGGGCTCAGTGACAGTGCATTTTCAGACGACCATCTTTCAAAAATTTTGGTTTTTATAGAAAATGTTTGTTCATGAGTTGGAAAAATAAAAAAAAATCCGTTTCAGTTTGAAATTTTCATTGTTTTCCACTACTATATTGGTATATAACGCAATTTGTGGCAAAAGTCATTGTTTTTGGTGAAGATTATTGAATATGACCATTCTTTGAAAACACAAAAATTTGGAAAAAGTGTTTGGTATGTTCAACAGTTTCGGTCTTCTGTAATGAATGGAGCTTTTTTGGCTCAATTTTTGAGAACGAGTCTTTTCGAACGTTAAACGTCTCTGGCAAATCACAAGGGTTTTGTACCATTGCCCAAAAGTAATAATTTTTTAAAAGTAAGGTAGGTAAGTACTAAATTATAAACAATTATCATTTTGTGGTAGAAATTACCATTTTCTGATTGGAATCGTAAGTTTTGGTAAAAATAATACCTAATTATTTCCAATAAATATGACAGGCCATTTTTTGGTGAAAATTGTACTAGGTACTTTTGGAGTCGGTTACCATATTTGTTAGAAGTTATCGTTTTTTGAAAATAATCATCATTTTTGGAAAACTACCATTTTCTGAGATCATTCTTCAGCTATTTTTAGTAAAAACTATCAGTTTGGTAAAATTTGTCACTTTTGGTAAAAATTGTAATTTTTGATAAAATAAGTCATTTTTTTGGTGAGAACTGTCATTTTTTGGTAAAAATTGTAATTTTTGGTAATAATTGTCATTTTTGGTAATAATAGTTGTCATTTTTTGTAAGAATTGTCATTTTTGGTAGGAATTGTCATTTTTGATAAGAATTGTCATTTTTGGTAATAATTGTCATTTTTGGTAATAATAATTGTCATTTTTGGTAAGAATTAACAGTTTTGGTAAAAATTATCATTTTTGGTAAAAGTCCTCATTTTTGATAAAAGTCCTCATTTTTGGTAAAATAGTCATTTCTGATAAAATATAGTCATGTTTGGTAAAAATGGTCATTTTTTTGGTAAAAATTATCATTTTTGGTAAAATTGTCATTTTTGATAAAATAAGTCATTTTTTGGTAAAAATTGTCATTTTTGGTAAAAATTGTCAGTTTTGGTAAAAATTGTCAGTTTTGGTAAAAATTGTCAGTTTTGGTAACAATTGTCAGTTTTGGTCAAAATTGTCAGTTTTGGTCAAAATTATCATTTTTGGTAAAATTGTCAGTTTTGATAAAATAAGTCATTTTTTGGTAAAAATTGTCATATATTTGGTAAGAATTGTCAGTTTTGGTAAAAATTGTAAGTTTTGGTAAAAATTATCATTTTTGGTAAAAGTCCTCATTTTTGGTAAAATAGTCATTTCTGATAAAATATAGTCATGTTTGGTAAAAATGGTCATTTTTTTGGTAAAAATGGTCATTTTTTTGGTAAAAATTATCATTTTTGGTAAAATTGTCATTTTTGATAAAATAAGTCATTTTTTGGTAAAAATTGTCATTTTTGGTAAAAATTGTCAGTTTTGGTAAAAATTGTCAGTTTTGGTCAAAATTGTCAGTTTTGGTCAAAATTGTCAGTTTTGGTCAAAATTATCATTTTTGGTAAAATTGTCAGTTTTGATAAAATAAGTCATTTTTTGGTAAAAATTGTCATATATTTGGTAAGAATTGTCAGTTTTGGTAAAAATTGTAAGTTTTGGTAAAAGCCGTCAATTTTGGTAAAAATTACCATTTTTGGTAAAAGTCGTCATTTTTGGTAAAAATTATCATTTTTTTGGTAAAAATTGTCCGTTTTGGTAAAAATTGTCCGTTTTGGTAAAAATTGTCCGTTTTGGTCAAAGTTGTCAGTTTTGGTCAAAATTGTCGTTTTGTGAAAATAATTATCATTTTTAACGAAAATTATAAAATTTCTCAAATTTGGTGTATGCACTCGCACATTGCACATGTCGAGTTAATTTTTAACTGTAGACAAGGGATGAATCATATTTATTCTAATCCACACCGAATCTGAAAAGAGCATGTCCTTATTTTGCTTTAGAATTATTGATTGATAAATTTTTAATCAATTTTATGGAGTTATATTACCTGTTCCTAAATTATTACCATTTTGTTATTTTTTTGATACAAAATATCAAAAAATCAGAAATTGATTTTCTCAACAAAAAAAAATACACGCACAGGCATCGGAGCGAGGTACTTTTTTACGAACTTAGTTACTATTTTCACCTTGGGTTATTATTGTTCATATTTACACCTAAAAGTTCGTAAAGGTTCGTATTTTCACCTCTAGGTTCGTATTTTTGAAAAAAATTTTAATCAATTTCCAAAAATATTATTTTAAGAAAAAAATCGTCTTAAAAAAATTATTACAAAAACCTATTATTGCATCCTACTTATTTAGTTTACCATTTTATCCATCCAGGGAGCTTTTATGTGAAATAAATTTTTTTTCATTCCTTCATTTAAGCGTGTTTTCTTCTTCTTTTTTTGGGGGGAGGGGGGTAAAATTTATGAAAAAAAGTGTACTTTTTGGTTCATATTTGGTTCATATTTTGCTCAAAAAAGGTTCGTAAAGTTCGTAATTTTTTTGCAGAATATCGCTCCGATGCCTGCACGCAAGATCGTTTTTCTATTTTTTTCCCCTGAAAATTGATAGAAAAATTGCCTGAAAGCTGCAGTCTTCCTGCGGGCTCAAAACTAGGTACGTTATAAAAATCCCCACCTCTCTTTCATAATTCCAATTTTGATCATTATACCTATTTTTTTTAAAAAAAAGGTTTGTTGAATTACTTTCTTGTAAAAAATTGAGCAGAAGCCATCCTGATTAATTTTTAAGTTTTATTCCCTCTACTCATCTATCCTCTTCCTTTTATTTTTCAATAATTGAGAGAATCTATCAAATTTTTCATGCTCAGATTAAAAGTTGAAAATCATCTTGACATCATTTTCATTGAAAATGTCGACATTAAGACCATTTTATCCAATCAGATTTGCTCGAAATATAATTTATTATCATTTTTTCTTGCAAATTAAAGTATGCAGAGTGATTTTTCCATGTTCTTTCAAGAAAAAAGATAGTGTTAGTGTAAAAAATCTCCACTGAGGTACTTTTGGGCATTAATTACTTAATCGAATGCAGGTAATCCATATCAAGTTCATAACCATTAAAAAATCAAGTTATTAAAATTGCATATTTTAGGTGTAATATTTGCAAGTGATAAGCATCATGTTACGCTGACGAAATTTTTATTAGGTCGTTTTGAGGTCTCTAAACTCATTTTATAAACTAGATCATCCCCTGCACCCTCCTTCACTCATTTTTGAAAAAAAAAACAAACAACAGCATTGCAAATGGGTATGGGGAAAATAGAATCTCTGAGAAAATACGAATTTTAGTCGAAATCTTAATTTTGTAGCTATGCGCTCATAAATTGAATTCTTTCTTTTTTCTTTTCAAAATCTGTGAGCGAACTTTATGTTGCATTATTTTACAGACGATTTTAGCTGACTAAGAAAAAAAGATCTCTTGGGTGGAAAGGTTTGCACTTTTTTTTTTGGAAAGTAGAATGCCTGGAGAGTAGCACCAAAGTTTTTTCTAGACCTTGAAACTGCCAGGTGAAATTTACCCCCTTCCCCTCGCTTCGTTTGTACAACCCCTACCACCCCCAACCATTCTTAAAATTTACCCGTGTTCAAAAATATTGACATTTCAACTTGGAAATTTTGAAAACTTTTTGCCAAAAAGGTTCTTAGAGGTAGATGTTTTTTTAAATTAGGTACTTTGGAGATCCATTTTTTAGCAACAGCCTATTTTTTTAGCAGTACGTGGAGAACGAAAAAGTCTATTGTTGAAAAATCAATATTACATATTATTTTTGAGAAAATTTTTATCGAAATGATCGTAATACCTATATATATTTTTTTTCAAATATTCGTCTCTGATGATTTCTCTTTATTACCTATACCGCCTCTTCTCCCTTCTCCGCTCCTTTCCAAACCATTTTTGGAAGCTAAAAAAAAAACATAATATGGATTTATATTTGAGCCTGGATATAGAAACCACCCTTAGGTGTAAAAAATTGGTTTTTGAGTGGAGGTTCTCCTTTGATTCTATACCTTCTGAAACGCCCAAAATCAGTGTCAACTCAGAAATCAATTTTTTACACTTAAGGGTGGTTTCTATATCCAGGCTCACATATTTCAAAAATGGGGTTTCGATAAAAATTCTATATTTTCAATGAAATTTTTTCAATTTTTTTTTTATTGTTCACTCAAAATCTTAAAAAATGTCTAGAATTTTTAAGCACCATTGAAAAATGGGATAATGGCAGGCATCGATGTATGTTACTTCTAATAGTGAATTATTCCTAATTTTTACTTACAGTTACTATAAGGTTACTTATTGCCCAAAAAGTTGACATTTGTTGCTTTTTAGCTCTCAAGTCACTATTTTCCCCAAAAATTTCTCAAATGTCATAATTATTTTAGTGACGATGACTATAAAAATTGAATTTTTATTAAATCATGAAAATGGCGAAGTTGGTTCCCCGCAATTACTTGATTACAAAATTGCATTTCAACTCAAAAAATGTAATACCTGTGGCCCGGAAAATTTAAGAAAATGATGATTTTTTTACAAAAAAATAGAAATGAATTGTAGTTATTTTTGAGTTGAAAAAATCGAAAACATTTCATACCTGAATAGAAAAGTTTAAATTTTCACTCCTCCAGTTATGCAAGTTTTGGTCCATCTTCAATCACAAAATGTTTTTAGTGAATTTCCTTTCAAATTTTCTTATTTTTAAATTCATTTTTCAAGAAACATGAATTTTGCAATTGTTTAATTCAGAAAATGGCAGAAAATCACAAAAATTACACCCGAAGAAAAGAAACATAGAAATCAACGAATTGGTTGAATAAGTATTTCAAATTGAATTTTTGAAATTTTTTGAGTAAGTAGGCTTCGTGAAATCTCAAAGGCTGTTGGGAGATAGCAGGGATTGAATCGGCGAGAGAAGTGGAAGGAGAAAATAAAATTTCTATTCGATCGTTTTGAAGTTCAGTTCAAAATTTTGTGCTCCCCCCCCCCATTCAACTCTCGAATGGCGAAATTAATTGGAGAGTCGGAGAGGAGACTTCAAAATACCCAGTAAACTTGTCCCAACAGAGATTCGCGGAAGTATATTTGATACCTGTGCTTCGTTCATTAAATATACAAGCCTATTCGAAAATCATACAAAGGAGATCACACTGGATACCTTTGTACACTCGTCCGAACATATCCCACCAAAAAATAGATTGACAACTGTCCTCCAGTGTATATTCGCATCGGGGCGCTTTTCAAAAAGCATATAGAAAAACCCACCTTACAAACGAAGTTTGATAAAAACTCGAAACTCGCGGTGCTTTCGTGGAACGTCCGCGTCCGGCGCGGCGATGACGTTATATCACACGACGAGGGTTATTAAGTGATTAATTACGCGCCGAAGACGTGTTAGTATTTAGTATGGAACGCGAAAGAAAAAGAAAGAGATCTCGATTCTCTAATAAGGCTCTTCTTCTAGTTCTAATACAGAGAACAGCGGGAAATTTCCTTTTATTGGTTACCTATCTGGGTTCGGTGTGCCTGTGCGCTGGTGTTTGTCGTACTCGACGGGAGATTTAAATACCTCGGTACACGTACGCCTCTATATAGTTGGCTTACTCTTATGGGAATTACACGTTTGTATGGTTTAATAGACGTTTGCAAAGAAAGGGTTCGCGGCGAGTAAAGGCGAATTTTTCGAAGGTATTTTTTTCCTGTGCCCCGGCTCGTCGAATATTGTTTAAATTTTGTGTTTGTCGAGTACAAGATTGTAGGCTGTGCGGTTGCCGGGTTGTGCACACAGACACATACGTTTTGCTTTGGCAGGTAGATATGCTTGTAGGCTGTAAACGAATTATACGACGGAATTCGGCTCTCTATTGATAAGATTGCGCATGAGAAAATATGTACTTGCGTACGTATGTAGATGTTTAAGTATGAAGTACCTGAAATACCTATGTGACTGAACGAAACTGGTCGACGATTCTAGATACTCTATTTAACGAAGGGTAGATAGTTTGGTATGTACTATGTACTCGTGTATTTAAGGTGAAAGAATGAGAGAAAGATAAGTTGCAAGAATTTTTGTCTGTTCATGTGTAAAGATTACAGAAATGCTTGTGGTGTGGTCGTCGGTATGATGGAAAGTTTTATGGTACAGGAAAAAAATCAAAATGGTGAGAAAAATGGACTGGTTTGATTTATTTAGGATTTAAGAACTGGAGGCAGATCAAAAGAGCCGGAATTTGGATCAAAAATCAGTTTTTTCGAATTATTCGTTAATGATTGATTGAGATCATTGAATGTTGAATGAGCATGAATGAATCGTTTTACAATGTATATACATATTACATTTTGACCAAAAAATGAAAATGAACCATTTTTTGGGGGAAAGGGCATGATTGCAGCGATGATTCCAAAAAACGAAAAAAATGAGAATTGAGTTTAGAAAAATCGAAAATCAGCATGATTTTTGGAAAATTCTTCCAAAATCTAAAGACATCCAGAGCAAAGGTTAACTTTGTTGGAAAAAATTACGTTACAGAGGAAAAAAATTAGTATTTTTTGAACATCTCGATGTGTATCTTGGCACCAGAATTATCAGAAAGTTGTATACCATGATTTTTTTTATTAATATTAAACTGATGACTAAGGACTAACGAATCCAATCACCGTTGAAGCACCAAATCTTGATGAAATTGTGTAAAAAAATCCAAAATTATTCAAAAGTGTAAAAAATGATGAAAATGGAAATATTTTTGAAGCTTTATTCCAAGCCCCATAAAATGACAATAAAGTTGATGAAAATATGATTAAAAATTGTTGAAATAGCATAAAAAAGCATAAAAAATAGGTACTCGAAACGTGAAAAAAGTTGAAAGATTGTACTACCTAAACCATTCCTACAATTTTTTTAAATTGGTGAAAATAGTTCAAAATCCAAGAAAAATTAACTTCATTAAAAATAAGCTAGAAGTCGGTAAAATAATGATAAAGTAATTTTAAATGGTGTAAAAAATTATCGCAATTTGTTCAAGTTATTAAAAAATCTGCTGCGAGAAAAATTGATCAATTCCAATGAAAAGTGTAAAAATTACCTCAAAACTAATGAAATTTTATTGAAAAAAGGTGAATTTTTGCCAAAGACTATAATACTAATCGAAAATATCGTAAAAATATTAGTTTTTTCAATTTTCAAGATAATTGGCTGAAAATGCAAAATGATTTATTCCCCTCCACCCACCACCACCACCACCAAGAGGAAATGATACCGAATTCTAAAAATTCAATTTTTTTCTTCCAAACCGACTCTAGATGGGAGGGGGAGGGGAGTCTCAAAAAAGTCACATGAATTTTGCATTACGACTTTTTTCACCATAATTTAGGTTGAAAATTTTCGAACATTTCATCCAAATTTGACGGTTTGAGTGACTGAAGGGGTTCAATCTCAAAACTCAGTTAAAATTTGAACTCAACGTCCACAAACAATATGTCACACGATATTGTTGAAATTTTTCGAAATTTTGACCTCACTTTGAAAGTACGAAAATCTGAGAAGGTCAAATCGATAAATTGAGTAAAAATCCAGACTCAGCAACTCTAAAAACTAAGTATCATTTTTGATTATTTTTTCACTTTTCCATTTTTTGGGCCAAAATTGGACAAAAATTTGAAAAAATAAGACTCCGTGCGAAAATTTTGAAGAAAATTTGGAAAAAATAGGGGCTCTGACATGAAAAATATTTTTCATATTTTTTTTCGAAATTACTAAACGTGGAATTCCACAACAAAATTCCTTACAATTTTTCACAAACCTCAAAATTTCTCAACTGTGAGGCACTTTTTTTATTTTTAAGGAATTTGTTGTGGAATTTCACATTTTGAGAAATTTTCAAGGAATTTCAAAAAAATGTTTAAAAATTTGCAAAAACGCATTTTCCAGGTCCAAACCCATATTTTCTCTAAATTTTCTTCAAATTTTCGCACTGTGTCCCATTTTTTCAAATTTTTGTCCAATTTTGACCCATAATACAGGCTTTTTAGGTTTTGACCCAAAAAAAATTAGCAGAAAGGGGAAGTTTCGTATATAAGCTCAGTAAAACATGTATTTCAATATTCCCGAACTTCCCTAAAATTGGTGAATATTTTGACCCCTTTTTGGGGGTGAGGGGGTTCAAATTTTGGGTTTTCGGCCATAACTTTCGAAATTACGCATTTACGAAAAATAAGTTGAAACAAAAGTTGTATAGAATTAAAAAACAAATAATTTTGTTATTTACAGTTTTTTCCTAAGACGTCATGGAAGGGAGCTGGGGTTTTCCGAAAAAAATCAATTTTGAAAATTCCCTATTATATTATCAGAAATAATTATCAAAAATCGGATTGATCGACTTTTGGAAGCGGTTTTTTTGCATAGTATATCCCATTACTATGTAGAACAAGAAAAATGTATAGCCGACCCCTCATCTCAGAGTAGGGGGTGGACCCTCCGTAGAAAAAGTCGCGTTTTCCCCCAAGCATAGCTCAGCTACAGTGAAAAATTCGAAAAATTGGTTCAAACAAACATTGTAGAGCGTTAAAAGACGAACATTTTACATTTTTTACTTTTTTTCTACGTGGTCTTGGGGGCGAGTTATCGCAAAAAGAAAACAAGCGACGCGGCGTTCAAAAATTTTTCATCAACTCAATAAATTACGCAAAAGTAGATCTGGTATAAAATGTAGCGAACCAATAGCCCAAAAAGTGAATTTCTGGGGTTTTTGTGATCACTTAACTCGATTTTTATTATCATTTAACCCTTGAACCTAAATTGGACCCCAAAAGACAAGGCATAAAATTTGTAAAACATTTTTGAACGCTGCGCCGATTTTTTTTCTTTTTGCGATAACTCGCCCCCAAGACCACGTAGAAAAAAAGTAAAAAATGTAAAATGTTCGTCTTTTAACGCTCTACAATGTTTGTTTGAACCAATTCTTCGAATTTTTCACTGTAGCTGAGCTATGCTTGGGGGAAAACGCGACTTTTTCTTTGGAGGGTCCACCCCCTACTCTGAGATGAGGGGTCGGCTATACATTTTTCTTGTTCTACATAGTAATGGGATATACTATGCAAAAAAACCGCTTCCAAAAGTCGATCAATCCGATTTTTGATAATTATTTCTGATAATAGGGAATTTTCAAAATTGATTTTTTTCGGAAAACCCCAGCTCCCTTCCATGACGTCTTAGGAAAAAACTGTAAATAACAAAATTATTTGTTTTTTAATTCTCTACAACTTTTGTTTCAACTTATTTTTCGTAAATGCGTAATTTCGAAAGTTATGGCCGAAAACCCAAAATTTGAACCCCCTCACCCCCAAAAAGGGGTCAAAATATTCACCAATTTTAGGGAAGTTCGGGAATATTGAAATACATGTTTTACTGAGCTTATATACGAAACTTCCCCTTTCTGCTAATTTATTTTGGGTTTGGGCTTTATTTTAGCTAAAAAGTCTGTATTACCAAAGAAGCATGAAAATTCTTCAAAAATTACTAAAATTTGAATTATAAATTTTTGCCTACCTTCTTTGCAAAAATTTGTAAAAATATCTTCCTTTAAAAAAAGCATAAAAAAGGGACATGCAGTGTAATTTGAACTATGAATTTGAAGTAAAAATAGTTCAAGTTTTACATTTTTATTTAATTTTTTTTAGAATTGGGTGGCGAGTAACTTTATAGGTGCATATGTATAAGTGACGCCATTAATGAAAAAAATATTGTAAGAAATTTTTAAAGAATTTTGACGAAGAGGATTTTAGCCGTTTTAAGGAATTTTCGAAAACTCGGTTGGCAACGCTGGCGCTAAAACAAAGGAAAAAATCGTTCGAATTTCCTACTGCGATTATAGTTAATCGATAAATCGATTGTCAATAATTTTAAAATAATCGATTTTGCCCAATATTAGAAAAAATTTCAAGTTTGAAAAAAAAGTATCTTAATCTGGAGTCATTTATTCGCTAGAAGCCGTTTTGCATAGATACCTACCTAATGTAACTGGCAAAAAAAAAAAAAAAAAAAAAAAAAAACAGAAAATAGCAAGAATTTCACTTTAGCAGCAAGAAACCCAATAAATTGCAAGAATTTTAATAATTTTACTATAAAAAGCAAGAATTTTCTACATCTTCCCCTTTTCTTGAATTTTTAAATGGAAGGATTAAAAAAGGGCTCTTTTGATCAAATTCGAAACAAGAAAAATTGCGTTAAAATGGCAAGAAAAATCTGAGAACATCAAGAATTTTTTTTCCAGATCCAGTGGACATCATGTTTTGGAACACCTTCTAGAAACGTTGAAAATGTCAATAATAATTAAACTAATTTTTCCATATTTTGATCAATCTTGACTCAATTTTTGGAATTTTTCACCACATTTTGAACATATTTTTGAGCAATTTAAACCCAAACAGGTTTTTGATATTTTTATGTAATTTTTATTTATCTTGAAACGCGAGTGTGGGTATTACGAGAATTCTATAAATTTTCATACGTTTTGTTTTTTGCTACTGAAAGTTTTAAAGTACCTAATTTCGAAAATTTTTGAAATATTTGAAACTATTTTGCTATTTTTTATGTTTTTTTCTTATATTTTGAATTCTGAATCATTTTTGTAACCTTTAAAGCTATTCGATTGAAATTTTGATATTTAAGCATATTTTTAAGTGCAGTTTCAACAAGCTTTGTCTCTATTATAATAGTTTTTGTGCTTCTTCAAATTATTAGACATTTAAATTTTTTTCCCCCAGTACATAAATTTTTTCTCAAGAGTGGAGCCATGTTTACAAATTTTTTTACTGCTTTAACGCGATTTTCGAAAGAACAATTACAAGTGAGTTGAAATTATTGGTGCAAAATTCCATGTTGATAATGGAAAAGTCATAAAATATACTCTGCACAGGTCGATAATCTCATTGAATCATTGAAGTGAAGAGGAAGGGACGGAAGGGGGCTAAATATTTTCTACTATCGAGCTATAAAATTTTAAAATTCTGCAGAATTTTTATTGCAAACATCAACGTGTCATTTCAAGGTATCATCATGTAAGTTTTTCGGCAATCAAGTTCATCTCCTCGAGCATTGCACCGACGATGCGATGGAACCAGAACGCGCCATATTACCTAACGCACATAAAACGTTTTCTTCTTCTTATTTGTTCATTATGTAAACGTTGACAAATGAGGTTTTCATATGGTGAACGGTGTTCTCATACTTCAGAGCACAGGTATATATTACATACGTATAAAGAAGCTGAAAGATCAGGTACTTACGAGTGAAAGATTAGAAGAAGAAAAAAGATCAACACGCAACATAGTTTTCTCGAGCTCTAGTTTCATTTGCTCTTAGATGCCCCTGTCCCTGACGACGCTCAGACCATTATACTCTGTTATTCGCGTACAGCGTCGCGGTATTATGTACAGTGTACCTATAAACAACCTTGGCTACTTTTCTTTCATATGTAAATCAGCATCTTCTAAGTTAGGACGACGCTTGGGCTTGTCACATACAAACCGAGCGCGGAAAATTATTTACCTACAGTCGGTAATTGTTTCTTATTACCGCTCATTACTCACCTACTTGCGGCGCAAGCTCTGGGCTGTGCTGCGGAGTCCGCGAGCCTAATTACATTAGCGACCGTCGGCCACCCGCGCCCATCCATCAAGTATATCGTTACAGTATGGTACGCGCCGCCGCATAGCGTCGCGTCGTCGTCATCGTCGTGCTCTGGGAAAAAATGATCTGTAATGATGCAGATTATTTTGAAAGATAGTCGAGTCGGCGACTAGGTATATTACGTTGACATGCTTCTTTGAATCTAAATTTTTCGTATTTTTTTTTTCTTATTCTGATGTATTTATTTTAACTAGCTCATATTCTCGACGGGACATTAATGGAACGTTATTATTCGTAAGTACTGTGTACTCGCTGATGTACGATCAAATGCTGTGTGGTGTACACCCATTCTTCGTTCCCTTGGATCTATACTCTTTCCAGGTATCCATTCTTGGTGTATTAGATCCGAATTGCCATAAGTAGTAAGGGTATGTGGCTGTAAATGATACATGGAGTTGTAGTGCACAGTACATACTTTTGCCTTATAAGATGCTAAAATTGGGTTGATTTATGTGGAAGAGAGAAACAGGGCTGATGATGTATAGACAGTGACATGAGACATCGATGATTGCTGAAAGGAATGCTTATTGAAAGTATTGCCTTTGGGTGCAGCCTCTCCAATCATCTAATGAGACCATGAGAGATCTGATTGGTGGAAAAAAATTAGAGCATTATAAAATTAAAAAAGGAAATTATTCAGCACCTGACATTAAGGTATGTAGTTATTTGTCGTAAACGATGCTTTTCCTTATATTATTTGTCAATATATGTTACGTGACAATCATCGTTTGTCACCTGACTATCTCTTCACTTCTGTCACTTCATATTTTACACAATTGTCACTTATCACGATGATGCGTCCTTTGCAAAGGCGTGGGGAAGGGGAGCTGAGGAGCCAGCCTCCAAAAAATCTGGACCCCTCTTGCTCCCTCCCCCCAAACAAATCGCAACACCCCCTCTCCCCGAAAAAATCTTGACCCCTGATTGCTCCTCCCCCCCAAATTTATGTTGTATTTATAAATTTACATTACTCTTACATCAGATAGGGATTTACAAAACACTAAAAGATGAAAAAATATGTTTTTAGGACATTAAAAATCCAATTTTTTCAACTGAAACAAAAGTGCGAAAAAAGGCTCTCTTTTCTTTTTACTCCCTCCCCTTTGAAATCCTTTTGGTATTTCAAGTCTACATTTCCTCTTTATATCCTCTCAAAAAAACTTCCGACCTGAATATGTGCATTTTTAGCAAGAGTCCCATTTTCCACTTCAAAAAAGCAAAAAAAAAGTTGTCCAACACACGGCCCCTTTTGTGGCCCCCCATTTTCGGTTCTGACGACGCCACTGGTCCTTTGGACTGTTGTCATACACCGTATGACAATTCAGAACCTCCATAAGACATTTTTATACAATCATCACATTATTTTTGTTCACTTAACACTTTGCCTTGAGGAAGAGGTTGGGCGTGAGGGGCAAAAAAAGGTCAGATTTGAGTTGAACTGCGCTTTTCACAAGATGTGTGGCATTTATCCTCATTCATTGCAAATAGTACTTTAGAAGGTCTTGAACATGAATTTGAAGTCAAATTTTGAATATTATTTGTCTCATGACATTTCTGTCATCTGAGCATGACACTTTGTTATTCGTAACTTTTGTCCCTTGTCATGTGACATGAAGTTTTGTCATTTGTGACTTTTCACTTGTTATGTCATATGTCACTTGTCACACACTACGTGGTACTTTTTGTCAGTCGCATGTCACTTTGTCATTCATGACTTGTCACTTATTTTGTCATTCCGTCATACGAGATTTGTCACTTTGTCATTCATGACTTGTCACTTAATTTGTCATTCGAGGTTTGTCACTTTTTCATTCATGACTTGTCACTTAATTTGTCATTCATGACTTGTCACTTAGTTACTTTTCCATTCTTGACGTTGTCGCCAGACACGATATTTTTTTTATTTGTGACTTATAACCTTCACTTTTTCATTTAACTGTGTAGCTCGACGTTCATTTTATGAGCTTCTCAGTTCGTTATTTGGGACATTTTTCTCTAACCTTGTCGTTTATGACTTTTGACGCTTGATACGACGCGACATTTCTGTCACTTATGATTTGTCACTCTCTTCATCATTTATGATTTTTGTTACTGTCTGACTTCATTAGATATTTGGGACTATTGCTGTTTACATTATTATTTGCAACGTTTGTCAGGTTTCCATTCATTCATTTTGTCATTCGTGACGTTCATCAATCACTTAGTCATTCATAACTTTTTCATCTTTTTTGTTATTTGTTATGTTTCACTCATTTTGCTATTTTTAGAATTTTTTATTCATTTTTCCATACTCTTGTCACTCACTTTGTCAGTTATGATTTTTTTATTACTTACTATCTCTGTTATTCGTAATTTCTTAATTTAAGTGATCATTCGTGACTTTTGTCGTCAATTTTGTTATTTGTGACATTAATTATAAATTTTGTCATTTGTAACTTTTGTCATTAATTTTGTAATTTGTGACGTTTGTCAACAATTTCGTCATTTGTGACTTTTGTCGCCAATTTCGTCATTTGTGACTTTTCCCACCAATTTCATCATTTGTGACTTTTGTCGCCAATTTCGTCATTTGTGACTTTTCCCACCAATTTCATCATTTGTGACTTTTCCCACCAATTTCATCATTTGTGACTTTTGTCGCCAATTTCGTCATTTGTGACTTTCCCCACCAATTTCATCATTTGTGACTTTTGTCGCCAATTTCGTCATTTGTGACGTTTGTCGTCAATTTCGTCATTTCTGGTTTTTTTTCACCGATTTCATCATTTGTGACTTTTGTCACCAATTTCGTCATATGTTAATTTTTCACATTCACTTTGACTTTTTTTACTCACTTTCATTTTTGAATTTTTACTCACTTTTCCATATGTGACTTTCATATTACTCCCTTTGTCATTGGTGATTTTTGTATCTTGCTGTGCCGTTTTATGACTTGTCTCTCACTTTGTCATTCCTGTATTTTTTTCACTTGACGTAACACCCTTGTTATTGATAACTTTTGTCCCAAAATTCATTCCTTTGTAACATTTGTAGCTCACCCTTCTATTTTAGCTTCTGTCATTCGGCACAACATTTTGTTGCTCGCAATGTTTTTCGTGGCATAGGCCCTATTGACAAAGAAAAACGCTAAACGCTGTAAAAAGCGCTATTTATTTTTTTTGTTTGGCGTTTTTCTGAGAAAATAGCGCACGCCAAACGCTGTTTACATACCAATCGCGTTTTTTTACGCCAAGCGCTAAAAAAAAAACGCTATTTTTAATTTAAAAAATATATGTGGTTCTGTGTATTTTTTTTATTTTGATAACTTTTATAAATGTTATCTATTGAATAGATCGCTGTTGAATTTTGGTAAAAATTTCAAGTACATTCTGTATCCATTCGAGTATATGTAAAAACCCTGACTTCGGACGCTTTTTGTTTTTTAATTTTTCAATATGTTTTTAATACCTCGTAATTTCCAATATATGTGAACATATTGATACCATTTTTTTCTACATGAATGGTGCTATTGAAAGTTTGAATTTCAACTTTTCTATGTTTAACATGTTCACTTGCTTCAGCACTATCGCATCTTTTTTTGTTTTATTATAGTATCTTCCAAGTTTGTTAATTTGGTTTGTAATTTATTCAACTGTTTCAGAATATTAATTTCGAGTGTAGTTATAAGGGAAGTGAAGTTTGCTGTTGGGATAAAAAAAATCGAATATGAAAATAGTTAGGTGCCAATTTTGAAAAAATATAGTCAGTTAAATTGATAAGTAAAATTGGTAGGCAAACAAATATTTTCAAATTTCAACTGACAGACTTCGAATGTTGGAATTAAATTTCTGAGAAATACATATTATTGAGCAGATGCATTGAATTGTTGTGAAACAACAGAACATTTTGCAACAGGAAAATCAGTTTTTATAGAAAATAACAATTTTCTCCAACGTTTTGTAGAACTGAGAAAATACATTTAGAAATTAGAATTACTTTTCTTTCTAAATGAAAAAAAAAAATAAAAAAAGATTGGTAGGTAATTACCTATCTCAAATTTCTTACTTATAAATGAATAACCATTTATTAATGAATTTTAGATTCATTAATATATGGTTGCATCGCAAAATTTATTTTTTTTTCAAAACAATAGCGTTTTTTTTCGCGTTCAGCGTTTTAAAAACGCGATTTCTACTGCGCATACGTTCTGCACAGCGTATGGCGTGCGCTATTTTCTCAGAAAAGCGCTATTTCAAAAACGCTATATTGTCAATAGGGGGTATGTCGCTTGACATATCATTTTCTTATTCGTGACATTTGTCTTCGACATGGTATTTTATCATTTGTGACTTTTGTCCCTCGTCATGTAATAATGGCACATGAAGTATTTCATCATTCATCTCGTGAGATTCGCACTGGCACCAAAAAGCTCGAAATCACGAAAAAAAAGCACAGCAAAAATTTTTTGCCAAACTTACAATGCTTAGTTTTTTTTTAATTCTCACTCCAAAGTCGTGAATTTTTTTCCAAACAACTGATAAAACTGAATAATTTTGTTCCTATAAATCTCGAATTTTCAAATCTTAGCCTTCGAGAAGCCTAATGTCATATGTAAAAGATACCGCCTGAGTACTTCTAATTTCTTTTAGCACCTACTGAAATGCTGAATAAAAATGATGGAATTTCAGCTTTATTTAAATACTTTATTCTAAAATTTGAGCCTCGCCCTCCTTAGGTTCAATAAATTTACATAGGCATAGGCGGCGTTTGAGAATTTTTCCGTGTGGTGCTCGTATATGCCCGTGAAGCACATACACTAAATTTACACTGAAAATACAACAATGATACTTTCATTTTACAACTATAATACATGATGTATTATTGTATGTAAATTTCGCTTTTTACCTCAAAAATACCTCCATCAAAACAGCAATGTAGCATCAAATCTACAGCATTGTAAAACTGTGATTTTATTGTTGTAAGTGCAGGTGTAATTTTGCTGTAAAAACGATCAGAAAATCATTGTCATTACATCAAAGAAACACTGATTTTAGGTGGCGTATTATTGCATGTAAATTTCGTTTTTTACCTCAAAAATACCTCCATCAAAACAGCAATGTAACATCAAATATACATCATTGTAAAATTGTGATTTTATTGATGTATTTACAGACGTAATTTTGCTGTAAAAACGATCAAAAAATCATTGTTATTACATCAAAGAAACACTAATTTTAGGTGGCGTATTATTGCATGTAAATTTCGTTTTTTACCTCAAAAATACCTCCATCAAAACAGCAATGTAACATCAAATATACATCATTGTAAAATTGTGATTTTATTGATGTATTTACAGACGTAATTTTGCTGTAAAAACGATCAAAAAATCATTGTCATTACATCAAAGAAACACTAATTTTAGGTGGCGTATTATTCCATGTAAATTTCGTTTTTTACCTCAAAAATACATTCATCAAAACATCAATGTAACATCAAAAATATGTTGATGTAAAATTGACATTTTGATGTCACATATTTAGATGTTATTCCGTAGTAACTACAACAAAAATACAGCAATAAATTTTTTTTTAAATTGAAAAAAAGGGTTGAGGAACATCAAATTTTGAGACCATACTATTTTTTTTAGTTTTAGGCTAATTAGGTAATTTTATTTTTCTGATTTTCTGGTACGAAATTTTTTGTGCCTTGACTGGGATTTGAACTCTGGACCTCCGGATCTGTAAGCCACCACTTAGTGCATGCAGCCATTACCTAAATTAAATATTTACCTATAAAACTAGTTTACATTTCAATTACTCAAGACATAACTACAATTTACAATCAAAATACTGCCGTATAATTGATGTATTTTTGTCATCAAGATTGTAAATTCAATGTTTTGTTATAGTAGTGATCATTATGTATCTACTATGAATTTACCTCAAAAATACTGCAACGTTTTTTTGGTGTAGAAACGTCATCATATCTACAACAATATTACATCAAAAATCCCCATTTGCAAATTTGATGAATTTTTAATGTAATCACATTTTCGTACATACTGCTATTTTATCTCAAAAAAACATTTGTAAATTTGATGTTTTACAATAGTAATGATGCCAATGTATCTACCATAAATATACCTCAAAAATACTGCAACGTTTTTTTGGTGTAGAAACGTCATCATATCTACAACAATATTACATCAAAAATCCCCATTTGCAAATTTGATGAATTTTTAATGTAATCACATTTTCGTACATACTGCTATTTTATCTCAAAAAAACATTTGTAAATTTGATGTTTTACAATAGTAATGATGCCAATGTATCTACCATAAATATACCTCAAAAATACTGCAACGTTTTTTTGGTGTAGAAACGTCATCCTATGTACAACTATATTACATCAAAAATACTACTTGCAAATTTGACGTTTTTTGATTGTAATCACATTATCGTAAATACAGCAATTTTACCTAAAAAAAACAATGGTAATTTTGATGTAACATTGAAGTACATGAAATGACAATTTTATGCCAAAAAAACGTTGTCACATTTTTGATGTATTTTCATAATGGACATACTGTCATCACTACTATTGCAAAACGTCAAATTTACGAACGTTTTTTTGAGGTAAAATGACGGTGAGTACGATTTGGGTATTATGCTCAAAATACACCATCTTTACAAGTGGTATTTTAGATGTAATATCTTTGCACCTAGCATGACGTTTCTACACCAAAAAAACGTTGCAGTATTTTTGAGGTATATTTATGGTAGATGCATTGCCATCACTACTATTGTAAAACATCAAATTTACAAACGTTTTTTTGAGATAAAATAGCAGTATGTACAAAAATGTGATTACACTAAAAATACATCAAAAATACAACTTGTAAATTTGATTTATTTTGAGCATAATATTTCTAAATTGTACACACTGTCATTTTACCTCAAAAAAACGTTTGTAAATTTGATGTTTTTCAACAGTAGTGATGACAATGTGTCTTTTATGAAAATACCTCGAAAATGTCACAACGTTTTTTTGGCGTAAAATCGTCATCTCATGTACTTCAATCTTACATCAAGTTTACCAGCGTTTTTTGAGGTGAAATTGCTGTATTTACGGTAATGTGATTACAATCAAAATACGTCAAATTTACAAGTGGTATTTTTGATGTAATATCGTTGTACTTAGGTTGACGTTTCCACACCAAAAAAACGTTGCAGTATTTTTGAGGTATATTTAGTAGATACATTGGCATCATTACTATTGTAAAACCTCAAATTCACAAGCGTTTTTTTGAGGTAAAATTGCACTATGTACAATAATGAGGTTACACTCAAAATACGTCAAATTTACAAATTGTATTTTTGATGTAATATTGTGGTACGTAGAATGACGTTTTTACACCAAAAATATAAAAATCGTAAATTTGACACATTTTAGGCGTAATCATTATTATTGTACATACTACAATATTACCTCAATAAAACGTGCGTAAATTTGATGTTTTTTGAGAGGAATCACATCGTCGTACATAATGCAGATATGCAACAAATTTACTACTTGTAAATTTGGTGTACTTTGATCGTTGATATCAATAATGCATAAACTGCAATTTTCTGTCGATTTTACGGAGGTAATTTCAATGTATTTTTGACGTCAAAAATTATTGACGTACTTATCGACGTATGTGCTTCACGGGTGAGTGAGTATCATGATTAATGACTGCTCAGATTACCCCCCCCCCCCCCCGTATTTTCAACCAGATCATTAGTTCTGGTCTGTGATGAATCTTACAGGCACCAGTGTAAAATTCAGGAAAAAATAATACTCAACTTGAATAACCTTTTTTGAGTCGAAAGGTAACCAAAAAATCCGTCTTTTTTTCAACACGTATCACTTATAGAAATCAATACTCTATTTTTTTTGTAAATATCGAATGTTTGACTACCTTAAAAAAATTTTTTTTTGTCTAGTTCAGATTTTTTGATCTAAAAATTCTACATTTATGTATCTGTAGGTATTTCTCACAATTCATTAAATGTCTACCCCATTTCTATCCTACAAGAATTCAAAAACAAGCACTCGATATCGACTAATTCTATGAGAGCTCCTTCACTTTTCCCGATTTGCTTCCCTAAATAGAAAACCAGAAAGGCGGTTTGTATGAAAAAAAAAACTGTCAATAATTTTGCTATTGTATCGTAATGTATTATTGAGCCCGAGCGAAGCGAGGGCGAAAATTTTTGCGGAAGACAATCAAAACTGAAATTTTTTCAAACTAGAAAGAGTAATTTGTGACTTTTGATGGTTTTTTTTGAAAAAATTCGTGACTTTGATAGTCTACAACCTGACAGACATCTTCAAAACGTGACCAATGGATTTTTCTTGTTTTTTATTCACCCTTCCTCCCATTTCTTTGAACATCATAATCCGGAATATCATGACCTTCCTTCTCCCCTACAGCCTACAGCTCTGTAAAAAGCATATTTCCAAATTTTACAATTTAAAAACATTATAATTTAGAGAGCGAGTACAAATATTTTTTGAATGTACTATAAACATTTTTTTAAATAACGTGTTTGAGATTTCAATTTTTCGAAAAATGAATACGATAGCTTTAAAAAAATTTGTTTGATCACTTCAATTATTGATACACTTTTGGTAGATTTTTGAAATCCTCAATGTAAAATTTTAATAGTATCTATATGTTGGCAATTTTTTCGTGTGGTGCTGAGCACCACACGGATTTTTCCGAATGGTGCTCGAGCATGCGAGCACCGCATCAAACGCCGCCAATGTACATAGGTAGTATTTATCTAAAAAAAATGTGGAAAAAATTGATCTGAAAATAATCGCATTCCCCCCCCCTCCCCTCTTTTCACTGAAAATTGGAATATTTTGAAGCTAAAAAAAGTACGTTCCTTTTACTTTTGAGGAGCTTAATTCCGGTAAAAAATCATTTGAAATGGAAGTGCATTCATGTTTAGAAAAATCGTTAAAATTGACCTTGAAAACCTGGAAAAGCGAGGAAAATAATTTTTGAAAACTAGTAGCAACCTTGAATAAGATTTTAATAAATTTTCTGGTTTTGGAGAGAATGTCCTCAATATGGCAATTTCTTTTCGAAGTCAAAAACCCTGCATTAGAGTTGTCGCTCTTCAATGTTGATTGAGAACATTATTGCTATTAATCTCATGCCATTGGTCACTTTGTCATTTAAGTGACCAATATCATGTCGTGTGAAATTTTTCATTTGTCACGTATGATCTGAAAAGTTGATCCTAAATTGACCTTATCTTCAAGAATAATTCGACGTTGGGATTTGTATTGAGATACATAAGTACCTATCACTTTTTGGTAGATTGTCTATTTTTCGAATCCTCTATTGATATTCACTCAAATTTTTCAAGTGTAAGAAAACAATTAATTAAAATATCGTCGTTCTTATAAAAAAATATTTTCCATAAAAATAAAATTGTGTCATGACATGAGCAAAAAATTTGGTTCAACTCAGCTCACGGTGGTAAATAATGTGGAATTTCGAGTCCCCGATCGTACTGTCGATCTTTCTGGACAACTACACACAATAAACGCGAACCTCACTCCTTCGGGTTTTTCGCGATAATTAGCCGCGTGAAAAGTAATCCGACTTGAATCACTCGGTGGGTGATAGAAGAAGATCTCGTATGTACACTTACGACATGTACACCGATGACCTTTTCGTATGCAACGCCAAATTACAATTATACCACATGTACCTATCTCTCTTTACTCAAGAAATTCTGGCTTGACGTCGACGACGGCGTGTCAGGTGCTGGACGAAATATCTGAAGAGCGCGGCGAACGACGATGTCGGCGTGTTTAATTAATCAACATAGCCAATTATACCCTTTCACTTTAGATAATGTTGCGAGGAATTCGATTGTAATTGTTTCAACATTAACGTATTTGTATGTAGATGAACGTATACTTGTCTACGTCTAGTACGTATAATATTGGGTTGCGAAGCAGTTAGATCTTCTTCTTTACCGTTCAGGTATAGGTATCAGCGATGTGTATCGGATGCCAAGACGGAATAATTCGCAGGTATTCTGAAAAAGTTCGTCTGTATGTGGTAATTGGTGTGATGGAATGATCCTCGTTTATGTATAAATTGAAGAACCAGGGTGTCTAACGGTCAACCTAAGTCAAGCTTTTTGGCTCAAAGGTCGAGCTTTTTTTCAAAAATTGAAAATAATTTCCATTCACCATTAATTAAGAATTTAAATAGAAAAAGAGCTCATTGTGATTTTTTTTCAATCATATATTTTTTAATTTGTTTATGAAAATTTATATTTTAAGATTTTTTGGGGGGAGGGGTGGCGTGGGATGGCCCATAAAAAATTCAAAACAGTCGTGCAAAAAGTTCAAGCTAAGTCGAGCTTTTTGCTCGACAAATTTTGTTAGACATCCAGAGATCGTTTTTAAAATAATGTCATTTTCAGTCGCAGAAAAACAATAAAAAAGTGGATGTCTTCGCCTTCGTTTCAAAACGTATGCAACATTTGGTAAAAACGTGTTGTACGTAAAGATATCGAACGAAACAGCAGGCAGCAGTGATGTTTGTCGATTCACGAGGTTTTTTCAGTCGCGTTAGTAGTCTTTAATCATTGTTATTGTGATGAGGATATTTAGGTATTAGAATTGATTTCGATTTCGAATGAACAGTGATTGATACAAAATTATTAGAGAATTCTTCTCTAGGGGCATTTTTTTTATAAATCAGAAATTGTACATATATTATTAAATTAATGAGTAAAAATCATTAGTTTGTGTTTTCAATCAAGTTTTGAAGTCAGGATTAGGAAAATATTTTCCTTTCCTCAATTTGAAGTTTAGTGTGGTGATGTTGCACTATTTTTTTTTAATTTTAAATGTACAAAATTCATCAAATATTAATTTTCAGCTTATTTTGATGTAAAACACTTCGACACACTTCTATTTGTACAAAGAGTAATAAATATTACCAATCATTTTTTGAAGTGTATTTTAAAATTTTCTTCATTCGAATTTTTCGTTTTTTTTTTTTTTTTTTAATTTGGAATTCGTTCTTAGAGTACTTTTTAATTTTGTCGAAGTGAGAAAAAAATTGAGCCAACGTTACCAGGTTTTCCCAGGCGGTCACCCATCCAAGTACTAACCTGGCCCGACGGTGCTTAACTTCGGTGATCGGACGAGAACCGGTGTATTCAACGTGGTATGAACGTTGGCGAAGTAAATGGTAATTTATCCATATGTAATATCTTCGTCTTTAATATTGCTATACTTCCGTATGCTAGTTACATGTTGAAAACTTTCAACTTGAAATTTCTTTCAATTTTTGCCTTGCTCACATTTAAATTACGTAAAGGTAATTGAAGGAGAGGGGAATTAATTCAGGGTGTCTAACGGTCCTGATAAGTCAAGATTTTTTCTAAAAAGTCATGTGGTACTGAAAAGTCAAGCTTTTTGACCAATTTACCCTGTTTTAGTCAAAAGGTCAAGCTTTTTGTCAAAAATCAAAAAAACTTCCATTTACCCTTAATTAATATATTTTTTTTTTAAAGTGAAAAAAAGTACAAATTTTTCAGTAAAATATTCGTTTTAAGGCTCTATTTTTTTTTTTTTGAAAATCGCCAATTTTTCTAATCTTAGGCTTAGCCCTCGCTTAGCTCGGGCATATAATATCTAAAATTTATACTTATAAGAAATTAGGGTTAAAGATTTCGCCAAAATAATAGTATGAACCTTCTTTTCCAGCCTAGACAATTGATATTTTCAAATGAAAAAAATTGTCTTTTTCATTTATAAAAAGACTCTGTATGAAACGAAAAAAAATGTATTCTTCTAATTTTATTGGAAGACTTGGAGGCGATCTCTAATGAAATTTTCAATTTTTTTTACAGGGGGCTGGAGGTTATTGAGGAATTTATTTAGTTTTTTTTCAAAGTCATAAAAGTAGCACATAAAAAGCAAGCATTTTTGTTTTCCATAGTTTCAATATGACTTGTCAGCAAATTTTTCATTTTTACCCCTCCCCCCCCCCGAGATTTTTGCCCAAGTTTCGTGGGGTGGCCTTCAAAAAATTCATGTAAAAAGTCATTCCAAAAGGTCAAGCTAAGTCAAGCTTTTTGCTCTACAAATTTTGTTAGACACCCTGTAATTGAAAAAAATAGGTTGAGAAATCAAATTGCCTGTATTTATTTTGAAATATAAGCACAAGCCATAAAAAAATTGAAAGTGTCGAAAAAAATCATAATTTCAAGAAAGACGTTTTAAAAAAGCCATGAAATTAGCTCGATTTCTTAAAATATTAAAACACATCTAAAAATTGAAACATTTTAAATAAATAAATTATTGTTTGAAGAGGTAATATTCATCAAAGTACTTACCTATTTATGGATTTCCATATCTCTAAAACTTGAATTTTAAAGATTAAAAAAATGTTTTTTACCGGTGGTCTTGTTAGAAGAGTAAGTACTCTCTCAATTATAAATCAGTGAAAATTACCGAAAATCACTGAGAAACAGTCAGAATTGCAGCACAGGAGAAAATCAGTGAAATTTTTTTCACTGAAGACAAATCAGTGAAAGAAAATCACTGTTAATCAGTGAAAATTCACTGAAAACTCAGTGATATTTATGAAATTCACTGAAAAATCTGTGAAATTTTTTGAATAATCAGTGAAAAATCACTGAAAATCAGTGAGTTTCACTGATTTTTCCTGTGCTGCAATTCTGACTGTTTATCAGTGATTTTTCACTGATTCGAAAGGAGAGAGTACCTAGTCCAGAAAGAGGACTTATGTAGTAAAAAATCAACGACTTTCTGATTTTAAATTTTTTTTGAAAATACCGCCGCGCGCCGTAATTAAATTTCAGCAAACATGAAGGAATTTGGTAGGTCGGAGCAAAACAAGAATGAAAATAAAATTTCCCAAATAACCCATTCTAGGAGGAAAATTTTGCTGTTTTTTTCAAACTTGTCTGACATCAATGGGGCTTCAGGCCCTTGCAACCCATCCCTCATACGCCACCGTGTGAAATACTTCGTAAGCAAGAATTGAAAAATCATGAAAATGTGGTAAATTATAAATTTGCTCTAGAACTACTACACTTTGAATGCACCAGAAGTACCTAGATGTTATTATGCATCGCAGCAAAATATTTCTTCACTAATTCGAATTAATTTTGAACAATGAAAAAATTGTAAATTGTATCGGATTTAAAATTTTTAAATTGACAAAAAAAAACGAAAAAAATAGAAATACAATTGAAAAAAAAAGCTAACGTTACCAGGTTTTCCCAGGCGGTCACCCATCCAAGTACTAACCTGGCCCGACGGTGCTTAACTTCGGTGATCGGACGAGAACCGGTGTATTCAACGTGGTATGAACGTTAGCGATATTAATTCGTATTATTCTTCTATTTTTTCATTTCAAATTTTACTTCAAATCCTGGAGGATCAATTTCGCTTAAAAATAAATAATTTTAGTGTTGGGAAATTACCATCTGTGAAAAAAACATTAATGTGGATGTTTTTCAAAATTTCGATGACAATTTCACATAATTCACTGAGTACTTATTGAAAAAAAATTCTCAATATGCTGAAGATATTTAATGAAATTCTGAAATATATGCATCATTGTTTCCTAATTCCTACATTATTTTGAATTTTGAAATTTTGAGAAGAAATGGACTGGAAGTGTTTTCTATTTTGTTATTTGATTATGATTTTGAGACAAGATTTCGCCATTTTCACCACAGCATTATTTAAAGTTCCTATTTATTTAAGTAATTGAGTAGGTATTTCATTAGGATTAAAAGTTGAGTAAGAGATATTCAATGTTTTTCCATTCTTATTTATTATAATTATAAAGTACTCTCTCGTCACTTCTGTGAAATATTCAGTCAAATTTTGAGTAAGATATAAAATTATCCTATGATCTATGAACCATACGAATCGTACCAATTTCTGAAATCTGAAAAAAAATTGTAAAATATCATTGAAAAAATATTGCTTTTGGATGTTGGTTAATTCTATATGTGTGGAAAAAAATTTGAAAAAATAGACCATAAAATGCAAAATTGGTAAAAATGAGTTCGCCAACGATACCAGGTTTTCCCAGGCGGTCACCCATCCAAGTACTAACCTGGCCCGACGTTGCTTGACTTCAGTGATCGGACGAGAACTGGTATGTTCAACGTGGTATGATCGTTGGCGAAAAATATTTGTTCATTTGTCTCTAGAAAAAATTCTATTTGAAAAGTTTTCAGTTGAGTCCTACGATCGATATTTAAAAAAAAAATTCCAAGCAAATTAAGACTATCTTAATAGCAGAACTTTCATCGTGATATGATAAAAATATCACGTTAATCTTAAGTACCTTTTACCTAAGTATGTAATACCTAACTAATTCCATTTTGACACGTTTAAATGATTAAAACTCAAAACCCAAACAGTGGAAAAGTACCTACTTCATGAATTCGATCAATTTGGTTTAAAAATAATCCTACTTGAATGTACTTAAAAGTAACCTACGTTAGAACAAAAATAATCAAGTTTTTTATGACTTTGAAAATGGTTAAAATAGATTGAAATTAAGTATTTTATGTTGATTAAATAAATACCTACACTGGGTTATAAGTTTGAAGTGCATTTTCTACTTTACTTAAATTCCCATTATTTTACTCATACTTGTCACTCAGGTCAATGTCAAAAATTATTTTTATAGGTAATGTTTGAAACTTTTTTTTTCATAGAAAAAAGTGCAAAAACACCAGAAATTACCTAACTAGAATAATTCCGAAAATTTATTACATTTGTGACCGAATGAAAAGATAAAATACCTAATGTTTCTAGTCGAGACGAACAACCTGACAGAATTTTTTCTATTTGCTCGCAAATTATTCCGATGGAATGATGAACATTTGTAATAATAAAATAAGCGTGTAAGTAAGTAAATAAAAAGTCACACGTTATCAATATCTACGTATGCTCGGTTATCTAACCATAAGTACTCGCAAGTACCTATATTTATCTACGAATTTATTTACACAATCATCTGATTAAAGTTTAGCACTGTTGATTTATGGTACCTATGGTGATGAAAATTAAAACGAGTGTGTTTTTTCACAAGGGAAATAAGTTTTTGCTGAGCAGGCTACTTTTTCTTGATATTCTTCGTAAAATAATTAAACTTGGTAGTCTGTGCAAAGTGATAGGGCTTGTAATTTACGGTCGAAGAGATAAGCTCGAAACGTAATAATTTTTTTCTTTTTTTGTCTTCGTATTTATCACATATATTCGTAATATACATAACATACAGACCGTATGTACTAGTATAGTATTTTTTTGGTGTATTGTAAATAACTTACCTACGAAGTATCTCATGCATTTTGTGTGCTTTAAGATGGTTTTTTAAATCACATAGTCGTTTAGGCGGTTCCAAAGTGTTCAATTTTATCACGATGCTGGCTGGTAAGTTTTTTTTTGAAATTAATGCAATTTCGATTTTTTTTTCTTTGTTCGATTTAGTTCTTGAATTTTTCAGTGTTTTGATTTTTTTCTGCTCAATTGAATAGTAAGGTCTTGAAATAAAATTCTGAATCTGTATCGGTTTTTGTAAAAATTCTTCCGTTTTCAATCGACGAAATACATTTTTCGAAAAATCAGGAAAAAAATCGGTAATTTGGCTGAAAACTCAGTAAAAAATTACAGTTTTTTTTAGTAAAATTCACATCGTAGATTCAAGAAGGCAGAATTTTAAAATTTTCAGATTTGGAGAGTTAGTAGCTGAAAAGTAAAGGTTTTTTGGTATTGAATGTTATTAATGTACGTAATAGCCTTAGATTGAAAATTCAAATATCAAATGAATTTACCAATATTATCTAAATCACATTACGTATGTAAATACTTGAGCAAAAATTAAAATTATCTGGAAGAAAGAATTGAATAAAGAAACGTCAGGTTTTTATTATCTTTTTGGAAAGTTGACGAAATAGGTTTCGGATCCAAATTAGATCGAAAGTTGATCTAATGAATGTTACCCCTGATGTAAAAACTTCATTTGAATTTTTGACCTCTCCTTCCCTTCCCATAAATATTGACCTTATTTTGGATATAATTTGAATATTTGAAGAAAATGGATGAAAAATTTGAAAATTTTCACAAGTTTTTGAGAAAAATGGCTGGCATTTCGCATTTCCTCATTTTTTTTGGCTTGTCAATTTTGAAAAATTGAAAAATACATTTTGGGGAGTGACATGATTGAATTTTTTTTAGAACTTAATATGTAGTACCCTGAGGTGCAAGTAATTCATTATTATTTTTCCAAGGTCCAAATATGACATAATCATGGTCAAAAAAATTAAATTTCCAGGGAAAAATAGTACGTAAATTCCATGTAATTTGAACAACCTCGTAGATCACAGCCTTTTACGAGACATCGTAAAAAAAACTTCATTGATTTTTCTTCAGTTTTAAATAGCAAATTTTTATTTTGAAAAAACAATTCTAACAGTTTAGTTTTCTGAAAATTCAAAGTCTAGTTTTTCTCTATTAGAATTGAACGAGAACGTAGTATAATAAAAATTTAATAAAATTTTGTCCAATTGAACATTGAACAATATCTTATTACTTAAATGAGTAGGTATAATCATAATCTATAAAGTCTAAATATTTTTTTAAATGCGGGACATAGAAATATTAAAAAGTAAGATTCGGCCCAATCGAACATCTTATTACATAAATATTAGCATAATTCATAAGGTCTAATAATATTTTTTTAAAGTCAAATAAGGAAGTAAAAAAATATCAAAAAAAATTACAACCTAATATACTTAGGTAGTTAAAGTAATGAAAATTCAAAAAATATTGAAATTCTTTTCATTTCTCTTTCTAAACACATATCGTTCTCGAAAGAAAAAATAACGATATGTGAAATATTAAAATAATAACATATCAACATCACTACTTTTGCAGAATGTTGTTTTAATGTACATTATTAACAGGAAATTGCCACCGAAAAGAGAGAGATTGGCCATGCGAGCCAACTCAAGCTGGGAACAATATACCTTAGCCAGAAAGGAAAAGCCACCGCCACTTTCGTGATAGCCAGTAATGACCTGTTAAACAAAATATGAATTAGTTTCTCGACAGTTCTTTTTACCAAAAAAATGACGTAATGGTTTTTTTTTTCAAAAAAATGATACGTTCATTTATGAAGACCTGAAGTTAATATTATTCTATTTGAAAAGTATTTTTCTGTAGATTTTTACGCATCGAGGCCCAGATATTTTGAAAATCATTACAGAAAAAGTTACTTTCAGTTGATAACAGTCGAATGAATTCGTCATGTTTTGAAAATTAAACGTCCATGTTTCTGTTCCTGTTGGTAGATTGAAAAGAGGACAGGGACACATTTCCTTCTTCCATCGATGAAAAAAATCGAATTTTTAATCGGAAAATTTGCTGTATGGGTGGCATTTTTCAAGCGAATTTGGAATATTTTCATTTCGAGTCAAAGCTTTGGAAATATTTAAATTTTTAGTCTTCCTTTCTCATTAATTTCTCACAAAATATAAGTGGACTCTCTAGGGTTTGAGAACAGGAATCAAAATTAAAAACTATGTATAAGTACGGTGAACATTTTTAAATTTTTGTCCAACTTCTGCCCTCGAGGGTCAACTTTGGAATTTGAGATCATCTCCCCATAAATGAATTCAGAGAGAGTCATTTCATGTAAATTCAATCTCTTTTAGAGCTTGGGTCTTCAAATTTTACTCAATATTTTTTTAAAAGCTTCTACCATCCTAAATGATAAAAAACTATCGTTCTTTGGGTTCCACTCCCTTGAAAGCTCCGATAGACTTCGCTTTTTTTTGCTTTAGCGATTTTTTATAAAAATATCCAACTTTAATGTCTCGTATGACGGAGCAATTTGGCTTTTGTCCACCGTTTAAAAAAGAATTGAAGTAATATTTCGTTTTCAGAAATTTTTCAAAGTTCAAAGTCAAGCCTGACGCCAAAAGGTTCGATTTTCAGTGATAGGTACATCAAGTTCAGGGATATAATTTTAAAATCTGTAAAAAATTGTGTGACCAGGTTTTCATAATAGTATTCGAACATGGTAATTTTCGTGATGGGTTTCGACCTTTTTGAAGAACATAACAGCCCAAATTTTTGTCAAAAATCAAAACTACAGTGGCATATTTTTTTCAAGCTTTTCGAGACGCTCAGTTCAAATATCCGATATCCGATTTATTTTTGGATTTGACCCCCCCCCCCATCCCCCCTACACAAGGTATGCCGTTTGTTATGTTTTTTGAGTAATTATATTTGAATATGGGTTACTTTTTAGTATACGACCCCATTTGGACTTTCTTTCCTTTTTTCTAGAAACTGCGAAGGGAAAATTCGAACTAATTATGAGGGAGGCCAGGTTCAGATGGGGTCACACCAAGAAAATAAGTCCATATTTGAACTCAGCGACTCGAATAACAAAACGCAGGGTTTCAAAAACGTTAAATTTTTGGGTTTTCGTTTTTGCTCTTTTCGTTTTCAATAAAATTAAAACTTTTTTTTTTCGTTTTTGAATTTTTTTTTGAAAGTCAAAATATGAATAAGTAAGTAAGTACATAGTAATCAAATATAACGATAAAAACTGGAAAGTCAAAAAATTTATCTAAAGAGCAAGAAAATGTGCAAAATGTTGTGCTTTTTAATGAATTTCTTCATAAACTGGAATAAAAAATAAACAGCCATTATTTCATCAAGTCATTATCCCATGAAACGAAAAATATAAACACAGGTTCAGTTTTAATTTTTATTATGTTTTTCCTTTCTCTGTAAAATCTCAGTTTTTTTGTGATTGAAAAATCCGATTTTTCAACATTTCGCCATCGTAAATTGACTTTTAACTACTTTTCACTAGATTTTTGAGAGTTGGAATCTAGAAATCTTGAGCTTTTTGTACCCTAAAGATTTAATTTTAAAAATGTATACTCCATCATCCCACCACAAGGCGGAGATTCGAAAATCAATTTAAATCACTTTTTTGCTATCAAAATGTTGAAAAAAAAATTAAAAACGAAAACAAAACGAAAAGAAATTGTTTTTTTTTCGTTTAACGTTATTCGTAAAATTTTGTTTTCGTTTTTGTAAAGTGTTGGAAAAATAAAGGTTTTTTTTTCTGTTTTCCGGTTTCGTTTTCATAAAGTTTTTGAAATCCTGACCCAACGAATGCCATGCCCCATGAAGTTTTGATGAATTAAACGGTAAGAATGCAGTGTAGAGGGGAGTAATGCGGTGCTAGAGGATCAAAATTGAAAAATAACTCAATATTTATGCTCAAAATCGTCGAAAACATTACAATCAACATACTTCTGGAGTTTTTCCATTTGTTGGGCTATGTAGGGCCCTCTCGTGGAAGAGATGGTGGGTGATGGTCGAAACCAAACAAAGTTTATAACCACAGAAAATGAATGGGTTCCCGGGGAGGGGGTGTCAAAAAACATGGTTTTCGATATCTCTTTCGTTGAAGTTCAAAAATTTTTAATTTTGTTTCAATCTCCTTCTCCCTCTCCTCTCCCCCCTTGATAATTGACTTGAGTTTGAAGTGTGGAAAATGAATTCAGCAGGCCAAAAACCTTCTTTAGAGTCATTAAAAGAATTGTTGAATATTTTTTTGTCGTGCTTTGCAATTTTTATTGGATTCCCTCAGGGAGTGGGAAAATTTTGAAAACCATTATTTCACACTCGGGAAATTTAAAGAAAATGGAATACCGCACAAACCTGAAATCTCGATCTGTAGTTCAAATGCCACTATAAATGACCCATCCTGTATACAATTTCATTAAACATAAACATTAGGTACATTACACCGTGGATACTTACGCTCCGATTACAGTGTTTGGCGCGTCCAATATGTCCCTATCTATTCCTCTTCGAACTGTAGTTTTACAAACTCTGTCCGTAAAATTATTGCAGTTGTGATCAAATAAATCATAAGTTCCTTTTCTGCGAATACACGTTAAACATTATAGGTAATATTTTTCGTTCATAAAAAGAAACTCAAATAATGTTGATTTAATTTGCAAATATACTTACGCGAATTCGCCTGTTCCCAATTTTCTCAAATGGGCCTGTATTTCTTCGATGGTGAAGTCAGTATACCCGAATTTCGTGACTTTTTGTGGATCATTGCCAAATCCTGATTCTCCCTGAAATGAGAAAAAAAAACGTAAAAAGAAATATATGATTTGAATGTATTTTCTTAAACTCCGATCACAAAATACTCACCGGTTCACTATAAATGATTCCGTCTTGTCCGAAGTGAATTTCTATTCTAGCCATTCTTTCATATGTGTTTCCACATCTTAGTTCAATTGCAGTATGGACGATTCCTTTGCGTTTTAACCCTGTTGAATTAAGATTAAGAGTAATATGGTTAGGATAAAGAGGTAGTGAACAATTCAGATAATTACTCATTTATTTACATTCAAAAGATGTCCGGGGGAACACAGGTCCTAAGAATTTCGCGAAAAATTCGGCTGCGGGTTTTACAGCGCCGAAAGGGGAGGCGTCGTATTCGCGAAGGAAAACTTCAATTCGTTTATCGCTCATTGAGTTTACTCTCCTCGCAAAATTATCCATTCTGAATGACTGAAACACAGAGCAGGCAAATCGTCAAAATCAATTTTTTTTCCCCTTAAATTATCGCTTTGAATGGATAGATTAACTTGTAAGTAGATGATTATTATAGTACGACTGTACGACCTTTGATTATAATTCTCTAACACGTTTTAATCAGAAATGGGTTAAAAACATACGTCTTGAACGACTTCTTTGAAGAGAAAATATACCAACTCACCATTTTTCGCAAAAAGTGCTTACGAAGATTTGCTAAAAAGTTAAGCCGAATTGAAAAAATTCAATCGTGTATTATTTTAATTCTTAAAAACTTTTAAATCAAGAAATCGATCTACTTATTTTGATTTACTACAAAGTACAAACCAGTAACTACTTGAACTGAACTTAAAAAGTTCAATCTAGAACAATCTTTCTCAGAACAAGACGCCAAAACGGCCCGCTGGGCCCGACGGCCAAATAAAAAAGAATTGTTCATTAGTTCGTGATCAGTTGCAAGAGAGCGTTTAAATCACCTATTTTCAATTATTAGCCAATCCGCGATGTGTATTCAAAGAAGCCAATCAGTGAGTCGTATTTATTAATTTGAAAATAAATTAATATTGAAATGGGGTTAATTCTTAATTCATCGATCTTAATTTTTTTTTTTTGAAGATGGAGATAAACCAGGAAAGAAAACCACTGGCATTGAATTTTCTTCAATCTTGATTTATAAAAATCAAAATTAAATCACCAGCGGTTTACAAGTTATTATTATTAATAATTTTCAGTTTAATGGACGTCGCGTCGTATTTTTTCCTCTCCGCTTTCGAATTGCCACGAGTTTTTTGTAATTTAAGGATGATGTTGAATGCTTAAAATAGGAAATAACTTGAGAAGTCGAAACTCGAAAGATGTGTGGTGCGATAAAGCGCAACGATTTACAACCTTTTTTCCAAATTTTGATGGACTTACGTCAGAAAAAAAAAGTAAAATGAAATGACCTCAAAAGGCTGTAGTAAAAATTTGAGATTTTTTAGTCTATATTTCTGCTCCTCTCACCAATCAAAATTATTTTTTTTGAATAAAAAAAAAACAATTTTTTAATGATTTTTTGTTGATGGTCGAATTAAGTATAATCATTCTTCATTGAAATGTATGTAACATTATTTTTTTAAATGGTTTTTAAAAAATTCTGTAGGTACCTATGTGGTCTAAAATATTATTTAAAAAAATATTTCCAATTATTCCAAAATTAAATAATAAAAATATTTAATTATGTACTTGAGATTTTATCGTTTCGTCGTTATTACGAGGTTATGCACTCTCTAATTAAAGCTAGACGAACATATTAAACTAGGTACTCTCAACTTCATCATCTTTTATTAGAATTTTTCAAATTGTTTTGAATTGACGCCATTAAACGACATTGTTTTGAGATTTTTTAAAGTCGTTTATCGGAAATGTGAGAACCCTTAAAAAAGAAACTTCTGTCAAGAGCTATCCTATAATCTATGTAGAATGAAAATCTATCCCTAATATCCAGGAGAAATGTTTTTCAATTCTGAAATATTTCACCTTTAAGATGAAAAAATTGAGACTCGTGGTATCGATCAATAAGCAATAACACAGGTCGACACGATTTTTAGAGTTCCGATTACCAAGTTTTGGTTGCTTTTATGTAGGTAACTAATGAAGGTAAGAATACTTTTTTTGAGCAAAGTTTGCTGGGTGGGGGGGTCGAACAATTAGGGTTTCCAAGAACAATAAACAAAGAGCTTGGAAAAATAATTTTTCAAACATTTTTTTTGCCTAGTTTTATAGGAAATTTTACGGCGAATCGAATGGAATAAACTGCAGGCCTCTATCTCATTTAGAAAAAAAGTTACAGCTTGAACTTTCCTAAATTCTGTGAAAAAATCCAAATTGTTTGTGCCTTGCCTACCAAAAAGTGACGTTTCTGAGCAAAGTAAGCGTCCTACGACAAAAATGATGAGCACCAAAATTGTAGAAAATGAAATTTCCTATTTGATTAAAGCAGTTAGATTTTTCTGGGAGGCATAGTTTTCGAGATATTTTTGAGTTAAGTTGAACATTAGTGGAGGCAATTAAGAAAAAATGAATAAATGAATCAATTTTTGGCTGCCAAAACTTCACTAATGTTCAACTTTTCTCGAAAATATCTTAAAAACTATGCTTCCTAGAAAAATTTAACCACTTCTATCAGACAAAAAATTTCATTTTCTACAATTTTGGTTCCCATCATTTTTGTCATAGAACGGACGCTTAGTTAGCTCAGAAACGTCACTTTTTGGTGGACAAGGCACAAAAAATTGAAATTTTTTCACAGAATTTAGGAAAGTTTAAGCTGTAACTTTTTTTTAAAATGAGATTTCCGTAAAATTTCCTGTGAGATAAGACCAAAAAAAAATTCTCAACTCTGTGTTTATTGTTCTCGAAACACCTCATTTTTCGACCCCCCCCCCCCCCAGCAATCTTTGATAAGCCACGAATAAGTATGTTGATGTGTTTCTATGCCCAGAGTCTGCATTTAGGCATTAGAACTGAAACACAGAGCAAAACATTTTCTTGTCGACAGTGTAATGCAAAAATTAACGCAATTTTTGACATTTTAAATATTTGCCCCAGGGGAGGGAAGTGATCGGTTGAATTTTGACCAAAAGATCTAAAAAAATTTACCTATTGCGTTTTTTTAAGGTTATTTCATAATAATTTTTTGCTATGACCTATCGAAATTTAGAAAAGTGAGAGCGCTTGCATGTCCACAAAATGATTATTTGATCAGGTAAAAATGTCAGTCTCCTCACTCAATACAGCATCTTTCCACTTGCCTTTGTTATTAATTTGTGTTCCGGTAGAATCGTTATGTTCAAAAAATTCTGAAAAATTTAAATTTTTTTACCAAAAATGGTTTTAATAAAATAATGATGTTACCAAAAAAAAAAAAACACACAGGCACACTTTGACATTTCTTTTCACTTTTTTTTCTCTGTTAATAATAAATTCAGTTTAATGAATTTTGAGGAAATTTTCAATGAAGTAGTCTCAGTGTAACTATACTAGCTTTCTAGAAAATGAGAACTGTTGATAATTTTCCTATGTTACCTTATTTTCGAAAAAATCGTATTTTTTAAAAAATTCGATGAAAAATTTTTAGCAATAAAATAAATAAACATGAAAACCGAAAAAGTGTATTTCCTAAGGCTCTCTGAAAAAGGGATTATGGTGAAAAATAGGTTGAAAGTGGTGTTTTTGTGAAACTATATTGAAACTTACCTATAATAACCATTTTTGGTAAACACGTTTTCGAACGCATTCGAATTTCAAAATTTGGTGGTAAAGGGGTATGAGTGTAGTCAGAAGATTAATATTTTTACCAGGTCATTTTAAGGCCTCAGTGCAACTTTTAAGCTACATTCACACTCAACCTTTGAAAAAAAATTGTAAAACGATAGTTATTATGCGTTATCGCATATCCCATATGTGCTCGTATTTTATAATGTAATTGTATAATTAAATATGTACTTCGTAGAAATGTAATTAGTCATGTATACCAATACATAAATGATGGAGTTATTAATTGTAATATTGGTTTTTCCATTTCTTTTCATGTTCACAGCGATCAGTAGCTTTGCGAATATCATTCACCAGCATGAAAATTACCGATTCGATTTAAATAAGAACCATGACTATAGGTAAGCAATTTATATTGTGCTAACGTTATTTTTGAATTCATTATTAAATGTTGTAAGCCGATGTTTGCCAAAAGAAGTTTTCTTTTTTGAGGGTTTAGAGAAGTGTGGTTCTGAAAAGAAATATTTTTGTGAAAAATAAAAATGTAGTGTTCAGTTATTGTTTATTGAGGTAACGCCCGCGATTAATTTCAATTGAAAAACAAATTGAAGCAGGGAGGATAAGAAAGTCATGGGAATATTACTAAATATCCAAAATATTGTAATTTTATTTTAAAATTTTGAAGAGAAAAATAATTATCAAATTGGTACCGGTTATTTTGCAATTATAGATCGAGTATTTAAGTATTCAACTTCTCGAAATAATGTAATTGCTCATTTTATCGACTGCAGTGGTGTGAATTGAGGTGCAAAAAATTATTTCGTGTTCACTTCCAACTTATTTTAATTTTAAATTTGTAAAATATGTACGTATTACTGAAATGCTTTCGATGTTTTCGATTTTAAATTATTGGTTGGGTACCTAGTTCTGATTTCTTTCTTTTTTTTCTTTTTTAAATTAAAATCCGATTAAAAATTGAAAATTTTCCGTCGATGAGAATTTTATTATTCTGCTTGCTTTTTTTTATTTTGTTGAAACCAGTTTAAATACCAATGCAACGTAAAATTATTATTATTTTGATATTTTAAAATCAAGTTGCATGTACTCAATTTTGTATGAAATAATATTGCAAGTAAAATTATTCGCATAATTTGAACGAATTATGGTGTATGTCTCTCGAGCTGTTCTTGAATGATTGTACTTTTGGTTCAATATTTGAAATCTTTGTCCAGATAAATTGTAGTGGAATTATCCTCTAAAAAAATTGAAAATGATTATTAATCACAATTTCTTGGTAAAATTTCGTCGGTATTGTCAAAAAAAAAAGAAAGTAAAGATGTAGGACTGTAGGTACAGATACAGAATTATTTTAAATCAGTCTCATAGTCGATGTGTTTTTTTTATGGATACCTAGTAGGTATTAGGTACTTGAATAATATCCAAGGCAACCGACCCATATAGCCAAAAATCATTTCAAAGAATTGTATATTATAGGTATGTACTATGTACTTACTTTTTTATAAGTGCTCGAAGAATATCAATATTTGATGATTTTTATGAACAGGACATGACGAAATTTTTCTGTGATAGAATGAACTAATTTTGTGATTCATGTGCGCTTTTTGATGAATGATGAAATTACCTAGGTAATTCATTTCTTTACAAATATGAAGGAATTTGAGATCAAAATTATTAATAGTTCGGTGAGAAAATGAAATGAAAATACATCCTGATCATGATAAAATTATGTAACCATTTCTGAAGGTACGAATTGTGGGTTGAGAAAAAATGACTGAAAAATATCACCTGACATGATTATGATAGGTGCCTAATGCATTTTTTGTTCTTATCTTTTAAAATATTACCTATTCGTAGGCTTTCAGCTGTCATGAATTTAAGTACGAGTATTTTTCAAATTTAAAAAAATTTAATATCGATTTTGTAGATTTTTTTTTTATTAGTTCTTACCTCGTACTTGAATATTTCAGTAGGTATATGAGAATTTCAAAATTAGGTATCGATTGTTTGAAAACTGATGATTTCATTACCTAGGTATTGATTGATCATTTTGGGAATCGGATCTTTTGATCGTGTTTTGAAAAATAGATGATTCGATTAAATTAAAAATCGATTGATTGATTTATTGGTTTAACAAAACGATCGATCGAGTGTTTTGAAAAAATTGATTATTTAAAGTTGGTTGATTGGTCGATCCATTCTGAAAAATCTATCAAGTGGGCAAAGTGCGAGAGGGTAAAGGTAAAAGAATGTAATACAAATAGCATAAAAAATTATAACAAATTTCCATTTCGAGCATGTTTTTGAATTGTTACCACAATTACAATGTTGGATCATTTTTGCAAAGTTGGGCTCAATTTTTGTGGGTTTCACTTTCCATGAACGAAATTGAAGCACCCTCTCCTCCTCTCATACCCACCACATTTTTTGTTGGTGTTGAATCGATTTGTTCCTGGCATCGATTAAAAAACTAAAATGGAATTTTCTCACGAAAGAAATGAATGACCAATCTAACAAAAATAAAAATGTGATTTTAATTTTCATTTTGTTTCCTTCCCTCCCTCACTCCGTCCTTTTTCTAAAAGATATGTACTTACCTCTTGAACATTATTAAGTATGGGCACTTGATAGATAAAGAAACTCGGAACTGCCCAGCAAAGATTTTACCAAGTGGTAGTCCTCGGCTCGAGTAGCGAGTACTTCACCACCAAAATCTCAACTACTAATTCTAAATTATGATTTTCTTTAAAAATTTAAAATTTGAAAACTTGGGAAATTTCGATTAAAAATATTTTTAAACGAAATATTTGATTGTATCGCATTTGAAACTAGTCGGATAACAATAGGTATGCAGAATGTTTCATAGCTGACTGCGCTCCTTCCAACCAGTGAGTAGGCAACTTATTCTGAGTTCAAGTACATATGCATGTTTGCCTAACCTTTGAACAGAGCATGAGCTGAGTTATCCTTTTCGTTTTTTTTTTGAATTTTACTTCGCCCTTCCAACCGTGTGCTACTCGACAACCTGAAAAGGTGGAAAGTTGCCTTTTGCGGCAACACATAACCCTAAGCGTAACCCATTTTCTCTAGAATTCTTCTACGCGGTTGATCATTTTGTTGATGCACTAGGGTAGGTGTACCGGATCAAATATTCGAAAAAAAAAGTTTAAAAAGTTTACCATTTTTTCTATTTTTGTGAATATAATCAAAAAAGTTGTATGCTTTTGGTATTATTAGCAACGTTTCCAGGAGAGAAAATTTCAATCTATCCAATGGCGCAAATACCTCTCTTCTATCTTGTGTGAATCTAAAATTACGAGCGTTTAATTTCGAGAAAAACGCAAGAAACTCCTCATTTTTTTGATTTTTCAAATTGAATAAATGTTCATCTTTGCGACTAACTTGGGAATCTTTACTACCTACTACATATCTCACTCGGATTTGAATGAAATGTAGCCTTACGTGAAGTAGGTAGAGATAGAATACCACCACCAAAATTTTGGGTGCCCGTTTTGAAAACAATTCCAGGCCTTCGTGGTCAATGTTTCGATTTTTGCTGTGTAAGTATTTTAAAAGAGCAAAAAAAATTCCATAATATTATAAAATTATTATAGGCAGTGGGTAAAATACGTTGAGAGAAGTGAAAAATGTTACGTACCATACATAATTACATATGTACATATAATGCATAAAGTCCGGGAGCCCGAATAGGACATGAATTGCGCACCCCCCCCCCCTCGCCGATCCTCTGAAACATGATTTTTCTTGAAGGGGCATCCTAAGCAATATTTTAAACGGTTGTATTCAAAAAAAAAAAAGTTGGCCCTACCTACAAAATGGCGGCCATTTTGATTGACAGATCCGCTCAAAATTTATATTTTCGTGTCTAACTCATTAATTATGGGACCTACGGCATAATTTATAATGATAAAAAATGTTTGTAATAAAATTTAGAACATTTTATGTTATTACTTGGAACGCATGAAACGGTCGCGTTCGCGAGATACACGCGCGTGAAGTTACGCATGGCTCTCAAAAATAAAAATAAAGACCAAAAAAATGGCAAAGTGCGGAAAAAATTCCCATCCGAGGGTTTTTTGACTTAATCGACTGAGGACACCACGTCAATGAGCCCCAGTCCCCAAAGAGTGCGTGGGGATACTACTAGGCATAGTGCTGGCCAAATGGTTCAAAATTTGATAAATTTTCCAACCTTATTCATTTTAAAATATTTTTTAAATGCGAGTTTTAAAAAAATACTATCGAAATATCGCCCAACTTGGATCAAAATCTGTAAAAATTTATCTCAAGAGTTATTGAAGTGCCAAAAAATTGTCAAAAAAAACACTTGTTCAGAATAATTTATAAGAATTAATGCATCTTTTTTGTCAGGATTTTCAAAAATCCTGACGTTTGAAATGAGATTTTCACAAACTTCGTATTCTGAAGAGAAATTCATCGGAATTAAAAAATCTAAAGTACTGAAAAGTAATCTTCAAAATTTTCGACATTCTTAATGAAAATTGATTCTGATCAAAATTTTAAGCGTATGGAATCAAATGACCAAATAAAAGGATGATATAGAGGTTGCATTTCCATATTTTGTTTTTTCACAAAACCAGCATTAAAAAGTGGTTTCTGAAAAATTTCCCTGATAATATTACGGACCTTTTAGGTTTTGACCCAAAAAAATTAGCAGAAAGGGGAAGTTTCGGATACAAGCTCAGTAAGGCATGTATTTCGTCTCGTTTTCCCCCAAGCATAGCTCAGCTACAGTGAAAAATTCGAAAAATTGGTTCAAACAAACGTTGTAGAGCGTTGAAAGACAAACATTTTACTTTTTTTTTACTTTTTTTCTATGTGGTCGTGGGGGCGAGTTATCGCAAAAAGAAAAAAAAATCGGCGCAGCGTTCAAGTTTTTTTTACGAATTTTGAACCTCGTCTTTTGAGGCATAATTTGGGTCCAAGGGTTAAATGACTATAAAAATCGAGTTCAGTGATCACAAAAACCCCAGAACTCCACTTTTTGGGCTATCAGTTCGCTAGATTTTATACCAGATCTACACATGCGCAATTTTTTGAGTTGATGAACAATTTTTGAACGCCGCGCCGCTTTTTTTCTTCTAGCAATAACTTGTTTCCAAGATCACGCAGAAAAAAAGTAAAATGTTCGTCTTTCAACGCTCTACAACGTTTGTTTGAATCAATTTTTCGAATTTTCCACTGTAGCTGAGCTATGCTTAGGGGAAAACGCGACTTTTTCTACGGAGGGTCCAACCCTCCTACTTTGAGATGAGGGGTCGGCTATACATTTTTCTTTTTCTACATAGTAATGGGATGTACTATGCAAAAAAAACGCTCACAAAAGTCGATTAACCCGATTTTTGGTAATTATTTCTGTTAATAGGGAATTTTCAAAATTGATTTTTTTCGAAAGGCCCCAGCTCCCTTCCATGACGTCCTAGGGAAAAACTGTAAAAAACAAAATTATTTGGTTTTTAATTCTCTACAATTTTTGTTTCGACTTAAGGTTATGGGCGAAAACCCAAAATTTGAATCCCCTCACCCTCCAAAAAGGGGTCAAAATATTTACCAATTTTAGGGAAGTTCGGGAATATTGAAATACATGCCTTACTGAGCTTACAAATATATACGAAACTTCCCCTTTCTGCTAATTTATTATGGGTTTGGGCTTTATTTTAGCTAAAAAGTCCGTATTATAAGGGAGCGAATGACTGTTCCAGGAGGGCATTGCTCTCCTCGACCCACCCCTTGTTGCTACGGACCTGAGAAGCCCAACTGACGGTAATTTTAAGATACCTCTAGGAAAAAGAGCAAAAAAGGCTACTCGTAAATACATTTCTTTGTGAAAAATAAGCCACGTAAACAATGGAAAAAATATTCTCCAAAAGAAAAAGAATTTATCTTTCATTTAATCTCAATATCGTCATTCTACGTTCACTACTCAAATTTTAAATAATTTTTAAAAATCGCGAATTTCTCAAAAAAAAAATACACATGGCAAAAAAAGAGATAGTGTTTTCGTTTTCGCACCAGCGCAGCGCCCTCTACTGGAGCAGTCAACCGCGAATTACAATATTGGAGGAAAAATTAATATCGTAGGTCTTGGTACGCACAAAAGCTGCAAAAGCTACGTAGTAAAAGGCTCGAAGAGGAAGGAACCAGGCGGTATCGTGCAGAGATCGTCGTCGCAGGCTGCAATCTGCAGGCGGCAGCTTACACGCTGGGTTACTGCGTTCGCGACCATACCGCAACCGCGCGGCGCTCGTATAAAAGGTACGCAAACGCGAACACGCACCGAGTGTAAGTAGTAAAAGTTGGCGAAGTTACATCATTCGAAAAAAAAAATCAGTGCCGCGCTAACGATTCATTGAGGCTGTATGCTGCTCGAAGCTCGCCAGATACACACGAGACCGCCGAGACCGGAGTGCGAGTAGTGTAGATTTAAACGTAGTAGCCGCCCGCCGTAGAACCCGTTAGTATTAGTATTATTTTTATTTATTTTATCGTTTTATCAATTTCGCTACAATGTTTTTCCAAATTGTTTATTTTTTATTCTCATTTTACGTCGCTTAGAGCTCGATATTTTGGCAATTTTTTTACGTGTTTGAAAAAAATAAACGCTGAATGTGTGATCGTTATTCGTCATTGTATAAGATTTTTTTCAATTTTTTCCATCATTTCCCATTGGTGTGTTTTCGTGTACACGTCGTTTATTCAGTTATCGTAGATTCTATGAAATATTCTGTTAGCTGTAGTAGTTGATTAGTATAGTTTGATGTACGTTTATTAGGTCAGCATTCGGATTCGGAGTAGATGCGATGTCATCGTCGTCGTCAGAAACCGAGGCACTTGTTGATACGTCAGCTGTTTGGGTTTTCGGATACGGATCGTTATGCTGGAATCCGGGGTTCACTTTTCAAAGCTCTTTGATCGGTTACGTCAAAGGATTCTCGCGTAAATTTTGGCAAGGAAGTACGTCGCATAGAGGGACCGTATCGCAGGTAAGAATTTTTATCAATTCAATGCAAACTGATTACTTTAGGTATGCACGTGCTTGTGTTTTGTTTTAATTTTGGTGGGGAGGGAGGAGGAAGAAGTTGTTTGGTGTGAATGAGGTTTTGAATTATGAAGATATTTTGTGTAGAAATGCAGTGTTGGCCTTTGCAAAGGTAGAAAGGTAAATAGGTACATAGCTTTATTTGAATGTATTGTTGATTAAATTGAGTCAAAGTACAGAGTGGATGAATGAATGATTGTTTTTGAGTGTTGTTGCTGTAAACTTGTGGTTGTGATATTTTTCACACGTAAGGTAGCACAGTTCGACATGGAAAATGCTGTTTTGAGGTTTAATGGGTGATTTTTATAGCATTTTTCGCGCTGATCACGAGAAAAATAGTGAAAAAACTTCCATCACCCAAGAATTTTCACAATTTGAATTTTTTTGTTGAACAGTTTTTCTACTTTTTTTGATAACTTTTGACGCTTGAAGTCGATTTTCTGAAAAAAGAAGAGGTTCTACGAAAAATATGAATAGAACATAAATTGTAGAGCGTAAAATTTCCTTTCAGTAGAGTCTAATTAGTTTTTTCTTAGAAGGCTTAGCTTCCGAGTTATTTTGGTTGAAAATTTGAAGTTCAACTTTTATTTTGAATTGAAAATATCTCAAAAACTAAACCACCTAAGGAAAAACTAATTAGGGTTTACTGAAAGGAAATTTTACGCTCTACAATTTATGTTCTATTCATTTTTTTTGTAGAACCTTTTCTTTTTTCAGAAAATCGACTTCAAGTGTCAAAATTTACACTAAAAAAATGTAAAACGAATTTTCAATAAAAAAATTTCAATTATAAGGAATCCTGATGCGATGGAGGTAAAACTGATATCATATTCGAACTCCGCACTAAAAAGTAGGTCAGAAACACCCATTAGAATTAATTACGTAGAAAGAGTAGAAAGAAAATTGTCGATTTGCGGCCCTTTGATATTCCCATTATTGCAAATGGCTGGCGAAAAAAATGGTCATACGAAAAAAAATGAATAGAACATAAATTGTAGAGCGTAAAATTTCCTTTCAGTAGAGTCTAACTAGTTTTTTCTTAGGTGGTTTAGTTTTTGAGATATTTTCAATTCAAAAAAAAGTTGAACTTTCAACTTTCAACTAAAATATCTCAGTAGCTAAGCCTTCTAAGAAAAAAACTAATCGGACTCTACAGAAAGGAAATTTTACACTCCACAATTTATGTTCCATTCATTGTTTTCGTAGAACCTTTTCTTTTTTCGGAAAATCGACTTCAAGTGTCAAAAGTTATGAAAAAAAGTTGAAAAACTGTTCAACAAAAAATTTAAATTGTAAAAAATCCATGGATGATAGAATTTTTTTACTGCTTTTTTCGTGATCAGCGTGATAAATACTACAAAAATCACCCAATTAACTTCAAACAGCATTTCAAAAGTTCAAAAATGTCGACCTGTGTAGTTGGTAGTATAATTTACCACTTAGACTCCCTTTTTCATCTGCCGAATTGAGTTTTTAACGAAGCTACAATTTATTTCAGTATTTTTTAAAAATCTATTTTGCTTTACAAGAAAACGTGGTCGAATAAGAACAGATCTCAATTAAAATAAATTCATCTAAAAATCTAATTTTAATTTTGTAAAATTTGTGAGCATAATACTCGTTGGTTTTTTTCAAATTTTGAAAAATGTTTTGAAAAAATATGACTTTATTTCAATTTTTTACATTTTTTGAAAATCAAAAAAATTGGAATTATTTTTAGCTTACACTGAAAATTGTGAAAACCCATTTTCATTATTAATAAGGGTCTATGGGTCTATTGCATGGATTAACTTTTTGAATTTTCATTACCTTTTTTTGTTCTTTCTGTAATATAGTACGGACATTTTAGATTTTGGCCCAAAAAAAATTAGCAGAAGGAGAAGTTTCGCATATAAGCTCTGTAAGGTATGTCTTTTGATACTCCCGAACTTCCCTAAAATCGGTGAATATTTTGACTCCTTTTTGGGGGATGAGGTGGTTCAAATTTTGGTTTTTTGGCTATAACTTTCAAAATGACGTATTTACGAAAAAAAAGTTGAAACAAAAATTGTAGAGAATAAAAAACGAACAATTTTGTCATTTACAATTTTTTCCTAGGACGTCATGAGGGGGAGCTAGGGCCTTCGGAAAAAATCAATTTTGAAAATTTCCCATGAACAGAAAAAATCAACAAAAATCGGGTTAATCGACTTTTATTAGCGGTTCTTTTGCATAGTAGATAGTACATCCTATTACTATGTAGAACCAGAAAAATGTATAATCGACCCCTTCTATCAAAGTGTGGGGAGTGGACCCTCCGAAAAAAAGGTCACATTTTCCCCCAAGCGTAGCTCAGCTACAGTGCAAAATTCGAAAAATTGGTTCAAACAATCGTTGTAGAGCATTGAAATACGAACATTTTACTTTTTTTACTTTTTTTCTACGTGGTCTTGGGGACGAGCTATTGTAAAAAGAAAAAAAATCGGCACTCGAAAATTATTTATTACTTCAATAAATTACGCATGTGTAAGCCTGGTAAATTTAAAATCTAGCGAACCAGTAGTCGAACAAGTGGAGTTCTGAGCTTTTCGTGGACACTGAGCTCGATTTTCATAATAATTTGACCCCTGGATCCAAATTGTGTCCCGAAAGGAGGCATTATTGAGTTGATGAAAAATTTTCTAACGTCGCACTGCTTTTTTTCTTTTTGCAATAGCTCGTCCCCAAGACAACGTAGAAAAAAAGAAAAAAAAGGAAAATGTTTGTCTTTTAATGCTCTACAACGTACCCTAATTTTTGGTGATTTTTTCTGTTCATGGGAAATTTTCAAAATTGATTTTTTCCGAAGGCTCTAGCTCCCCCTCATGGTGTCATAGGAAAAATTTGTAAATAACAAAATCGTTCGTTATTTTATGCTCTACAATTTTCGTTCCAATCTTTTTTTGGTAAATACGTAATTTTGAAAGTTATTGCCAAAAAAAAATTTGAACCCCCTCGCTTCCCAAAAAAGGGTCAAAATATTCACCGATTTTAGGGAAGTTCGGGAATATTAAAATATGTACTTACCTTACTGGGCTGATATACGAAACATCCTCTTTATACTAATTTTTTGGGGTTGGGCCCTTATTTCAGCTAAAATGTCCATATTTCTCAGAAAAAACTAAAATTATGCATTATTCTCTCCAAGATGAGAAGGATAAAATTACTGAAAGTTCTTTGAATTTTTCATTATGAAAAAAATCATTACCTATGACTTCTCTTCAAATTTATTCATGATCATGATCGGTGGACATTTGGACCATATTTCTTGATTAATGTAGCCAAGGTATGGTGGGTCCTATGAGCTTTTTTGAAGTAGGGTCCGAATAAGTGCACCAGGCACTGAATTCGAAAAGAAATGGGGGCGAGGGTTGTTAAAATCCCATGAAAAAATTGAGTATCCTGTTATTTCAGTGGCGTTGATGTATAGTAAAAGTATTTTCAGCAGGCGAATGATACATATTTTGTTATTTACTTGACTGTTTTTTTTTTTACTGATTTTGCTTATTTTCATTTTTTGTCCTTTTTTTTGTCTATACTTCAAACAATAATTTTCAACAATTATTAAAAAATCTAAAACGTAATTGAAGACCTTTTAGACATTTTTATAGAGTTGGAATTTCTGATTTTTTTGGAAGGGGGGATTACTTATGTACTTAGGTATTTAATTTTTAATTTTTAGATTGTTCAAAAAAATCCCACGAAACTGAGGTGAATTTCAATCAACCTTGTCGTGTCATCTTCACTTCTGGTTTACGTTCGTGTTATTTTCAATTGTAAAGATTGTTTACTATGTTTACTTACTTGTTCAATCTCATTCGTTTTTTTTTTTTTTTTTGGTAATTTCGTCATCATTTTAAAAATGCAGATGTTTATTTTTGTAACTACACGTGTCTGAAAAATTTTCATACAACCCTCACCTTTTATATGGAAAGTTATCACTATTTTTTTATGTAGGTACGTTATTTTCGAGTTCGAATGATTGGCAATTAAATGAGTGTATCATGATTTGAGATAAAATTCGCATTTTTGTTACTTTTGCCTAATTCTTTTTATTCGCGTTATCAAAAAAAAAATTGCGAATTCTATGAACCTAAATTATATTGAAAATTCAATATTGATTTTTTTATTATGTGTTTGGTAAAGTGGTAAGATTTCTTATAGAATTTTATTTTTCGATGAATCGAAAGTTGTAGTAATGGATTTCTGTCTACTTTTGAATTTAAAATTCGAATTGAGAATAGAAAAGTGCGTTTTATTTTTTAGGTATACGAAGGTTTTTATTTTTTTGTTGAAACGAGACAATTGAAATATATTTTGCGAAAATGGATTGATATTGAAATATTTTTGAAAACAATTCTTCTCTTTTCCTTGAACATTTTAAAGTGCTATTTTATTCTATAATCGTTTCTGATTTAAAATCGTGCTGAAGATGTTCAAAAAGGCGTTTAGCAAGGTTGGTAGACTCTAGACGTGAATAATAATCGAAATACAGCCTCGAAGGAGGAAGAAAAATACTCGAGAGAGAAAATTATATAGGCTGCGATGATAGTGAAGTGGAAGTAACAATGACACGATGAATATCTGTACGTTATATTTATAACATTCTGGCCCTCTCTCGATTGTACCAGAAAAGGTATTCCTATGTGTAGGTATGCTACGAACATACTACCTATAATACCTCTGATACCTATTAATGTAGAAAAATTCTCGGAATGAAGACTCCAAGTCTATCATTTTGAACAATAAATACGCCTTAATTGACACGCATCCGAGTATTTTGGACATTTTGAGAGTTGATTTTTGAGGTATTTATACCCATTTACCTGAAACATGTGTCTAGTTAGGTACCTGAATGAATGTCCTTGGGCGTACTTTTCCAATCGTGAAAAAAAAAACGCTGGTAGAACTGGTTCGAATTTATACGACGATTTTCAGTGATAAGGAGATAAGGACTTCATTTCTCCATCCCCCTTCCTTTTTTGGACTCGTTGTTTGGCAGCAAACCACGTTGAAAATTTTTTCGCCAACGTGTATATTTTAAGATACGACCGAGTTTAATGTAATTAGTAATGACCCGGCACCATAAATTTACTCGAATATTGCGTCTCATTGGAGCTCACTGAGTCGTGAAGTCCTACAGCTCTAGGTACTTACACTTTTCTGAGAAAGTTCATTTGGCTGTAATTTTTTACTGCTTTCAATTAGAAAATTATACCTACTGTTTTATGACGAAGTTGCCGCTTATGCTGTAATCGGACGAATTTCATTTATCAATTAGTCGTAATTGTAATTACCGTGTACGTGAAATTTAATTTGCCCGATGTATGGTGGTATTTGATTATCGTGTTGATTCGAAAATTAGCTGCGATTAAGATAGGCGAGCGAAAGTTTCCAGAATTTTCGCATCGTCGAAGGCCATTTTGAGGAAATTTTTTTTCCTCGATGAAGTCGAATTATTGAAGTTGTGGTGATCAAAGCGTTAGGAGGTGTTGGCGAGATATTTTCTGAGTGAAGTATTTTACGAAAAATGTTTTCGTCTGGAGTGTTTTCTTCGTATCGGTTTCAGGTTCGAAAAAAATTGAGAAAACATTGAAAAAAATTTATCGTGGATGTTTCTTGAATGTTCTAGATTTATTTCTAGGTAAAATTGTTTTTCTTTTTTTTAAGAAAAGAATCGTTATTTTTTAAACATTTTTCAAGAGTTAAAAAATGGCAACGCTGGTTTACGGAAATGTGAAAAATTCCGGATGTAAGTTCGGCTTTTATCAAGATGAGAAATTTTAGGTTTTGCCGAATTGAATCAGTGATAACATTGATAACGTAACGGAAACGTTTCCAACAAAAATGTGAGGCGTTGTGCGATAAGGGACCTTATGGTGAAAAAAAATCGAATGTCAGATTTCACATGATTCGTATAGAAATAGAAAATATGTTTTCTAGGCGAATTAGGCAAATTTCACGTTCGATTTTTTTCAACCACAAAGTCCCTTATCGCACAACGACTCACAAATGAAAAAAAGAATGATAAAAACGTTAAAAAAATTGATAAAGTAAAATAACGTAATAGAAACGTAACAAAATTCATAAAATAACGTTACAGAAATGTAATAGAAGTAAAATAACGTAACTGAAACGTAACAAAATCACAATAACGTAACAGAAATGTAACAAAATTGATGAAATAACGTTACACAAACATTAAAACGGAAAATAACGTGACAGAAACGTAAGAAAATTAATAAAATAACGTAACACAAACGTTACCAAGCTGTCTGACAGATAATAAATGTATTGAAAAAGTAGTAAATTTGGGCAATATTTTGAAAAACAACTGAAAAACTGAAAAAATATAAAGTCATGTTTCATTATTTGAAAAATTGCAAAAATTCTTTATTTTCATTAATTTTTTAGTAACTATTTTAACAAAAGTTTCAACTTTTGTAGGTATTTTTTCGGAAAAAAAATTCTTCTCAGCTTCGCTTGAGCTCAATAAACATCAGAAAAGTAATTTGTGTTTTCATGTATTTCCTATAAGCCAAAAAAATAGCGAAGTCTTATTTGGAATTTATTGATTTGCAGCCAGGGATAAAAAGCCATAAAATAAAACTTCTGTTTTTGGCTTTTGGCTGAAAATTTCAAAAATAAAACTTTTCGATTTAGCTTTTAGCTTTCTGATTCATACGGCTAACTTTCAGGTGTCCCACATCTCAGCTTTTAGCTATATTTTATCAAACTTTTGGCTTCAAACTTTTGACTTTCTCCTTGTTACTTCTGATTTACAACACGTTGACTGCACAATGATAAAAATCATCTAATATTTTTGCACTATTTTCTCAAAATTTCAATTTTTTCAGCTTTCGATTTTTTTTTTAAATATCAATTTTTTCAATTTCTATAAATTTTTTCCCCACCAAACTTTCTTCTTCATAATTTTTTTTAGCCTCAAGATTTTTTTCAATTTCTTCTATTTTTATTTATTAATAATATTTGTCTCAATATAAAATCCTATTCTTTGATTTTTAAAAACTTGACATTCTCTTAAATTTTTTTCACATTGAATTTCTTTTAAAAAATTTTCAACCCAAATTTTAAAAAATGTTTCCATTCTAAAAATTTTAGAGCTGTAAAATAATTTGAGCTGAAAAAAAATAGAATTTTGAGAAAAAATTTCAAAAACTAAAAACTGAACTTTTGAAAAAAAATTTCTTGTGTTGAAAAAATACTTATATCTTTGAAAAAAGTGCCATAGTTGAAAGAGTTTTAGACCTGAAAAAAAATTGGAGGATGAAATTTCAGGCTTGGTAAAAAGTTTATCCTAGATGAAAAAATTTTAAAGTTGAAAAATATCTAGAAAAAGGAAACTAAAAGTTAAATCTATTCTGAGAATCGAGAAAAAAAATTTTTTTGGTTGAAAAATTGTTGATTTCGGTTTCAAATTTTCAAGCTAAAAAATAAATCTCTCAGAAGAAGCTTTCGACTCGCTTTTAGCTTACCATTTTTAAAACTTTTGAACATTCGACTTTCGGTTGGTTACCTAAATTTGGTCGACTTTCAGCTTTTCGCTTTAAACTTTTAGCTAGCTTTTCATCCCTGTTTGCAGCACGCGTTTTCATCGGGGGGGGAGGGAATTTGAACCCTAAACTTTCGATCGGTCTTTTCCATTTATCGACTTCAGATGTCTTTTCAACTCTGGTGTGGTCTTAAATTAAACCTCAATTGGGGAATTTTTTGCGAAACATGCTACATAAAGATTTTAAAATTTATCTTTCGTTACCTATAAAAAAAACTCATCGTCAACTTCGTATCAGCACGTTGGCAAAATATGCATCGACGTCCTTGAAAGTACGTTTATCTACGATAATTCGCAACATTGTTGGACACCCTGTTTCGAAAAAATTTTTTCTCATTCATTAACGAGAGGTTATTGGCTGGTATCCATTTCTACGCAGAGCCTATATTGTACTACGTAGTACAAAATTTTTTTCAAATTGATTTATATGACGTTTGGAGAGAAAATATTCTCATACTACGTTGTATGTTTTTATTATTATTACTTTTTTTTAAAAATCGCAGTCGTATAATTTTACACTCGAAGTTCGTCATCGCGTCGTATTAAGTGGTGCAGTGTGTAAAAATTTTTCATTTTGGCGGCAGATTATTTTTTTCGGCAGCTGGATCGAGACAGTACCGGAAGAGAATCCGGATGTTGATGATAATGTTGTTTTGGCTGAAACTCATTTCTGCACCGTGTATAGATATGTAGTCGTCTTCCTTGAAAAAAAGTAATCGATTAGGTTTGTGGTACATAGACAATTTGTACTTTGTACGAGAGATATTCGCACACCCAAAGGGCTCGGTTTTTGAATTGAAAACAGGTCTTTTTTTCCCCTCCTCCGGAACCAGCATTGTCATCCACTTTACAAGAATTCGCGGTATTTCGTTTGTTTACAGTCGAACGTGTATCCGAAGAAAGTGTGCAGATTTGTACCTTGCAGGGTTTATCTGTGTGCCAAAAACTGAAACAGGGTGGAAGAGAATCGAGGTGATGAATTATTCTTTTATTGTTTACGTAGAAGGAATGTAGTGTACTTTTGTACATCTTGTGTTTGTCTACCTTTTATTGTTTCGTTTAATGGAAACCGTTTCTTTTCACGTGAAGATTTTTTGTTTTACTTTTTGCGTAGGTAAAAAATATCTGTACTGAAGGTACATTGTAGATTTTTGTTTATTTGAAAATTCTGATGGACGAAATGGAGGATAAAGTGTTCTCAGTCGAAGTATGCTACGTTTAGAAGTACCTGTGAGTGTATTTTTGTATTCACAGTGTGAAATTATCAAGGCTGTCGAATTAAAAAGGGAGGCACAATGGGTATAAAATAGACTCAAGAAGAACAAATGAACCTAAAAATATCCGATGCATGTGTCTGAATAATTAAATAAGTACACGTAAAGGCGAAAATTTAGTATTTTTAACCTCTTATTTCTCGATATATTTTTCCGCGTAGCGAGACTGCACCCGCGCCCTGCGGATCCTTCTAACTGTAGAATGAACGCAAAAGACCAGAACGAACGTTTGGACGAGGAGAAATTGGAAATTCGACGCAGTTGAAAAATTTACGAGTAGTTTGTGGGCGTTTTTGGAGGGATATTTTTCTCATTCGATAATACAACCTTATTTTACCTCACCCCTTATACTCGTATCCTTCGACGTGGTTCAATTAAACGAGGATACTGGCGCAAATAATCGAATTTATCGAGCATAGAGATGAAAATTTTTTCTCCTAAGGATAAAATGTAGTGTGTGGAAAGTGAAAATTGTAAATTTTATTTTTATTTTTTTGTGTATGATGCGGTTAAGTTGTTTCAGATGTGAGAAGCTTATCTAGAAGATGATTTTAATGTACCTATTACCTATTTGAAGAAGTTTTCTTTGGGGTTTTATGGAACCAGCAAGAAGGTTTTTTGTCCTCCCCCTCCCCCCTTTGGTATATTTTCTTCGATCATCCATTATCAATAAAACGACCCCATACGAATTTTATGCTTATGCGAGTATAGCAACTTTTGCTCAACGTTTTGATGTTCTGTTATCACTATTTTTTGACTTTTACCAAATAACTCGAAAAATATTTTATTTTGGGAAATTTTTAATAATAATTTGATTTAAAAAGGATAAGACAAACTTTAATTTTATATCATTACTTTCTGATTTCGTGGAAGTTTATTCTTTAATTTTTGCTTTAAAAAAATTTAGCGATCTTCAAAGCTTTTTTCATTCTCGTTCGAGCAAGGTACTGATCGGAAAAATATCCCAAAATTGCTTTTTTTTTGAAAAAATACCCTGACACCATGTTGTATTATGAAGTTGGGCATTAAAATATTTTTGAGCTGATGGATTGCGAGGGGGGGGGGAGGAGGAGCAAAAATACTTGGTAAAAAACTTACTTGGCTCTTGATTGATAATATCATTATAAAATTTTACATTTCAAAAAAAAACTAGAATTTAACTTTTTGCATAAAATTGTCAAGATATTAAAATTTGTGTTGTAATATCAAATTTTGTTGGTTTCGACAGTTATTGGAATCCGGATTTTGGCAGAAAATACGTAAAAGGGTTTAAAATACTGACCTTTTTAATATGACATGTCAAAAAAAGTTGTAAAAATTTCCAAATTTTATTAAATTCTCCCTTTATTTTATTTCGGGGAAATAAAAATTACCTATCGAATTCCGAGAAAAAAATTACCAATCGAATACCGAGAAAAAACATTGTCTCCTAAAAAACGTCCTCAACTTATATCCACAAAATATCGTACCCAAGGTGATCAAATCTGGGCCAGGGGCAGGGAGCAATTAATGTTTGCGAATTCACCGCCGTTTACGTTGAAATAAAAGATGATGCATTGAAGTTAAACGATAACAAATCAAATAAATATTTAGATTTTCGCATTTACTGTACGAAGATAACGATACGTACACGTTTGAGTTGTGAATTCATTTCTAAATTTTTTCCAATTCCAAAAAAAATTTATGAACTCATGACGCAATCGAGTCGTTTTACGTTGATTAAACTATCGGTAGCTAAAAACGATATTATGTATTAAAAAATTTATAATATGCTCGTACCCACGTACGTAGCCCGTAATCATGTGTAGTGTGCGAATAATGATCGTTTTTACGAGTGCAATTTTTTTACGACGTAATGTGCTCCATGGGATCTCCCTTCTCCCTTTGAATTCTTTTTCTCATTTCGACTGCTAAAAAAATTGAACAAATTTAGTCGTATCAACAATCCTGGGAAACTTCTAGCTTCAACTTGGGGAAAAAAATTCATCTGAAAACCCTTCTCGACTCTTCAAAAAGCGTCACGATGTTGAACAATAGACTCAATTTTTTTCGCGAAGACAAAATAGAAATAAAGTGAAGACGACAAGTAAAATATACTCGATAATAATTACACTATTATGTACTTTTGAAGTAGGTACCTGCTCGTATACTTCGATTTATACGTACACTTATTCTCGTACACTGGTTTAGACGCGATATAATTATAGAGATTCATTCCTTCCCTTCTTCTCCCTACCCCTCGATCTTGACTCATTTCCTTTTTTTTTATTATTAACCTCCGCGCGTGTCTATGCGATATGCTCTTTTAAAAGTACGGGGACTTTACCTATACATAAGGAAATAGCGTATAGAGAAGCTGTTTGCGGTGAAAGTACATCTCCGGTGACGACTGGATGTGGATAACCTTGATGTTAAACGTACATTGATTTTTGCGAATTGTAAATTGATTTTTGTCGTTCGATCATTTTTAGAGGGATGGGTTTAGGGTTGGAACAAATAGGATATGGCAGAGTAGTGTTTTGAAATCCGTTATTTTTTATGCTAATTTCAAAGTCCATATTTGTAGGTACTACTGGATCTATTAGAGTATTATGACGCTGGCGCCTTGTAGCTTTGCAAGAGAGTAGTTTTCATGGCGTGAAACATTGAATGAGGTATGAATGGAAATATGGATAGCGTGTGACAGGGTGACTCGTAAAATTTTCCACAGGTGTGTGGAATTGTCTGTTCAATTTTTACGAAAATTTCAATTTACTTGATAAAACTTTAAGAAATATTTAAATGAGGAAATTTTTTTTAGATGTTTAGTAGGTAAATTCGAATTAATATACCTACACTGAGAGAAAAAATTGTGGCGATGTTGGCTACAAATTGTGGAAAAACTCATCCACTCCGAGTTTGTGATGCTTTTCACTACAGTTGTGGTACTTTTTTTGCCACAACTGTGGTGAAAAGTACCACAGTTGTGGCAAAAGAAGTACCACAACTGTGGTGAAAAGCACCACAAACTCGGAGTGGATGAGTTTTTCCACAATTTGTAGTCAATATCGCCACACTGTTCTCTCAGTGTAGGTATCGTAAAAGTATGAAAAATCCCATCTAAAATTTTTAAAAATTTTTGTTGAATTTTACTCAATTAGACCATTTATAGTTATTGGCCTTCGAAATTTATTATTTTTTTAGAAATTTTCAATTTGTAGTTTTTAAAAAACGTTCAGCAAAATTTATGAATAACTGATGTAATTTTAGAAATTATTTTGCTTGAACCAATTTTTTTTAATCTTGAATTTCGATTGAAATTTTTAAAATGAAATTTTCAAAGAAATTTTTTGACTTTTTTTTAAATTCCGCGATCTTACGAAATTTTCAACAGAATTTGTGACAATTTTATAGAAATTTTTTTTCGTCAATTACAAATTTTTAAAATGTTTTGAATTTTTATTCATCTTTTGAAGTGATGCAATGACATTTTTTACTAATTCAATATATTTTTTGAATATTTTATTCATTTTTTTGAAAGCTAAGCTGTAAAAAACAGGTATTTTGTGGATATGTGTTAGTAATATTTTTGGGTACCGATTTTTGTTATTTTATGGGCTAGGTTTTGATTTTAAAAAATATGTCGAAGTAAAACTCATATTCATCAGATTTTTCTTTTTCAATTCTTGGAAGAAATAATCCTGAGTTTAGGACTAAAACGAATAAATGAGGCCTACAGAATTGAATTTTGTGTTGGAATATAATTCAGTCTGTGTAAAAAATTTCAATTTCAGCCCCCCTTCACCTATCTACCCCACAACATTTCAGTTCGTTTTTTATTAAATTTTTACCGAGAAAGAAAAATCAAAGAAAGACGAAAGTAGCCAAAATCTTGAATTGATAGCAAAAAAATTCGAAAAATACCTGTGTAAAATTGTCTTAAAAAATTGTTCTAAAAAATTTTTGAAGTAATGCTTTGTTCCTAAAAAACGATGTCTGGTATTAAAAGGTGTCTGCTGGTCATAAAATTTATAAACGTATCGAACAAGTTTTGAAATTTGAAAAAAAGATGATGAAATCAAAAAAATTCATTTTTTCTTCTTTACGAAAAAAAACAGAATTTTTTTTCGTAGAAACTAATGTTAGGCGCAAATTCTCTGAAACTCCTACTTGAATTACAAAATGTTCACTTTTGAAATCAGAATTGTCGTTGTTCTGCAAAGCACAGTTGAAAGTATTGAATTTTTTAATTTTGACTACTTCAAAATCACTTTTGGTCGATAACTTCGCGAGTTTTGGATTCTTGTTTACGATTTTGGTCTTACTCGATTCTTCTGTGGAAAAATAATAAATTGAAAAATTTCCGGAAAATCTCGTCATTAACTGACGAAATAGAATCATGAAAAAGTCGTGCAGTTTTCGAAAAGCTGATCCAGTAGACACTCTGTATCAAGTCTTCTGAAAATTTCATACCTCATATTCTGTTACCTGCCGTTAAAAATTACCCGTTTTGTTGGAGGGGGAGGGGGGATCAATTTATTGCAAAATTGGTAGATACAAAATAAAATTGTGCATTTAAAAAGCAGGATTTTTCGATTTCAAATTTCTGTACGAATCTTGTTAATTTTTTGCTATGTTGTAATTACCTTGGAATTTTATTTGTTCTTGTTCCCCTTTCCTTCCGCCTCCCATTCGTATAATTTTCTTATTTCAATGTTGTCAAATTTCTCTCTTATGTGTTATATTTTGAGAATTTTTACTTGTGTAAATTATTTGAAATTTTTGAGAATTTTTATTTTTCTTAAATTTATTATTTTTTTCAAAACTAATAATTGAACTTTTGCAAATAAGATTTTTTTTTTACAATTTTCATCACGTAGTATCTACCTCTTCGATCATGCAGCTTAAATATACCTATTATTTGTATTTTTTTATTCAAAATGATTTTTTTTAATATCCCAGTTTTCGTTTAGTTTGCATAATTTCGAAAGAAATTTTCAAAAGTTTCAAATTTTTTTTTTGTAAAATTGATTTGTTTTTTAATTTTTGTGATGGTCCATTGTTGAAAAAATTCACAAAAATTGGAAGCAAAAGACTAATTTCAACTCATTTCTTTTTTTTTCTTATAGTTCCACCCCTTTCTGATAGCAAAATACTACTACACTACTCTTTACCCCGTTCAAAAACCAACCAAATTTATGTATTTTTAAATTCAACCTTCTGATTCATTCATGCAAAAGTGTATCATCAACCTTTTTTTTCTTTTTTCTGTTTTTTTTGAGGGCTGCCTAATCCAGGAATGGCGAGGGAAGTATATTGCTGTTAACCTAAAACAAAGGAGGTCCCGTCGTGCAAATCTTTTGCGACAATTGCATTCTGTCGCAAAATAAATGTTGAAAAAATGTGATATTTCTGCTAGTTTTGCGACACTTTTGCAATTTGTGACATATCAGTCGCATTTTGTTGCATTTTGTCGTGTTTGGTCGCAAAACTACTTTGAACATTATGTGACAGAATGTGAAATGCGACAGAATGCGACAAAATGCGATAAGGGTCTATTCACAAACATCGAAAATAAGAAATAAGAATTTTACCGTAATTACCTCATTTTTTTAACCAATGAGAATAGCGACTTAGTGAAAAATATTTGGCTATGTTTGATACAGTTAATTCTGATTGGACGTAATTTTATAGAGTAAAGTTCTTATTTCTTATTTCTTATTTTCTTATTTCTTATTTCTTATTTCCGATGCTTGTGAACAGTCCCTAAAATGCAACCAAATACTTGGGCATTCAAAAAAAAATTGTTGGTTGCCAAATTCCATGAAAAATGAAAAAAATTCAACTAGATAGATAATTAAGGAGGAATTCAAAGCCAATCAGAAGTCAGAACTAGGGCACTCTAGAAGGGGGTATGCTGGTCCGCCATTTTCTTCCTTAGAAGCGCCCGAACGCTAAAACTTGTTCCACGACGTTACACGGGAGTTCAAATGTGACCGGCTCGTTTGAAACTTTGAATTCCTGTGTAACGTCGTGGAACAAGTTTTAGCGTTCGGGCTTCGGGCGCTTCTAAGGAAGAAAATGGCGGACCAGCATACCCCCTTTTAGAGTGCCCTAGTCAGAACCAATGACAAACGGTTGGTTAACAATATCAACATATTTTTTTCGAACGACTGTTGATGTTATCTATTGAATATAAAAATTGTATTTATGATTGTTCTTTCCACGAGTATGTTTCATAGATTGTTTAAACTCGTGGTCTGTCGCAAATGGTTGCATTCTGTCGCAAATTGTCACGAAATATTTTGCGACAAAAGTGCGACAGAATCCAATTTGTGACATATTGCATTTTGTTGCAAATTGCAAAAAAATTGCACGACGGGGTGTAGCTTTTAAGAGAATAGATAGTGCTTAACCCACAGTATATAACCCAACATTTGTGGGATGTGATAAAGTGGAAGCAAAAGCCATTTCAAAAGCTTGAACCTAGAGAAGGTTTGTCTGATGTGCCAAATTTGGTGAGTAAAGGGGGAATAAGAAGAAGGGGGATACTTCAAAACCAACAAAGAGAGTGTTGTGTTTGAAGTGGGGCTTGTCAGCGAGCAGGTATTGGGGCATGTGTTTCCTTATACATGTCATTCCCTTATTCCTTGCAACTCCCAACACACGTGTGGTAGAGCTTGCTATCCGTAACCTGTGACACACCCTATACCTGTGCCATGGTTAGTAAAGGGGTCTAAATCTAAAACTTCACCCAGTCGGTAACACTGAGCCTCAGAAGCACCACATAGAGCTCCTCTGATGCCCACACACGCCGCCCTGAGATATGTTCTCAAAACTTAAACTATGTCCTCTCAGACTACGAGTAACACACACATTGCCCTGACATATGTGCCAACAATTTAAACTATGTACACACAGACTGTGTTTGACACACACGAGTCCGAACAACAAGTGCGTAGCAAACACATCACCTTGCCATATGTGCTGCACAGGGTTTACACTATGTTCTCACAGACAATGTGTGACACCCATATCGCCCTTGCATACATGCTAGAGTTTGAACTATGTACTCAAAGACCATGGTGTATCATCTATGATCATCTTTATTTTCCGAACACCCTATATCTGCAGACAAATTAAATCAAACCGAACAGGTGGTATCCGTTTGGCGGTAAATCAAACCGCAAAAAAATCTCGTAATGTCAAGGTTTTAAAACAAACTTAGACCGGTTTCGCGTAATAACCAGACACATAGTCATAGGTAGTCACACAGATTCTGAAAAAGGTGCAGTATGATCGAGCAACGATGAAAATTGCATCATCGAGATTTTTGCCGAACCAGCAGCCTGTACCCGGAGGCTCGAGGACTAGATTCCTGAAAGAAAAAATTTCAAATTGATAGAAAAAGGCACCTGTGGGCAATATGGTTATAGAAAGTCAATTCGTCTCAGCCATAAGGGCGTGTAGGTATCTCTTTCTTAATTCGAGGTTTGTGTAAATGTTTTCGTCGTACGAAGTACCTATATTTAGAATAAGTACTTGTTTGTTGCATTTTTTTTTTTCAATGGAGAAGGCAGATGACACGAAATACCTAAAAGAGACCAGAAGAAATAGAAATTTAATCGCTGGTACACGAAATGATTACTTAATGTTAATAGCGATCGCGTGCTGGGCCTGTGCGAATGGCATCGACATTGACATTGGGTTAGCAACATAGACGGGGATAAAATTCTATACGAATACTTTGATTTACCCGGTACCTGCGTATGTAGGTATAGTAATTATACGGTTCTGAACCGCACAGAGATGACAATAATATTCGTATTTTAAAAGCAAACATCAAAATATTCACGTACATATCTACGTAGGTAGATATACGAGTATCATTTCATTGTATTTGAATTATTGCGTTATCGACCTCGTATATTTGTGCGGTAAATACAAAATACGTGCACGTATACTTTGAGTATTACGTTTTTTTAACCGTAAAAAAATCCATTACAAAATATGATTTGCTAATACATTGTATGGGTACTACGTATTACCAAAGTATGGTACCTACCTCAAACAGTACCTAATATTGTACCTGGGATGGGACGGTCGATGACTTTCATAGGTTTACACGAAATGTTGTTTTGTATCCGAGTACTACGACTTTAGTTGATACTTATTTACTGGGTACTCTATTTGTTCAAATATAAGTACATGAAAGCTCATCATTTATTGCAAAAGTGCCTGCATTAGCGAATACGTAGATTGATAATTACCCCAGCTTAAAATACAATCAAGTCTTGCTTCTTGTTTTTAGAAAGCCAAGAACGTCGAGTGTTATCGTTTTATATTACGAGGTAATTGTTTCCTTTAAGGAATGTACCTCTTGGAAAGAAAATTGCATTCAGAAAAATTATCAGGTGTAATATTATCATGCTGTATAATGTACGAGTATGAAGATACATTAAATTGAAAAATAAGGAAATAATTATTCAAGTTATGAAATATAACGTTGCAAAATTGAATGATGAATAATTATGGGGGTACCTGTTGTCTAAAAATTGATACATTTTTTTGAAAAAATTCAATTTTAAATGGTACCAGGGGTGAATTGAAAGGATATTGGGGAAGATGATTGGTTAAAAAAGAAAAATTTGAATTATTAAGTTGATTTGAGCAAATTTCAACCTCTCGAGGCCAAGAATTTTTCTTTGAAGTTGTCAAATTTTAGCTTCGAAGTTGACCGGGCGGGGGGTCCAGGCTCAGGTCCCTTCAGATATTGATAAGCAACAAAAAAAAACACGTTTTTGTTAAGAACGAAACAGCAAAAACAAAAGCACAAACAGAATGAAACAAGAACGACTTAGCCCAAACACATCTACGAAATCGTTATGCTAATTTTGAGTCAATGGAAAATAAAAGTTGAAAAATTGCCTAAAATTTCAACAGAAAAAGATTTTTTAATGAAAAAATTAAGTGTGGTATAGGCTTTTTTGAATAAAAACAAACAAAAAAATATTCGCATTTTTCATCAACTTCTAATTTGTCAGCAATATGTATCACTTTTTTAGAAAAAAGTGTTCAGTGAAATGAGATTATTTTCAAACACTAATGAAGCAAATGTTCAATGTGCATAAACACGATTTTTTGGGGGACAATAAAACAATAGCAGATCCTGACAGGGGAGAGGGGTGATGGAAGAGAAAATGAAATTTGCTATCCCAATATTTTTAGAATGTCCCCAGAAAGGATCAAAATAGATATGTCAAGATACATAGAAAAAACAAGGTTTATGAAATTGAGCTACCTAGCTTTTGATTTTTTTTTTTCTAAAAGACAAAAAAATTCTCATTTTTTTCATTTTACAAGCCATTTTAGGCCGTTGGAGGTGGTCCTCCCCCCCCCCCCATATACTGAAGCTGAATAAAATGAATGATTAGTATATTATCTTGAATGGAGTTCGAAAGGTCGAAAAAAAATGTAGGAAGTTTTATTTCGAAAAATGAGAACTTATGTACGTGGTTAAAATAGGTATGTGCCTATATTACGAAAATTTTATAAAATATCGTAAAAATTGCTTAAAATGTAACAAAATATGAAAAATTGTTGAAAAACACAATTGAAATGACGGAATGAAAAAAATCATGAAAAATTTTTAAAAATTGGCTGAATGTGAATATTTTTTAACAACAGTGAAAAATGTTGTAAAAGTGGTTAAAATTGTGTAAAAATTGTCTGAATTATCCTGTAAATTACGAAACAAGTTATCTATAAAAATTTGCTAAATTTTTTACAACTTTGTAGATTTTAACAATTTTTTGATCAATTTTTGGCAAATTGTTCCATTGTTTATTACTTTAGTGATATTTTAATCACTTTTTGGTATATTATTTATTCGTTTTTCAAGTATTTTTTGATATTTCGGACAATTTTTACGGTATTTAATTTCATAATTTGGTCAATTTCTGATATTTTAAATATTTTAATACCTAATTATTTTTACTACGTTTTCATCAATTTTGAGCTATTCTTGGTATTTCGAACATTTTAAAATTATTTTCAAATATTTTTTACGATACTAACACGAATACCTGCTTAGGTATTTTTTTTAGCGCACTCATAGGGTCGCCCAAAAAATTCCCCCCCCATACCGTAAAAAAAACTTGAAAAAATATTCTATTCGACGTAATATTTTTATTTTTGTATTTTTTTAAAAGTCTGGCTTTTTAAATAATTATTGATATAAAAATTCTTTAAATTTAAGGAATTTTTACATAGGTACAAATTTGGAAGCAATTTCTGAGTTATTTTTCTGATATATTTTCTCCAATTTTTTAAGTATTTTTACCGAAAAAGTACCTACTGTCAGTTTTATGATGTTTAAAAGTGTGTAGGTTTTTTACATTTTTTCCCCCATAATTGATTTTTGTGAAAATTCCTTAGAATTTTTTACAATTATTTTCAATCATTCATCTTCACATAATGAATCCAATGATTCAACCGCATTTCAGAAAAGTTTTGCAAAATTGTCAGGTTAATTTTAAATTTTAAATTGGCATGCATCGAACGTTATCATCACTGGCGAGAGGAAGTCAGCGCGAAAAATTGAACAGACAACAGACACGCAATTAAACTCGATGATGATCGTGGAAAAATTACCGCCATTAAATCTGCGAATCGTGAGATCATGAAACGCGTCATAAAACTCACCATCGACGATAAAAATTTTCACAATAGGGTGCGAGAAAGCTATAGAAAGTCGTCGTATTTGATTCACGTTCGTATCGAAGCTTTCAAAGACCCTTGAGTTTTAAATGGGTACTCGTAGACGTCTCCGAAGCTCGCAGGAAATGGGTTTTGGAGTTCAGATTTCATATTTCCGTTCGAATAGAGTACATGAAAAATTACCCCTCAATTCGAAATAATATTCATGACTCTTTTTCCTCTAAAAATTCAACGGTCAAATTTCGCTTTTTCGAGAAGAGAATAATTCACCGAGCTGAATCGATCGATAAGAATGAAATAATTTGCAACAGCTGTGAACCGTTTTAGTCGTTTATGTACATTCTGCTCAATTTCTTATCATGTATGAACGATTTAGGCAGAAAATATCGAGTCATTTTTTTTCCCACATCGAATTGAAATTATAATTCAAATTTTTAGCCATATCCCCCTCTCCTTTCAAGCCCATTCATCGAAATATCGACTCTAATGAGTAATGATCATTCGATAATCCGAATGAACAAACCAATCAGACTCGATATACGTAATATGTGTTGATGTCTTATCTCGTTGCTATAATTACGCGATTATATAATTTAATAATCATCTGCGTTAGTCTACGTAGGTATTTCATAGTCCACTAATATCAGTGCAGCTAATGGATATAAATACGAAAAAAAATCGACATCTGGAGCTCTATATTAAAACATATTTTATTGTACGATATTTTTATTATAGGCGTTTAACTTTCGTACGATGGAATGTTTTCGTTACCTTATTGCTTAATCCTATGTTATGTGTGAGCAGACGTTAACTCGACGAAAGCTTTAGGCGAAAGTATACGCATATAAAGATTTTGGTGAAATTTCCTGAAACACAGATACGCAAACACCACAGATTTGGTAATATCTTGTTATGGTTGTTTGTGTGCCGTCTTTGTTTTCTTTCCTCGTTCCGTTCAAATAATAGGGTACCGAGCTTATTCTCATTGGGTAAGGAAATTTAAAGAAAGCTCGATTAATATACATGAGGAGACGACTCGACGACTGCGTTGGTGTTTCCTTCGCCTTGTGTTTTTCCGACAGTATGAACGAATGACGTACTAAGCCATGAGGACGGTGAGGGCGACGAAAAGCTTTGGGAGCTTTGAAAAATGAGGGGTGCGGTCGTCGAGAGACTGCAAGGTCGTTTAAAAGTTCGGTTCCTCTTGTCCCATGCAGTGTGAGAACACGTGTGAAGATAAATTGAATCTTATGCCATTTTAATGCGAAAACATGTCATGTGAGACTCTGAGAGTATTTTTCATTTGTTATATTGTTTTGTTATCTTCGTATATTTCATTTCCTATAAAAAATTTATGTGATATGTACTTTTTCGTCATTTTTTTTACCTGACTCATATTTTTTTTAAAAAAATTCGTAATAAAAAATTATAATTGTGTTTTGTTTTGTTTGATTTCAGCCAGGAAGAGTAGCCACGTTAATCGAAGACGATAAGGTTTGTAGTTGATTTCAGACAAACTTTTTCATTTTTTTTTTCATCCAACAAATTACATAAGCTTCGCTAATTGGCAATCTATTATTAAAATAATTATCTAATAACGTACGGTACGGTTTTAAAAACGTTTATAAATTAAAACCGAGGTAGTAGGTATATTTCACACAGTTCAGATCCGCTAATGAGAGAAGTCAAGGTCACTTTGAACTTTTCTCTTATAACACGTTTGAATTTTTCGCTCGATTTTGCTTGTGTCGTCCGACTTCGTCGTGAAATTGAATTAAAACAGCCGCCGAATTGCGTCCCCGATCAGTCGATATTTTCGAGATGGAAAGTTGAAAATGTGGGTTAACAAGAAGAAAATATTTGTACGCGGAAAAATACCTACGTATATAGTTTTCGTTTGTATTCTATCTTGGGAAAATATTACGTTTAGAAATTGGTATAAGAATTCGAACGCGATGAGGTGGTAGGCTCGACCTTGGGGTTTGTAAACCCCCCTAAGGAGTGACGATGTAATCTCGATGGGCTCGAATACGATGGGGGATGATTTTGAAACTTGGTGTATCGATTTCGCTGTGTGATCTGACGTGACAATGAGTCTGTGTTCGTGGTCAGGGTCGAATTGAACTTTATGTGATGCTCGCGGCGAACTGGCGAAACAGCTATTATCATCCTTGACGAGTTGTCTCATTTTCCACCCACTTATCGTTAAAAAGATTGTTTTCTGGGTTGTAGGGGGTTTTTCAACGGAGTTTGGGGGGTTGGATTGTACAGTATGGTCTAGTTTTTGAAAAGATGAGTTGGGTTGTGGTGTGTTTTTAGGTGTGTTTTTCGAAGTGCTGATGAAGTGTGGTTTTTTTTGGTTTAGGTGTCTTGTTTTTCAATTAAATTCTGTGGAGAAGAATTCTGAAAAGTAAAGAGGAAAGTTCGTTGCATGCTTTGGGCGTGCTTGAAGCTGAAATACGAAAGGTTTTTGGCTTAGGGTCCTCCTAGATCCTCAATGGAAATAAAAAATGAAAAAAATCGTGATGAATCGTTGGTTTAAAATGTTGTTGGTTATCAAATTATAATGCACTGAAAAAACAAATACATAAATTTTATCCAAAAAAATAATAACGGGGCACCATTCACAAAGTTGGCAAAATTTATTCTGAAAAAATAATATTCCTTTATCGCGAAATTTGGTAAAATTTATTTCACCAATAAATTTTACCAAATTTTGCGATAAATATTATTATTTTTTTAGAATAAATTTTATCAATTTTGTTAATGGTGTCCCGTTATTATTTTTTTGGATAAAATTTATCATTTTTTTAAAACACTTTTTATTTATTTTTCATTTTTCATTTTCTTCAGTGTGAGTTTTATCTCCAGAATTTTAAAAAAGCTTACAATTTTCTAGCCTATGATTTTTAAAAACCACGATTCATCTTGTTTTTTTTTCTAATTTTTCATTTTAATTGAGGTTCTAGGAGAGCTCTCACAAATGTTATTTAACAAAATTCAAACTGACGTCGTGAAATGGAAATGGGTTGAATGAACTGAAACCAGGGTCGAATCAATGCTAGGTGTCCCAAAGATCTTGCAGCGTTGAAAATCTTGAAATGTACTGCATTTATTAAAAATACAAATGGAAATAGAAAAGGTCCAGCATTCGATCCAAAAGTCTCTCATTCGCCTTGAAAATTTATTTTCCCCTAATTTATCGCTTGCAAAGTGAAGTGTGCATAATTGAGAATTCACTACTTTTTTAAGTATTTATGAAATTGTAAATTTTTTACTCTCTGTTTCTTTGGCTCCAACAGAAGGAAACTTATTTAGTTGGAAATTCCGTTTTTATTATTTATTTAGTATGCTAGTATTTGTAGTAGAACTTGTTTTTTTCAGTTAGTTTGTGCATTCAAAATTAAACTGAAGAGAGTCAATGGCGTATTTAGACAACTCGAACATTTGTACTAATTTTTTTTCATGGGCAAAATGCTTAACTTTCTTTCGTAATTTCCAGTTCTTTTCTCAACCCTTTTACCGTTCTGCTTTATGTGACTTTTTGAACACTTTGGAGTTCTCAATTTCGTGTTGGCTTAAAAGGCTGTAGGTAAATGAAATACAGGAAATATCTAAAATAAAAATTGTAGGTATCTCTTCTATTTTCTCATTTTTTTACATAAGATTGAAAAAGTATTCCAAAAATTTAAACATCCTCTAAGAAAAATGGTTTAAATTAACCTCTCCTTCTTTCACTGCATTCAAAAAAGTACTAAAAAGTCACATTAAGCTAAACTAGACCAAATTACTTTTCAGAGGTGCACCAGTGTAAAGAGTTTGAATTTCCATTCTGAGTCGTACAATTCAAAATTTTCATCTTTTTCTCCTTTCTTATACAACTTGGTAATTTTTGTTTAAATAAATTGAGAGTTTCATAATAAGTCGAATAGTTGTAAAATAGACGAGATTTTTGTCCTAAAATCCACCCAAAAGTCATGATAAGAACGAAAAATATAAAAAAGTGTAAGAAATTTGTTTGAACTTGAGTAAAAAAAAAAGGTAAGAAGTGTTACACTGCTTTTTAAACTGAAAAAAATCTAAGAAAAATATAGAAAACTGGCCTAGAAAATAGCAACATCATTTTTGCAATTTTTGTTGGGGGGGGGGGGTGAAAAAGTCAAGAAATTAAATTTCTGAATGTTGCGGTGACCTTTTTGAATTTTATCGAAAATGCTATGATCAAATTTTTAAAAGAAAGGAAAAATCGGTTCAAAGGTTGACTTTTTGCTGTAAAAAGTTTCAAAAACTTTCAATTTTTGAACTTCAGGATTGACTTCGTTTGCTTAAAAGTTGAATATCTCGCTCAATTTTGAAGATAGAGGTCTAAAAAGCTCGAATTCCAAGGTTGGGAATGTGAGTTGGTCCAGTAACATTCCTAATGTCATTTTGAAGTTGTTCTCCTATACTTTTTGATTTTTGAAATTTTGTTGGATGCTTTTTAGAATGTAAGCAGGAGGCAAATTGTCATTCGTCATAGAAGAATAAAATGGCATTTTTGTGTCGAAATTGTTACTAAAGTTGTGATTTTGTAAAGAATGAAAGAAAACGATGTTTTGAATCAGATTTTCCATTTTTACGTAGCTTCCTTTCTTCCTCTTCTGGGGTTTACTTTTAGCTAATACTTAGTTGCTTTCTTCAGATTTTGCACCAATGAAACAATTTTTGTCATTCAACTTCAATAATGATATTTTTCGTGCAGTTTTTATAATTTTTTTCCTGAATGTTTCTCTTTAAATTCAATTTTTTCAAAATTATGATTCAATTTTGAATTTTTCCATGCTGTTTATTTTTCATTAATTTTTTATTATACCAATGAATGTTTTGAGAGAATTTAAGGAGGCGGATTTGTAAAATATCAACATTTCAAGTTTTACCCAGGGTGATTTTTTTGAGGAGAAAGAGGGTGGGAATATTTCATCGAAGGACTTGCAAAAATTCTGAAAAAATCCTACCAAAGTCTTGAAAGCTGTACGTTTTGGATTCAGAAATTTTTTAGGCAGTTACCTTGCTCGCTTACCATATTATCAATTTTCTCGTCGGTCTAGGGTCACACTCCTGAAGTTTCTCTGACTAGAGGCAAACATATAGGTATGTGTTTTCTATGTTCCTATTTTTGTAATATAGGTTTTGTGTGAACCATGCTCTGCTATCATGTATAATAAAATTAAGGAATTTGAATAAATTCGAACAAGGTGTCGTCAACTAGGCATTTATCATGGATTAATGGTGTGTTTTTTAAAATTCAGAATGACCCCCCTCCCCCCCTCTCCGATTATAATAATGTACTTTTCTCCTGAAATGTCAAATTTCCTTCCCAAATTTATGTAATTTTTTCCAAAAAAAAAGTTTTTGTAAAGTTTTATTTGCGACTAAATTTAAAATCAAATTTATTTGCGAATCAATAAATCGACGTATTTTCAAAAATATGGAAGAATGGGGGACATACACGCTCCAGAATATTTATTTTTGCGAAGAATTTATGGTTTATATACCAGATATTTTTTTTAATGTAGGATTAATTGGCATGAAGCTACAAAAGTATATAACTGTCCCTTGATGTGCCTCTCAAGTAACCATACGATCGTAGAATTTTTTGCATTGCGTTTTTTTTTTTCAATTCCCTGGTGAGAGAGCAAAAAAGGAACATCTCTCGTATTTCGTCAACGTAATTACTTATTGGCCTAGTTCGTAACGCGAAATTGCATCTAGGTAACCAGATGAGTTTGCGCTTTTCAATTTGTATCGTCTTTTTCAACGACCTGCACTCAGGTAACCTCACCGTGCTAAAGTTGAAGCATTTGGCGTATTTTCACCCCCAACATCCCCCATTTTACGTCGAGTATCAGTATAATGTACACGTCGAACATGATAAAGAAGAGGCCACGGTCGCGTAAATATAAACTTTTTATCTCTCTCGAGGCTCGATGGGAACTAACGCCATCGTTGTGTTCACATTTTACGTACAAGTTTAGAATTTCGTCTAATATCTGTATTACGTTGACCTACTAAATATTACCAACAAATATGTGGATGTAAACAAAGGGTTGCTGCGGAAGTGCAGATGTAAGGATTTTATTATTTCACCTAAATTTTTCAAACGTGATTATCGAAATTTAAATTTAAACTGGGTAATCTCGTTTTATTAATTTTTTTATTCGATAAACGAGACGTAGGCATACTTCAATCGAATTGTCTGAACGATAAAATATCTGTCAGCATTTCCTCTTTCAAAGGTGCGATAGCCTCGTGATACTCGATTAAAAGTCGAACGTTTCGATGCATTATGCTTTTGAAATATTCACACTTGATTAATTTCTATCCCAAAATGACTTTTTTTTGGCCATTGTTTGTCGTAATTCTTAAATAGTTTTGCTACAATACGTGTTTAACTTCATTATATCAATCATTCGTAGGATACGTTTAATTTGGCATAAAAATCTGTTGGCGATATGGCGTTATTTTTGTACCACATTGGCACACGACAACCATCTCCCGGACTCTCCTCGCTCCTTTTTTATAATACACCTCGTTATCTACACTATACGTGTGGTATTGTTAGGTACTTGGACTTACTAGAAGATACTGCGTTTTAAAATACTTAAAATATTCTCAACACGTGCTTCGAGAGGAGACTAGGTGAAATTCGGGCCATGTTAATAAGGAAACTGCGAGAAATTACGATAGATGAATTGAACGTACAGAGACGAGACAATGAGAGGGGGCCTACCAGAGCCGGCGGATCAATTTTCTGGGGGAGAAGCCCGGCCTAGGGCGAGGATATTTTTCAACCCTAAAAATTTCCCCCCAAAATATTTTCTAACTCTAAAATTTTTTCATCTAAAATAAAATTATGTATCAAGGAACTCGGAAATTTTTCTCTTTCCAATTTTCCAACTCTGGTATTTTTTTCAAAAATACATATTTTTCAACTTTAGAAATTTTTTTCAATGTTAAATATTTTCTCAAACTGGTTTAGCTCTCGAATTTTTTTCTTAGAATTTTAATTTTTGCAGCTATTGAAATTTTTTTCAACGTTCCAATTTTTTAGCTGTTGAATTTTTTTAAGTTATAATTTTTTCTCTATTTTTTTCCTGTTTTAAAATATTTAGAATACAAATTTTTGAAAAAATTCGGGTTGGAAAAATTTTTAAGAAAATCAAGGTAAAAAAATTCGATAGAATGTCAAGTTTTTAACAAATTTTCGAATCAATCGATGGAATTTTATACACTTTTGATAGTTGATATAAATATCAGTACCTAAATGAAAAAGTGTTGGTGAATGAAAATTGAAAAAAATCTTGGAGCTAAAAAAAATTTTTTAGGAAGAAATTTCAAGAGTGGGAAAATTTTTTTGGAGTTGAATAAATTGAAATTTTGAGATGAAATTTTGAAACCTGAAAAAATTGAAATTTTGAGGAAATAGTAAAGACATGAACGATGATTTTTTATCATTGTGCTGTCAAAGCGCTGTAAATCAGAAATTCCAGAAATTTGGAAGAAAATTGAAAGAAATTCACGTTTAGTGGCAAAAATTAGGGTTTTTGGCATCCGTCTTAGAAAAATAAAGAGTTTCAGAGAGGCAAACGCAAAACTCAGAATTTCGATTTGTATCCTTTTGATTCAAAATTATTGGTGGTTCGGGGGGGGGGATTCAAAATATTGGTAATTTTTGTGTTACTTGACACCACAACTGTGAAACATCACCTTAAACAAGACTTCAAAAAATTCGATAATGGACTCAAAATCACGGTGTTCACTTTCTAGATAACTTGGAAAAGTCAGGGAATTTTGAAATTTTCCTAGAATTTTTTAAAAATTCAAAAGTAGATAAATCATCCAGAAAAGAGTTTCTTTGCTTATTTCATCATTTTTGTTGATTGTGATGTAAAAAAATTGATATTTACATATGTAATAGCGTGTCTTTGTCCATTAAATTATGTATTAGGAAACGAATTTTATTAATAAGCTGTGATAAAAAAGGAATAAAGAATGTCATAATGGTCTTGATCACGATGTTGAAAAAAAGGGGGAGGGAATGAAAGAACATTCAAAATTATTGGTCACGTTTTGGAAAACCTCAAATGAGAAAAAAAGTGTTGAATTTTCAACTTTTGATGGTCCTTTTTCGCAAAAATTTTCGCCCAAGTTGATAAACTAGTCGGATTTGTTATCTCAAATTCTATGTAGAAAAGACCAAATTTTTCAAAAGTAAAATTTTGAGGTGGTTTTATAATTTAAAAATTGTTTTTTTTGTTATTTTCGCCAAAAATGTTCAATTTTGAGAAGCAGTAGCTCAGCCCACTGAGGTCGAAGAGTGCTAAAATTTTTTGGTGTGGTATTTCTACTCCTAAATAATCCTCTACGTAAATTTGAGCGAAATCAGCGTTGCCAACAAAAATTTTGAAAATCCCTTAAACCAACTAAAATCCTCTCGGTCAAAATTTCTTAAAAATTCCTTGAACCCCTTTTTTTTTTTTAATGACGTCACTTATATAAGTATATGTGAGCCTGGATATAGAAACCACCCTTAGGTGTAAAAAATTGGTTTTTGAGTGAAGGTTCTCCTTTGATTCTATACCTTCTGAAACGGCCAAAATCAGTGTCAACTCGGAAATCAATTTTTTACATCAAAGGGTGGTTTCTATATCCAGGCTCACATATGCTGCCTAATTTTGAAAGAAATTGAATAAAAATGAAAAAAATTGAACAATTTTTACTTCAAATTAGGTACTTTCTTTTTTTAGAGATCTTTACAAATTTTTATAAAGATGGTGGGCTAAGATATAGATTGTCAATCAGAATTGGGAGGGGCATAATTTTAATTTTGGAAATTTTTAGAAAAATTTTCCTTTTTGGGCCAAACTTGAACAAAAGTTTGAAAAATAGGGGGTTTGACCTGAAAAATGCGTGGTCTTTGCATATTTTTTTCGAAGTTCTTTGAAAATTCCTCAAAATATAACAATCCTTAACAAATTCGTTAAATTTTTTCATGAACCTCAAAATTCCTCAACTTTAAAATTGGCAGCGCTGAGCGAAATTGGTACAAATAGTTTTTTTCCTCATAAAGAGGCCACCCCCCTCCCCTACAGAAAACAATAAAGGTGGGGTAGTGAGATTTTATTTTAGACTTTGGACATTGGTATGGAAGTTTTTTAGGAAATAAAAATTAAGATCATTGCATATTTCTTTTTTAAGCGTTTCTTCGATGCTATTTCTTTTGGGCTATTAGTGGCGAACGAATGAAATTTTCAAAAAAAAATTGATTTTTTTTAAAAGGGGGGAATTGGGGAATACAGTTTTTTTGGAAGCCAAAAAAGTAGTACGAGAAAAGCACGAATTTTTGTTTTTAGGGTTTCAGTAGTTTCAGTGCTACTTGTTGGCGAATTTCTCTTTTTTTAAAAAATATGAGTCGTTAAATTTTTCCTTTTTGAATAATATTAGTCGGATTTTTTGGAGGGAGGGAGGGAGGGGGGGGGGGTAATTATAATTATCTCGAGATGATAATTTATTCCAATGTCAGTCAACTCGATTTATGATTTATTCAAACAAAACTGTACTTTGTTTGCAATTCGTAGAATTTTTGGCGATGTGGCGAGGTGGTGATGAAAGGAGGGTGTCTTTTTCGAATAAAAATATTATTTTAATCAATATCGTCGGTTTACGTTTGATATTGTAAATATTGGGATCTTCATGGGTGATTTGAATTTTACAGCCGGTTCGTTTATTCGTATGATTCAAGTACGTGTGTGTATCTAAAAGTACATAATATTGACGAACGTCAGCATAATTGAAATGATGATTTCGGGGCGAGGATCGTAAGGTACTTATCAGAGTGTATGTGTGTACCCCTCGGATCATCCTCATCCTCGTACGCATACAATATAGCTATTGTTCTCTCGATGAAATATTCATTTATTATCAGGTTACGATGTATCAAATTTAATAATCTCGTGTCGAAATCGTATTCGTATTGGTACCAGAGCGTAGGTAATTAAAAGCAAAATCAACAAATGTCAAGAATTCTTGCCACTCGAATACGAGTAGGTATTTTTGTCGATACTGCGTAAATTTTAAAGAAGATTTTTCCTCATTTTTTTTTGTAATCGTGTGTTATTGAATGGATAAATAAACGTATCTATCGTCGTAGATTCGCAAATCTAGGTTAATTCGATATCGAGTGTCATTATTCGCGTATACATAATAGATTTGTCGTTCGAATACAGAAATGTAATCTCGTCGAAGTGCTCTAAACTTAATGCAAATAATTCGATTCGTCGTAGTTGTACCTTAAATGTAAACAAGGATGATGCTTGTGTTGCATTATCTGTTGCATTGTTAGTTCGCACCCATACCTATTCAAACACGTGTCAGTGTCTTATGTCGTCTTGCAAATTTAGTAATACTCGCCACTGAAGAGAAGAATAAACTGTCGTTCGAAGCTCTCGCGTAATTTAGCAGAGTATTCCGTCGAAGAAATATGTTTACATTTTTAAATCATTTTTTGTTGTATTATGATGAAGTATCGTTATAAATATGGAAGCTGTATACGTACTTCATCTTCTGGTCGTCGTCGTTGTTGAGAAAATAAATGAGGGTAGAATCGATCGTTGTCGCGCTACTATAGGCAGATAATATTGTGCAGTAACGTGTGAAAGACCTGAAAAGCTATGCTATTATGCAGGGTGTGACGGTCACAGGTCGTAGCCTTCCGACCGACGATGCAGCAACATAGATTACATCGATGTATGTAGGTTTGCAGAAGCGGTAGTTTGAAACGAAGAAGGAGGATTCTGTCGTACATGATGTAAAGTTCTGAGCCAGTAGGAGTATTCAAGTTTATGAAATTCTGTCATTTTTACGTTGTTTTGCACTTTTTGGAGCCAAGAACTCACGAAAATGTGTCTAGATTTCGAAACGACCAAGGTACCTAGTAAAAATTTTCTCTCTTTTCTTCGGCTTTAAAATTTGGCAGTGTTTTAAAAAAATTGAAAATTTGAAAAAAATCATTTTTCTAAAAAAAAATTTAGGAGGGATAAATGGTTACCTCCCCTCCCCTCCCCTCCCCTCCCAAAAAAAATCGTCAAATACCGATATTTTCAATCTCACCCAAGGTCTTTCAGAATTTCATTTTTTCGAGTTTTTCAGATGTTTATTTGGTGAAAAATCGAAAAAAGTAAAAAAAAATTTTCCTGAAATTACGTTTGCATGAATATTTCAACTCCTAAAAATCATCGGCGGCGGCGATTTTCCTTTATTCCCCCTCCCTCATCACTCCCTTAAACCAAGTCATTTTTTCAAAATGTGAAAACATTCATCTTGCGTTTTTTTAAATTTGGGAAATGTGTGGGGATCCCATTAATTTTCATGAGTGAAAATTGAAATTACTTCAGAAAAAAATTGTTTGATGGCTGAATACCTAAACCTATTTAAATAGGATGACAGAAGTAATATTAAGTGTGAAAAGTGAATGTTATTTTTTTGGAGGGGGGGGCATTAATACTAACATCATTTTGAGAATTTTTTTAATTTAAAAATTTTTTCAAATGTAGTCATTTGGTTAGATTTTAAGGCTGAGAAAAGAGTGTTAAGGGTGGAGTAAGAGGATGGAACTTTTATCACGCCATTTTGAGGGTGTAGCCCCAACGTAGTCTGAATTGGGGACACCCCCCCCCCCCCAAAAAAAAAGAGGCTGCGTTCAAAAAATAGTCGAGAGAACAACAAGAATAGCTATATTTTCATCAATCAAAAACTGATTTTTTATTTGAATTGAAGCGAATTTTTCAATTAAAGACGTATAACTGTTTCAATTTTTGAAAATTAAATTTTTCTCTGTTAATCGATTGTTATGTTGACTATTTTCTGTACGAAACCTTGGCTACACTACCTTTCAACTTTCTATAAAAAAAACTCCAAAACGATCGTCCCTACTTGTCTCTGATCTTTTGTGACAGGGTTTCTATTTAAAACCGCAAGGTGAATTGTTTTTCAAACTTTCGTCCAACCTTTTCAACCCATTTTTTTTAAATTTAAATTTTCAGACTCTTCCCGCCTCCTAGCGTGAAACAGTGAATAATGTCCTTCCCCCACCCCCCTCATCAACCCAAAAAAACTAAAAAAATTGTTGAAAAATCAATTTTTGCTTTTCTGGATAAAAATTTAATAAATTGAAAAGCGATAACAATTTGAATTTCACTTTTCTGTAATTTTACGATGTACCTATTGTTCAGACTTGAAAAAAAAACATAAGAAATGAAAATTGGTTCAAAAAGTTTTGTAAAGTTTGACATGTCACTTCTACTTACAAGTTAGAAAATTTTTAACAGAAAATTCAAAAATTTTGAACTTTTTTAAATTCAAAGACGATGTTTTATTTTTATTTGATTGCTCTAGTTTTGAAATTTTTGTTTTTGAATTTTTATTTCATGTTCTTCTAATAAAATTTTTCTTTTCTAAAAATTGAAAAAATGATAAATTGAAAATGATTAAAGTTTGAATGTTTACATGACCATTTTTTTTTTTTTTTTTTTTTTTTTTTAGGTTTTAATGGAAAATTTCTGGAACTCTTTTCCACCTTTCCCCTCCTCTCCCCTCACCCTCCCATCTCCTCCTCTCCTCTCCTCTCCGCTAAAGAGAAATGAAATTAATGTCTACTTATGACAAATGGCTTGTTGAATTTTTGTAAATATGTTTAAAAATTTTGAGATCCAATCACAACTTGTATTTGGTCAATTCAAGTCAAGAAATTAAGCGAAATGATTTTTGATTAGTTTTTCTACTTGAAGTTTCTTTATACTAGGAAGTCAATTTTTAATTCGAAATTTGAAAAAAAAATAATTATTTGAAATGAAGCAATGATAAAATTTTGAAAACCCGAATCGTTGAATTCGTAAAATTTACTTTTTTTTGGTAGATCATTTGAACCAGTCATTTGCAAAACAACGTGACACCCATTTTAGGCGATTTTTATGTTATTGTCGATTCTGATGATATGTTGCACTCTCTATCGATTGAGCATGATACCACATTTCGTTGAGTCAGCCTTTTGAAAATACTGTATCCATAACAGCACTAAAAAATTCCAAAAAATTTTGGTGGCTCCAAAACCGCTTCCAATCGATTCAGGAGATCAAAAATGGGTATCAATCAATTTTCAGTTTTTTACCTCAATGTAGGCGGATTTTACGGATTTTTAATTTTTTTTCCAAGTTTGAGACTCATGGAGTTTTAGAAATACATTTTGCGCGTTAAATCGAACTTTTTACGGAGCTTTTGTCGAATTTCATCATTCTAAATATTTTTCCAAAACAACTGTTATGGTCGAAAATGACGGTCATTTGCAAAAAACGTAAGTCCATGAACTTCATTGGCCTGTAAGTCAATCATGTTGACACTTTAAAAATCAAAATTTGACCCAAAAGGTGTATTTTTGCGTCCTATTTCCATTTCTGACATTGATTTCTACCATAAAGTAAGCGATTTTGCTTGAAAATGTTTTTTGTTGCTCCTAAAAAATTTACTTTTTTGGCGTTACGTTGTTTTGCAAATGACTGGTTCACTTAGAATCACTGCAAACAAGGAAGTCAATTTTTAAATCGAAATTTGAAAAAAAAAAATTGTTTGAAATCAAACGATGCGATGATAAAATTTTGAAAAACCGAATCGTTGAATTCGTAAATTTCAACATTTGAGTTAGGTACCTATTAAAAAAATGGGGAACCTCCTCTCTCCAGTAAGACACCTCTCTCTACAAACTCAGCAAATATGATGAATTTCGTTCAAAACTTTCCAAAAACTTGCGTTTTCCAAAATTGTATTTGTGATTTTTTTTCAAAACTTGCTTCATGAATAGGTATCTAATTCCGTGGAAAAATCAAAACAAAAGTTGGGGAAAAGTCTTTGAAATTTTTCAGAAAATGGCTACGAAAATTATATTATCGGATTTTTGGTAACATTCGTGATACTGTTTATTGAGAAAAATCAGTAAGTATTTTGACCAAAAAATTCAGGAAATATTACTCATAAAAAATATAAAATTTATCAGAACTAAAAAATAAATTCAAAAATTTTTTAAAAATGGAAAACATTTATGTTAATTCTTGCCAAAAACGAATTCCAGTCCGAATTTCGATGAAAATGATTTATCTAATCGATTTTGAATGAGATAATGTTTTAAAATCCTTCTTTTCTTCAGAAAATTAATAATATGCATTTTGGATCGAGTTGAAAAGTAAATTTTATAAAAATTAGGAAACTCAGAATTCTCGTATTTGGGCAATCATTAATGTAATAAATTGAATTAAGTATTTGAAGGTATTGTGAAAAAATATTTGAAATAAAATTATTATTTCATGCAGAACTTATGCGGAAAAATGTGGTTGCAGATACTTATTGAGAAACTTCAGCCAGAATCGGGCGAAAAATGATCAGTTCGGTGAAAAACTTGAGATTTGGTAGAATTTCATTAACTAAATTGAAAAAAAAAAAAAAAAAAAAAAAAAGGTCATCTCAATCGTAAAATATTTAAATCTCTAGAAAGTGAATTCTTTCGAAATTTTGTTGTCAGTCTCTCTATGATTAAAGAAGTTTCATCACATTAAAATTTATTACTTTTCGCCTCGAAATGTTCAAATCTGCAAATCTATTTACATTCGTGTAATCTGGGTTGCCGTATAATCAAATAGAAGGCGTCGCAATGTAACCAATACACCCTGTATACATATTGCCTATTTTTACACTTCCTAGGAGCTTGCTTTGCTAAACTAATCCTCATCCATAAAGCACCATACGTAGAGAATAAGCTAACACGATAAATTCTGCCTCTAAAACGATACAATTTTGCACCTTAGGCTCTTGTATGGGGCAGGGCGTTCCTAGTAACCGAAGATTCAGCAGCATATCACTATTTGCAAAAACGCGAATGCTCAAATGGCGGCTATCTGCGAAAAATCGTTACTTTTTATCCAAACGGCGACGAATCGAGTACGCCAATCCAAACAGTCACTTTTATAGCCTACTCGGATAATCATCTATGGCTCGGCGATGCACCTCTGATGGATATATCGTGGCAAGTTGTGAATTCCAAAGGTATGGCCGGATACAATGCCGAATACGTATTGAAACTGGCCGATTTCATGAGACGTAACGTACCCCAAGAAACGGACGTCGAACTGTTCACCTTGGAAGTCCTAATCATGGATCGAATACAAAAACAAAAGCTCTGCTTGACCGATATGATGAACGGCGGATGCGCAGCCAGCCCCGAACTGGAAGATCGCATCGAGGCTGCCGAATCATCAACGCATCAAAGGGTCGTCGCATCGAACGAATTCGCCAACCGAGTACCGGATAAGAAATTAAGATGTGTTAATATATGACGCAGGCGAACAGTCTTATGTGATACCGTGTACAATTTCGTTGTTAATTTAAATTTGATATGCGGATCAATTAATACCATTCATTTAGACACCGATAACGAGAAATAAAAATTCATTAATCGTCGTTTTCTTTGCCATGCCCGTGTAACCCCCGCACCCACCCTCGCCCTCATTGCCACCTTTTTTACGAATAATTTGTACCTCTTCGTTACGCCGATTTCGAAGAAATTCACGATATCAATATGCAAATATATCGATTATTCTAGGCAAAGTGTACCGAGAATGATGTGATAAATTTTTATAACGTATTTTTAAACACGGCCGTCGCCATTGACGTATAATACCTACAATTTTGATGAGATTTTTTTTTAAAAAACTTAATTATAGGATTTTAGGCTGTGAATGTTTTGATTTGTACGTATGTTTTAAGAGATTTCTTTAATTTTTGTTCTTTTCTACGGTGAAATTTTGAATACGATAATTTTGTCGAGGTTTAACCTGTTGTTGTCGTTCGTAATATTTAAAATGAAATTTTGTACGTTTGATTTTTTTGAAAAAATTTAATGAAAGATGTATTGTTTTTTCAAGAGCTAAATTCCTATAATTTGTTGTACTGTTTTTATGACGTATTCGATACTACAAACGAGTTTCACAATAATTTTTTACAGGCGATAATTTTTTGTTCGATGCATTTATCATTGTTTGTAGATGTCGTTTCTTTTTATTTTATTTAAGAATTTATTTTTACGTATTTATTAAATGATTTTTCGTTATTTTATTTATTTCTTGTAGAATTGATTTGTTTGGATTTTTCTGGGGAGGGGGGGGGGGTGAATATGAATAATATTCCTTTGAAATGTCCAGATGACCAACTTTTATCCTTCATTTTTTTTAGATAATTTTATTTAGAGAGGAACCGTAATTGCTTGAAAATGGTTTCATTTGTGAATAATTTACGGAATTTCTATAGGCCAAAGACCCCTTCAATTTATGAGCTATGCGTGTTGGAGACAAATTATTTACACATCATGTTTAATATAGTTGCATAACTCGTTGAATGTAGGAGAAGTAAATATTGATTAAGAGATAACTTTGAGTGTACAGTTGTTTTATTTGAAACAAAAAACGTATAAAAGAAATCATTATTATCTTTTAATTTTTAAAAATTTTTAGCTTGGTAATTTTTCAAAAAAAAAAAAAAGAATTTTGAGAATCCACGACGATGGTCAATGGTCATGAATCAGATTGATATTTCGATTCAGCAGTCATCAAAATCAGATGTGGTAATTTTCTCATTTTTACTCGCGTCAGTGATACTGTGGCGTTTGAGAGTTTGGCCTTTTCCCCTCTGAACTTTAACTTCCTCCGGTCTCAAAAAAACGTTCGAACATGAATAACACTACCGTTAATGAAACTTATTAAATTTTTATACTTACATTTCTTATTTTTGATGAAGATGGACGGATAATTTAAGAGATCCTGATTTCTTCGGGGTTTTACTCCTTTAATAGCGTGTGGGCGAGTTACCGAGTAAACCAAAAAAACATTGAAAAAGACGACTTTTCGCCTCAGAAGTGTATTGACACACAGAAATTTTTTCGGAATTGGAACAAAAATCATTAATAAAAATATGTACTTACCTACTTCAATAGTTTTGTCAAATGTAGGTACCTAAGATTTTATTCAATTTACTTGATATGAATGTTTTCAAAAAATGAACTCTACTCGTATGAAAAGAAAAAGGTCGATAAAATTTCACCCGAACAAATCGAGAAAGATTTTTTTTTAATATTTCATATTTAGTAAAAAAATGTGCCTATATTCTTTACGTTTTTCGTCCAACTTTGAAAGATCAAATGTGGAATAAAATTGTGTTACCTAAATTATACTGTTGTATATCAGGTTTGGAAATATTATTGATTTATAACCGAAACCAAAATTTCGGGAAAAATAATCTAGTTTCATGAATAAAAAGTTGAAAATATGTAAAATATTTTCGGATATTTTCGACTTTTTTTCTTAGTAATTTGAATATTTTTTTCTATTCCTCCCCCTCTCGAATTTTTTTTGGAGAGTTGTTCTCGAATCTATCGGGGCACAATTTCAAGTTTTTATAAAAATTAGCTTTCCAAAATTAGTCTTGCATAAAAATGAAAAAGTGATGAAATCTTTTGATTTAGGAGATCGAAAAAAAAATCTACGCGTATAACAAAAGTGCCCATTTTTTTGAAAAAATGATTAAAAGTTGAAAATAGTTTTCTAATGAAGTAATGATCATCCATCGTCAATGAATTCTGGTTTGAAAATAATGGCGTTTTAGGGCCATTTTTTAAACAATAAACTGATCAAAAAATCTTTAGGTAGGTACCTAGCTACCTACTGTTGTTGCTTACTTTGGGGGATGGGGGCACGAAAGCTGATTTTTTCGTGGATTTTTCATTTTTCAAAACTACGAAAAACATAATTTTGAAGAAATTCTTTTCAAGAGTTTTCATAATGACAAGATGATCGATTTTTTTTTTTGAGAAATCGAATGTTTTGTTTTCAGTTAAAGGTGGAATTTTTCCTTAATTTTATGTTTCAATAAAGCTGTACACTCATACATCTTTCATATTTTGCATCAAATTTTAATTATCAAGATATTCCTCAAGAAATACGTTTTAATATGGATGAAGCAACCGGGTGGTTTATGGAATGATCCTCTCGTGACATGTTGATAAAACTAAACAGATGACAATTTTGAACTCTAGATATACCTAGTGGGTAATTTCTTGGTAAATTTAGTAATTTTTTCCTCTCGGAAATTGCTTGTTGTTTTTCAAAGATGCGGAATTTTTTTAGTGATTTAAGAATATTTTTAGTCTACAGTCCAGACCCCGAAAAGTGTTCAATGGGTCTGCTTTTTTGGGGAACAAAACAATCAGTTGGTTTTTTGTTGGTATGGATGGGGTATTCACGAAAATGAGCATTTTTGATTTTTGCCGGGTCACTATAGGGGGCTGGAGCCTAAAAACACCCATTTTTTCAAGTTGGCCGGGAACAAAAATTTTTTTGCCATTTTGTAGCACACGCTCCCCTGAGTCCGAATATGTGTTTCATTTCCTTGGGCATGGTCACAATGGTCTTCTAGGGCCCCCAAAGTGCGATTTTAGGTGAAATTTGGCCATTTTTGAAAGTGAAATGATTGTGTAGACGTCATAAAGCTCGCGGAACAAGAAAAAACCACCTTCATGGGGACATGAACTCATTCTGAACCGATTGAGCCTAAATTTTTGGAAAACGGCTGGCACAATGAGCCGCAGGCGAATTTTAAAGATGCGCCCCTCGGCGATTTCCCAAAAAAATAAACAGCTACAAAATTTTTACAAAATGGCTATGCACGCAGGTAACATATCAAAATGGGGTAAAATTTCGCGAAAAATCCGAAAATGCCAATGAATTTTGATTTTGACCCCTTCCAAAAATTTTAAGGGGTGAAATTTAGTCAATTTTTGACCGATTTTGAAGAATTGTCGTGTTACTTATCAAAATGGGGTAAAATTTCGCGAAAAATCCGAAAATGACAATGAAATTTGATTTTGGCTCCTTCCAAAAATTTTAAGGGGTGAAATTTGGTCAATTTTTGACCGATTTTGAAAAATTGTCGTGTTATATCAAAATGGAGTAAAATTTTTCGAGAAAACCAAAAATACCAATAGATTTGTAATTCTACCACTTCCAAAAATTTTAAGGGGTGAAGTTTGGTTAATTTTTCAGTAATTTATCAATCATCACTATTACGTGATGTATGAGAAATAAAAATTTAGAGAGTAAAACTGCACGCACGACGATAAAAATGATTCCGATTGAATAATATATAAATACCTATCCTTAAAACTATATTTTTTATGTTCTTTTAAAATTTTAAAATGTTTTAAAAAGTAACAATGATTTTTTACAATTGTTCAAACATTGACTAGATTTTATCTGTAAACCTTTTGAAAAAAGTCAAAATCGAAATTTATCAACATTTTTGGTTTTCTCGGAAAATTTTACTCCATTTTGATAGGTAACACGACAATTTTTCTAAATCGGTCAAAAATTGACCAGATTTCACCCCTTGAAATTTTTGGAAGAGGTGAAAATCAAAATTCATTGTCATTTTCGGATTTTTCGCGAAATTTTACCCCATTATGATAGGTAACGTGACAATTTTTCAAAATCGGTCAAAAATTGACCAAATTTCACCCCTTAAAGTTTTTGGAAGGGGTCAAAATCAAAATTCATTGGGATTTCGGATTTTTCGCGAAATTTTACCCCATTTTGATATGTTACACGCGTGCATAGCCATTTTGTAAAAATTTTGTAGCTGTTTATTTTTTTGGGAAATCGCCGAGGGGCGCATCTTTAAAATTCGCCTGCGGCTCATTGTGCCAGCCGTTTTCCAAAAATTTAGGCTCAATCGGTTCAGAATGAGTCCATGTCCCCATGAAGGTGGTTTTTTCTTGTTCCGCGAGCTTTATGACGTCTACACAATCATTTTACTTTCAAAAATGGCCAAATTTCACCTAAAATCGCACTTTGGGGGCCCTAGGGGACCATTGTGACCATGCCCAAGGAAATGAAACACATATTCGGATTCGGGGGAGCGTGTGCTACAAAATGGCAAAAAAAATTTTGTTCCCGGCCAACTTGAAAAAATGAGTGTTTTTAGGCTCCAGCCCCCTATAGTGACCCGGCAAAAATCAAAAATGCTCATTTTCGTGAATACCCCATCCATACCAACAAAAAACCAACTGATTGTTTTGTTCCCCAAAAAAGCATAGCATATTCACTTTCCTGAGCACTTTTCTGCGTCTGGACTGTAGACTATTTCGGTTGTTGAACTTTAAAAAATCTGGAAAATTCCATTGAATTCAAAAATCCATGTTTTTTGCTCTTTCAATTTGATTGGAATGTCCTGTGATAACGAGGTAGATTCTAAAAATATTTGAGTATTTCCGAACTTGGAGAATGAAAAATAAATTAATCTCGATTGAGATTTAATTAAAGGAATCTAAATGATGATGCATTTTCAAAATAAGTAGTAGGTACCTATTTTGTGGATTTATTGGGCGGGGAGGGGAGTCCATGCACGAAAACCCAAAATGTCCTCCGTTTGTTAATTATTCAATGAACTCTGATGATTTTTTTTGAAAATTATTTATTATTTTTATTTTTATTTTTTTATGGGTTCAGAGTAGTATTCTTAATCTATGATTCCGACTACTAGGTCCCAAATCGTATCTTGCATGATATAAAATAAATTCAAATTCAAATAACATTAACATTCAACAAAATAAATAAATGAAGTAAAACGTGAAGGGGAATTACATATTGTGCATTTTTCAATAACGCGATCTTGAGTTTTATAATAGGTAAATATTGTAGGTACATATTTTACAATTCCTCATTTTAATTCAATAAGATTAGGCTGCAGGGATGCGGTGAATTCCTAAAGCCTACGAGGAATAGTCTTTTAATCTTTCCAAAAGGCACTCCCTAATTCCCTATCCCTTCAGTGGGTATGTATTATCTGCCTACTGAAAATACCCTAATTCCTCCAGCCCCACTGAAATAACAGGTTACTTCATTTTTTCATTAAATTTTGACTCCCCCCCTCATTTTTCTCGAAATCTGAGCCCCTGCCTTACATAATTTCTGGATGCGCTTATGCCAATTCAGGAGGGGATGCACAAAAATAAAATAAGTAACAAAACCTAGTTTTGAAGACTTTATAATGTATAATTTTTTGATTTTCTCTTTTCTGTTCATGCGCGTGAGTGTCCATTTATTTATTTTTTTAAAGGAATTATATTTTTCTTCCTTCCCATCTTCAACGAGGAATTGCTCCCCAAGAATATATAGTCACCGCACCCATGTTAAGCTGAGTGCAAAAATTGTAAATTTTAGTATCCATAAAGCACTCGAATAAAAAATTAAGACAGTTAATCCAGTTGATATCTTTTTGAAAAAATATTATTGCGGAAAAGATTAGTAAAGCCACTCCTCGTCTAATATTATTGAAAAATGAAAATATTGCATCGAATGACTAATTACACAAGGTTTGGTAACAACTCTCATAGAATTTTTTGGGTAAAATGTCTCTGAGAATACAGATTTTTGGATAGATATTCCTCATCTACGAATCTGCGTAATACCTAGGTACATAATTATGCATCGTTGAAGTGACTTAGATACTTTTATCAAATTATTTTATTCGAAAAAAATTGTCAACCAACGTTGGTTATAATTTCGGTTCCTAAATAGGTATTCGACGTCGAAAACACGATTTCTAATAAATATGACCTTATATAATTACTTCTTTTTCAACTGATAAAATTATGTACATATAAACAACGCGCTGAACGATGAACGCTGCGAAATGCTATGAAATTTCAAGATCGAAACTCGAGTAGGTATAATATAAATGCCCTCGACATTGTAGTTTTTTTATTTAATCTGTCTTGTTAGCTCTGGCGGAACTGTTGACGTTTTCGAGTACCTAGGTTGCTTGGTTTATTTTTGTTGTGTAAAGTTTTCATTATATTTTTTTTGAAGCGAAGTAAGTAATCGTGCTTTTGGTTTGTGAAAAACTAATTACTTCATTCTAGTCTTATATTTTTGTTCGAGTTTCTAAATTTACCTAATTCAATTTTTCTTATTTGGGAGTCCAATTGTGCTTTCGATAGTGATGCGAAAAATATTGATCGTATATTAACTAGGCGTTCAAAAAATCATGAAATGTGTTTTTTCTTGAAAAATTCAATTGAAAAGAGGATGTTTCAATATTGGTTCATAAAAAGTGTAAATCAAGGTGGGATTCGGTTTCATTAATTCCCACCTAGGTTATAAAATTCTTTGAATAATGGAGATTGAAAGTAAAGTCGCCAAAAAAATGTTCTTTTACAATTTTTTTCATACGATGATTTTTGATGGGAACGTATTTTTGGGGAGAGGGGGCACCAAGATGAAAACATTTCTGAAAGTAAGTAACTACAGAAAAAAACTTTGGAACAAAAGTTGTAAAAAATTTTTAATTCATTATTTTTGCAGAATTTTTTCTACTTGTGAACTGAGCGTAACTGTTTTTGTGAAAACAGTGGAATTTACCTAGGTATTCTCGTTTTTTTTCTTTTTTAGAAATTATTACTGGAAAGTGATTGGAAAAAGAAATCAGAGAACTGGAAAATTATAAACCAAAATAGGATAGTTATCCTTTTTTAATGAAAAATTTCCCAGACAAAATTTTTTTTGCAGTGCTGCCATCAATACTTAGCTTTTGTCATGAGAAATTGAATTGAACTTATCAAAAACAACTCTCTATCTTTAAACTAATATTGCAACTCGTATTTATAGCAGAAATCACCTATCAATTTGATTACTAATTCAACTAATAAAGGTAAGGTACAAAGTGCATATATTTGAATACTTACCTAGAGATCTAGATTTTTTTTTAATTTTTGAAATTGTTCGTGTTGCATTCCATAAAGATGTCCTTGCTCGGCCTTCTCAACGCAATCGACTCCACAACCTTATTGGTATTTTTGGTGACAACTTTGGTGATATTTTTCATCAAATATATCTTGGTACAATGTCAGAGGGATCCTCGAATGGTGAAATATGCCGAAACCCTACCAGGTCCGCCGGCGTTGCCTTTCCTTGGAAATAGTATGGTTTTTAATTCAACAGGAGGTACCTACCTATATACCTATTACCTACCTATTGAAATATTGTTTGCTTCGAAAAAAGACTCGATTTTAATCTTTATCTTACATAAACTTATTCATTTCGTATCCTTAATTATTCAGATACTTTAGAAGTGGCCATTGAATACAAAAAAAAATACGGCGACGTGTATCGATTATGGTTAGGAAAATATCTCGCAGTGGTATTATCAAATATTGACGATTTAGAGGTACCTATTTCTATCTGTCCACTTGATGCTTGAAATTTTGGTGACAAGGGTGGAAATGAGTCGTTAGAAATCAAAATGTACCTATACCTATTATAATAGGCATAAATATCTGAATCGGTTTTGTATTTTTTTTTTCAGACTGTTTTCATGAATTCGAAAATGTTGTCGAAGCCGAAACTGTTTCAACCATTTCAGGATTTCTTCGGCGATGGCTTGTTCATCACGCAGTCCAGTGAGTACCTTCAATATATTTTCTAAATAGGTACTCTTTTTCTTACTCTTCAAGAAAGCTGAAGCTGAAATGAATTTTGCAAATATCAATCGATTTTTTTTCGATTCTGAATTTTTTTCCATCGCATCTCTACTGAAAAAAGAGATAGATCTGAGTTTTGAATGGAAATCATTCACATTCTTATGATTTACTTCGGTCCTCTATCGAAAGAACAATCTACATATTTCGAATTTCAACTATGTAGTTTCGTTGATACTTATTTGCCTAACGATGTTTTGAGATGTGTGGTGAATTTAACCATTTTTGGGCACGAGAAAATGTGGTTTTAAAAATTAAATTTCATGTAGCGAAGTTGTGTGCATGTGTCGTTGAACTTTTTTTGAAATGATTTTTTAAAGGTAAGTAGGTACCTAACTACCTATCTTTTATAATTTATTTTTTAAAAAAAATCAAGGAAACGTTTATCTATAGATTCTCATATACTATATTTTAAGGTGGGCCAGAAAAATACCTTTCTGGATTTTGACGAAAATTGATGAAAAAGTTTACTTTGAGTGGGAAACCCCCTAAAAATTTTTGAGTCTCTAGCTCAAACCGAGTGTATAACAGGTACTGTTGATCCTACCAGTTCTGAAAAGTCTTGCTTTTTTGCTATAATTAAGGTCCATTGTGGTCCTGAAAAGTCTTTCTTTTTTTCAAATTTGAAACCCTATCATTAGCGAAAATTGAAATCTATGGAAAATATTTTGAATTTAAACACCAATAAATTATTTACGGGGTCCACTTTCTGAAAAACTTGAAAACCCTGGAAAAGTCAGTGAATTTTAAAATTTTCGCTGGAATTTTGTAAAAATTCTGAAAGATATACCATCAAAAACTTCTTTCTCCGCTCATTTTATTATAAATTAAAAAAAAAATTGTCCCCGTCCCGCTCGGGCCCAATTATTTTATTTCTTAATAGATGTGTGTTTTTTTATAAATCGATAGGTACCTATTTGTTAATCATATTAAGTAAGTATAAAAATTAATATTTGAATGCATATCTTCGTCCATTACATTATGAATTTTTCAAAAAAATTATCCTCACTATGTATAGGCGTAATTTACTTTCCTTCACTTTACAGGAACATCAAAAGTCATATGTACTTTGGACCAAAAATTAGTATTCTTTCCATTTTCTCCAGTTTGAAGGCCGAAAATAACTTGAAAATCTATTAAAATTCCCATTTTTTGGTTTTAAACAAACTTTTTAAAGAAAATTTTGCCCTTGTTTTGCTTGTACTGAGCAAATTTTGTCTTTAAAAAAAAATTAAAGGGAAGATAAACCAGCATGTTTATTTAAAATTCGAATGAAAAAATGGAAAATATGTACTATTTGAGTACATAGGTATTAATTCCTTCTTATCCTAGATAGGTACATCCTACATACCTACTCGTGGAATAAAAATTGTTTTGATTCTTCCTTATTCTTGTATTTTTAAAATTAAAATCTCCTCTCACAATAATATTGAAAAAAATCACAAGTTATTACTTCTGTTTTGTTATTTAAAAAAAAATGTTTTCTTGGCAGTTTTTTACGGGGAGGGGGTAAAAAATATACAAAAGTTTTTGAAAAAGTCCTGCAAAGGTCATACTTTTCAGTTTCGAGATTTTGTTAGACAGTTAGACACCCCTGCCAAAGGAGGCCCGGAGCTTGGACACCTCAAAATGACGTCATGTCATCTCAAAAACCATGGGATTTAGTCACTTTTAGGCAGTGTTATCGGCTGGGAACCTCGGTTCCCCCCCTAAAGGAGTACGAAGATGCTATTTTCTTCTATATTTCCCTGGGCCTTGGCCTTGAAATCGGATACCAATTTTTCCTTTTTAAAAGAAAATTGAAAAATTTCAGACCCCAAATTTGAAAATTTTTTGATTTTTTACCAAAATCAAATCGCTTACTAGAATACCTAAAAATTGATCCAAAAAATCTTTTAATCACTTAGAATGATTTTTGATGAAATTTTTCAACGAGTTTTTATTATAGTGCTTCTTAACTGCAATTTTACCACTACAATTTTGTAAAATTCCATGTTCATTCATTGATTCAAAATGTAAGGCAAACATTTTTATTTTTTCACGGCTGAAATATATTTCGATTTAAAAAAAAAATTTGTAACAATTCTGTCAGCTGAATTTTTTTGAAAATTTCCTAAATTAAAATGCAGTTGAGAGCATTGCCATAAAAATTTTTTGAATTTGGTGAAAATTAAAATTTTCTTACAAATTTCTCCATTCCCTTGTAGAGGGCAAAAATTAGTATCCATTTTCCAGGTCAATAGTTCAGCAAGATGAAAAAACTAAAATCGTACTTTTAGAGGGAGAGGCTGGAGCTCAAGGTTTTCTGGTTTGAAATCTCCTATGCTCCTATGGACTGGGAGACTCAAATTTTTCGGAGGAGGTCTCCCACTCAAAGTGAACATTCTCGCCAATTTTTGTAGAAATCGAAGAGTTTTTTTTTCAACCCATCGATTTATTAATTTTTTAGTACCAAAATGGAAAAGAACCCGAAAAATTTTCCAACCTGTATTCGGAAAAAGTGCATTGTACAGGTACACATCGATAATCAATGAAAAAACTGACCTCGTGATCAACAAAATGCAAAAATTGGTAAACGGTCCGGAATTTGACGCCTGGGATTACTTACCAAATTTGGCGTTTGACATTATACTCAGTACGTGCCACATCCATATCTACTCTTAAACGAATTGAATTTAAATTTACGTACCTAATTTAAAATGGCACGTCCTGTTTTCGTCATTGCCTTTTCAGAGTCAGCGATGAATGTTGATTTAGATTGGGACGATGAATTACTTTCACAGTATTATGGGGCTACCATCAAGTATGTTATTTAATAGCAGTAAAAGTATGCTTAATGACAAATGAAATTGAATGTGGAGCTATACGATTGAGGTCATCTATACGCTGAAGAAATTGAAATTTTTTTTAGAGGCATGGATATATGTTTTAAAAAACTTGCCCTCCCTTGGCTGCAGCACAAAGTGATTGATTATTTGTTTTATAAGAAGCAGTCTCAAGAACATCGAAGAGTAGCTGTAGACGTTTTACGAAAAGTGGGTATCGACTTAGGTACATTTTAGGGATGATTTTTTTCCAACAGGGATGAAAAGTCATAATATAAAACTTCTGCTTTTGACTTTCGTCTGAAAATATCAAATATTAAACTTTTCGATTTAGCTTTTAGTTTTTTGATTCAAGCAGCTAGCTTTTGGCTAGCTTTCAGCTATTTAACTGCACAATGATAAAAATCATCGTCCATGTCTGTACTATTTTCTCAAAATTTTTATTTTTTCAGCTTTTGAAATTTTTTCTCAAAATTTCAAATTTTAATTTTCTCAACTCAAATACCCCCCTCTCCACTAAAAATTTTTTATCTCCAAGATTTTTTCAATTTCTTTAATTTTCATCTACTGAAATTTTTTCATTTTACTGATATTTATCTCAATTACCAACTGTAAAATCCCATTTTTGAATTAAAAATTTTTTAAATACTTGACATTCTCTCGAATTTTTTTTACATTTAGTTTCTTAAAATTTTTGTTCAATCCAAATTTTTTCAAAATTTTTTCATTCTAAAAGTTTTAGAGTAGAAAATAATTTGAGAAAAAATTTTGAGCCGAAAAAATTTCAAGAGCTAAAAAAGTTTGAGAAAAAATTGAAAATTGAGAAAAAATTTCTAGGTATTTTTTGAAAAACACCAGGTTTGAAAAATTTTTCGACTTGAAAGAAAAATTGAGGGGAGAAATTTTTGAGTTGATCAAAAATTTTATTCTGGATGGACAAATTTTAGAGTTGTAAAATTTTTTGGGGTAAAATTTCTAGAGTTGAAAAATATCTGGAGAAAAAAAAATTAAAGAGTTGATTATTCTCAGAATCGAGAAAAAAATTTCTAGTTGAAAAATTTTTAATGTAGGTTGAGCTCTCGGCTTCGGCGTGTCGCCAAAATTTGGTCGACGTTCAGCTTTTCGCTGCAAGCTTTTAGGCAGCTTTTCATCCCTGATTTCTAATCATGATTAAATTACCTAAAAAAAATAACCATTACCGTACCTAATAACTGAAAAGAATTACAATTTGACCAATTTTAGCTTATTGAAAAAAAGAAACCCGAAATTTTGCATCAAATTGAAGCTCACAAAAATAACCCAAAAGCCAACTCAGACGGTAGAAAAATTCATATCTATGAGAAAATTTAGTCATGAATCACAGAATTCTGTTTTTTACACGGAATTTTTTTTCAGAAATCCCACCAAAAAGTTACATTACATTAGCCTATGAATTCGCACAATCGGAAAATGACGAAATTGTTATGATTGATGAACTCATTATAATACTTTCAGGAGTAAGTTGACTCTTAATTGAATTTCCCAAAATTTTATGAATTTTTTTCAATTAAAAAATTGATACATATGAAAATTATTATTGTAGGGAACGGATCCAGGTCTCATAACCTCCATGTTTCTATTGATGGTGGCTATTCACCCAGATATACAGGTTTGATGTTTCCAATACCTACACTGAAATGCCTACTTCAATTTTTTCACATTTTTTACCAATTCTTTTCTTTTTTGGCTGGTGTTCAGAATAAATTATACGACGAGTTATATGAAGTTTTTGGCGATAGTGATAGAGCAGCTGATGAAAGCGACATTGAACGATTACCATATCTCGATCAAGCCATAAAAGAAACCCTGCGACGATTTCCAATGCCTTTGATGTTTAGAGAAGCCGAGGAGGATATCAAAATAGGTAAAACTGAATCCCAAATGGACGAATTCTTTCAAAGATAAAAATACCTATTTGATAAACTCCCGCTAATTATCCAATTATTAAATTCTTGTACGCTTGCAAACCCAGGAAACCGAATTATTCCATCGGGTACTATAACAATCGTATCTATCGCCGCTGTTCATTTCAATCCCGAGTACTATCCCGATCCTTGGAAATTCAATCCGGATCACTTCACTCCCGAAGCTGTCGAAAAACGACCCAAATGGGCATTTTTAGCTTTCAGCGCTGGTCCCAGAATGTGCATAGGTTCGTGAAATATTCGCTTATTTTTTTTTATTCGAAAAATGCAGATAAAAGTTGATTGTTTTGGGATTGCTTTTTTAGGCTATAATTTCGCCATTTTGGAATTGAAACTGTGTCTTAGTGCATTTTTGAGAAAATTCGCGTTCTATACGAGAATGAAAATGGAGGATATTCATATGGATAGTGGAATTGTGATGAATTCCGTTAATGGATACAAATTGACCATTAAACCGCGAATTAGAAAACCTACTTATTTGAAGAAGTAGATTGGAAGTTTGCCTTATGGGACGATGGATTGTTTTATAATTACCTACATATATTTTATTATTAAAAATTTATACAAAAAAAGGTGTTATTGATTGATTTCAATTGAATATTTTATATCCATTTCGATCTTTGATTTGAGGAGCGTTTTTCCAAACTGAGCCAACTTTAAAAACCGTATGTGAGGAAAGAGCCTTAAGTGTAATTTTTTTCTTGAAAAAAAAAATTGAAAAATTCATAGGGAAGGGATTTAAATATAAATTTCTCAATTTTTTTTAAGAAATAAAATTGCACCTAAGGCCCTTTTCTCGTATACGGGTTTTGAAGTTAGCTCAGTTTGGAAAAATACTCATGTACCTACTCCTCATTTGATTTTTTTTCGACGAAATGTCTTATGCGAAAAAATTATTCAAACTCGTTTCCGAAATAAACCAAGATACCTCGAATTTTTTCATCCCACCTGTCCCTGCCCCCCCCCCCCCCCCCGCCGTTACAAAAAAACGAGAAAATTTGAATATTTTTTAAAAAACCAATTGTAAATCCTCGATAAATAAATACAAAACTTACTAATAAGTATTACTTACTTTTTAAAAAAAATTTCCTAACGATTTATGAAAACTCGAAGCCTGAGTAATTTGGAATTTTCAACAAAAAATTTAATGCGGTACCTACATAGATTTACTTCAGTTTTCTTTGTTTCGCCAAATTAGAAATAATCAGAGGCAGATTCACTTTTTAAAATTCCATTTCATCTATTGATTTAGATATAAAGTACAAAAAAATTGAATTGAGGGGTGTCAGAAAGTTTTGTGAGGACTGAGGACCTCAAAAATATCTGGTGAAAATTTCATCTCTCCTCCGGCTTTACCCTTATCACTGGCCAATTGTCCTTGGAAACTGATCATATTAAAATTTTTTTGAAAAATAGCGGAGAAAGAAGTTTAGATAGGTAGGTAGGGTATGTACAATTCTGTAAAAAATTAAAAAAAAAGGTTGAAAAAAAATTCTGGAAATGCCTTAATATGAGTACTTTTACTTGACAGATCATTGGTGGTGATTTTCTAAGGTTACTCCTCCCATTTCGAACATTTTTTAAAAATGAAAAGTAACTCGTATCCAAACTTGAGGTAACGGTGGAAAATTCCTGTAAACAGGTTTCGAACCGTTTGAAGATGTAAAAAATACTTATCTATAATTGGACTACATTAATTTGAAGAAGAAATCTTTCAAGAAAAAAAATAAAATTTTCGCTGAGAATTTAAAAACATGAAAAAAGTAATTTTTTCCAAGTACTCCTGAAAAATGAGACAATTGTGAAATTCAAGCAGATGGCTTATTTGGGTACAGAAATCCGTATTACGTGCTCTGGGCAACAATTTTGAAAGAAAACTTGTGTTTGGGTTAAATAGGCTTGATCGATAGTTTTGGACTGAGAATGAAAACCAAAACAATTTTTCCAATTAATTTGTTTTTGTGTTCGGTAGACACGATCAGATTTGCTGGCATCATAGCAGGTCACTTTTTTAGGGTGTTGGTCATTTTTTTCGACTTGGTCATTAAAAGTCACTTTTTTCCTCCCAAAGTCACTTTTTTCCTCCCAAAGTCACTTTTTTCGCATTTTCAAGCAAAATTCAAATTTTCACGTAAAAATTGTTATTTTTCAAGAAAAAAATTAAAAGTTGATAATGATTTTTCGAAAAAATTTTGCCCTCGCTTCGCTCGGGCAGTATTTCAATAATTATATTTATAAATTTGAAAAAATTCTGTTTTTTTAAGTCAGTAAAGTAATTGATTTTTGAGTCGATTCCCCATTTAACAGAATAAATCAGTAATTTTGACTAAAATAAATCAATCAAACAATTGAAATATCAAAGATTTTCAAATAAATTCATTTCACTGATTCAGAAAGGCACCGTTTTACGAAAATTGACTGATTTAGATTTAGAGAGTAGATACCTAATACCTATACATATAGGTCATATATTATTGTTTGTTCCAAAAGTCTCGTAATTTTTCAATTTTTCTTTGCTCAAATCTGTATAATTAAATTAATTATGTATATCTGCCTCCTAACTGCCACTAAAAAAATAAGATTTTAAGATCACCTAATTTTTTCATTGAATTTTGACTCCCTCCCCACATTTTTTCTTGAATTCTCAGCCATCTTTTTTTAGCTATAGTGGTGGTGAAATGAAAACCCAGAACCTTTTTTGAATTCCGGAACATTTTTGGAAACTTTTCAACGGCAACACTGTGTGTTACAACCGTAATGAAATTATTATTTGTTTATAGTTTTGACGAAGGAATTTAATAAAATTATTCATGTCATTTCAGTTTATCTTTAAAATGATTGCAGGACACCACAAAAAAAAATTCCCCCCCCCAAAAAAACTGTAAAAAAATTCCCCTCGAAAAAATATAATTTTTGGTTACTTTTGGTCACTTTTTGGTCACTTTTTGGTCACTTTTTGGTCACTTTTTGCTCAAAAAAAGTCACTAAAAGTCACTTTTTTTCTTCGAAATTTCGCATATGATGCCTGGATTTGCTAATATGGTCGTTTCTACACAAAAAACAGAAAAAATGTCCATCGATGAAAATGACTCAAAAATTCACAGCCAAAAAAAAATTACACATGTTTTGCTTAATCTGTGGTTCCATAAGTACCTACTTGAGAAAATGTGGTCGCCAATTTAGATATACTTCTTGAAAAATCATCCACGAAACAAGCATGTACCTACCTAATACTGTTCCCCCACCATTTTCAATTTTAATCAAAATATTACACCGAGTTACTTTATTTACGAAAGATTGGGTAATATTCTTATTGTTTTTCAAACCTGTGGATTGATCTTAGCATTAGCCAAATACATATTATTCGATTTCATTTCATTCATACATTTTCAAAAATATTTATTTTATCAGTCAAGTACACATTTTCGTATCTTATCTCTTTTTTCAACACTTGTCTTAATTTGGCACTGCTGAAAAAAAAAATTGTCAACGTAAATTTATGATTTTGATTTTTAGTAGCCACCTTTTGAACCCACCTATTTAATGTCGAAAGCGCAATCCTTAATGAATATGACCTTATGATTTTATACAACTGATAAAATCTTTAATAACACACTGTACGAAATGTTGTGAAATTTTTGTATCTATTGATACGCGTATAAATGCTCTAGACGTGTATTATTTCGCCTCATTGTTTCGTTTACTTGTTGGTGCTTTTTTGAACCGGTGGCTCGTTCGTGTCTATCAAATTTAAATTTCAATTATTTACCTCGAGTAAGCTAAATTTGATTTTTTTTCATTACATGCATAGGTATCAAGTTTATTTGCTAGTTTATGTGAACATTTTGTGTGGTGTTTTTTGAATCCTATGAATTTAGAATCTGTACAATTTAATTACTTGCATGTGCTCTAGATTAGATCAATTGGACTTGAGTTAAAGACATAGTAGATACATGGACAATAGAATTTTTTCAAATTTTTTCCCCAATTTCCATAACTTGAATTTCTTTTTAATTTGGCGATTACTCTGATTCAAACTAGAAAAATGAAAAGGGGAACAACGTTGAAGAAAAATTAGGTAATGAAGTATGTAATATGTATCAATTTTCTTTGAAATCTCAGGTTGAAAATACAGTTTATTGAGTTAGAAAATTTTTGAAGTTGAATCAATTTTTTCAAACAAATTTACTTGATACCTACCTTATTTTCTTCAAAAAAGTGTGAAAATTTGAACCTTGGGAAAATTTTCAAGTTGAAAAAATATGAGAATTTGAGTGTGGAAAAATCAGGCTTGAAAAAACTCAAACTCGAAAAAAATCAGAAAATTGAGGAAAGCACTTTAAAATTTTTTTGATAAAATTGAACTCGAAAAGAATTGTGAAAATTTGAAATTGGACAAATTTTGGAGTTAAAAAACAACTAAAAACAAAAAAATCATGAAAAAATTCAAATTTAGAAAATTTGTTGAAGAATTTATGGAAATTGAAAGAATTTTAGAGCAGAAAATATTTTTAATAAAATTAAATTTTTATTAGGATTCTACCTGCAAATGGGTTACCTGTTGATAATGTAAACTACACCAGCCTGCATCTCATTTATTTTCTTAATTTAAATATTTTTGAGATCATACTTTGTAAATTTTTTACAATTATTTGGAGACTCCTCCCCCCGCCCCTTATTCAAGTTCTTTTGAAAGTTGAATGAGAAGCATCAGTTACGTTTATTCCTCTACAAGTTCTGGTGAAAAATGTTACCCCCTTCCCCTTATCAAACGTAAATTTCATTTTGAAAATTTTAACGATTCGGCAAAAAAATATATTTGAAAAGTTTTATTTCTGAAAATGATCTTAGCAATGTGTTTTATAAATCTTCTGTAAAAAATTAAAAAAATTACTGTCTAGAAAATTTTGATTCTCTTGACATTTTTCAAAAATGGGGTAGATAATTGCCCACGTGTTTTTTGTGAGAATTTTCGACGTACCTGCTCTTAGTTGAAAAAATCTTACTGACGTCCTCAATTTCGATTCCAGAATTTTATTAAACCTCGCATCGCTCGTTCAACTTTCAAAAATAGTGAATTAGTAACGAGTATGTATGGTATAACTTGGTAAGACTCATCCAATTATTCATCGACTTGACTTTTTATCCAACAGAAAAGTTTACTCTGTAGACAGAGATTCGTAATAAGGGTGTAGCTTCACAAATTCCGGCATAAATATGTCATTCCTCATCAATTTCAACATTTTTGATCCCGTTTCTTTACTGGCTTTGCTGGCTGTGACTTTGGGTATCTGTTGCATCAAATATATTGTACTGAAATGCCGAAGAGATCGTCATATGGTGAGATTTGCTGAAACCCTTCCAGGCCCTCCAGGATTGCCTTTAATTGGGAATAGTTTGGATTTCTATTTCAAAAAAGGTAGCTATATTGAGCTCGTTTTTCGCTTTTTCCAAGCTGAAAACAAGGAGATATCTATCCATTAGGAAATGGATGGAATTTCCCGATTGGAAAATTTCCATCGTTAATTCATTGAGTTTTAATTTAATCTTTGAAATATATTCATTTAGATACTTTAAACCTGATGCTCGAGTATAATAAAAAATACGGTGAAACTTTTCGATTGTGGCTGGGAAAATATCTCGCAGTTGTATTATCAAATGTTGAAGATTTAGAGGTTGTGTTTAGTTGATAAGTCATAGTTATATGTACCTTCCGAAATTTCACGAATTATATGATTGCAAATTAAATTAAACGAATTTTTTGTTTTTTAATTTTTCAGGTCGTTTTCATGAACTCCAAGATATTGGGCAAACCGCAACTTTTTGAACCGTTTGAAGATTTCTTCGGAGATGGGATGTTTATAACTCGCTCCAGTGAGTACTTTTATCACTTTTTAATTATTTTTTTTACGTAGATAGCCAAAACTTATTGAATCGAGGAAGAAAAAACTTCGGACAATTCAGAATTCTGAAAATTGGAAAAAATGTGTGCTGGATGGATAAATTCAGTTCGTAGCAAAGTGGTTATTTGTATGTAGGACCGATGCTTTCTATGATTTTGAAGTAAGGATTTTATACTATCCCCTCTCCTCCTCTGCTCTGTTGATAATGCCCCAAAATACCCATGTTTTTATACGTTGACCACCAACCTAAAGTGGGGAAAAAGTGATTTTTCGAGATTCAATATAACTTTATCTGTTGAAATTTCAAACCGATGATTTCATTTATCGCAGGTAAGTACCTACTTAGTATCTACTAGTAATTTTAAAAAAATCAAAAATATTTATTTAGGTACGAAAAAAGTTATTTTTTTCTCTATTTGATTCACCCAAAGTATAGGTAGGTACCTTTTGTTCATCAGTTACTTGAAAATAGATAATTTACAGTGCAAAAATGGAGAAAAAACAGGAAAATATTTCTACCTGTATTTGGACGCAGCGCATTGCCCAGATATACATCAATAGTCAACGATAAGGTCAATCATGTGATCAATAAATTGCAAAATATGGTTGATGGTGCAGAATTTGACGCTTGGGATTACATGCCACATTTGGCATTTAGCATTATACTAAGTAAGTAGGTGTACATGTTGTATTTCGATCAAATGAATGGGCTGAGACAAAATTAAGGGAGGGGAGGTGGTAGACCAAAATTAATGGTATTTTTTTTTTAAATTTATAATATTTTATCAGATTTACGAAAAATTTATCAAAAATTTATAAAATGTTGTTGAAAATTTATGAAATTTTGTCAAAAATTGGGATTGTTTTAACCATAAAATTGTTAAAAATTGATGATTTAAAAAATGTATTTTGAGAAGAATTGACACATTTATTTTGTTTAAAAATTTCATGAAATTTTTTTATATTTACCGAAAAATTCATCATTTCCTTCTTCCTTCAACTCCTAGATTTTTAATCGTGATTCGTCTCCTTAAATTGGGAATTTTTTATTTCTAGTATTTTATAGATAGGTATACCTAGTTAGCTACTCGTTTGTTCAATGCAATTGCAACTCTCATATACTTCCATTGATTTCAGAGTCCACAATGAACGTTGATTTAGATTGGGAAGATGAAGCACTTTCATCGTATTATATGGCAGCGATGAAGTAAGCCTGCAATCCGTTTTCTATTAAGATCATTTTTAATTGATATCAAAGAACTTGGATATTAAACAGGGAACGCTTGCAATGTTTTCAGTGCTTTGGATATATGTTCAAAAAAACTTTGCCTTCCTTGGCTGCAGCATAAGTTGATTAATTATTTGTTATACCAGAAACAATCTCGAAAGTATCGAGGAGAGGCAAATGAATTTCTACGAAAGGTAGGTATTCTACCTACTTATTTATCTGGGTACACTTCATTCAGTATAGGTAATGCAATAATGGAGTACCTACTTCTCAAAATACCATTTTTATGATTTTTAGTTAATCAACTCTAAAAAGAGCGAAATTCTAAAGCAACTGGAAGCTCACAGAAATAAAACAACCGTCAGCTCAGAAGGTACCCCATTTCAATGAATCAGGCTCCAATGAATTTACTCATGTTCGTTTCATTGATTTTTCAGAAATCCCTCCAAAAAACCTTTTAACGTTGGCTTACGAATTAGCCGAATCTGAAAATGATGAAAATGCTATGCTCGATGAACTTCTGGTTATCCTTGCTGCGGTAAGTTCAGAAGTGAAGTAAGTAAATTTTTTCATTTCAGATTTTCAAGAAAAAAAATTAATATTCTAGGGATCTGATCCATCAGTTATGACTTCATTTTTCCTGTTAGCAGTTGCCATTCATCAAGAGATACAGGTTGAGTCATCGGATATTTTCAATTTTTCGTATAGTTTATCGATCTTTAATCAAAGCGACTGATATTTTTTACGTACCTACTCGTAGAATAAATTGTACGATGAATTATACGAAGTTTTTGGCGACAGCGACAGACCTGCCGATGTAAACGACCTGGACAGGTTACCATATTTGGATCAAGTATTGAAAGAAACGTTGAGAAGATTTCCCATAATTACAGTAATATTTCGAGGAGCCGAAGAAGATATCAAACTGAGTAATTAAGAATTTGTAAAAGTTGAAAACTTATAAATGTATAACTCGATGGTAATTCTGTGGCAATATTTTAGAGGATAGAGTGATTCCTGCTGGTACAATGGCTATTGTATCTGTAGCTGCAGTACATTTTAATCCTAAATATTATCCTGATCCTTGGAAATTCAATCCGGATCGTTTTGCTCCTGAGGCTGCGAGTAAACTACATAAATTAGCATTATTGGCGTTCAGTGCTGGTATTAGAAATTGCTTGGGTAAATTACCTGCTTATTTTTAAAAATAATTTTAGATTCATGAACAGAGTGTCCCGAAAATCACATAGGTACCCTGTTTTTTTTTCCTGGAAGAATTCAAATCGAGGGCAATTTTTTTTTGAAAATTGATACCTATCTCTTTACAGTCTTTACTCGCCAATTTCGGCCTTGGGGGAATTCCCCCTACTCCACCCCCTCACCTTGAAACTGGCGCTGATCCACTGAAAAATGACAGTCATTGGTCAGGACTTGATAAACATGTATTTTTTATAAATACTATTTACATGTTCTTTTAGGCTACCATTTTGCTATTATGGAAATGAAATTGACGCTGAGTGCATTATTGAGGAAATTTTCATTTCATACGAGAATGAAAATGGAGGATATCCGCATGGATGCTGGATTCGTTATGAATTCTGTGAATGGATACAAATTAACCATTAAATCGAGAGTTGAAAAACCAACTTATTTGAATAAATAAATTTCTTGGTTGTATTTGTAATTTTATTGGTGTATTTATACTTACTATGCCTAAATTTATTCAAATTTCAAATTAAAACATGTAGAAAAATTGATCTTACATTAGAAGTCTTTCATTACTTGAAAATTTTATTGTTTATGATAAAGAATTCAAGACTTTTTCCAAGCATGAAACATTTTTCTATTTTCCAAAAATTTGGGTTTTCCAAAAAATGCATTTTCTAAGGTTCAATGAATTATTGGACGTCTCCAATTTAAAAAATATATATATATAAATTGATTAAAAGAAAAAAATGAAACTGAGAATAAAATGTATTGCAATTTCATTGACGCCTTGAAATGAAAAAAGCTCAAAGGAGAAATAATTCTCAACTAAAAACTCCAATTTTTTCAATCCATTTTTTCTGCTTATTTTCGTAAAGAAATGTCAACAAATTTTCAACTTGGAAAAATGTGATTTTGTTGGAAGATCGTAAGCCTCCCTCTTTTCCCTTTCAACCTTGCCCTCTTGTTTGGCAGTATGGCTCAGGACGGAAGGACTCAATAGGGTCTAAAGAATTTCCTATTTTTCAAGAATAAAAAATATATATCGCAGCTATCAACAGAGCTGCCGAGGGCTGATACAGGCTTGGAGACCGAAAAACTGAAAAAGTACGGACTTTTTAACAAATTTTCAAAGACCTTGTCTTATTTGTATTTTTTGCTGCATTTTTTTTTTACAGAGGTGTGTGTAAGCACAATAAGAATATGCAGTTCATATTAAAACGCTTTGAACTTAAAATAATCATTGGAGATATTTAAAACAATTTTTTATTGGTAATTTTTTTTCAATTTGTACCTACTGAGAATTTTTCCTGAATTTTAGTTCATTTTAATAAAGTTTGTAAACATTGAATTTGTTCAGAATTTTGAACACTTAAGAAATGAGAACATTTTGCTATAGTGTATGCAGAATGTAGTTCAAGCAGTTTTATCAAGCTTGATCAACTTTACCTATACAAATTTATATGGAAATTTCTACTTTTTTTTTTAGTTTTTTCAATTCGATGAATTTTCATTTTATGAGAACTCGTGCTGTCATTAGTATGTACTTTGACCTCGACGTTTAAAGAGAACTTTCCCAAGTTCTAAGTTAATAGACCTAGAAGTCTGAAGCTCTGAATCCCTTCCACCTCTTCAAAAAAACTTGCGAATCTTTCTTTAATTTCAAATATATTTCTATTGGTGATTTAGGTATCAATATTTTTTTAATAAATTTCAATTTACCTATTTCGATTTTTAAAATTTTTACGAAATTTTATAATACCTAATATATAACTTGAACTCTCTTGACTCTTGACTTTGTCGCTATTTAGCATATCAAGCTGTAAGCTGGAACGCGACAATAATAAATCATCTAAAAAAATGTTAATCATATTGTTCATTTTTATTTTTTTTTTTATTAATTTGAACAAAGTTACAAAATGTTTCAAGAAATTATAATTTCTTCAGAATTGTGATGGAACACTTTTTAAAAATTTTAATACCTAAGTTTGTTTTTTGTAGGCAGGGGTGGTAACCGTAATGGGTCCTAGTTACGGTTACGGTTTTTAGCGGTTTCTGGATGATGATATTTATGGTTAGGTTCCGGTTAGGGTTTCTGAAATTTCACATCAAATGTTTGGGTTACGGTTACGGTTTTCTCTTTGAATAGCGGTTTTCGGTTACGGTTACGGTTTTTAGCGGTTTTCTCTTTAAAAAAAAAAAAAAAAAATGAAAAATGATGTCCGTTCTCTGTTGTACCTGGAATTAGAAAAAAATATAAAATTTGGAATTTTTTAGTGGTTACTACGTTTCGTTAGACTAGACAATCTACGAGCATACAACAACGGAGGTTAGCTATTGAACTGAATTCATGAATTGCAACAAATTTGATAATTAAATTCTTGTCTTTATATACATATGGATCATTATTTGCTGCATTCTGATCTGATTAAAAACGTCATATAAATTTTTGTAGTTTTGCATAATAGTGAAGTTAAATTCCATACTTGATGTGAAACTGTGAAAGTTCAAAGAAAGTTGACGTTTCAATTTCAGAAAACCATCTGTAAAGTTGTAATTTTCAATGAAATGTAATAATATTTCAAAATCTTAAAAATTTAAAATTTAATTTTTTTATTTTTCCCTCATTTTTATTCGGATAACATTTATCTCACATAATTATTTGTAGTGCAGGTCCTCTTTTCTTGATTCAGTAAGACTAGAGAGGTCAAAAAGTCAAAAAATTGAAAATTTTTCAAAATTTATAAAAATTTTGTTTCGGTTAAGGTTTTTTATAAAAAAACCGTAACTGAAACGAATTTTAACGGTTAGCGGTTCGGGTTAAATTTTTCAAAATTTCACTTCTTTGATTACGGTTTTGTTACGGTTTTCAAAAAAACCTCTTATTTCGGTTTCGGGTTAGTGGTTACGGTTTTTGAATGTGAAAATACCTGGTTACGTTCGGGTTACTGGTTACGGTTACTGGTTACGGTTACCACCCCTGTTTGTAGGGGCTATTTTTTTATCAAAAAAAAAACACGTTTCTGAAAAAAATGCGGACTTGGAGCGGAACAAAGTATTTCACTTTCCCCTCTCAATGTCTCCATCCCTCGAAGCTCGAAGCTCGAAGCTCTGGTATTAAAAGAAATGAGAAAGAAAAATTTTTAAAATTCGAAATTAAAACTATTAGCTCTCCTAGTGGCCACAAGTGAAACAAGTGATATTCGATATTTAATTCATTACCTGGCCTGTGTTTTGTTTATCTTTATATGCTCGGTGCTCTTTCCAAAGTTCAACCCGATTCAACCGAAAAAAACACAATTTGCCGGTGATTTTTTAATAATTTGTTTTCATTATGTGTTTCAATTTTCTTTAATCATTACCAAAATTCAAGCTGTACCACAATGGGTGTCAGAGGCTTGCAGACATTTCTAGAGGCGTACTGCCCATCTGCTTGTTACCAAGTGAAAATCGCCGAACTAGTCAAAAATTACACGTAAGTAGCGTCATATTATTTTCTAATCTCTCTCCATCTTTTCCCATTCATAAATTATCAACTTGATCGATTTTTACCTCAGAAGTGAAACCGGTAACGAAGCTGTGATCGTGATAGACGCCCAATCATGTTATTCATTATGGTGCAAAGGCCTCGACTGGGTTATTGGATTCGAAATACAAGAATTCCTTCACCGGCTACGAATGTTCGTCGAATCGTTCAAGAAGATCGGAGCCAGGATGGTGTTTTTCTTCGGCGGCTTGACCGTTGAAAAGAAACGTAAATCGTGGATCGGTCGTAGGATGAGAAACTTACGAGATATATATGACGTTTGTAATCTTCTCGAGAAAGGAACGCTGACGAAAAATCTCCCCGAGAAATATGCCTCTTTACCTCCGACGATGGGATTATTCACATCGATGATATTGAAATATGTTTTAAATTGCGAAGTGAGTTGTCTTATTTGTCCAGAAAGGTAAGAAACGAATTATTCGTGATTGATTTTTTCTCTTCGTTACTTTTACAGGTTTTCATGACGATCGAAGAGTGCGACGAAGAGATCGTAGAATACGTTCATAAAAACAAATGTATGGCCATTTTCGCCCAAGATTCTGATTTTATTGTAAGCGACATCAATTGCAAAGTGTTATCGTCGAAAAATTTCAACGAAAGTGATATGACTACTTTACTCTACGATCGCGAAGTATTGGCCAAGATTTTACGTATTCGACTCGATCAAATGCCTTTACTCGGGATATTGGCCGGAAACGACTTAATCGAATATGATATTTTAAGGGTACGATGTTCGATAAGTTGTGATTCGAGTACGAATATCAATTTTCAACTATTATCTTATTGCAGGGATTCCACTGCTCGATTTGCAATATACGATTCGAAAGCCAAGTGAAATTTGATATGCTGATGCCGGCCATCGGTCGATATATCAATAAGTTGCCGGACAATAAGCCTATCGACGAAATATTAGAAATGATTTGCGTGGAAATATTCGGCGATACGTTGTCGTTAGGCTTGATCAAGTCTTCGTATAACAGTTACCTGATCCAAGACACACCAAGTAATATGGTATTTCTGATTCAAAATAACTCGTACTTATTTAAATATCGTTCTGGAAATTCGCAGAGATAACAAATCCGGTCACGAAATGGGCTCGAATCCTGCAGATAGCTCGGCACCGCCATCGAACCACCATCGTGCCTGCTTCAATTTGGGCTATTTTGAATGATCATGTTTTCGAGCTTGCTGTAGCCTTCGAAGATCTAAGAAGAGCGTCCAAAAATCAAATCAGACCTAATTCGTTCATACCGAGTGCTACGGTTACTCGTTTGTTACGTCAGCGAATGTATGGGATTCTGTTGCACGAATATGAACATTTGGAAACTGTAGAGATTAAGGAATGGTGCGGCGAAGATATCAATAGTTATCAGCAACCGGTGCCTGTTAAGCCTTTGCCTCCTACAGGTGAGTTTTTCGAAAAGATTTACGTTCCACCACGACTCGTATAAATTTTTAATCAATTTTTATCTGATTTTTCAGTTCATCATCCGGGATTGCTTCAATTATGGAGTGATAATAATAGCGATAGGCATAGCCAAATGAAATGGAGATTGTTTCTAACTTCTATTTCGCCTAATATAATTTCTATCAACGAGTGGTGCGCTTTGACTGAAGATTTGGTGGCCATTTCGGCGACTCTGTTCTATCTCTTCGTAAGTATCACGTAATCGAGTCGTGATTGGAAAATATTCGTCAGCTGAGTTTTTTTTTGCGAATTTTTTAGGAGCAAGAGTTTATTAGTGGGTTTGAAATGAACGCTGTGATGGCCACAGTCGCCACTTACTCGTTATACAGTCGTGAAAAATTGGAAAACTTATATTACGGAACTCATCATCCAAGGTGTACTCATATTAGCGTAGGTGTAATCAGAACTTTCAGCATGGTGATAATGTTAATGGCTGCTTGCGGTTATCCTGTTCCTCTTTCCGGCGTAAGTGATTTTCATTCAAGTCAATTATCTTTCTCAAAAAAATATCACGATTTTAATCAAACGCTACAATTTTTTTGTCGTAGGATTTGATTTTCATGAAATTCGAAGCCAAATTATTTCAACTTAAATTTAAGGAAATGAAACAAAGAAAAACTGTCGACGAAATGTGCGAAAATAACGTACGTACGAGTATGATTTTTACCTAGTTATTCGATATTACGTCATTTTTACGTATGACTTTTGTATTTCAGGATCGATGCATAGAAATTTTCCATCAAATGAGACGAGCTCTCAGTAGAGCTGCTCGTAAAAGCTCCAAGAGACATAACAATCGAGATCCTCAATCGAAGGGAGAAAATCCAGCACATGCGAATGTTGCGAACAAAGCAGCATCGTAAATCAACAAAAAAGACTTTCAATGTGGCACTCGATTCGTTCGAGTCTTTTCTTATGTTTATAGTTTTTAAATTATGTCGTGTTATTGTGGGATTATTTTTTTTTTTTTACAGATATATTTGTTTTCTTTATGAACCGGTTGTTTTTATTTCAGCGTTCGTTTTCGAATGGATGCTGTTTATTGCGATTGAATCGTCAATGGTTGAGATTTTCAACGAAAAACTTATTCTATTTTGGAGGATTTTGAGTGACTCGCGAAAAGATGACCGATATGTTGATTTATGCAAGGGATTTCGGTTGTGTGAGTGTCTGATGTATTTGTTTAGAAAGAGCAACCAAGCCTTTGTGAGAATATATTGCTGAGCTGTAGAAAGGCTTCGATAATAATAATATTGCTTCATCTGCAAAGATCCTTTTTTTCTAACAATATTTGAAAACTAGTTCAAAAGTAGATTCTTTTGATTATAAAAATTAAGGTCAATTGGGGTAATTGTAAATTTTTCGGAAAATTGAACCGATTTTGTGATACTCTTTTTCGCTTTACTCTGTAAGTAAGAAAGCAAAGTGATTGAAATTTTTTTCATTTATCAATGAATGTATAAGGAGTAATATGGCGGTTTGTTTTCATCGATTCGATTATTCATTCCGAAATTATGGACTTTGTTTACAATTGGACAAGAATATTTACAATTGTACCCCATAAAAAACGTATCTCTCGGGTTTTTTTGCATAATTTGGAAAAAAATTATACAGATTAAATATTTAAACGTGTGGAAAAACTAACTTGTGAAAAAAAAATTAAAAAAAATAAAAACCAAAAAAAATGATATTTTGTGTTTAAATTTGTGAATCCCATTTAAATAACACGTGTTTACAATTACCCCACACCTGAAAAATTTGATGGGTATTTGTGAATGGTGCAGAAAATTAATTTCTCAGCTTGAAAAATCATAATAATTGAATTTTATCATTTTTGAATGTCCGTAGAACTAAATTATTGCATCAAACACCAACTTTTTTACTTTTTTCTATTTTTTCTCGCATTTCGAAGATTACGTAGATTGTGTGAAAACCGAAATTAGATATCATGTTTTTTTCATCGCGAAATTTTTCATCACAGCTGTCACCAAGAACCCGAAGTTCTTTATTATAGTAAGACCAATTATTCAAAGTTTTTATTTTTGGCAACTCCAGCTCGCTAGATGCCATTAAGTATTTACAGCATGACTTGTTTACAATTACCCCATGTTTACAATTACCCCAAATGGCCTTACCTGTTCTACCTATATTTCCATTCCTCTTGTCGTTTTCAAAAATTTTGAACAGATTATGTAATCTGGACCTATTATTTGAAGTAGAAAATTATCCTCATGTGTAAAACGATGTAAATTTTATCTATTTTTTTATTTTTTTATTTGCAGATTATTATCATTGGAACTTGCGATCGAAACATCGTAATTCAATATATATTATATGTTACTTGAAGAATCGACAAAGGTAAGATTTGTTAATTGAATTTTTACTCCAGTAGCCCTCTTTACGTTAATACATTTATATGTAATTTACGAGTAGAAGAGTGGAGAGAAAATATGACAGAGATTGTTTATTTGGTCGCTCATGCCTGAAGTCAGAATTTCAAAAAGGGACTGGTAAACACGTTTATCGCCTAATCTGTAAGATCTACAAAAAAAAATTTCAAACAAAAGATGTTTCTGAATATCTAATGTATAATTTCACTTCTTATTACAATTCATCTTGGAGCAACTCCTAGCACTTAAATTTGGAAAATTCGTTTTGAGAAAGTATATCAAAATCGCGTTTTGTACATTCTCAATAAAAATTCTCAGAGATAGTAAGATTTGTTGTAATAACCAAAAATCTTCAAAATAATATAAAAATTACTTTTCCAATGAGCTATATCACAATTGATTGAGGATTATTGAAAATAGTAATGAAAAAATTGAGAGCATATTAAAAATGAAAAATTGTGAATTTATTAAAAATATTAATAAAATTGTAGAAAAATGAAAATTTTTAAAAAATAAAAAGGGAAAAAATAGAAATTTTAAAAATTTTACAAAACATTGGAAAGGGTTTGGTCGAATCTGGGGTGAATTTATTCCCAAGCGCTTTTGGGCTCCTAAACATCTCAAGTGGTGTATCTTGACCAGAAATTTTTTTTATAAAATTTTGGAGTTATGGCCATTTTATTGCATCATTTTCAAAAATAAATTTTCTGTTCTTAGGCACAAAGTTACATCTCGTAAATTTGTATTTACAATTTTGATGCACTGCTACACTTTTTTTTGGAAATTTTAAGTTTCAATAACAAAAAACACCATTATAAGCAAAGAGTGGCCATCCTGGAAAAATTACTAAAAAATTCGTTTTTTATTAAAAATAAAAATTTAAAAATTAAAAATAAAATAAAATTAGAAAAGTCAAGAATAAAGAAAAAAATAAAAGTTTTGGACTAAAAAAAATAGATGGAAATATTTTGAAATATTTAGAAATAAAAAGCTAAAATAATTAAAAAATGAGCGTTTGTAAGAAAAAGAACATTGTAAATTTAAAAAAAAAATTGAAATTTCTTTTAAAATTAAAAAATTGAGAATTTGGTAAAATTTGAATTCTTCAAAAAAATTATGAAGAAATTGACAATTCTTCAAGAATAAAAAAAATGAAATTTTAAAAAAACTGTAAAAAAATATGAATTATTTAAAAATGTTAGTAAAAAATAAAAATAATGAAAAAATGTAATGTGAAATGGTCACACTGACCCTGCATGGCTATGACCAGTAGGTCTCCCGGGTGTCGTGACATGACGTGACTGACAGTAACGTAACTGGACAGTCCTTCACCGGGGGGGGGGGGGGATAGAAATCATAGAATAAAAAGTATTTTTTCGAGGATGTACAAAGTGGCTAAGAAGGTATGGAGACCTGGAATACCAAAAAAATTTTAGAAAAAGGTGATAAAAGGTAGCCTTGTTTCGTGCTGTCGTCTCAAATACGAGGGATGTTCAAAAGGCAACATGGCCGATCACAGAAAAATGCTGAAAGAATTGAAAAGAAAAAAAGGTACCTACCTAAACGACATCGAATTCTGCGTATTTTTCTCCACTAATCTACATAGTTGAGAAAAAATTCATAGATTTTTTTGATTTTGTACAGATTGTTACGAAAATTCATTCTTATTCTTCCGCCAAGCCAGGTTAATTAGTATTTCATGAATTTTTCAAATTTTCAGTCATCAAAATTTTTTATAAATTCATCTAGACATCATCGATTGAAACAATTTCACACGTTGAAAAAACAATAAAGATCAGAAAAAATTTATCTAAAGTATTCAAAAACCTGAAATATTTGTAACAAAGTGATTAACTGGCTTGGCGGGGAAGGAATAGGAATTTTTCAAAAATCTGTGGATATTCGAAAAATTGATGAATTTTTTGAAAACTATGTCGATTATAGTTGAGAAAAATAAGTAGAATTCGATGTCGTTTAGGTACATTTTTTTTTTCATTTCAATTTTTTCAGCATTTCTGTAATCAGTTCATTTTTGTTCCAAAATCGAAGATTCCCCACACCAATTCTATTTTCGGTGTTTTGAACAAATGAGTATAATTTGAATCAGTGAAAATTCACCGAAGAAATGGCCAAAATCGAGTTACTAAAGAATCGGTAAAATTTCACTGCCAATTAGTGAAAAACTGCTCATTCAATAGGTTCATTTTCATTTTTGAATCAGCAATTTTTTCCTTAATTACTGAAATAAACCAGCAGTTATGGGAAAAAAATTACTGATTTAAAAATGAAAATGAACTAATTAAATCAGTAGTTTTTTAGGTATTGATTTCGGTAGTAGCTTGATTCTGGTTATTTCGTCAATGACATAAAAAATCAGACCATTACAAAAAGGTTGAAAAATTTTTCAAAAAAAATTGTCGAAAATATCAAAACTTATTCATACTGGAAAAAAATCTCAGCGGGAGAAATATTTTGTGGAAAAGTGAAAACATGCACGGAAGGAAATTCATTATGGGTATTGAACCATTTTTGGAAATCAGAGTTCAAGGTTACGCTAAACTTGAAAAAAATTGATGAAATTATTATTTTTTTTTTTCAAAATAATAAGAAAACAGCTATTTAAAAATAATTTTCACTCTCCGCCAAGGTGGATCCTTGAAGAAGAGTAGAAAAGTGAAAATTTTCAAAATTGAATGAATTTTTTCTTGGTATTTGTGGTGAACTGATTTCAATGTCCGGGGTAGATGCTACAGTTCATGTGTTCAACTAGAAACACTTTTTTTCGATATTTCAAATTATACAGGGTGTTCCATGAATCGCCTGCCAAACATATTTTTTCGAATATAACCGGGTACCACTAAAAGAAAACTTTGGATGAACATGTTGCCTATTTTGAAAATTGAAGGGGCAAATGCTGTTTCTAAAAAAATCACGTCAAAAATTTTTTTCAACCGTAGGAATGAATAGTACTTTGAAAACTGAACAAATTTTCATGTTATGACTTTTAGCCTATCTTTAAAATTGAAGGGTTACAAAAAAAATTGTTCAAAAAAAGTCTCAAAAAATGAACTGATCAAGGGAATGGATAATACGTTGAAAACTGAAGTAATTTTGTGCTATAGACTTTTTGCCTACATCGAAAATGAAGGGGCTACAGATCACTCAAAATAAATGGGCTTCAAAAAATGTTCAAATTTTCTCAATTTTTAATGACTCTCAGCCCCTTCATTTTTGATGTTAGGCAAAACGTTTACAGAATAAAATGTCTTCAGTTTTTAACGTACTATCCATTCCCTGGATCAGTTCTTTTTTCGAACAATTTTTTTCGTAGTCCCTTCAATTTTAAAGATAGGCAAAAAGTCATCAAGTGAAAATTTGTTCAGTTTTCAAAGTATACTATCCATTCTTACGGTTGAAAAAAAATTTTGACGTGATTTTTTTTAGAAACAGCATTTGCCCCTTCAATTTTTAAGATAGGCAACATGTTTATCCCAAGTTTTTTTTAGTGGTACCCGGTTATATATCCAAAAAAATATGTTTGACAGACGATTCATGGAACACCCTGTACTTACAATTTGGAAAAAAAATTCACTCTTAGCCGAAGTTAAATTTTTATCAATAAGTAACAAAAAAGGAAGAATTTTTGAAAAAAACGTTTCCCCAATTTTCGCTAGCCCGGCTCGTCAGAGTACTCACAAGATAGATGTTTCCACCTTCACAACTCTTGGAATACTGACGTTAGACGTTATAGTGGCATATGTGAGTATAACACTAGGTGATTTGGTGGGAGAACGTGATCGTTCTCACGTTCAGAACTGCTAATTTCGTGTCTTTACCACGAGCACGTGTAGGAATGTGCTTTATACACTTATCACTGGGGAAAACCCCTCGACACTATTCGTCACCTACGTAGTGTGAGAACCAAGGGTCGTGTCTTACTCTTACACCGTTAAATCCAAAAAAAAACCTGAGCTCTCTATGAAGGGAGCAGGATCCACCCCTCACCCCTGATTAATTTTCAGGTCATTTAAATTTTGGTTAATGTAGATAAAATGCAGCTAACCAAAGTGATAATTAAAAAATATTAATTCACGTTAACGTTATGTGTACCAGGAAAGTGCTACATGTGGAACAATGTGAACGTGATTTTTTCAAATTTTTTGATAAAAATTATTCAAGTTCAAGACGAAAATACTGAAAGTACTCAACGCCAATTCGATTCACTTTGCGATTAGAATTCAACAGTTGCTTTTGAATTTGAACACTTGCGCAGAATATTACTTTATGAGAGGTAAGGATAAGGTAGCCTATAGTCGACCACTTTTTTGGGGGGCTTCGCCATTTCAAAACTATAAGAGTTAGAAATGTCATTAATGGCTTTATGGATACCTGCATTAGGGTGGGCCGAAAACCCAAAAATTTTGATTTTTGAAAAGTTACCCCCCACAAAAGTTGTTGGCTGGATAGACTGGAAAAATAAAATAAAAAATTTCAAAATCGATTCATATCTTCCGATCGCGCAAGATCTTTCAATTCTTCAAACATATTCAAAAATTCAACATTTTACGAAATATTTAAAAATTTAAAAAGAAATCAAAATTCATCAAAATCAATATCAGCTTATTTAGAGTTTATTCAAAACAAAACCCACATCTTTTTTGAAAAAATCTGTGTTTAATTGAAAAAAGCTATAAAACACTGATTTTTTTCAAAAATATGTGCTTTTTGGTCTAGATAGTCACTACAGAACCTCTAAAAATAATTTTAGTCAATTTTAAATTTCTTCGAAATTTTAAAATTTTGAATTTTTGGCAACTTTTGAAGAATTGAAGGCTCTTGCGCGATCGGAAGATATGAATCGATTGTAAAATTTTTTATTTTATTTTTCCAGTCTATCCAGCCAACAACTTTTGTGGGAAGTAACTTTTTAAAAATCAAAATTTTTGGTTTTTCGGCCCACCCTAACCTACATCCTTCAACTACAAATTTAGAAAGTTTCGGGGTCATTCAAAAATTTAAAGGATTTTTAGGATTTTTTTTTCCAAAAGAAGTCAAAAGTTGATTTTGAAAATTTGCCACCGACTGATTTTGTTCGCTATGAACGAAATCTACCGAAAAACATTTTTTTCGTGTTCCTTTTTTACAGATGAAGAATTTGAGACCGAAATGACAACGCTAGCCAAAATTCGCAGAGAAAATTGAAAAAAACGAAATCGCATAAAAACAACAGATTACATTAGGTAAGATTATATAATAGGTGGTCGATAATGGGACACACCTTTTAAAAAAAAAAGAGTCAATTTTTTTTAAATTCATTTTCTTGGTAATTAAAATCTGATAATTGTTCATGAAACTTTGGACTTTCTCAATCACAAAAACACTAGAAACATTTAAATTCAATAATTTTAAGAAAAAAATGACCACTGAAAAATTTTTTGCACATCACATTTTTTCTTTTCTAATTTTCTCCGCGAGTTTTGACTTTACAGTTTTCGTTTTGGTCTCATTCTGTTGGTCTGTGACTGAGGAATATGAGAAAAATTTTTCGCTTCGTTGTCGCCCATAGCAGCGGAGATCGGCGAGGTGGTCGACATTGGGCATCGGTCGATAATAGGCTACCTTACCCTTATGAATAAATATTTTATAAAAAAATTTTGATGAAAATTCACGTTTAGAATTTGCAATGGAAATCGGTTATTTATTACGTCCGTGAAGAAAATTACCCTCACAATTTTCCCGTCGATTTTAATCAAAAGTATACTTGAAAGCATTGAAAGAGAATTTTTCCCCAAATTTGGAGACTCCATCTCCTTCTCCGTCATTTTTGTTCCCTCGCATCCCAAATTTATTCAGTCTAATGCATTTTAAAATTTCGTTGCTAAAAATTCGAAAAAATTAACAAATTTTCAAAATTGATGGACTTTTGCCCTTCTTGAAAATTTAAAAATTACCATTCTTCAGCCGAAATGAGATTTTACCAAAAAAATCATCAAGACCCGTCGATGTACCTAACACAGTAACGTACATATCGACCTTCTGAAAGAAATTTTACGATATTCGCCTGTTTTTTAGAGCCTCCAGAAGGATTTCGATTTTCTCTATTTTTTTAAATTTCTCCAGACGTGGAAGTACTTCCTCAAAAACTTTGGATAATGAAAATCAAGTTGTCACCTCTTTTCAAATAGGTAGCTTAATAACCCGCACTTTGTCACGATTTTCATGCGGACACCTTCAGCGTGATGAACTGATGATGGTTTGATGCAATAATGTCCCCCCTCCCCTTCTAAAGATGGAAAAATTGCATTTTTATTTTTAAAAAAGGTTCGAGTCGCAAACGTTTTTGAATGTGGTGATTCAAGAGAAAGATTTTAATTTCGAGTAGGAAAAATTACAAGACAAATTCCATTTTTAAATACACTTTTTTTCGTTTTTACTGACCATAGAACCAGGATTTGGAAAATGTCGGGTGATTTTTTGCGGAAAATTCAAATGGCTATCAGTTGAACGATTTTTCGCAGGAAATTCAGATGATCATCAGTATAGGTACCTAAGATTTCATTTTTCACGAAATCATGCATCAATCTCGTAAAAAAATGAAAAGGATGCACATTTTGAATTTTTATAATTTTATTTCCTCTCGAATTGCTGTTATGAAAAATATGATGAATAATTTTATCGCAGGATGGGTGATTTATTGAAATTATTGCGAATTTTTGAAGATAAGAAAAGGATACGCGGAATTTTTATATTTTTATATCGACAATTTCACTCAAATGAAAAAAATAACAATGTTACTATCGGAGTACGGTATGTGATTCATTCAAAGATGATATTTTTTTTCGATAATTGCTCTTCCTCGAAAATCATAAATCATTACGATGTATGGAATTTTACCAAATCATGGCCGTGTTTTTTAAATAGATAGAAAATTTGAGTATTTTTATTACTGCAGATATCTTTGTTATTCATGAAATTTTCAGTAAAACAAGTCCTACCAAAATCAGACTAAACGGTGAGAGACAGTGACTACCGCTTCCCCTTCCACTCAATAATGGCAGACTTGTATTTTTAGTCGAATAATTTTCGAAAGTAATGAGAATGACCTAATGACTGATAACATTTTTTGGGCAATTTTTATGCTTCAAGTATCAATAATTGGAAGAAATTTCATTTCAGTTGTGAACTTCTTATTTTTTACCCCTCCAGTGAACAAGAATAGTGAAATAATTTGGAATAATTTTAAAGAAAAATGCGAAAAAATCTCTTTTAAAATTACAAGCAAAAATTTTCAAAAAGGTTGGGAAAATGACTAATTTTCCCAACTCACAAGTGAAAATTTTGTTGATTTCCGACTTTTAGAATAGGTAACCATTTTATTTAAGTAAAAAATTTTATCCGGTGGGGGAGCTCCGCCACCCCCCTATCGCTTCGTCACTGACAAGACCCCGTATCCAAAATTTCAGGTGTTGAAGTTCATTTCTCGATTTTTGGCGAATTTTTGAACTTTCAAAATTACCTCCGCCCTGCGAAATATAAAAATTTGATCTAATCAACGAAAAAAACTGAAATTTGGCATATAGGTACCCTATTTTCGATCTCCCGAATTGATTGAAAGTGGTTTCGAGACGTTTCGGAGCCACCAGAAAATTTTGAAATTTTCCAGCGCTGGAGAAAAGCCCATAAAAATGGCCCATATGCACTTCAGCACCTATAACCGCGGATTATCCATATTGGTGACCTATTTGATCGATTAAAACACAGTTTTCCAAAATTCGTTCGAATTTTTGGGCTGAAAAAATTTAAAAATTCGCTTACTGCGCATACATCGTGGTAAAAAGTTCTTGGAAAATTGTGTTTTAATTGATCAACTAGGTCACCAATATGGATAATCCGCGATTATAAGTGCTGAAGTGGATATGGGTCATTTTTATGGGTTTTTCTCCAGCGCTGGAAAATTCCAAAGTTTTCAAGTGGCTCCAAAACGTCTCGAAACCGCTTCGAATCGATTCGGGAGGTCGAAAATAGGATATATACCAAATTTCAGCTTTTTTCGTTGATTACATCAAATTTTCATATTTTGCAGGGCGGGCGGAGGTAATTTTGAAATTTCAAAAATTCGCCAAAAATCGAGAAATGAACTTCAGCACTCAACATTTTGGATACAAGGTCCTGTTATGATGCACTTTCAATTTTTTTTTGTTTGGGCTCAAAATTTTACTTTGAGTAGGGATACCTCCTTTGTAAGTCTTATTCTTGGTAAAAAAAATTCAACAATACCATGTTTTTACATTAAATGCAATTTTTCAATTTGAGCTTCGGAAGTGCCTACCTAGATACATATTTCAAACGCCAAAAATTCAATTTGAAAAAATTAAGCCATCCACACCCTCTGTCGCAAGTGGGAAAATATTTCCATGAAAATTACATCATCGCATGACTTTTTCCGATCAGTTGAAACGGAAGCTCGAGCAGAATTACCAAAATATAATAAGGGATGTTGAGTCAGAGAAGGATACAAGCCTTACCCGTTATTGAACTTGTGCCACTCCTCATTCCGATCTTAAATTTTTAGTATAAATTAAAATTCTAATACGTGTGCTGTACAGTATAATTTTGATTCGTTGTGCTTGTTCAAAATGGAATCGTGTTCGTGGCTCGGTCTTTTTTCTGTTTCTTTCTTGGTGACCTCTTCGGTATTCGTGTCCCGGTCTTCAACCTCAAATCAACCTCTGCTCAAGCTTCGGTGCCTATCGTCAACGAATGCAACGGGTTACCAGCATTACTTCGAAAAGACTGGCATTATCGGAACGTTTTCGACGTCGTAATTAAAAAAGGTGCCGATGTGAAATTCGAGTTACTGAATCCGGAATCAATCGGAAATGGAGAATTTTCCATGACTTGTTTCCAAAATAGCAAAGAAGATGATTTGATGTTGACATTTTCAAAAATACAGAAATTTTCATACCAAAAGGCCATAACCACAACTTGTGTACCGACCCTAGGTGTTTTAAAATTATGCAACTCAATATCTGTCGATCCGATTGTAAGACTTACAGTTAGAGAAAAACAGTTTTTACAACCTTTGCCAGTCATCGAGTTCAAATCATTTGAAACGTACAGTTATAGTATTGCAGACGTGGAAAAATTTCTGAACGAGATCGATTATTATGGATTTGTGAAATCACCCAGAGCTCAAGTAATAATTACTAAAGCAGAGGCGAACAAATTACAAAAAAATATTTTCTTGGATGGTCTGAAGGTAATTAATGATGTGATTGAGAAATATTTCGAATATAGCGGACGTAGCTCAATTTCTATTCCAAATGGTCCGCGAATCAACATGGCATTGGAAAAAGAAGTCTTATTGTTCAAATCCGAGGAATGCCTACCACATATTTATAATCCCAGCACTGAGGATGACAGATTTATTGGGCATTTGAAAAACTTTGTCGACGATTCTCATCTGTCCAATCGAATGAAATGTTCTTCCGCTGATGCTTATTACTCTTCGGATCGAACTGTCATCATAAATGATGATATTTTGGGATTTTTCACACCAGATGCGAAAAAGTGGACTCTTTTGCACGAAATCGGTCATCATTTTGATATCTACAAGAGCGATGTCTTCATAGACGTGGCTGAAGTGTGGAATAATTTATACGCCTCATTTTATCAGTCTCGATTTGCGTATAAAGATAAGTCCAACTATTGGATGCAGGAAGACGATTCCAGTTCGGCTCAAAATCTATATTGGAACGGAGCTCTGTTGCAGAACTTCCCACATCGTCCAAGGGCTCACTTTTTGATGGCTTTGTTCACTTTGGATAACCACGATTCGTCGGTGTTCAGAGCTTATAATATAAGGACCATGAAAGATGCAGATATCACGAACAATATACTCAGAAGCATTGCTGTTTTCATCAAGGACAGGTACAATGTCAACGTTGTCCCTTTTATAGAACAAGTTATCTATAAAAGTGTCCCTTGGCTCAATATTACCAACATCTACGATCTGGCAGATTCGCAAAATTTCAGAATGCCATGTTTCTATTACCCCGAGAAAGATAGCTACCTTGGGTACCAGTTTGATGAGCATGATGTAAAATCAATCACCAATTTACGTCTGTGCTCGACCAACACGCAGAATCCAAAGAAGGTGAAAATTACCGTCAATAATCCAGAATTGAGAAACAAATCGATTAAAGTGAATTCAATGGCCACGATTTTGCGGGAATCTTCCATACAGATTAATTCGTATGAAGAAATGTTTGTAATCGGTGGCGCCATCAACAAAACAGCTGTAGTTTTACCTACTTATACATTCTGCGGCTCCAATACAAACTATTCGTGTGCTGTGTCACCAGAACTTTTGACATATGATAAGCAACATCTATCTAAGTTGATTCCACCTTTCATATTCAATATTTATGGCCTTGGTGATGAATTAATTGCACTATTGCTAATCGATATTAGAAATAACAAGATGCTGATTAAGGCATTAGTAAAGGATGGTCATCCCTATTTCTCAAGTTCTAAAGGCGCCTATGTGGAGATAAAATTGTACGATGCTTCGAATTCGCCAGTAGCTACATATAAAATTAATGGAACGGATATGCTGGTCGGAGATACTCTGTTCAATATCCGTTTGGGCTACATGTTTGAATTGAAAGCTATAGAAAACCATCGTGTGAAAATTCTCGATTACGATTTGAATGAGTTGAAGACTACCAAGTTCAAAATTGACAAATTTGGTATACTGGAGGTTCCCAACCGAGAAGGTAGAATACGGAAACGGTTGGCTGAAATTTTATCCAACGATCTGGAGTATAAACCGTATTTGAAGAGTCATCAGCATTTGACCGATTTATTAAGTTTCTTAAAAACTAGCGCTGGTAAATGAGGGGGGGGGGGGATTGTGACTAGACAGTGATGGGAAACTGAAATCATATCAGTTTTGATTTTCAGTTTGTTCATCACGAGGGCATAGTTGGATAAAATAAACTTTTGAGCTGTTTTCTGGGGTATTCAAAGTTGACTGTTTTTTGAAAAATACCCAGTCAAAGTCAAAACCTAAAAAATGATTTTATGCTAATTCAGACATCATAGCAGGACACTTTTTTTAGGGTGTTTGTCAGTTTTTTCGACTTTGGTCACTAAAAGTCACTTTTTTCGACTTTGGTCACTAAAAGTCACTTTTTTCGACTTTGGTCACTAAAAGTCACTTTTTTCATCCAAAGGTCACTAAAAGTCACTTTTTCCTTCCCAAAGTCACTTTTTTTCGCATTTTCAAGCAAAAATTCGAATTTTCACGTAAAAATTGCTATTTTTCAAAATTCTTTAAGAAAAAAAATTAAAAGTTGATGATGATTTTTAAAAAAAATTTTGCCCTCGCTTCGCTCGGGCAGTATCCCTAATAGCATTTGAGATGCGTATTTTTTAAAAAAACGCATGTGTTTCTGCCATACCGACGTGAAACACTTTTTTTTGCATCACACATCCTTTAGATTCACCAACTTATGCGTTTCTGCTTCCATTTCGCACGCAGAACGGTAGCATTACGCGCATCCATGTCAGATGTATGTGTAACGCTAGGTACTTACTTCAAGGTTTAGAGGAGTGCGCCATCACATCGGGTTGCAAAATTGGTATCAAAGGTAATATATCAGTATGAAGCAAGAAATTTTTTTTTCTCAATTTTGATCAGATAGAGGATTTTTTTGTATTTTTAATATATTACTATCAAAACAAAATTTTAGGACACCAATTTTGAGCCCCAAATTGGGTTGATCATTGAATATTTTCAAAGAATGGACATGTGACCTATGAAAGTGGGGTAGAATTTCACCAGAAATTCAAAAATATCATCCAATTTTTTTTTTATCAGTTTTTGAGAATTTTGAGCCTCAAATTGAGTCAATTTTCGATTAATTTTAAAAAATTGACATGTGGCCTATGAAAATGGGGTAGAATTTCGCCAGATATTCAAAAATATCATCCAATTTTTTTTTGATGAACTTTTGAGAATTTTGAACCTCAAATTGACCCCAGTTTTGATTAATTTTAAAAAATTGGCATGTGATCTATAAAAAAGGGAGAGAATTTTGCCAATGATTTAAAATGCAATCCAAAACTTTTTAAAACAACTTTCAAGTTTGAGTATAGGTAATTTTAAACACAAAATATTTTATTATTATACGAAAAAATGAACTATCTCAACTTTTCAAAAAGAAAATATGAAATTCAAATCAGTTACATTCAGTTGGAAAAAAATGGGTTTAATTTCATTCAGAAAATTATTCGATTTTCATTTTTGGGTTCTCTATTAAATTTTAATCATCTCAAATGCTATTAGGGATTTTAATAATTCTGTTTCTAAATTTGAAAAAATTCGTTTTTTTTTTTTTTAAATCAGTAAAGTAATTGATTTTCTAATCAATTCCCCATTTGACAGAATAAATCAATAATTTTGACTAAAATAAATCAATCAAACAATTGAAATATCACAGATTTTCAAATAAATTCATTTCACTGATTCAAAAAGGCACAGTTTTATGAAAATTGACTGATTTAGATTTAGTGAGTAGATATACAGGGTGGACCACGGAAACCTCCCATGTTTAAAAAAAATCCAGCGCGCTCTGTACTCAATGTAGGGAACTGACCTTGGTCGCGTTGGAAAGAGGAAGCATGCCAGTTTTTTTCAGTGCATTCATAAACCACTATGGGTAAATGGTTGCTTCGACAGCGCGCGTTTGCGATTGAGCGGTGTTTTTGCAACAATGATTCGTACACTGCGACGGTTCACGATTTTCGTAAAGAATTTGGGCTGTGCGGCAAAAATACAGTGTTGATGAAAAAACTCTGAAAGTATGGGTTAAAAATTTTCGCGAGACAGGCTTTGTTGGTAAAAAAAAGTCTCCAGGACCTCCGAAGACTGCCAGAACGCCGCTGGTAATCGCTAAAGTTCATGCAGCGCTAAAGCAAAGTCTGAGTCCGCACCCTACTGTCTGAGTTTGTTCGACCAGAATTGGTGAAGCGGAGGTAATTATCACGTACGTGGTTCCAACAGGATGGAGCAACGTGTCACACGGCGGGAGAAACAATGAATATCCTAACGGCAATGTTTGGCAGCCGATTAATTTCGAGAAACGCGGAGATTGTCTGGCCGTCACGGTCGCCTGATCTGTCAGTTTGCGATTACTTTTTGTGGGGGTATTTAAAGTCAAAAGTGTATGAAACGAAGCCACGAACCCTTGAAGAGTTGAAAAATGAAATTCGTCGACATTTAGCAGCCATCCCGAAGACTATGTTGGAGAAAGTTTACAAAAATTTTGTTAAGAGACTTCAAGATTGTATCTGAAATAAGGGTCATCACTTAAACGATGTTATTTTTAAGACTGAAAAGTTAAATAAATAAACAAAAATCTTAAAAAAAATAGGCATTCTTCCTCTTTTAAATAAGACCAACATCACTTCTTTAGGTTGAGTATAGAGCGCGCTACAATTTTTTAAAACATGGGAGGTTTCCGTGGTCCACCCTGTAGATCATATTATATTAATTGTTTGTTCCAAAAATCTCGTCATTTTTCAATTTTTCTTTGCTCAAATCTGTATAATTAAATTAATTATGTATATCTGCCTCCTAAAGTGCCACTAAAAAAGTTAGATTTTTAGAATATCTAATTTTATCATTGAATTTTGACCCCCTCCCCTCATGTTTTCCTGAATTCTCAGCCCTCTTTTAACTGTTAAAAAATTACCCTCGAAAAAATCGAATTTTTGGTTACTTTTGGTTACTTTTTGGTCATTTTTTGGTCACTTTTTGCTCAAAAAAAGTCACTATAAGTCACTTTTTTTCTTCGAAATTTCGCTATGATGCCTGATAATTTCTAGTTGTAATTTTTTTGCGGGGGTGGGATGGCAAATGGAGAGGTAGATTAGATACCTCGGGAAAAAGTCGCGAAATTTGATTTTGAAAATTTGGTAGACACTACGTTTTATGAAAAATGAATCACTTGGAGGAGTTTAAGCTCAAAAATTAAAATTTTTAAATTTTTTATTAAAAATTAGTATTTTTTCATATTTTGGATAATGGGGGAATCCAGGGGCTTACAGACAGGTGTGTGGAAGAGTTGTACGTGTTAATTCTACTTACCTACCTACCATATTTGTATTTGTGGAATCTTGTGTTTAATTTTGTGTATTTATGGAACCTTATATTCGTTAAATTTTTAATAAATTGGGCAATACAAATATTTTATTCGATGACATCTCTCCTGATTACTTTTAATTTAAATTACATTAATTTCACTTACAATACTGAAAACCTTCAATGAATACCCATGGAAATGTTCATGAATTACTTGCTTGTTATAAAAAATTTATCAAATTAAGATAGTTGCATGATTTTTCGCAGAAAATTCAAATGATCATCAGCTGGTACGATTTCATTTTTCACAAAATCATGCATCAATCTCGTAAAAAAAAACGAAAAGGATGCACATTTTGAATTTTTATAATTTTATTTGCTCTCGAATTGTTGGAATAAACAATATGTGACCCGTGCAGGGACAGGGTACCTAAAGTCGGAAAACGGAATTTTGCACTAGAGCCAAAAAACGAAAAATGGGCAATTTTTTCAAAAAATTTTTTTTTGCGTTATTAAGTGGTTCATGCCCTTACGCAGCGGTTACCAAAATTTCACTTCGGAAAACCTACTACAACACGTCTAAATGACGTTCAAACCGACTGAGGAAAAGGTACCTAAAGTCGGAACGTTAAAAAAATGTGCATGTGCTGCAAAATGCGGTCTGTTGAAGGTAAGGGGAGCCTCGGGATTCTTCCATACTAGAAAAATAAAGTAAAATACCCATAGATTTGTGTGTGCAAATTCAACTGCGCCTACTGAGAAATACATAATTTCTGAAATATTGCTTTGTTGGAGAACATTGAGATATAAATGATCGAAAATTGATGTAAACGATTTCCTATTCTCCTAAGGTGATTTTCGACGTTAAAAGTGAATTCCTCGTGAAATTTCAGTACAGAAAATAAGTTCTGAGAGCTTTTTTGATAATTTATACAGTATGAAAAAAAGGATTTCTTTTTGTAATGCAGCTTTTTTTAAAATTAAACTCGTCATAATAGTGAATTTTTCATTTTTCTCTCCTCTTAAAGTAATTTTTGACGTCAGAAACGAATTCCTCGCGAAATTTCAGTATCGGAAAGTAGTTTTGGCAGCTTTTTTGATGATTGATACATGAGAAACAAGAGTAAAAACTTGAAACGCGTTTTTCTCAGAATTTTGTTTTTATTGAATTCTTATTTTCTTAACTTCAAATGTCTCTGTCTCGGCGAAAAATGAACCTTGGGTGCTCATCAAGGTCTCAAAATGTTCCTCTTGGTCTCCTTCATCATTTTAGCTCAAAAACTCATTTTTGAAAATTCCGACTTTAGGTACCTTTTCCCTGCACGGGTCACATATGATAAATAATTTTATCACCGGATGGGTGATTCATTGAAATTGTGAATTTTTAAAAATCCGAAAAGGATGTGCACGGAATTTTGATATTTTTATATCGACAATTTCACTGAAATGAAAAAATAACAACGTTACTATCGGAGTACGGTATGCGATTCATTCGAAGTTGGTATTTTTTTCGATAATTGCTCTTCTCCGAATATCATCAATTATTGCGATAAGTACGGAATTGTACGAAATCGCATTTTTTTTTACATAAATAGGAAATTCGGGTATTTTTACTGAACAATTCTTCGTTATTCATAAAATTTTCAGAAAAACAAGCTCTACCAGGGCGAGACTAAACTGTAGGGGACAGTCGCCCTCTTCCCCTTACACTCAATGATGGCAGCCTGTATTTTTAGTCAAATAATTTTCAAAAGTGATTACTGATGACGTTTTTTAGAGAATTTTTGTGCTTAAAGTCTTAAAAATTGGAAGAGATTTCCTTTCAGTTGAGAATCTTCAATTTTTCCCCCTCCAGCGGGTGGTCTCTAAGCTCTTCTCTGCCTACTTATTTAATTTTTCATATTTTATTTACTTCAGATAAATTTGTCGTCGTATTTCAGCATTTCATTAATTTTTTTTATATTTTGAATACATCCAGTCAAATCAGGGTGTCCATTTTCTGGAAAATCTGGAAAATTCAGGAAATTTTAATGGTCTGGAAAAATCAGGGAATTTTGGAATTTTCTCTGGAATTTTTAGAAAACCCCCAAAAAAAGGATAAATCATTTAGAGAAATGTTTCTTTGCCTATTTTATTATAAATTTTTACATCCTCATTGATATTGTTTATTTATTGGTACAAGCTGAAAAGACAAAATCCAAAGTTTTATTCGCTTGATTTGGTAAACACCCTGGCATAATTTGTTTTATTTTTCAAAACTTTATAATTTTGCTTTGAAATACTTGGTTTTTTCTTTTTATTTGACATTTTTTCTGAAATAAATTCAAATTTCCAAAGTTTTGTGGTGAGGAGGAGTTCGGTGGGTTTAAACATTTTCAGAAATGAATTTGAATTGTTTTTTGGTCTTAGGAGAAGTATTTAAAAATCTTGAAAAAAGTAGTGATTTTGAAAAAAAAAACGTTTGATCCTTTGCATTTGATATTATTCTTCTGCAAAAGCTTGTGATACAATAAATAATTTACGCGAGAAATTATCCCCCCCCCCCCCCGTGATTCACGAATATCATATTTAAATGAACTGGAAAATTTCTAGTAAAATTGTTCTGGAAAACCTGGAAAGTCGGGGAAAATCATTTCTGGAATATTGTGGGCACCCTTCAAATTTTCCTCTTTCAAGACTTTTTTGAGCAAAAGCGATGAGTAAGACTGAAGATTTTTTTTTAATTTCTATACTTCGAAGATGAGACAAAAAAATACCGAAATATCGAAATTTTGACTTTTTTGATTCATATTGAAAATGTAAAAAAAAAAGAGTTGACCTATAATGACTGCAGAGTTATCAAGTCTTATTCTTTCTGAAAAAAATTACAAGAATACCCGTTTTTATAATGCAATTTTTCAATTTGAGCTTTGGAAGTGCCTTTCTGCATTTCAAACGCCAAAAATCCAATTTTAAGGGCATAAAACTCCTTGCTCTTCTCGTCATCCTACGTGAAAATAATTTTTTTCAAGCCATCCACGCCTTCTGGTGCAAGTGGGACAATGTTTCCATGAAAATTACACCATCACTTGAATTTTTCCGATCAGTTGAAACGGAAGCTCGAGCAGAATTACATATAATAAGGGATGTTGAGTCAGAGACGGGTGCGAGCCGTACCTGTTTTCAAATTAGTCATATTATTGAACTTCTACCACTCCTCATTCCAATCATAAATTTTTAGTATAAATTAAAATTCCAATATTTGTGCTATACAGTACAGTTTTGATTCGTTATGCTTGTTTAAAATGGAATCGTATTCGTGGCTCGGTGTTTTTTCTGTTTCTGTCTTGGTGACCTCTTCGGTATTCGCGTCTCCGGTCTTCAACCTCGAATCGACCTCTGTCCAAGCTGCGGTACCTATCGTCAACGAATGGAACGGGTTACCAACGTTATTTCGAAAAGATTGGCATTATCGGAACGTTTTCGACGTCGTAATTAAAAAAGGTACCGATGTGAAATTCGAGTTACTGAATCCGGAATCAATCGGAAATGGAGAATTTTCTATGACTTGTTTCCAAAATAGCAAAGAAGACGATTTGATGTTGACATTTTCAAAAATACAGAAATTTTCATACCAAAAGGCCATAACCACAACTTGTGTACCGACCCTAGGTGTTTTAAAATTATGCAACTCAACATCTGTCGATCCCATTGTAAGACTTACAGTGACAGAAAAAGTGTTTTTGCAGCCTTTGCCAGTCATCGAGTTCAAATCATTTGAAACGTACAGTTATAATATTGCAGACGTGGAAAAATTTCTGAACGAGATCATTTATTATGGATTTGTGAAAACACCCAGAGCTCAAGTAATAATTACCAAAGCGGAGGCGAACAAATTACAAAAAAATATTTTCATTGATGGTCTGAAGGTAATTAATGATGTGATTGAGAAATATTTCGAATATAGCGGACGTAGCTCAATTTCTATTCCGAATGGTCCGCGAGTCAACATGGCATTAGAAAAAGAAGTCTTACTGCTGAAATCCGAAGAATGCCTGCCAGGTATTTTTGATCCCAGCACGGAGGATGACAGATTCATTGGACATTTGAAAAATTTTGTCGATGATCCTCATCTGGTCAATCGAGTGAAATGTTCTTCCATTGTCGCTTATTACTCTTCTGATCGAACAGTCATTATACAAGATGATATTTTGGGATTTTTCACCCCCGATGCGAAAAAGTGGGTTCTTTTGCACGAAATCGGTCATCATTTTGATATCTACAAGAGAGATGTCTTCATAGACGTGGCTGAAGTGTGGAATAATTTATACGCCTCATTTTATCAGTCTCGATTTGCGTATAAAGATAAGTCTAACTATTGGATGCAAAAAGACGATTCCAGTTCGGCTCAGAAACTATATCGGAATGGAGCTCTTTTGCAGAACTTCCCACATCGCCCAAGGGCTCATTTTTTGATGGCTTTGTTCACCTTGGATAACCACGATTCGTCGGTGTTCAGAGCTTACAATATAAGGGCCATGAAAGATGCCGATGTCACGAACAATATACTCAGAAGCATCGCTGTTTTCATCAAGGACAGGTACAATGTCAACGTTGTCCCTTTTATAGAACAAGTTATCTATAAAGGTGTCCCTTGGCTCAATATTACCAACATCTACGATTTGGCAGATTCGCAAAATTTCAGAATGCCATGTTTCTATTACCCCGAGAAAGACAGCTACCTTGGGTACCAGTTTGATGAGCATGATGTGAAATCAATCACCAATTTACGTCTGTGCTCGACCATCACGCAGAATCCAAAGAAGATAGAAATTACCGTCGATAATCCAGAATTGAGAAACAAATCGATTAAAGTGAATTCAATGGTCAAGATTTTGCGGAAAACTTCCATCCAGATTAATTCGTACGAAGAAACGTTTGTAATCGGTGGCGCCATCAACAAAACAGCTGTAGTTTTTCCTGCTTACGTATTTTGCAGTTCTAAGGATAACTATTCGTGTACTGTGAGGCCGAAAATTTTGACTTACGATGATCAAAATCCGTCTCAGTTGTTTCCTCCTTTTATATTCAATATCCATGGCCTTGGTGATGAAAAAATTGCATTATTGCAGATCGATATTAGAAATAAAACGATGCTGATCAAGGCATTAGTAAAAAATGGTCATCTTCGTTTCCCAAGTTCTGAAGGCGCCTATGTGGAGATTAAATTGTATAATGCTTCGAAATCGCTTGTAGCTACGTATAAAATCAATGGAACTGATATGCCGGTCGGAGATGCCTGGTTTAATATCAGTTTGGGTTACACGTTCGAAATAAATGCCCAAGAAAAGAATCGCGTGAGGATTTTCAATTATAATTTGAAGGATTTGGGCACCGATGTGTTCAAAATTGACAAATTTGGGGTGACGGAAGTACCTGCTCAGCGAAGCAAAATCCGCAAACGGTTTATTCAAATTTTATCCGAAGACTTGGAGTATAAACCGTATTTGAAGAGTAATCAGCATTTGACTGATTTGTTACGTATCTTAAAAACTACCCAATGATAATTTATTTTTACCTACTTACCTATGAAATTAGAAATCTTTAATTTTGCTAAATTTTTTGTTACTTTTTGTGTTTGAACTTATCCATGGGGCCATTCCATAATGAAACAATTGGTAGTCTATTCACAAAACCACGATCATTTCTTTTCTAACCCTCAAGGGGGCGGGGGCGGACCTCGAAATTTTATGCAATTGCGATTTTTAGCCAAATTACCCAACTTTGAAGGCTCATATCTCGTGATAGGTTGTACTTGGACGAATACTGTTTACCGAGTCTTATTAAAAGGAGATTCAAAAGCGGTAACCATATTTTTAAATGCTCAAAGTTGAACTTTGGTGGTGAAAGCTCAACTTTCATGTTGAAAACAAAAGATAAAAGCTACCATTTAAAAATCTGGAAAAATTACAGTGAGTAGACCTTTTTACCCTTTTTTCAACCAATAAATTTTCAAGATGGGATCTCTAGACCCCTGGAGGGTACGGGGTCCACAATTTTGTCCAAAATTCAAAAAAGTTGAAAAAGTAAAGTAATACCTACATCGATTACTATACTAATTCAAAAGCGCTGATTTCGAATATGTACTCAGTTTTTTCATCCGACCCCTCTGAACCTCCCCCCCGCCTCCTTGATAGGCTCAAAATTCAAAAAAATGAAAAATAACGCGTGGCTTGTCGTTTGTTAGGTTTTTGAGGGCACTAAGTCCGAATGGGTCCGTCCTATTCTCACGCAGAATGAACAACAAAATGTAGATCGTTCGTTCGAATCGCAACTTTGGAATCTATCCAGGATAGCAGGGATGAAGAGCAAGCTAAATACTAAAAGTTTAAATCGAAAAGCTGAAAGTCTATCAAATTTAGGCAACAAACCGAAAGTCGAAAGTTCAAAAGTTTTAAAAATAGCAAGCCAAAAGCTAGGTAGTTGAAAGCTTTATCTTACAGATTTATTTTTTAGCCTTTTGACTTGAAAATTAGAAACTGAAATCAACAATTTTTCAACTCTAAAAATTTTTCCTCAAAATATTTTCCAACTCTGAAAATTTTTCATCTAGAATAAAATGTTTACCAACTCTGAAATTTTTCCTCCAATTTTTTTTCAGATATAAAAATTTTTCTACTCTGGAATTTTTTCCAAAAATACATAGTTTTCATTTTTCAACTCTACAAATTTTTTCTCAAAATTAAATATTTTCTGAAATTTTTTGCTCTCGAAATTTTTTCCAAAAAGTTTAATTTTTACAGCTTTCGAATTTTACGCTGACCTCGAATTAATTTTTTTATCGTTTGAAATATTTACAATAATTTTGTTTTCAATCATCAGAAATAAAATTTTTTTAATTTTTCTTTAAAAATTTCGAACGTCAGTGCAGCCAGTTGCTAATAAATTGTGATATTCTGATATTATGAACTAGAATGCATTATTTTTTCGTCAAGTGATTGAACCAATTTTTTTTCTCCAATCAATAGTAGTATGTTTTGAATTTGAAGAAATTTTTGAGAAATTACTCTGCAAGGTAGTCAGCTGCGTAAGAAAATGCTAGAAAAATGAAAAGACGCGGAACCGGATTTACAATATGTGACCCGTGCAGGGAAAAGGTACCTAAAGTCGGAATTTTCAAAAATGAGTTTTTGAGCTAAAATGATGAAGGAGACCAAGAGGAACATTTTGAGACCTTGATGAGCACCCAAGGTCCATTTTTCGCCGAGATAGAGACATTTGAAGTTAAGAAAATAAGAATTCAATAAAAACAAAATTCTGAGAAAACCGCGTTTTAAGTTTTTACTCTTGTTTCTCATGTATCAATCATCAAAAAATCTGCCAAAACTACTTTCCGATACTGAAATTTCGCGAGGAATTCGTTTCTGACGTCAAAAATTACTTTAAGAGGAGAGAAAACAGAAAAATTCACTATTATGATGAGTTCAATTTTGAAAAAAGCTGCATTACAAAGAGAAATCCTTTTTTTCATACTGTATAAATTATCAAAAAAGCTCTCAGAACTTCTTTTTTGTACTGAAATTTCACGAGGAATTCGTTTTTAACGTCGAAAATCACTTTAGGAAAATAGGAAATCGTTTACATCCATTTTCGATCATTTATATCTCAATATTCTCCAACAAAGCAATATTTCAGAAATTATGTATTTCTCAGTAGGTACAGTTGAATTTGCACACACAAATCTATGGGTATTTTACTTTATTTTTGTAGTCTGGAAGAATCCCGAGGCTCCCCTTACCTTTAACAGACCGCATTTTGCAGCACATGAACATTTTTTTAACGTTCCGACTTTAGGTACCTTTTCCTCAGTCAGTTTGAACGTCATTTAGACGTGTTGTAGTAGGATTTCCGAAATGAAATTTTGGTAACAGCTGCGTAAAGGTCTGAACCACTTAAAAACGTAAAAAAAAATTTGAAAAAATTCCACATTTTTCGTTTTTTGGTTCTGGTGCAAAATTCCGTTTTCCGACTTTAGGTACCCTGTCCCTGCACGGGTCACATATATGTAATTATTTTAAGAACATTGAATAGTAAAAAAAATACAGATGTAGAAACCCTAAATAGGACAATCCTTTTTGGTCTCAAATTTTTTTAAAAAGTTTTGATTTCGAAGTTTATTGGCAATAAATCCTTCTCGTTCCTCAAACTGGTCCAATCACTTGACGAAAAAATAGTGCATTCTAGTTCATCACAATATCACAATTAGCAACTGGCTGCACTGACGTTCAAAATTTTTAAAGAAAAATTTAAAATTTTTTATTTCTGATGATTGAAAACAAAATTATTGTGAATATTTCAAACGATAAAAAAATTAATTAGAGGTCAACGTAAATTCCATAGTGTAACATGTCACGATTTGTAACTGGCTGCACTGACATACAAAATTGTCGACATAAATTCCGTATTTTGGAATTTCATGATTTGCTGTTGGCTGCACTGGTGTATAACATTTTCAATTTTTTTTTTCAAAATTCACTTTCATTGGTTGAAAAAATGTTTTGCTTACTTACTCAATGAAAAAAAATCATTCCAGCTTAGTGAAAATGTCATATTATTGAAATATTGCAATCTGCATTTTCAACCCCCTGGTAGCAGTCAGAGTTTTGATCGGAGAAGGACGCCGATGGTTTAGGGAGATGTAGAAACTCAAATCGCATCTTTTGAGTCTTACTAAGGCTTCTGACACAACTTTGGTTGGCTAAAAAACGCAAAAAACAGCGCAGCGTTTTTTTCAAAAGAAGGTGCACTTTGAGCCCCTCCTACTCCCCTCCCCTTGCCCCTCGGGGGCTCAAAATTTTTTTGTGAAGTCTCCCACTCAAAGTAAACCACCCCACCAAATGTGGTCGAAATCCAAGATATGTTTTTTTTTCGATCCACCCTAATGTACAGCCAATAAGTCACAGATAGTCGCAGATAAAAAGGGGTATCAAAGACGCCCCACCTTCGGAGAATGGCTTTTTAGGGGGAAATTTTTCTGAAATTTAATTTTTTGAAAAAAATAGAGTTTTTTTCAATCTCTAATAACTTCCATAAAAATGAATATTTTTCAAAAAATGAAATTGCAATGGATAGAGTAAACTCTCCTCTTTCAATTGGCGGTAAAACAAACTTCGTAGCTCTATTCTAACACTGTACAGAGCAATTTGAGTGTTGAAAAAAGGCGTTATCAAAGACACCCCACGATTATCAATGTAGCCCCAGTTTATTGGTATGTTTGCGTATTTTTACATAAATTTAAAAAAAATTATTCATGCTTGTTAATTTCGAGTTTGAAGTTACCTATCTCTCGGTATCAGATAAATTTAATATTCTGCCGTCTATCACGCATCACGCCTATTTACAAGTGGGGTAACGTTTCCTCGAAAGCTCACCTATCACAAGCTTTTTCACCAGAAGTTCAAACGACAGTTCGAATAGAAACGAGGAAAGGGGTTTTAAATCAGGGAAGGGAACAAATTCCTCCACGCCTTCCTGATTTAAGTCACAATGAGAATCCTATAAATACGGCTGGTTATTTGTTGATTAAAAATAGTACCCTACTTATGGTTATGAACCTAGTATAATACTAAAGTGTTTTTGTTTGACGTTGTGCTTGTGTGAAAATGATTTCGAGGCTGTGCTTCGGGTTCTTATCGGCTCTTTTATTAATGGTGATCTCTTTGGAATTCGCGTTTTCACTGGAATTAACATCTGCCCATGCTTCAGTACCTATTGTCAACGACTGCAATGGGTTACCAGCGTTATTTCGTAAGGATTGGCATTACCGGAATACATTCGGCGTAATTATCAGAAATGGCACTAAAGTAAAATTTCAATTATTAAATCCGGAAGCCATGAAGGATGGAAAATTTTCTGTTTCATGCCAGCAAAACACGGCTGTAGAAGAAAAAAATTTATATTTTTCTAAAACTGAAAAATCATATAATTTATCCATCGATGTCACATGTGTTCCAACTGTTGGTGTTTTGAAATTATGCAATAAGGAGCCCGTTCGCCTGATTGTCAAGCTTAGTATCGCGGAAAACAGTATTGAAAAACATTTCCAACATTTGCCTACCATCGAGTTCAATTCATTCGAATCATACGATAACGTTAATCGAGATCCGAAAGAATTTCTGAATGAGATCGTCGATTACGGATTTGTCAAAACACCCAGAGCCCAAGTACTAATTGGGAAAGTGGAAGGCGAAGACTTGAAACAAAATAATCGTTTCTCTAATGGCCTTAAGATAATCAACGATGCCATGGAAAAATACATCGAATACAGCGGACGCAGTTCAATTCCAATTAAAAATGGCCCACATATCAACATGAATTTGGAAAAACAAGTGATATTTTTGAAATCCGAGCAATGCGGACGTGGTGTTTCTGAAGGTAATATTAGAATTGAGAATTACCAATCGATTAGGTACGTCATCGTCATGCATAAGGCTGACAAGAATAGACAGCTTGATCGACTACGATGCTCTGAAGGTGTCGCTCAATACCTTCCTGACAGGGTTGCCACCATTGGTGGAAATATTTCGTATTTTTTCACACAAGATGCAAAAGGTTGGAACGGCCTTGTTCCATTGCATGAAATCGCCCATCATTTTGATCTCGTTACCAATGATTTGTTCATTGATTTAAGCGAAGCCTGGAACAATATATATGCGTTCTTATATCAGTCCCGATTCAAGTTCGAAAAAGAAACTGATTATTATTTAATTTCACACGATAAAGTTGAAAATGGCTTCGGCTATAAGTCTCGAAATCTGTATGATTCAGCATCTCCATTGGAAAAATTCACAGTAGGTCAACGTGTTCATTTTTTAATGGCTTTATTCACCCTGGATAACCATGATTCTTCAGTGTTCAGATCATACAATATAAGAACCATGAACGATTCCAATATCACGAGCAATATACTCAGAAGTATCGCTATTTTCATCAAAGACCAGTACGATTTGAATGTTGTTCCTTTTGTAGAACGTGTCATCTATAAAGGGATTCCTTGGCTCAACATCACCAATATTTATGACCTGGTGGAATCGAAAAATTTCAGAATGCCTTGTTTTTATTACCCCAAGGAGGGTGATTATCCGCAATATCGCTTCACCGAGCATAATTTAAAAGTAGCCACAAATTTACGTTTGTGTCCATCTGTAACAAAGCAGTCAAAAAAAATCAAGATCATCGTTAATAATACCAAGTTGGTAAACAAAAGGGTTTGGATGAATTCAATGATCAAAACTGTATTACAAACTCCCATTGAGGTAGAATCTAATGAAGAAGTGTTTGTATTTTGGGGTCCCGTGAGTAAAAATGCTGTAGTTTTACCTACTTATACATTCTGCGGTTCTAATACAAACTATGTGTGTACTGTGTCACCGAAACTGTTGACCTACGATGAACAAAACCCCTTGCCGTTATTACCTCCTTTTAGATTTGATATTTTTGACCCTTATGATAATTTAGTTGCAGTTTTACAAGTTGATATATATAATAATACGTTGCTGATTGCGACAGTCAACAGCACCTGGTTCTATCCAAGTAATAGAGTATTTGTATATTTAAAAATCAACTTGTACGATGCTTCGAGTGTGCAAGTGGTGACATATGGAATTAATATCCCTAATCAATTGATGGAAAAGAAAAGCTTTTCAATTGGTTTGAATTACACGTTTCAATTCGAACTTGTATACTATTCCATTGCAGTAAATCGTGTAAAAATTCTCGATTACACGTTGAAAGATTTGAATACCACCAAGTTCAGGATTGGCAAATTTGGTATTTGGGAGGTTCCCAAACCAGAGGGCAGAATACAGAAACGGTTGGCTGAAATTATGTCCAACGATTTGGATTATAAACCGTATTTGAAGAGTCATCAGCATTTGACCGATTTATTACGTTTCTTGAAAACGGATGCAGGTAAATGAATGGGGGTGGTGATTAAATTGTACTTACAAGGGAGGTATCCCAACTGAAAGTAAAATTTTGAGCCCAAACAAAAAAATTAACGCGGTACCATAGGTCGTGGATGCGATCTACATCCCTATTGACAATATCACGTTTTTGAAATAGCGCTTTTCCGTTGGAAGCCAGGTTGGCTTTCACACCATTTTCCAGCTCTGACGTCACTAGTCGTCTACCTTATTACGTCACACCGTGATGGTGGAATTCTCAATGTTTTGTACTGTGACTTTTATGTAACGTATATTCGATGATTTTGTACTGAGACCAAGTCTGTTCCATGTTTTTACGTTTGTTCGATTATTCGAGAATATATTCAGTTTTCGCTCGTGTATGTGTTATTTATTCTGAAGTGGTAGCAGTAGCATACGGTAACGTTCCTCATTATGGCACCTCCACTTAAAAATGTAAGTTGTGCACCCTTATCCGATATTGTGCCACCGCCGGCCACGTGTGCTCCGGCCACCACGACGCCCAGCGCCCCGGTTTATGCGCAAATGCCGATGATGCCGCCGTTATACTACATGGGAATGCAACAATTTCCGATTAACGCGAATTTCCCGCCTATTTCGAATGCGGCGACTCATGGGGGTCAGACTCAAAACCCTCCGGTAACGACGGCCACTCAACGAATCATAATTACGACGACGAGTACTACGATGGCCTCAGGCACGCAGACGAAAGCATCTGGCACGCCGACAGTAACCATCACTCCGACGGTAACCATCATCCCGACCACGGGAGCACCCAACGTCACTCAAACGCCTAGCTCAAGTGCGCCGAATACAGGTCACACTCAATCGACGTGGAACCAGACGGGACCGAGAATGTCCGCTCCGCGGTTTGTAATTCCCCCGGGATACCCGCCAAATCAGACGTATATGCACATGCCATATCCGGTGATTCAACCGCCGCCGCCACCGCTCGTTAACAATTCGAATCTCGCATCCATCCCAATATTTGTACTGACGGAAGATTCTCAATTCGCTTCCTGGAAGATAGTAATAGAGAACGAGTTATTCGCAGCGAACCTGTCGCATATGCTAGACCCGTCAACCCACCAAATTCCGGAAGCCCAGAAAAATGCGAAATATAAGAAGGAATCGGCGTATGTTAAGGCCTTCCTCATTACTCGTGTATCGGACAAGTTGAAGATAGCTGTAGCGGCCGAACCTGATCCTGCTGCGATTTTGAAGAAATTAACCGAAAAATGCCAGCCCGTCAATTTGGCGAAGAGATTCGCGATCCGAAGGGCATTCAACTTAATAACGATGGGAGCCACAGAAAGGGCCGAAAATTTTATCTCGCGCTTCGAAAAAGAGGAAGAAGTGGCACGACGGTATGATTCCTTTATCACAGACAAGGATGTAGTCGATAATTTCATCGCGGCCATCGCGCCGATATACCCTGAAGCTGTGACGACCTACAACCAGGAAGCAAATAAAGATATAAAGACGGCGAAAGAAGCCCTTCGCTCGGCGGAAATTCAGAAAAGGGAAGTGACGGCGCGCGCGGGGGTACATCAGACGATTGCGTCGGCCAACGTAACCCACACGAATCCGAGGTATCGCGGTCAAGACACTAGAAGAAACTTTCGAGGACGGTTCTCCGGCAATTCCACGTCGAACAGAGGGAACTCGAACAAGACTCAGCTTTTCTCTAACGCTCCGTCATCGGCTCCGTCTACGAGCTCCGGCAGCACCCACTGCACTCGGTGCGGAAGAATGAATCACTCTTGGCGCGAGTGTCGATCCTCGACGTGGATTTGTTACAGGTGCAGGAGGCAAACTAACGATCACCAAGGGTGGAATTGCCCGTTCGCCAACTCGAACTCCAACTACTCGTTCGTACAGAGAAATAGATCGGGAGACGCGATTAGAAGAAACCCCCAACCTCAACGCAGAGGAACGTCGAACACTGGTCGTAGGCCGAACGCTGCGAATGGTAATCCGCCGAACCAAGCAAATAACACGAATAACGCTACGACGGCAGCAGCACACTCGGCCGAAACAAATCGCAACGATGACGGTCTCGATAACGCCGGTAAGTTAGAAAATAGCTCACATACATCCGCTTTACATAACAGCTTTTATAAGTTTCTCGCTGACTCCGGTGCTGACGAACATTTCGTCACCGATTTAAATTGCTTGACTAACATAAGGACGGTAAAATCGCTTTCGGTAATGGGCGCAGATAAACGATCGAAGCTAGAGATCACACACGTAGGTGATCTAGTTACAAAAAGAGATTCAGGTAAAACGATTGTAATTAAAAATGTACATTATTCCCCAGATTTAGCTAAATGCCTACTATCATTTCGACACTTCGCTAACGCTGGAGCTAAAATCGAACTAGATCAATTTGGTATTAAAATTTTCGATAAAACGGGGGAGGTTATTCGCTCAGGCACTTACGACGGTCAGTTCTGGTGGATTACGATTCCATCCAACGCTAATTTTAAAAACTCGTTCACTTCGATGACACAAAACGGGGGGAGTTCCTCTTCGACAGCTAACGAACAAAACTCGAATGATGATACGTCGCCGGAAGAAGCTTGCGATGACGATAATCCAGACGAATCCACGAACGCTAACTCTGATCACAGTTACGCTAAGCCGTTGAAGTTTAACTATAAAGACATAAAATCGGTTGATACGCTAACGAAGTACATAGATACAGAAGCAGAAATGGAGCTAGAAGATATCAAAACGATCGCTAAAGATAACGTAACGCAGCTTCGCAAATCGATAGGATACCTATGGCACTTACGGTTAGGCCACGTATCGAAAACGTACCTAGAACAAGCTGCAAAGATCATTCCGCAATTGAAAAATGTGACGTTTACAAACGATATATTAAATTGTCCGGACTGCAAAATAGCGAAATCCACGACGCTGCCGAACAACACAACTCGTGAACGATGTAAGGAACCACTCCATGGCATACATACCGATTTAATGGGACCGATTAACCCACCAACCTATAAACACAACGCAAAATATATTATATCATTCATAGACGATGCTACGCGATTCGCCATCTCGATACCGCTTACCGACAAAACGTTGGTCCACCTCGCTTTTGAAAATTATCTTAAACAAGTTCGACGTATACGTGGTCCTAGCGCGAAGATTGGTTTCATACGGAGAGACAATGGCACGGAATACTCGACAGCTGGAATGAAGTCAGTCGTTGAACGAGAGAAAATTGAAATTCAAACGTCACCTCCTCTGTCTTCAAACTTGAACGGAACCGCTGAAAAGTACAACAGAGACATTATGAATCTGACTAGGGTGTTAATGATCAGCTCAGGATTCCCAGACTCGCTCTGGGCATACGCTTTAAGTTTCGCGGTAAACATATATAACCGAACCCCAAGAAAAGCTATCGAATTCAAAACGCCATATGAACTGTTCCATAATAGGGAAAACTCGATTAAATACATTAAACGCTTTGGCTCACTCGCGTTCGCTCATCTAGCCCCACCAGCGGGACAAAAAGTCGCTCAACGTGCGGTACGAGGGTTTCTAATTCATTGCGCCGACACCCACTACGTCATTATTCGCCCAGCAACAGGAAAGATTCTCCGGTCGCAGAATGTAGCGTTTGTCGAGTCGAAGGTGTACGGAGACTTTTATCCGAAGAACGCATGTAACGCACTCACCACCGGATCCTTCACGCCTCAGACTCCGGATGAAGAATGGTCCATCGAAAGTCACTCGGAAGACATCGTTGAAAACACCTCCGGCGAACGTCAGGCGAACATCAATCTATGCTATATGTCGATCTCGATAGATGAAGTCCCGTTTGAAACTGACTCAGTATCCGCTAATTTTATCGCTTCGCAAGTCGATTTAGAGAATAGGTATATAGAATCGCTTGATCTGAAAAATACGAATGCAGACAATATAGTCAGAGAAACGTTCGAACGCAACTTAAACGCGAATCTTGCGAGCTTAGATTATCAACCGCAAATTTTTAATGCCTTTCACGCTACGGTTAAAGCTCCGGTCGAAAAGTCGAAGTTGGCAGCTTTAGAACCACAATCGTATAAAGAAGCTATGAAATCGGTACATAGCGTTGACTGGCAAGTAGCTCTAAACTCCGAATTGAAGTCGCAAGACAAAAATCAGACGTGGACGCTGGTAGACAGAAAGTCGCTACCGAAAGATACTCCGATACTCAATTCGAGATGGTTGTTTAAATACAAAACTGAGCCAAACGACTATATAAAATTTAAAGCTCGATTGGTTGCGAAAGGGTACGCAGATCAAAACGAATACGATTTGTCAGAAACTTACTCGCCGGTCGCTAGGTTGAGTGATGTTCGCTTCTTCTTCTCAGTTGTAAACAAATTCGATTTAGAGATACACCAACAGGACGTTACTACGGCTTTCTTACACGGTGAACTCGAAAAAGTAATTTATATGAACCTACCGGAAGGGTACCCGGATAGGGAAAAGTTAGTAAAAGTAAAAGTTTGTAGAGTAGAAAAAGCGCTGTACGGATTACCGGTAAGTCCGAAACGATGGTACAAGCGATTCAAGACGGAGATGCTGAAAGTTAAGTTCATTGTGTACCCATTTCAGTCCTGCATCTTCATTTGGAGAAACTCTAAACGCTTCGTGATACTCCTATTATACGTAGACGATATGCTCATAGCTGGCAACTGCCCAGACAAGATCTTTGAATTAAAACGTCACCTCGCCAAAGTCTTCGATATTAAAGACCTGGGTACGCCTACGCTGTTCCTTGGTCTGGAAATAATACGAAATTTCGATCAAAAAACAATGATAATCCATCAACGACAATTCGTAAACAATATCCTGGATCGCTTTGGTATGAACGATTGCTATCCGATTGACACGCCGTGCATCACGAACGATGCAGCCAAAAAGACTCCCATTAAAGGAGAGAACTCGCTAACAGCTTTCGAAGAACAGATGCCGTATAAACAGGTAATTGGATCTCTACAATACCTTACGGATGGAACTAGACCGGATATTGCCTATGCGGTGAATAAGGTAAGCAGAAAACAGGCAAACTACACGATTGAAGATTATTATGCGATTGTTCGCATTCTACGCTACCTGAAAGGGACGTTAAACTGGGGTCTCCGCTTTACCGGTAAGAGTGACACGTTGATATGTTACGCTGACGCATCACTTGGAACGAACGATGTTAATGGAAAATCGACGACAGGCTACGTGATAATGTCGTTCGGAGACGTGATCCACTGGAGGACAAAGAAGCAGTCGCACGTTGCGTTGTCTTCTCCGGAAGCAGAATTTATAGCTTTATCTCTGGCCTGCAGAGAAACTGTAGCATTCAAAGAAATGTTAAAAAGGCTATTACAGTTAGATATAACCCCTACGCTTTTCGAAGACAATACGTCAGCCATTCGTATGGCTAAGTCGGATGATTCACAGTCATTAAAACATATCGTGAAATTATGTTACCATTACATCCGTTATGAAGCTACGAAAAGGAACATCGAAATTGAGTGGGTCCCCACGAAAGAACAGCTCGCTGACGGCTTTACGAAAGCTCTGCCGAAAGATCCGTTTTATAAATTCCGTGACAGCGTTATCGCTAAATTCGCTTAACTAACGCTTTGCAATACTAATCGCTTACTGAATCGCTTTCTTCCGCTAAAACAAATATTAAGTTCGACTCGTTACGTTATTGTCTGTTTCAGATTTCTTCTAAGTAAAATACTTACAGTTCGTCAAGGAAGATACGATGATTCTACGATACTCGAAGCCATTATCGTTACTCGCTTCCGATGAAAAGCCATCCTATTAATTTAAGAATTATTTTTGTTATTACGTTTGTTCTAGGCTAAGCTATGTGTTCGTGAATTTAACTTACCTTCAGCTCGACTATAGATGCTCGCTACATCATTTAACCATTTATTCTTTACGTTTTTCGGAGATCTCGGTCAGATCTCATCCTTTAGATTTAGTTTTCTTTTCGTTTGTTTCTTTAGACATAGTCAACAGATTTAACCAATGAGTATTGTACGTAATTACCCCGTCTTTCGCTGTCAAATGGGGGGGAGCGTTGGAAGCCAGGTTGGCTTTCACACCATTTTCCAGCTCTGACGTCACTAGTCGTCTACCTTATTACGTCACACCGTGATGGTGGAATTCTCAATGTTTTGTACTGTGACTTTTATGTAACGTATATTCGATGATTTTGTACTGAGACCAAGTCTGTTCCATGTTTTTACGTTTGTTCGATTATTCGAGAATATATTCAGTTTTCGCTCGTGTATGTGTTATTTATTCTGAAGTTTTCTGAGAAAATAGTGCACGCCAAACGCCTGTGCAGAACGTATGCGCAGTAGAAATCGTGTTTTTAAAGCGCCAAACGCAAAAAAAAGCGCCGTTGTTTTTAGAAATTTACTTCAAAAACCAAAAGCACCATAGGCATTATTATACGAAAAAACTGAATAAATCAACGTTAATGGCTTGAATCTTGTTCTAGATCAATGCTAAATAAATTCTTTATTTAAAACGAACGAGTAATAATTGAATCAACCAATTTTTCACCTTTATCAGAAATTACCAATTGATTGAAAACAAAAGTCTTCAATTAGAGAAAATAAACAAACGAACACAGAACCATCTATTTTTTGGATGTAAATAGCGTTGGCGCAGCGCTATTTTCTCAAAAAAACGCCTGTCAATAGCGCTTTTTACAGCGTTTAGCATTTTTCTTTGTCAATAGGGATGTACCTCAGAGTGTGTTTTTCCGGTACCTGCAATACACGTTGCGTAGCCAGTGACGTACCGAAGGCATTTTCCAGGGGGGGGAGAAGAGGTGAAAATCCCAACTCAAATTCTCAAAATTCCCAACTACATATAGCCGATATCAGAATTCCGGAGGGGGGGGGGTGTAAAATTCAAACTTGCGAACCAATCCAATTTTTTTCAAACTTTCCCGACTGATTTCTTAAAATTTACATGTAGGTACTGACTTTTCCCCAAGTCACGAGGTTTTTTGATTTTTTTCACTCGTTTTCATCATTTTTGCGAACTTTTGAAGTTTTTACAACCCATTACTATAAGACCCTTTTTGAGATAAGAAATCTGAATAAATTTTTCATTGGTTAGGTGCTCCAAACAATTTTTTTTTTTAACTTACAAGCAATGTCATTGTAGTTGAAAAAACATACGAAATAGTTTATTGGAGTTTCAAAGAAAAATTATAATTTTACATCAATAAAATTTTGTAATTTCAATGCGTAAAGAATATAGAGATGGATTTTGCCCGAGCGAAGCGAGGGCGAAAATTTTAAAAAACCTCAAATTGAATGTGCAATAAAATAATGTTTTGGAAAAATAAACTTTAATGAAAAATCGACTGTTTCTACTTTGAAACGATTAAAGTAGAAATATATCATGGCCGAGCGTAGCGAGGCCGAAGCTTTTGAAAAATTGGATTTTCAAATATCAAAAATAAGTTTTAAGGAGAATAAGAACAATGAAATTAACTGGAATAATTTTGAAGAGAAGTGCGAAAAAATCTCTTTTAAATTACAAGTACAACTATAAAATTATTTTGGTTGACGAGTGAAAATTTTTAAATTGCAAGGTAATTAATAATTTTTTTTTTTCAAAAAAGCATTTATTACAACGGTTTAATAATTCTTCGCTGAGAAAATGATCAATTTTCAGTTGGAAAAGGTTGGGAAAATGACAAATTTTCCCAACTAAAAAGTAAAAATTTTGTTGATTTCCGACTGTTAAAATAAGTAACCATTTTATTTATTCATTTTTCATTAAAAAAATGAATACTAATCGTCCCAACTGACATTTTTACTCATCACTTGGGAGAACGACCAATTTTGAGTTGTGAAAATTACCAATTTTGAGTTGGGAAAATTACCATTTTCGAGTTGGGAAAATTACCATTTTCGAGTTGGGAAAATTACCATTTTCGAGTTGGGAAAATTACCAATTTTGAGTTGGAACAAGTGAAAATTTTGTTGATTTCCAACTTTTGAAATAACTATTTTATTTATTATTTTTCATCAAAAAAATTAATCCCAACTGTCCAATTTTCCCAACTGATGTGTTGAAATGTTCAATTTTCCCAACTCACAAGTAAAAAATTTCCTCAGGGGGGGGGGAAGCTCCCCCCTCCCCCTATCAGTACGTCACTGTGCGTAGCTATTCACGCTCTCACCCCTTTTGAGGCTCCCCCAGTAGTGCTGTTAGGCGACTTGGGGAGTGAACGTATCGAGCTAGTTTAAAGTATTTGTCGAAACGCGTTTTTGTACAATTGCCCGTAGCATAATTTGCAAAGTAGCCATAAGTTAGTTTAAAGTATCGAGCTAAAAGTTATTGCACACAGGTACGTGATCATAGGTGTCCCCCTTGGTTTGGGAGAAGCTTGGACCTCGTCACTGTAGAGATGTGCGCCGGGACAAAATCGGCGGCAGCGGCGAGGTCTCCAAAACCTCCGGTGGCGGCGGGGTGCCGGCGCTGCGCCGATAGCATTTAGCGGCGGCGATTTCGGCGGCGTCATTGTTTTTTACTCAACAAAATTAGTTTCAAAATATGGAAAAAATCCGAAAAATGACGTCATTTAAAAAAACAGCAATTTTTTGAAAAATTATATTTTGAAAAATGAAAACTGGGAAACTTGTCATTTATTAATAATTTACAGGCTCTTTTTCATCTTTTTGGGAGAAGACCCTTCCCTTACGCCGACGCCACCGCCGATAAAAATTCCGGCGGCGGCGTCAGCGGCGCGCCGGTAATTTTACTCGGCGGCGGCGGTGGCAAAAAAGTAGAAAAAATCAGCGGCGGCGGCGTAATTTTTCGGCGGCGCACATCTCTACTCGTCAGTCCCTACCGCTGGCCAGTTGGCGTGTCTCCTGACCTGCTTATCGCCATGAACATAAGTTTGTGGTTCTATGGACGGTCGCGAGCACGAATTTACACGGGTACCTCGATGGTGCAGTTTCGTGGGTAAGGTGCCCGTGGTAAATATTGCCGCATGTACGCGAGATAAATAGAACACAAATAACAAACTGCAAGGGTGGTTACGTATACAACGGAGCTTTATTGCATACGAGGTTTTCACATTAAACTAACTTGATACTTTAAACTAACTTATGCGTACTTTACGAATTTACACTACGAGCAATAGTACAAAAACGTGTTTCGACAAATACTTTTAACTACCTTGATACGTTCACCTAGCACACGAGCACACGAATTCCCTAAAGAAAAGGTGATATGGGAGCAAGGCCTCAAAAAGGGGTTGAATCTTACCGAAGACAAGATCAGGACCACATACGCGAGAAGACTGATTTTACTGTACCTTCGCAGGTACCAGGATCGCGAATCTACCTGGTGGTGACGTACGACTCGATGACGTACAACCCGTTACCGACCACACACGTAGGCGGTCGGTAGGGTCATACTGCCTATAACATATGCCCCTTCGCGCTAGCCTTTGGAGCACCGCGACGGAGGGGAGCACGAACAAGGATGGTATCCCTACCTACCCCATGCCCCTTCGAGCTTCACTACGTCGAGGTGGTGGTAACAGAGAAAAAGGAGTCGAGAGTCGAGTAACGTCAACGTGACACGTATGTGACAAGTGTCATAAAGGTGTTGTTAGTGGCATGTCTCTTAACATGAGACGTTTACCTTGGTAGATGGTCATTACCTTTACAAATTTGCGATTAACATTCGCACGTTACATGTACATGGGTCCTGATTGAGAAAATTTGGGGGAAAATACTTTGACAAGAGGGGAGAAATTTGCATAGACGTAGGGGGAGTTTTCAGTCTAAGGGCCTTTTGAGGGGGATGGTAAAAAATTTAGCACGGGGTCTAGGGGGTGCGGACTTTTTAGAGGTTAGTCAGGAGACCACCCTCGACAGTTTTTCGTGATAAAAATCTTGGCTTGCTAAAAATGTTTTTTTCATTTTCAATTTTGAAATTTCTAAAAATCGCCAAAAATCGAGAAATGAACTTCAGAACCTGGGATTTTAGATACGGGGTCCTGCTATGTTCTACTTTCGATTCTTTTTTATTTTGCACTCGAAATTTTACTTTGAGTTGGGATACCTGATACCTCCACTGTTACGTAAAAAGTTTAATTCATATTCAACTTGATTATATTAAAAAATTCATTTTAATTTATTTAAAACTGCTGATAGATTGATTATTTCATTTTAATAGGTATAAATATTCGATTAATTTTAACTTACTATGTATTTATTATTCGTTGTAAACTCTGATTACATAAATATTTCAATCTTTCAAGTTTGTATTTCTTAACGGTCGCCGAAAATACAGTAGGTACGGACGTTTCAAGTTTTGACCCAAAAATAATTAGCAGGAAGGGGAAGTATTGTATATAAGCTCAGTAGGGTATGTATTTCAATATTCCCAAACTTCCCTAAAATTGGTGAATGTTTTGAACCTCTTTTTGGGAGTGAGGGGGTTCAAATTTTGGTCTTTCGGTTATAACTTTCACAATTACGTATATACGAAAAAAAATTGTAAGTAACAAAAATTGTAGATAATAATTAAATAATTATAAAAACGAACAATTTTGTTATTTACAGTTTTTTCCACCTTCCCTTATTTCCTTCCATGTATGAAATTATATAATAAATTTGATCTCGTTGATTTTTTTGAGTGGTGGGGGGAGGGTCAAATTGAGAGGTAGACACTAGATACCTTGGGAAAAAGTTGCAAAATTTGATTTTGAAAAATCGGTAGACACCCCGTTTTATGACAAAATGAATTACTTGGAGGAGTTTAAGCACAAAAATTAAAATTTTAAAATTTTTTGTTAAAAATTGGTATATGTTTTCATATTTTGGATAATGGGGTAATCGAGAGGCTTATAGGCAGGTGTTAATATTAAAAAATAAAAAATAATTTTCTCATGAAAAGGAACAATTTTTTTTTGGGGGGGGGGGGGTATGCAAAATTAGTCCGGGAGCCCGAATAGGACATGGATTGCACCCCCCCGCCGATCCTCTGAAACATGATTTTTCTTGAAGGGGGCATCCTAGGCAATATTTTAAGCGGTTGTATTCAAAAAAAAAGTTGGCCCTACTAACAAAATGGCGGCCATTTTGATTGACAGATTCGCCCAGAATCGGAATTTTCACGTCTAACTCATTAATTGTGGTACTTACGAAAAAATGTATAATAACAAAAAGTGTTCTACATAAAATTTAGAACATTTTTTATCATAACATCGAACCCGTGAAGTGGTCGCGTTCGCGAGATACACGCGCGCGAAGTTGCGCGCGGCAAATTTTTCCATGTTCACTTGTTACCTATTCTGACTACGAGTTTACTTTCATCGCGGAAACGTGGTTTAAACCCTCGTTGATTGCAATTTATAAATACTTCTCACATTTTCAAAATACCCACGTGTGCAGTGGTCCACCCAGGGGGCTAGGGAGCTATAAACCCCCTCCCTAGGTTAGGAAAGGGGATTTTTTTAATCACAAAAATGTGGAGAAAGGGCAATTTTTTGCTCCTTAAACATGATTTTTCTAAAAAAAAATTGTCCTCTCTTCGCTCGCGTAGTATTTTAATCATTTTATTTCTTGAATAAACATATAAGTATGCAACTCTCTAATCTGAATCAGTCGTTGATAAAATTCTGCCTTTGAGAATCAATGATTTTCATTGAAAATTAAAATTTCGTGTGGCATAAGTATCGATTCTAACTAATTTGAGAGCGTAAAATATAAATATCAACTTACTTTTTGATCCGACCCTCTCCCCGTAATTTTTTGAAATATTCAATTCCGTATGATCACATCAGCCTGGAGGAAGGGATCGGTTAGAGCACGGGGAGGAGGTCGGATTAAAAAGTAAGTCGATATTCGAATTCTACGCCCTCAAATTAGTTAGAATCGAAATGCCACGCGATATATTTTTTTTTAATATAGTTTTTCCCAAGAGGCTAGAGGGGCTCGAAAGGGTCAAATCCAAAAAATAAGCAAATTTTCGAACTTCGCGCCCTCAAAAACCTAACAAACGACAGGTCACACATTATTTTTCAGTTTTTTGAATTTTGTCCCTATCAAGAAGACTAATAGGTGAGTTCAGAGGGGTCGAATGAAAAAACTGAATACATATTCAAAATCGGCGCCGTTGAATTAGTAGTAATCGGTGCGTTACTTCAACTTTTCAATTTTTTTGAATTTCGGTCAAAATTGTGGACCCCTGTACCTCCCAGGGGTCTAAAGATCCCATCTTAAATATTTTTTGGTTGAAAAATGGGTAAAAAATGCTAGGTACTCTCTGTAATTTTTTCGAATTTCTAAATGGTAGTGTCATCTTTTGTTTTTATCGTGAAAGTTGAGCATTTCCCACCAAAGTTCAACTTTGAACTTTTCGAAATGTGATTACCGTTTTTAAATCTCTTATTAGTTATCTTTCAGACCCCGCAAACAGTTTTTCCTCAAGTACAACCTATCTCGAGATATGAGCCTTCAAATTTGGGTAATTCGGCTAAAAAACGCAATTGCATAAAAATTTAAAAGCCCGCCTCTTCACCCCGTTGAGAGCTAGAAAAAAATAATTGTGGTTTTGTAAATAGCACCGCCAAGGGTAACTCTTGAAAAAAATTTGAGCGAAATCGGAAAACCCGACTTCATTTTTGGTCTGTTTTAGTATGAAATAGTCCTGGAAGATCAGTGGAAAATCATTAATTTTCAATGAAAATCACTGATTCTCAAAGGCAGAATTTTTTCAAAGACTGATTCAGATTTAGAGAGTTGCATACTTATATGTTTATTCAAGAAATAAAATGATTAAAATACTACGCGAGCGAAGAGAGGACAATTTTTTTTTAGAAAAATCATGTTTAAGGAGCAAAAAATTGCCCTTTCTCCACATTTTTGTGATTAAAAAAATCCCCTTTCCTAACCTGGGGAGGGGGTTTATAGCTCCCTAGCCCCCTGGGTGGACCACTGCACACGTGGGTATTTTGAAAATGTGAGAAGTATTTATAAATTGCAATCAACGAAGGTTTAAACCACGTTTCCGCGATGAAAGTAAACTCGTAGTCAGAATAGGTAACAAGTGAACATGGAAAAATTTGCCGCGCGCAACTTCGCGCGCGTGTATCTCGCGAACGCGACCACTTCACGGGTTCGATGTTATGATAAAAAATGTTCTAAATTTTATGTAGAACACTTTTTGTTATTATACATTTTTTCGTAAGTACCACAATTAATGAGTTAGACGTGAAAATTCCGATTCTGGGCGAATCTGTCAATCAAAATGGCCGCCATTTTGTTAGTAGGGCCAACTTTTTTTTTGAATACAACCGCTTAAAATATTGCCTAGGATGCCCCCTTCAAGAAAAATCATGTTTCAGAGGATCGGCGGGGGGGTGCAATCCATGTCCTATTCGGGCTCCCGGACTAAATAGCTTAAACTTGAAAATGAGAACCACCCTACTGTACAACCTGTCATAAGCGGACCTAGAAATTATTCAATGGAGGGGCTCTGAATTCGGAAAAAAATAGAGGGGATGAAATTTCAATAAAAAAAATTCAGTACTTGTTATTTCAGTGGCACTGGCGTAGTCAGGGTATTTTCAGTAGGTTAATAATTCAAAAACGGATTTGAGCCAAGTAAAATTGAGAAATTACGGAATTTCAGTTATTTTTCACGAATTTTTCAGTCAAAATTATTGATTTTTTCTGATAAACTGGGAATTGGTTGAGAAATCAGTGATTTTTGACTGAAAGATCAATGAGAAATCATCAATTTACAATTTTTAAAATAGGACTAAAATATTGCCCGAACGAAGCGAGGGTGAAATTTTTTGAAAAATAATGTTTCAAGAGCAAAAAAAAAATCACTTTTTTTAAAACATTTTTGTAATAAAAAGATCTCCTGTCCAAGCTTGGAGGGCTCGAGCTCCCTGAGCCCCCCTGAGTGCGCTTATGCAACCTGTATCGTTCCAAGATCGAAGATCACTTTTAGAACAGATTTGCTACGCTCACCAGTCAATGCCCTTTACTACGTTCTGTATCTGTAATGGCAAGGTGACAACACTGAAAAAAATAAAATTATTATTTAAATAAGGGGGCAGAGACCTTTTAAATTACTATCTAAAGCAATAGCCAAAAAACTGGTTATACGTACAAAACTTCGTTCCACTTCGCCTATCGCCCATGATATCTAGGTACCTATCATACATTCCTTACTGCATTATACTATTATGGCGAGCGTATAGCTAGACGCATGTGGATGGTGATGAACAATTTTTAAAGTTAGTTACCGAATGAAAACTTCATCGTTATCCTTATACACTGTCTAATGCGCGTTTTTAAAAACGTTATCGTTGTTTGAAAAAAAAAATTGTGGATATTGATGGCTTTATGCAAGGTAAAAGCTGAAGTTGGTTCAATTTCGGTGTACAACAGCGGTATGTTCGGGGTGAAATTTAGCATCGAGTATATTTTGAATGATGTGAAAAAAATCAACCCGAGTTCACCTTTTGATATGGATCAAAAGTTTAGTATGGATATTCTGGATGGAGCTACTTCTGTGTCTTTGGTCATTGATCGGCTGTACAATTATGAATGGAACACTGTACATTCTGAATCATTTCCTGGACCTACAACACTGTGCTATATAATTTATGGAAACCATGATAAATCTTTTTGCAAAAGAATTTCGTGTAAGGACCCTGTGTGGAATAGTTATACGTGTTAATTCTATGTACCTACCATATTTTTGTATTTGTGGAATCTTGTGTTGATTTTGCGTATTTATGGAACCTTATATTCGTTAAATTTTTAATGAATTGGGCAATAAAAATATTTTATTCGATGACATCTCTCCTGATTACTTTCAATTTAAATTACATTAATTTCACTTACAATACTGAAAACCTTCAATGAATATCCATGAGAATGTTCATGAATTACTTGCTTGTTATAAAAAATTTATCATATCACGATAGAAATAGAAATCATAACAAATAATCCCTCGAAAATTTGAAGAGCTGAGAGTCAAAACTCACATTATTCACCATAAGCGATTTTAAGAAAAATGTAAAAAATTGTTTTAGTACACTCGCCGATCATCAGGAGTGCTGAAATCATTTTACATTGTCAAGTAGGACCTAAGAATAAGATTCCCTGATTTTTTTTTTTCGATCTCCCGGCTATCTTTGTATTTTTAAATGAGAAGAGACGAATGGCAATTGTGAGTTTTGTCTCCAGCATACATTTTTTCAACACTATTTAAACACTTACAGAAAAATTTTGTGAGACCAAAGTTGTAGAGCTTGAAAAAATAAATATTTTTTGTCACTTGACATTTTTGCCCCAGATCCATAGTTTTCAAGTTATGAACCAGTTTCGAAATGCATTCCAAAATAAATGCATTTTGAAACTGGTTCATAACTCGAAAACGATTGAACTAGAACAAAAATGTCAAGAGGCAAAAAATATGTATTTTTTCAAACTTTACAACTTCGGTTCTACGAAATTTTTTGTAGCTGCCAAATGTGAATTTTAATTCCAATCTCATGACTTTTAGAGCGATTTTCTCTCTGAAAAGGGTGGTATGAAAAAAAATTAAAATACGAGATTGTAGAGTGTATAGCACTCCTTCAAAATCCGTCATAAAAATGAAAAAAGAATTTGGGATAATGTGAGTTTTGACCCTCAGCTTTTCAATTGTGTCCACCGCTGGTTAATGTGCCGAAATTGGAACCTAGGGTGAAATAGCTCAATTATAAGAAATTGTCAAGCGATATGGAAAAAAGTGCGATGTGAAATTATATACCTCTAAAGTATGTACTTTCACGCTGTGTTTGCAGAAGTTGCATTTTTTTGATTATTTTCGAAATACCTACTCATTATACTTGAGTGAGGGGGTGAAAAACTGAAAATTTCGATATACAACGAATAGGAGCGATGATTCTCATTCCGGTTTTCATTCGACCCGAAACTAAAACTGAGCCCCGTAAGGGAAAAGGAGTCCAAAATTTTGAAAAATACGATATGGTATCGAAATGCAGGTTTTCGAGGGCACTGAATCTCATTCCTGCACTCATTTACCCCAAAAGTTGAAATTGAGCTCACTAGGGGAGAACGAGGGACCTAAAATTTTGAAAAATACAACATGGGTCCAAAAAACAAAATAGCTCTCTATGAAGGGAGCAGGGTCCACCTCTCTCCCCTGATTATTTTTCAGATTTATTTAAATTTTGGGTAATATAGATACAATGCAGCTAACTGATGTGATAATCGAAATATATTAATCTGTGTTTACCTACGTTATGTTGTAGGGAAATGTTACAGATTTGTGGAACAACGTGAACGTGGTTTCCCAAATTTTTGATAAAAATTACACAAGTTCAAGACGAAAACACTGAAAAGTACTCGACACCAATTTGATTCGATTTGCGATTAGAATTCAACAGTTGCTTTTGAATTTGAACAACATGCGCAGAGTATTACTCAACGAGGGGTATGAATAAGTATTTTATATTTTATATTTTATACCTCAAGTATTAGGTAGTAATATTCCAAAAAAAAAAATTGATGAAAATTCACCGTTATTGTATCAAGATCGCGAAGAAAATGTAAGGTGCATTTCGCCAGCCCCCCACCACCGCCGATTGGGTGGGATTCGTTTGCGCTTGTTTGTGCTTCAAATCCGGTCAGTTGTGCTTCACCCCTTCCAGAGATATGGTGGATAGTTTGTGGGGGGGGGGGGGCTGGAGACATGGTTTTTGGAAAAGGGGCTAGAAATGAAATTCTAGAGAAAAAAGTGCATGGAATCAAGCTAACGATTCCATGCACTTTTTTCTCTAAAATTTAATTTCTAGCCCCTTTTCCAAAAACCATGTCTCCAGCCTCCCCCCCCCACAAACTATCCACCATATCTCTGGAAGGGGTGAAGCACAAACGACCGGATTTGAAGTACAAACAAGCAGAAACGAATGACCCCCCTCCCCACCCAATCGGTGGTGGTGGGGGGCTGGCGAAATGCACCTAGAAAATGTACCCTTACAATTACCCTGCGGATTTTAATGCAAAGTAGGTATACATATTTGAAAGAGAATTTTCAAACCCAAAAAAGTTCACAAATAGGTACATAAGTAATGCTTTTTTTCATATTTGAAGACTCCATCTCCTTCTCCGTCATTTTTGTTTCCTCACATCCCAAGTTTATTCAGTCTAATGCATTTTAAAATTTTGTTGCTAAAAATTCGAAAAATTACCAAATTTTCAAAATTTATGGGCTTCTGTTTTTGAAAATTTAAAAATTACACTCTTCAGCCAAAATGATGATTTTACCAAAAAAAAACCTTGAGACCTGTCTATTATTAGACCTTCTAAAACAAATTTCACGATATTCACATGTTTTTAGAGCCTCCAGAGGAATTTCAATTGAAATTTCTCCTGACTTGGAAGTACTTGCTTAAACTTGGTATAATGAAAATCAAGTTTTCACATCTTTTCAAGTTGCTTAAAAACCCCAATTTGTCACGATTTTCACGCGGACACCTTCAGTGTGATGAACTGATGATGGTTTGATGAAATGATGTCCCCCCCCGCCCCTTCTAAAGATGGCAAAATTGCATTTTTAGTTTTAAAAATAGGTTCGAATCGGAAAATTTTTTGAAAGTGGTGATTTAGAGGGAAGATTTTTATTTCGAGTAGGAAAAATCTCAAGACAAATTCCATTTTTGAATTCACCTTTTTTCGTTTTTATTGACCATAGAACCAGGATTTGGAAAATGACGGGTGATTTTTTGCGGGAAATTCAAATGGCCATCAGTTGGAAAAATTTTCGCAGGAAATTCAACTGATTATCAGTTGCATGATTTTTCGCAGAAAATTAAAATGATCATCATTTCATTTTTCACAAAATCACGCATCAATCTCGTAAAAAAAAAACGAAAAGGATGTACATGGCTATCAGTTGCATGATTTTTCGCAGGAAATTTAAATGATCATCAGTTGATACGATTTTATTTCTCACAAACTCATGCATCAATCTCGTAAAAAAATAACGAAAAGGATGTACATTTTAAATTTTTATAATTTTATTTCCTCTCGAATTGCTGGAATAAAAAATGTGATAAATAATTTTATCGCAGGATGGGTGATTTATTGAAATTATAGTGAATTTTTGAAAATCAGAAAAGGATGCACGTGGAATTTTCATATTTTTATATCGACAATTTCACTGAAATGAAAAAAAACAACAATTTTACTATCGGAGTACGGTATGTGATTCATTCAAAGTTGGTATTTTTTTCGATAATTATTGCTCTTCTCCGAATACTTATTATAGTTATTATCAATTATTCCAATGCGTATGGAATTATACGAAATCGATTTTTTTTTAGAGAAATAAGAAATTCGGGTATTTTTACTGAACAAATCTTCGTTATTCATAAAATTTTCAGTAAAACAAGCTCTACCAGGACTAGACTAAACTGTAGGGGACAGTCACCCTCTTCCCCTTACACTCAATGATGGCAGCCTGTATTTTTAGTCAAATAATTTTCAAAAGTGATTACTGATGACGTTTTTTAGAAAATTTTTGTGCTTTAATGAAAGAAATTTCATTTCAGTTGAGAATATCAAATTTTTTCCCCTCCAGCGGGTGGTCTCTAAGCTCTTCTCTGCCTACTTATTTAATTTTCCATATTTTATTTACTTCAGATGAATTTGTCGTCGTATTTCAGCATTTCATTATTTTTTTTTGTATTTTGAATACATCTAGTCAAATCAGGGTGTACACTTTCTGGAAAACCTGGAAAATTCAGAAAATTTTGGAATCTCCTCGGAATTTTTAGAAAATCCTCCAAAAAAAGATAAATTATTTAGAGAAGTGTTTCTTTGCTTATTTTATTATAAATGTTTACCTCCTCATTGATTTTGTTTATTTATTAGTACAAGCTGAAAAGACAAAATCCGAATTTTTATTCGCTTGATTTGGTAGACACGCTGACATCATTTGTTTTATTTTTCAAAACTTTATAATTTGCTTTGAAATACATATTCAGTTTTTCTTTTTTATTTGAAATTTATTCGGAAATAAATTCAAATTTTCAAAGTTTTGTGGTGAGGGGGAGTTCGGTGGGTTTAAACATTTTCAGAATTGAATTTGAATCGTTTTTTGGTGTTAGGAGGAGCCACCACCCCCCCCCCCCGTTCACGAATATCATATTTAAAAGATCTGGAAAATTTCTAGAAAAATTGTTCTGGAAAACCTGGAAAGTAAGGGAAAATCATTTTGACTTTTTTAATTTATTTTGAAAATGTAAAAAAAAAAAGAAAAAAGAGTTTACCCATAATGACTACAGAGTTACTATTACTAAGTCTTATTCTTGCTGAAAAAATTACAAGAATATCCGTTTTTATAATGCAATTTTTTAATTTGAGCATAGGAAGTGCCTATCTAGTATCTACATTTCAAACGCCAAAAATTCAATAGTGGGACAATGTTTCCATGAAAATTGCATCATCACATGAATTTTCCCGATCAGTTGAAACGGAAGCTCGAGCAGAATTACAAATAATAAGGGACAGGGGCGCAATCAAGGGGGTGGCTAAGGGGCTAAAGCCCCCCCAAACTTTTTGTAATGTTTTGATTTTTTTGTTATGTATACACACTTATACTATACAAGTATTTAGCTAAACGCGAATGTTACATACAAAAATCATCCCGAAACTACTGTCATTAACTTATTTTGAAGAGGCAACACCTCATACGGGTAAATGGACGGCAGGATCGTGCAGATTGAAACTTTTTCTAATTTCTATACCATCCCTTACTATCCCTTAGTCTCATAGCAGAACTCGTTTGAGGCAAATTTAGAGTAGTGGTTTTGAAAACGTGTTGATTTTAGTCTCCGAACAAGCGAAACAACGAAATTCTTCGAAAATTAGTGTCCTCGAAGACGTTTCTTTCGCTCGGAGAATAGAGAAAAGTCACAGGGAGCCAATTTTCCAGATTTGGCTTCCCGTGGCTATTCTCTATTCCTCGACCTGAAGAAATGTCTTCGAGGACCCTAATTTTCGAAGAATTTCGCAGTTTTGCTAGTTTGGAAGCAAAAATCAACACGTCTTCAAGATCACTACCCTAAATCAACCCAAACGAGTTCTAGGATGAGACTAAAGGATAGTATAGATAGAAAAAATTCAATTTACACGATTCTTCCTTCGTTTTACCTGTATGAGATGTTGATCCCGCTTCAAAAAAATTCACTTCCAGTTGTTTCTGAATGCCCTTCGTACTCCGTTGTTTTGAATAAAATTCATTTTTATAATTCAAGGAGAAAAAAATCTAAAATGGCTCATGAAAATAGATAGTCACTAAGCCGAGTCTACACCCCCTTAGAGCCATACAGAGAAAATTTGGGCTCCAGGGGGAAAATGTACTGTCAAAAAAAGGTCTTGCGATATTTTGAATGTCGATATCTGACGTAATTAGGCAAATTTTCCATTTGTTCTAAGGTCCTCACAGTAAAAAGACTACAATTTTCAACTTTTTAAACCATGGTGAGTCCTAGCGAGCCCTCTAAAAAACGCAGGTCCCCCCTCCCCCGAGGTCTGCCCCCTTACTTTTCTCATAAATTCTAGCCACCCCCAAAAAAGAGGTCTGGTTGCGCGCCTGATAAGGGATGTTGAGTCAGAGACGGGTGCGAGCCATACCTGTTTTCAAATTAGTCATATTATTGAACTACTTCCACTCCTCATTCCGATCATAAATTTTTAGTATAAATTAAAATTCGAATATTTGTGCTATACAGTATACCTAGTTTTGATTCGTTGTGTTTGTTCAAAATGGAATCGTGTTCGTGGTTCGGTGTTTTATCGCTTTCTTTCTTGGTGACCTCTTCGGTATTCACGTCTCCGGTCTTCAAGCTCGAATCAACCACTGTCCAAGCTTCAGTACCTATCGTCAACACATGCAACGGGTTACCAGCGTTATTTCACAAAGATTGGCATTATCGGAACGTTTTCGACGTCGTAATTAAAAAAGGCGCCGATGTGAAATTCGAGTTACTGAATCCGGAATCAATCGGAAATGGAGAATTTTCCATGACTTGTTTACAAAATAGCAAAGAAGATGATTTGATGCTGAGATTCTCAAAATCACAGAAATTTTCATACCAAAAGGTCATAAACACCACTTGTGTACCGACCCTTGGTGTTTTAAAGTTATGCAACTCACCATCAGTCGATCCGATTGTAAGCCTTACAGTGACAGAAAAAGAGTCTTTACAACCTTTGCCAGTCATCGAGTTCAAATCATTTGAAACGTACAGTTATAATATTGCAGACGTGGAAAAATTTCTGAACAAGATCATTTATTATGGATTTGTGAAAACACCCAGAGCTCAAGTAATAATTACTAAAGCAGAGGCGAACAAATTGCAAAAAAATAATATTTTCTTGGATGGTCTGAAGGTAATTAATGATGTGATTGAGAAATATTTCGAATATAGCGGACGTAGCTCAATTTCTATTCCGAATGGTCCGCGAGTCAACATGGCATTGGAAAAAGAAGTCTTATTGTTGAAATCCGAGGAATGCCTGCCGGGTATTTATGATCCCAGCACTGAGGATGACCGATTTATTGGACATTTGAAAAACTTTGTCGACGATCCTCATCTGTTCAATCGAATGAAATGTTCTTCCGCTTATGCTTATTACTCTTCGGATCGAACAGTCATCATAAATGATGATATTTTGGGATTTTTTGCCCCAGATGCGAAAAAGTGGGGTCTTCTGCATGAAATCGGCCATCATTTTGATATCTACAAGAAAGATGACTTCATTGATGTGGCTGAAGTCTGGAATAATTTGTACGCCTCATTTTATCAGTCTCGATACGCGTATAAAGATAAGTCTGGCTATTGGATGCAGCAAGGCGAGTCCGGTTTGGCTCAAAAACTCTACCAGAAAGGAACTCTGTTACAAAAATTTACTCATCGTCCAAGGGCTCATTTTTTGATGGCTTTGTTCACTTTGGATAACCACGATTCGTCGGTGTTCAGAGCTTATAATATAAGGACCATGAAAGATGCAGATGTCACGAACAATATACTCAGAAGCATCGCTGTTTTCATCAAGGACAGGTACAACATCAACGTCGTCCCTTTTATCGAACAAGTCATCTATAAAGGTATCCCTTGGCTCAATATTACCAACACCTACGACCTGGCAGATTCGCAAAATTTCAGAATGCCATGTTTCTATTACCCCGAGAAAGATAACTACTTTGGGTATCAGTTTGATGAGCATGATGTAAAATCAATCACCAATTTACGTTTGTGCTCGACCAACACGCAAAAACCGAAGAAAATAAAAATTACCGTCAATAATCCAGAATTGAGAAACAAATCGATTAAAGTGAATTCAATGGTCAAGACTGTGCTGAAAACTCCCATTCAGATGGATTCGTATGAAGATATGTTTCTATTCGAGGGTGCCATTAACAAAACAGCTGTAATTTTACCTACTTATGTATTCTGCAATTCTGAGGACATGTATGAGTGCATTGTGACTCCGAAAATTTTAACATACGATGATCAAAATCCGTCTCAATTGTTTCCTCCTTTCACATTCAATATCCATGGCCTTGGTGATCACACAATTGCATTATTACAAATCGATATTAGAAATAACAAGATGCTGATTAAGACATTGTTAAAGAACGGTCATTCCGGTTTCCCAAGTTCCAAAGGCGCCTATGTCGAGATGAAATTGTACAATGCTTCGAAATCGCAGGTAGCTTCGTATAAAATTAATGGAACTGATATGCCGATCGGAGATGCCTGGTTTAATATCAGTTTGGGTTACACGTTCGAACTAAAAGCTCGAGAAAATGATCGTGTGAGAATTCTCAATTATAATTTGAAAGATTTGGGGACAGATAAGTTCAAAATTGACAAATTCGGGGTTTTGGAGGTATCTGAGCTGCCGAGTAAAATTCTTAAACGGTTTACTCAAATTTTATCCAACGACTTGGAATACAAACCACATTTGAAGAGTTACCAGCATTTAACTGATTTGTTACGTATCTTGAAAACTGCCAATGAAAATTAAAATATAATGAAATCGGAAATCTCAAAGTTTCTTAATTTTTTATCTTATCTTGTGATTTTGAATTTATTCAAATAAAATTCTTTTCTTCCAACCCTCAAGAGTGATTCGAAATACTGTTACATGATGTTTTACCATATTACGTTCAACCTCCCTCCCATCCTCATGACGCCAACATATCTATTGATATAAAAATAGGTATTTAAGATTCTGCTTCTCTCTGTGAAACTGCATTTTTAATTTTCAATCAAAATTATGTTTAACCTTCTGTAGACTAATTTAATAAATCATGTCGAGTAATAATTTATGTTTTTTTTTCACAAATGCGTTGAAATTTGCTGGACTGATTTCGGTAAAATTTAACTGAAATTGATTAAGCCATTTGAGCTATACGGGTACTCAAAATTTTTGAACTTTGGTAATAAGTATATGTAAGCATGAATATTCAACCAGGATACCTGAAAATTAATCATCATTGGAATAAACGAATCATCCATGCTGGAAAGCAAATTTCATCTGAAAAATACGAAAGATAAGGTACGAAATTTAAACTTGACAGATTTTAATACTCGGTGAGTAATACAGTCGGACCGTGTAAAAAATTTAATTATTGTGTATCAAAATCTGTCGAGTGTAAATTTCGTACCTTGTTTTTTATTCAAAAAATCGGTATTTTGAAATTTCCTTGAAAGTTTTTAGTACATTTTCTCAGGTTCTTATTTTGAAATGTCTCAACCAATTAGGTAGGTACGGTTGAATTTTTTCGAAAAGGTAAGAGAAATATGAGTACGTAGGGTGGAGTGAAAAAAAATCTTGGATTTTGACCAAATTTGGTGGGATGATTTACTTTGAGTGGGAGACCTCCCAATTTTTTTTGAGCCCCCTAGTGATAAGGGAAGGGGAGCAGGAGGTGCTCAAAGTGCACCTCCTTTTGAGTATTTTTTGTGTTTTTTAGTCAATCGAAATTGTGTGAGAAACCTTCTTAGCACTTAACAGATGGGATTTGAGTTTCTACATCTGCTTAAACCATCGCCATCCTTCTCCCATCAAAACTCAGACTGCTACCAGGGGGCTGAAAAGTTGCGGATTGCAATATTCCAATAATATGAAATTTTCATTAAGCTGGAATTTTTTTTTCGTCGAGTAATTGAGCAAAAATTTTTTTCAACCACTGAAAGTGAATTTTGAAGGGAAAAAATTTGAAAATTTGATACACCAGTGCAGTAGTTGATTATTTTTTCGTCTGAAAGTACTACGTATTTTTTTTCAATCACTAGAATTGGTATAATCCCCTAAAAAAAATACCTAACGGTAAAAGAAAGGGGGATTGTGAAAAAGGACGCGCTAAAATACCTACTCAAAATTTTCCATAACACAAAATTACTGATATCGACTTTGCGATGAATTGGAAATGAATGGAAATGTTTGTACTTACATACTGCAGGAGGCGCATTCTATGTCAATTCGAGCAGGTTTTGAGCTTGGGCCTTCCGTTTGCGCTCAAAATTTTTTTACAAGTTCCCCTCGATGGTCTAATAAAGGAGTCGCCGTCATTTTGATCCTAATTCTTCATGGGGGTGGGGGTGACCCCGTAATTTTCACACAATTGGGATTTTCTGCAAAACGGCTCAACTTAGAAGGCTCATATCTCCAGATTGGTTCAGTCAAAAATGAATCTGTTGGTGCAGTTTTGTAGAGAAGGGAAAGCTTTTGCAATTAAAAAAGGGGTAAAGCAAGGAGATCCACTTTCACCAATTCTTTTTATATGCGCTTTGGAAGAAATTTTTAAAAATTTAAATTGGGAGGGAAAAGGCATCAAAATTAATGGAGAGTATTTGAACAACTTGAAATTTGCAGATGGCATTATATTAATAGCTAAAAGTTATGCAGTACTTATTGAAATGCTTCAAGAACTAAATACTAAGGGTAAGGAAGCAGGGCTACAAATCAATTGAAAAAAAAACACAAAAATAATGTCCAGCGATCAAAACCCTCAAACGGAAATTGAAAATAAAAAAGCTTCTTTCGGGCAATATTTTAATCCTTTTATTTTAAAAATAATGATTTTTCAGTGCTCTTTCGTTCAAATATCACTGATTTCTCAATCAATTCCCAGTTTGTCAGAAAAAATCAATAATTTTGACTGAAAAATCGTTGAAAAATAACTGAAATTCCGTAATTTTTTAATTTTACTTGGCTCAAATCCGTTTATGAATCATCAACCTACTGAAAATACCCTGACTACGCCAGCGCCACTGAAATAACAAGTGAATGAATTTTTTTATTGAAATTTACCCCCCCCCCCCCCCTATTTTTCCCGAATTTTAAGCACCTCCCTTAAATAATTTCTGGGTGCGCTTATGGTAGGTCAATTCTGAAAATGAAAAAAAAGATACAGGATGTCAAACGGTTCATTACAAGTTATGTAAGTCATATCTACATTTTGGTCAAATAAATTTCTTTTTTAGATTTTCCTCTCGTTCAATTAAGGCCGAAAATGAAATGACTTGTAAAAAGTTTTCTAAAATTTCCCTTTTCAATTTCAAATATACCTACATATTTTTACTAAAAATTTGAAAAAAATTAATCCAAAGTATTTGGAAAGTCATCTCTGGTTAGTAAACGAGGTCATCCAGTGACTAATATTTCCAGAAAAATTTCGATATTGAATTAATTTTAGGAAATACTTTCAAAAAACCTCGTTATTTTTCAATTCGTTATCGCTCAAATCGCTCAAACCCTTGAAAAAATCCAAAAAAATTGGCATTAAAAATGTCACCCCTCCTTAAAATCTTTATCAATTTCAAAAAAGGTCATCCTGGATTGTTTTTTAAACCATGCATCAGACCTGTAAAGAAGGGGGGATGTGAACTTCATTTTAGAAATACTATCGACCATTACACAGACTGTTGAAAAATGATTGGTTTTTGCATTTTTTCCTTGCTAAATCTTCCAATTTTCCAAACAGCTGTTCTGAAATAAAATTTTGAAATGATTATCGAATTCTTGAAGACAACTTGAAATTTTCCACTAGTTGGAATTTCGGTCGAGATACATAAAAATGGAATATTGAAAGATTCAATACTTTAATTTTTGAATCTATAGCATTATAATTTTTAAAATGTTCAGTTCCGTCACTTTCTGACTATGGAAGTTTGAGGAGAAGGGATAAAGTACATATCATGAACACTATAAAAAAATTTAACCACATTTTTATCGACCCATTTACGCCTCTTAATCTTAATCAATTAGAAAATTGAAATAAAAGCAAAGGCAACGCGTATATTTGATTATTATACGCAGAGAAAATAATTTACTATGTACTAATATCTTAATAATATTTTTACTGCATATCGTCGATTTATTCTCGATCAGATGTCGGATCGCCGAGTACTCCGGAGGCGATGACGATGTTATCTTTGTGATCCTGTACGAAGAACAAGAACGGGCGATCGATGGTGAATTTTTCGGTGACAGTTCGCGTTTGAACGGATGAAGCTGTAAAGGCAAGAGACGTAATAGATCAGTAAAATAATTAAAGAAATTGACTTTGTAGGGGGAAAAAAATGTGTTTTCGTAACAGAAATGTGTTTTTTATACACTTCGAAAGAGCTGTGAAATATATTGATGAATTTACTCCTTCGAAAATGAAAATTCGCTGAACTTGAATATCACAGCTTGAGCAAAAAATTTCCCCTCTAAGGTTACCTCTCATGAAAAGGAAATACGAGGAAGTCAAAAATGAAAAAAATTGACTCAACACCTAAATTTTTATTAAAATTCCAAAAATCCCACCATCTGCAGAAATACCCTCGCAAAATCGGAAAAAAACAACGAAAAATGTTACGAAATGGGCTACGCTGTTGACACCTGAATTTACAAACATCCATACTGCTGGTAGTCAGAAGAGGGCTATTCCATACTAAAACAGACCAAAAATGAAGTCGGATCTTCCGATTTCGTTCAAATTTTTGTTACGAGTTTCCCTTAGCGGTGTATTAATGATGGCGATTTTTAGGCAAATTACCCAACTTTGAAGGCTCATATCTCGAGATAGATTGTATTTTGGGAAAAACTATTTGCGGGGTCTGAAAGATAATTAATATAGGAGATTCAAAAACAGCAATCAAATTTTGAAAATCTCAAAGTTGAACTTTGGTGTTGAAAGCTGAACTTTCATGATGAAAACAAAAGATGAAAGCTACCATTTAAAAATCTGAAAAAATTACAGATCCAAACCTTTCACCGCAATTTTTTGAAAAACTCAATTCCGTGTTGATCACTTAAGGCTGCAGGAGGAGGTCAATTGGAGCACGGAGAGGAGGTCGGATCAAAAAGTAAGTCGATATTCGAATTTTACCCCCTCAAATTAGTTAGAATCGATATTCCACACGATATTATCATTTCTCGACCTACTTTTCCCCAAAATTGGGGGCTAGAGGGGCACCGAAGGCTCAAATTCAAAAATTAAGCAAATATTCGAACTCAGTGCCCTCAAAAACCTAACAATCGACAGGTCACACGTTAATTTTCATTTTTTTGAATTTTGGCCCTATCAAGGAGGCTACTGGGGGGGGGGCAGAGGGGTCAGATGAGAAAACTGAATATAAATTTGAAATCTGCGATTTCGAATTAGTAGTAATCGATGAGTTACTTTACTTTTTCGATTTTTTGAGTTTTGGTCAAAATTGTGGCCCCCTCGGGGGGAAGGGGTCTAGAGATCCCAACTTGAAAATTTGTTGATTGAAAAGGGGGGTTCGGTTTAGTCACTTCATTTTTTTTCAGATTTTTAAATGGTAGCTTTCATCTTTTGTTCTCATGGTGAAAGTTGAGCTTTCATCACTAAAGTTCAACTTTGATTTTTTAAAGTATGATTACCGTTTTTGAATATCCTATTAATTCTCTTTTAGACCCCGTAAACAGTTTTCGCCCAAGTACAGCCTATTTCGATATATGAGCCTTCAAGGTAATTTGGCTAAAAAAAATGCAATTGTATAAAAATTATGAGGCCCACCCCCAGCCTCCTTGTGGGTTGAAAAAGAAATGATCATGGTTTTTTGAATAGACCACCAAGGCAAACTCGCAATAAAAATTTACCTGATTTCATTTTTGGTCTGTTCTATTATGGAATAGCCCTGCCAATACTTATTTCGCCCTTCCTTTAGGAAATCCAAAGAAATTAGAGAAAAAGTACCATATTTCAGCCCCTCTTAAAATCTTCGTTTGGATCCGCCTTTTTTGATTTTTTTCGAATCTTCAAAAATTCAAAATACACGGAACTGTGTTGTAATTATGGAGACATTTTTATCAATTTTGAAAAATGAATACTACAAAAAACAAGAAATTTTGGGCTATACCAAGCAGAACCGGGGGAAGCCTAATCATTGTCCTTTAATTTTGAAAAACTGCACATTCAATTAGAAATATGAGATTAAATTCATAATTTTTTTTTTTGGTAAAATGGAAAAATTGGTAGAAAATTAGAAATATTCACTGATGCAGTGAGAATTTTTCAAATTCTAGATTCCTCCGCAATAAAATCACCTTTCTTTCTTAACGAGATCATTTTGAATTAAATTCAAGACAATTTTGATTAAAAATGAGGTTTTAATATTCTGGACCTAGTACTTGAATTTTTCAAAAAATTTAATGCTCTTGACATGTTTATCCAATTCATTGGAGAAATAAGTGCGAAGAGAAGGGGTTGTGAAGCTTTCCAAAATGCTCTCAGAATTTACTTTGCTCGTCAGCATTTTCTCTTGCTACCTCATCAGAAAATCCTGCGGGTATCCATGCAATTGTATAAAATAAATTCTCCTACCGGTTAAGAAGTTCGGCGTTGCTGCATCATTATCAATATTTATAGTGACCAGTTGAACGATGTCGTCGACAAATAATCCGGAATCTTTGCTAATCGAGTTGAAATTGGCGTCCGATGTGAAAATTTTATAAGCTCCGAGCTATACGGCAATAAAAAACGTTCGAAATTGGATACCATCTAACAATAGGTACCTACAGCATTAAATTAAGCCCTTACCTCATTCAGGGATTTTTTCAAATAGCTGATGGTTTTAAATTCGAACGACGGAATCGAAATTTGTACGTGTCTTGGTTCCAGTTTCGAAGAGATTTGCGATATATTCAAATTATCCAAGTTCTGAAGTACATTCGACAGTCCATCTTTTTCATCCGGTACGACGACCACGAAAGAGTAACGTTCGCCCTGGAAATGCGTAATGAGCGTGTGAATGCATCTCGAGAACCTGATTTTTTTATCTAGTATTTTTTTCAACGATGGAAATGACAAAGTAGCAGCAGGGGAGTTCGTCGTTATGCTAATATCTAGTTCGAATCCGGATATTTTTTTTGAAAGACCTACATTTTAAAATCGTCGTGTCCGGTGATGTCACTCTCGTGTGTTGGAAAATGGTGCTAGTTGCTAGTTTTTTTGGCTACGAATTTGATATGGAATCGAGAACTGGCTAAAGAATTAATTAAATTACGTCTAACCTTATAGGGTATGAAGAATACGGTGCTGTTGAGTTCGGGCAGCTGACCTACGTTGAATTGACCTACGGTAAACATCATCCTGGTCGAGATTTTGTCGCCATTTTGCAAATAGAACGATTCGTTTCCTTGCTTGTATTGGAATGGCGTTTTCCACAGGCCTTTGAAGTATAATCCGTTGAAGACGATCATTCTGGATAAATTTTCTGGGGTAAAAGAATAAATCCAAGTTGAAATTTTGCTTCAGGGAGTAGTTTTCGAAGGCTAAATTTTTTCATTTCGTAGATTTTTGGTTTAAATTTTCTCTTAATTTTCATTTTCATTTTCTTTACTCAAAAATTTTTCAAGTTCAATTTTTTAACTTTTTTTTTACTCCAAAAATCTTCAAGTTTGAATTTTCATTATTTTCTTGAATTTGTTTACTTATTTTTTACTGTTTTTTTTTCAATTCTTTGCTCAGAAATTCTTAATTTTTTCAATTCTGAAGTTTTTTGTATCAAATCTCAATTTTTTACTCCAAAAATTAACGACTTGAAAAAATTTTCAATTTTGATTTTTCGTTTATTTTTATTTTTTTTGAATTCAAATGTTTCAAAAATTGAATACATTTTTCAACTCGACGAGACACTGAATTATTAATTTTTTAATTTCTTCGACGTTTTTTCAAATCGGGAAAAATTTTAAAGTTGAAAGCAAATTTTTATAAAATTTGAACGTGGAAATCACGATAAAAAATTGAAAAAATCATGAAAATTTTAAATAAAAAATTTTTCTAGTGGAAAAAATTGAATTCGGATTTTAAAAAATTTGAAAATATAAATCTCAGTGGAAAAAAAATTTGAATTTTTGAAAATACACATATGATTTTGAAAAAGAAATCAATGAAAAAAATATTTTAAACAAATTGAGAAAACTAAAAATACAAAATCAAGATTTTTTAGGATAGAAAAAGTTTTCAAAAAAATTATGAAAATTTAAAACAAAAAATTTTCAATTTTTAATAAAATTTAGCCTGAAGATAAAATCTGAGAAAAATTGAACTTGATAAAATTTTAGAGTACCTAGAAAAAAATTAAGAAATGAGAAAATTCTAATCAAAAATCCAATAAAGAAAAATTTTCCCATTTTTCAAACATTGATAATGATATGAACTATAAAGGGGGAAAATGCTCCCGCCTTCTAACGTCTAAATAATTTTCACGAAAATGGGATTTCAGTGATCTAAGTCCAAATTTATTCCAAACTCAACTTTTTATGATTTTTTAAAACATTTCTCCAATTCTGATTTTTTTTTAAAGTTATAACCAGGTTTAAAAATTTTCCATCAGTTAAATTTTTTAATTCAAAATTTCTCAAATTTATTGATGTTCTAGTTTCTCAGTTCAAACTTTTTAAATGTCTTCAATTCTGGTTTTTTTCGAATTACATCCAATTTTTAAAATTTTTCAACTGTAACATTTTTCTAAACTTCGATTTTCTTAACATTTTTCTAAATCTCAATTTTTTTAAATTTCATACCTATTTTTTAAAGTTTCATCCAATTATTTGTTAGAAAAAATTTTCAAAAAAATGCAAGTTGAAATATTTTTTAAAAATTCTATGTTGGAAAAAAATTGAGAAACAATTTTTATTGTTGGAAGAACTTTTAAAAAATATTAGGTCAAGAAAAATTTTTAAAAGTCGAAGTTAAAAATTTTAAAAATTTGAACTAAAAAATTTTCAAGTTGAAAAAATTTTTTAATTAAACAAATTTTAGTTTTGCTTTCTTCCTTCAACTTCATATTTTTCAAATTTCTTCCAGCTCGAAAATTGTTACAATCCTTTTAAAAATTTTCTTCAATTTTTTTTCAACTTGAACATTTTTCCAATTGAAAATTTTGTCAAGTTTTTTTCAACTTTGAATTTTTCCAAAAAATTTAATTTCATGTTTTCAATTTTTTTTCAACTCGATAAATAATTAGAAGAAATTTCAAAAATTTACGAAAATTTGAATTCGAAAAAATTGAAAATTCAAAGTTGAAAATTTTTTGAGAAAATCTGAATTTAAAAAATATGCCCTACCTACAGCATTGAAAAAAATGTAGAATTAGAAAAATTGAAAAAAATTGGATTTTAAAAAGTTGAACTTTGAATAGATTCGGACTTTGACCTTCGAAATCCATTTGCAGCAAAATTATTCAGGAGCTACGAGCTTGCCTCGTATCAAAACGAAAATACGTAAAACTGAACGACTCCATCATTCGCAAAATTTTCGAGTTTTATCCCTGATGAATCTAACGTGTAAATTTACCCTTTGATGAAAAATTTGACCTAAATGACATCAGCTTACTTGTCACATTGCCAGTATAGAGACGATTGGCCGATAATCCAGAAAGCTCGCTTTTCGAACCATTTTCCAAGTTGATTCCCAGGTATCGTTTGACCAGCCTTTTGATACGTTCTCGTCTACCTTTCTTTACCGGAGCAGAAGTACTAGGCTCGGGCTCAAAAGTGGTCGGTGCATCGGTGGGAGTTTCTTCGTCGTACGATAAAGGCCTCTCGACCGATTTCACTTCGGTGAAGTAGTTCTCCAGAAGAACTCTTTTGTACGAGTCCTGAACGGTGAAATTTCTATACACGTAGAAATAGTTTTTAAATTCTGGATTGTTCGACGAATGTTCCTGGAAAATATGTAAATAGTGTAAAGACCCAGAGGTCTATTTTTTGATCAATTTTTATCGAAAATTTTGTATTTTAGGCCTACTTGTAATCGTTCCAAGGTGTGTTTGTACGTTTTTCTGACCAAATCTACGTCATCGGGATAATGCAGAATTTTAGCCAGTTCTAGTCTCGTACTTTCTTCGGCTCCTTCAGCCAACAATCCCAAGATGACCGAATAACCAAACGGCGAGAAAATATAATTCGTTTCATTTCTGCCCAATTTCTAATTGAGAAAAAAAATAAGACTCGAAAATACCGAAAAAATGGCAAAATCACAACTGAACCTACCTTCAGCACTATTTTCGTAATATCACATCCTGACTTTTGTAAAAAATTCGATTCGTCGGATTCCGAACGTGAGACGATCGTCGAACTCGAACCAAATTCCAAATTTACAAACAAACAAGCTAAAGGAAGAAAAAATTAGGTAACTACGTTTCTTGAGAATTTTTTTTTCAAAAAAATGAATAATTTACGAACCAATGGTACAAATTACTCCTACACGATGCATGATGATCGCGTATTGTTTTTATTCAACCACGAAAAACTATCACCAAACTATAAATGACACACTTCAGTTCGTTAACCGTCTCGATGGTAAACTGGTAATCAAGTTCAACGTACAGGTCAAAAAATTATACCTACGAGCAACCTACCTATGTCTGGGGTCCACTATAAGAGAATATGATAACAGGATCTTGTGGTGGAACTCGAACTGTATGGATCATCTCGCTACGGGTGACGAAGTGACTACTTTCTTACGTTGCGTTCGTAAAATGAATCGAACAAAGAGAGGCTATTAATTATATGCCAAAGGTGTTCAATTTACACCTTTTGTCTTAAAGATTGCTCCGTTATCTCGTGTTGATGTCTCGAGTATGCAGAATGCATTAAGATAATGACGGGGTTATTTTTAAACCCGCGTAGAAAGTAGACGACTCGGAGGCGACAAATTTTCGAACCTTGCAGTAGTCTCGGGCTCGATAGTCGATAGAGGAACGCCTTAAAGTGCAAATGTGTTAACTTATAGAATTACCTATTCTGCTAGGTCAATCTAGTCTGGGTCTTTACTCTTTACACCTGATTAAATAAACTAGTATAATTCCGATATTATTCTGGTATCGTGCTTTTGCCCATAGAACCGGTTTCGATTCTTGGCAAAAATACTGTTTTAATAATTTTTCAACGGTGTTTGAATTTGTCGAGTACTTTTGCACGTAAAATTATCGAGTTGGTACATATATTAATAGCCAGTGACGTCCCGAAGGTATTTGAGCGAGGGGGAGGTGGAGGGAGTTAACTCCAGATATTTAATTTTCCCAACTACCTATCTTTTGATACTTACAAATACAAATCTACATCTATGAGACTTTTTTTCCTCCCATAATGCTTTTTTTTGGATTTCAACTCGACTAAATTTTATGTACACCTGTAGAAAGTAGCTGCTGCGAACGGGATTGAAAATTTTGAAAATCGGTTTATTCGGGTGCGAAACAACGAAATAGACTTGACTTTTTTTGAGGCGAGGGTGGATGCCATAAATTGCTGTCCGAACTAATATTTTCTAAAACGCGAGTCTGTACTCTGTTGGTATATTTTCGACATTTTCAAACTGTTCAAAATTTTCTCAATTTTTTTCTCAAAATTTTTACAATTCAATTTTTTTTAATTGAAACTTTTTTTCGGCCTTATTTTTTCAATTTCTTTTAAACCCTCGAATTTTTTCAAACTCTGAAATTTTTCTAAAAATTTTCCAAACTGAAATTTTTTCAAAATTTTTTTAGTCTAAACATTTTTTCAAATCTAAAAGTTTTTTTAAAAAAATTTTAAACTCCAAATTATCTCTCAAAATTTTTTCAAACTTGAAACTTTTTTCTCAATTTCTTTCCAACCCTTAAATTATTTTCAACTTCTAGTCCAGTCAGTTTAGGATTTCCCCCCCCCCACAAATTCAATCCTGATTTTTTTTCGTGTTTTACGTTCGTAATGGTCCACTAGACAACATATCAAGATGAACACCCCAGGAACCCTCCGCAACTCCCAGAGTAGAAGTAAATGCCAGCTGAAACCAGGTTTTTCGTAAATATCTCCTCAAATAAGCCTCAAAATTGAAAAATGGTTATGAATAATTTTGTTCTACGTGTAATTTTCTATCAGAAAGGTTCATTTTTTTCAAAGACACTCAATTCCTTGGCTAAAAATTAAGGATGAAAAAACCCTGTTTTTCAACTATTTTCAGTAGTTTCTGAAGTACTTGATCGAAAATTTCTTGAATATCTTCTCAAATAAGCCTCAGAAGTGAAAAATGGTTATGAACAATCTTGTTCTGCACGTAATTTCCCATCAGAAAGGTTTGTTTTTCTTTTCAAAGACACCCATTTCTTTGCCCAAAAATCGGGGGGGGGTGCCTACTGTAAATTATTGAAAAATCTCCTAATTTTTGGCCAAGGAAGTGAGTTTCAGAGTTCGGGAAAGTTTTAGGGCTGGAAATAAACTGAAAAAATGTTTAGTTCGAAAAAAATTTGAAACAAAAATTGAAGCAGAAAAAATCGCAAGAGAAAATTTGGTTTGAAAAAATTTTGATTAAAAAATTCGAATTTGAAAAAACTTTAAGAAAAAATTTCAGCTTGAAAAAATGTTGAGAAAAAAATTCAAATTTTCTTAAGTCAAATTATTTCCAACTCTTTCAATTTCTTCAGTTTGATTTTTTCTCGGAATTTTTTCAGTTTGATTTTTTCTCGGAATTGTATCCAGGTTTGAAATTTTTCCAGCAGTGTAAATTTTTTAAACTTTGAACTTCTTTAAATTTTTCCGATTTATAAAATTTATCCAATTCGAGGTTGAAAAAAAAATGATGAAAAATATCAAATAAAAATCAAAGTTAGAAAAATGTTGAGAAAATTAAAATTTAATAAAACTTTACGGGTGGAAACTATGTCAATAATTTCAAAAAAAATCTAGTAGGTACGAAAAGATATTTTTCAAGCTACACAGTGTTGAAAAAAAAATTAAAATTAATGGTCCAATCAGAAAAAAAAGTAGAATTCTAAAGGTTTTTGAACTCTGTGACGTCAGATTTTAATATGGTTAATGGAAGTAGCCAACCGAGCGTTGCCTAGCAACCTACAACAGATGACTCATCATCTTTCCGGTTATAGCGCTAGTGTTGCCGGTATGGGGCGTGGCCGTTCAGTATGCCTGCGACCTTTGTCGGGGTAAGAGCTCTTCCTAGCGTTGTCTTGTAACCTTTCGCTGCTTATTTTTTTTCGTATTAATTTCGTGTGACGTAATTGTGTTATTTAATCGCGTTGTTTATTTTCAAATAAGTTGGTACTTAGTACTTACTGATAATGTAGTATGGATTCGGCATCCGAAGTAATATTTTGGGTGAGTAATTTTTTTATGCATTACTTAGCGCTTTTGATTAATCTGAGGTATTTTCTTTACTTTTTTTATTTCGATACAACTTTTAGTTCCTGTTTTTTATTTAGTTAAAGGTTTAGTGCATGTCGTTTGTGAATTTTGTTTTCTATTGGGCAGGTATCTAAATTTTTCTCAAATTTCACTTGCTTTCGATTTATGACAGTATTCGATTAAAATGATAATAAACTCCTGAATTTAATTACACAGGTCGATATAGAAAATGCTGTTTGAAGTTTAATGGGTGATTTTTGTAGTATTTTTCGCGCTGATTACGAGAAAAATAGTGAACAACTTCAAATAAAAAGTGCCAAACCGGAACCATTATTGTCATTATCGAAAACGTGTAAAAATCACACCCGAACTTTTCAAAAGAAATGGTATTCAACACATCCATGGCTAACTGGAAGTACTCAATATAATCGAATGTTTTGCTTTCCCTGTCTTTTATTTTTTCCCAACATGGATAATAAATGGATTCAACGCGGTCTTGGAGCAGAGAGTCTTCAGAATTTTTCGCTCGAAGTTAAAAGACATGTTGTATTGACCTAACATATTGCTGCTACTGTTAGCCTGAATGAATTGGGGCAGATTAGAATTGATCATGCCTTGTCTAAGCAAATGAGAGACGAAGCTTTAAAACACAATGAAAAAGTTAAAAAAAATCGAGCTATTGTTGAACGTCTTATTCAGTCAACATGTTTCCTGGAAAAACAAGAATTAGCTTTTCGTGGGCATAATGAAACAAAGGATTCTAATAACCGTGGAAATTATCTTGAACTTTTGGACCTCTTAGCATCTAATGAATCAATTATGAAGGAACATTTGGAATCAGATGCTGTATTTAAAGGGACGTCATCGGATATCCAAAATGAACTGATTGAATCCGTCACCGATGTTGTTAATGGATGTATAATGGAAGAAATTCAAAAAAGCCGATTTTTATCTATTCAAGCAGACGAAACTACCGATGTTTCGACTAAAGGTCAATTGAGTGTCATTTTACGTTATGTTAATCCTGAAATGGCTACCGTTGAAGAACGGTTCATGGGATTTTATGACGTGTCTGCGAATAAATCTGCCTCTGGTATTAGCGAAGTTTTAATTGGTTTACTGAAGAAATGGCAAATTCCTCAAGATAAATTAATATGCCAAACCTACGATGGTGCCAGTGTAATGGCAGGACAGCATGGAGGAGTTAATACTTTAGTTAGGCAGCAGTACCCTCGAGCACTTTTTATCCACTGCTATGCCCATCAACTAAATTTGGTCCTGTTGCATGGCTGTAAAACGATTAAAGATGTGAAACTTTTTGTGGCTAATATCACAATATTTCATACGTTTTTTAGTAGATCGAGCAAAAGGAGTCAACTTTTACGTGAGAGGGGATTTAAACTTCCGCATCCATGTGAAACTAGATGGAATTATAATTCAAGAGGAGTTGGAACAATCAAACATCATTTCTTCGAAATCTATGCAGCATTGGAGCATATTATTAATGATGAAAATAATGATTGGGACCCGAATTCGATTGCCCTGGCCAATTCTATTCTCAAAATTCTATCTGATCCAAAATTCGTTTATCTTATTCATTTTTACGACGAAATATTCTCTGCAACTGATTTTCTTTACGAAATCTTACAAAAGAAGAGCTCGGATGTTACTCAGTGCATCACAGAAATCCAAAATTGCAAAACGTATATATCGAGTATTAGAAATGATGATTTTGTTAATGCCTGTATTGGTCGAGCATCGGAAGTTTTGAATAGGATCCACTCTGGAGAAAATGAAGACGATGAGGTTGATATTGAAATGGATGGTATTGTAGAATACTATAGTCCGGCAGCGATTTTGAAACTACGGAGAATCAGCTTTGAAATTTTAGACTCCATCATAAATCAAATGGATGTTAGGTTCGGCGATTTTCATCAAATGGAATTTTCTAGTTTGTTGGATCCAGTAAAATTCCAAAGCTACAACGAAAATTTTCCACAGTCTGCGATGAACGTTTTGTCAGCTAATTATCCATTTTTCAATTTAGAAAGACTTAGCAGTGAATTGAAATACATTTATCGTAGCCCTGACAAGCATTTGAATCCTGATCAACTATTAAAATACATCGTTCACAATCAATTATCAACTTGTCTACCCAGAGATGTAAGGTATTTTATTCACGTATAATACAGCTGTATAATACGCGTATAATACCGTATTATACAAAAATAAAATACCGTATAATACCGTATTATACATATTTTATTAAATTTTGATTGAAATCCCTTAAAAATCAGTGTGTGCTCAAAGAAATTTTGAAAAATTAAACATTTTATGTAAGTTTGAGACTTTTTTAATGATAATTTTCTAATTTTCGGTATTTTACTCCATTTTTATGTGCTCATTTGCTCTGCGCATGCGCACAGTGGAAAAATAGGGTTGGAGTGGGAGTTTGAGTCAGAATAAATTACCATTAAAATACCGTATTATACGGTATTATACGTATAATACCGCCGTATAATACCGAAAAAATAAAATACCGTATTTTTACATCTCTGTGTCTACCTGAACTTACAAAGCTCTTGGAGCTGATTTTAACGATTCCAGTAACGACAGCTTCATCGGAGCGAAGCATGAGTACTTTAAAACGGATTAAAACATATTTGAGAAGTACAATGACAAACCTGCGATTGTCTAACCTTGCGGTGATTTCAATTGAAAAATCCCTGATTAAATCAAATTTTTCAAATCAAATATTTTTAGATCAGGTGATTGATTGTTTTGCAACCAAAAAAGATCGAAAAATAGATTTAATCTATCGTAAAGTGTAGTTACCTACTACTTTCTTTTTTATTTTCTACGTACTTAACTACCTATCTAGTTTTAAATATTTTTATGATTTTTTTGTTCAAATAATTTTTAGGTACCTACCTTCAAGTGAATTTTAGATTTTTAATCTACCAAAAATTATGATTACTTTTACTCGTAAGCATCAAGTTTTTAGAATTGTTACCTAGTGATTTATTCTAAAAAAATTATTTTTTATGAAACAAAAATGAACTAATTTTTATGAGATTTATTTTTGCCGCGGTGAACAAGTTACATATATAGGTAGGAAGTAGTGTACCTATAGTACCTAGAACACTCGACTTTCTCAACTTTTTCCAGCTTACACGTCATATTTTTCTAGCTTCGCCTCTGAATATAAGTTGATGAACATCCTGAAGAATTATATTAAATTTGAGAGTGCGGTATATCTTACTGACATATCCATGTTCTAAGATTTTTGCTTTAAAGCAAAAAACGCGTTCATTTTTTCACTGCTTCTTTCGTGATCAGCGTGAAAAATACTATAAAAACCACCCATTAAACTTCAAGCAGCATTTCAAAAGTTTAAAAATGTCGATCTGTGTTATTTTTGACATGGATATGTCTTTAGGCCTGGGGGGTAAAATTTTTGAAAAGCGTTACGGTTATGTAATGTAACGGTTATGGTAGATCAAGACATAATGACATTATGTTGGACTTCAAAAAACTTGGAAATTAAATTGAATTCTAGATCCAGACATAATAATATTATGTTAGACATTATGTTTGTTATAGTTATGTAACAGTTGTGGTAGATCAGAACATAACGACGTAATGTTAGACTTGAAAAAACTTGAAAATAATATGGTAGATTGAGACATAGCAATATTATGTTAGAAAGTTGTATAAGAGAAAGTAGAAGATCTTCAACTAGGTGGATGGATGTAATATGAGACAACAAATATTATATGTCCTGAAAGGTATATAGATAAGAGGAAGAGGAATATATTCAACTGGGTAGATGGATGTTATATCTGTTCATGGTTCTCATCAAAAAGTTAGTCAAAAAGTCGGTCGAAAAGACAGTCAAAAAGTTGGTCAAAAAGTTGATCAAAAATTCAATCTGAAAGTAGGTCAAAAAATCAGGAAGATAGTCGGAAATTCGATCGGAAATTTGTTTGGAGGAAATTCGTTCGGAAATTCGTTCGGAAATTCGTTTCGGAAATTCGTTCGGAAATTCGTTCGGAAATTCAATTGGGAATTCAATCGGGAATTCGATCGATCAGAATTTGATCGGAAATTTGGTCGCACATTACACGGATTATTAGACGGAAAGTTAGATAGAAAGTTAGATGGAGTGTTATATGAAGTTTTAGACAGTTAAGTTTTTAGATTATGACTTAATGACATTATGTTAGACTGGAAGAAGTTAGACGGAATGTTAGATGGAAAGTTAGATGGAATATTAGATGGAGCATTAGGCAGTAACATTTTTAAATTAAGACATAATGACATTATGTTAGACTCGAAGAAGTTAGATGGAGCATTAGATGGAATGTTAGGTGGAAAGTTAGACAGAATGTCAGACAGAAAGTTGGGAAAGATTTCCGGAAAATGATGTCTGAGAGATAGTAGTTGGAAAGGTATGCGCTAGTTTGGTAGAGGCACAGCACTAGAAGCAGAGTGTATGGTGCATCCCTCTCCTTGATGGTAATCAAAAGTGTCTTCAGACCTGTGTAATAGCAGTAACACAGTAACTAAATGAAGCTGCCATACCTTAAGGGTATTGAAAGGAGTACATCCCATGTTGAATATAAGTTGATGAACATCCTGAAGAATTATATTAAATTTGTGAGTATGGTATATCTTATTGACATATCCATCTGTTTTCGCTATGAATTTTTTAAACTTTATTTGAAATTTTCTGTTACTTCGTTACATTTTTAACAGTTCGTAAATTTTACACTTCCTTGGAATTTTTCAAAATTTTTATTTTTTCTTTCCTTTTTAAATTTTGTTTTTGTTTGAATTTTTTTTATTGGATTGAATTTTTGAATATTTTTTATTTCGCTTTCATCAAGTTACATTTTTCTTCGCCATTTTTTGATTTTTGCTTTTGTTTGGAATTTTTTCGCAATTTACTCAAATTTTATTTTCATTTCGTTAAATTTCAATTTTTCAAATTTTATCTAAATTTAATCTCCATTTAATTTAATTTCAAAGGGTTTCTTAATTTCGCCTTCGCTTGTATGTATTTTCTTTTTGAAATTTTACTTCAATTTTACTTTCGTATAGCTATATTTTTTAATGTTTTCAATTTTCTTTTCCTTTGAATTTTAGTTTCATTCAATAAAATTTTATAATGTATTTTATTTACATTTCTCTTTCAGTTAGTAAAATTTTAAGCGTTTTTAATTCAGCTTTTCCTTGATTTTTTTAGAAACTTGTTGTTTTAATCACGTTTTTATTTTGTTAAAATTTCTTCAGCGTTTTCAATTTCCTTTTGTCTTGGAATTTTTTCAATTTTTTGAATTTCGCTTTTATTGAATTAAATTTTTTAGTGTTTTTCATTTCATTTTCCTTCAAATTTTTCAAAATTCCATGTTTTCAAATGTTCTGTTTTAATTTTGCTTTCATTTGGTTAAATTGTGCAATGTTTATTGAATTCGCCTTTGTTTGAATTTTTTGTGCCTAACACCTACCTAACTTGGAAGGTACCTACTAAGTTTTTTTTTATTTGCATTTTTATACAAATTCGGTAAGTACGTATTTTCCGCGATTATTTCTGACTTTTGACTTTTTATGTTTGTTTTTTTTGTTTTGCTTTTGTTTTAATTTTTCTTTTACGTACCTGACGTTTTTTGATTTTCGCTGTTCTACTCCTAGTATTTGTATGCCTCGTTGAATTTTCAAGCAATTCATTCAATGTTACTATCGTTTTGTTGAATTCATCAACAAATTTTATTGTGCTTTTGTTTAAATTCTACTTTTATTTACTTTTCTGGTGTTTTCTGATTTCTCATTTTTGCTTGTAATTTAATTTGTTTGAAATAATTGCATTTAAATTTAGTTTTGGTTTGGTTAAATTCTTCTGTGGTTTTAATTTTTCTTGTACTTTTGTAATGTCGAGTTTTCAACCAGTCCTTGCTGAAAATTTATCAAATCCTTTCTTTTTCGTTGAGATTGTTTATTTTTGTAAAGATACAGTATAACATTAATGCCAGCACTTTCGATAGACGTTAAGGAAGTTGCCTAATGCCTATGCTTTACTGTGCCAGAGCAGTTGTAGTTGTTCGCCAATATCTCGGTAATTAACTGATGTGGTGGCTCAGTTGAATTTTGGAAATGTTTCAAGTAAACATTTTCGATATTACGATAGCTGATTTTCAATTAATTTCGATTTTCAGGGTTGATTTTGATGTCCAGTTTTGATATTTCCATTTTACCTCTAATGTGGGCGAATAAGCTTTGGTGGAATTTTGTGACTTTGCTTTCGTGATAAGTGAGGTTTCCAAAATTCCAATTTTTTCTGCCTGTGAATTTTTCAGTTCCATTCTGATCTTGGTCGAATATACTTCTCTTGACTGAACATCGTCACAGATCAAGTTTTCGTATCAAATTTTACTTTTCAATTTTAATTTTAATAATTTCTTTTCTTTTGCAGATGTTCGATTGAGAAGTGGTGGAAATGGAAATCAGTCAGATTTCAAAAATGATATCCAAATCCATGAGTACCCCTATTCGATATGAGATGTACCCAATTCGAATTCTGTCATAGGCGTGAATTTTCGACTTTCGTCTAAATAGGTAAGCTTTTTTTGCAGTATTGATTGCCTAAATTTTTCAATTACTTAGATATTTTTTTACATGTTAATTACGTTTACACGTCTTTATTTTATTTTTTTATTAATTATGATAAATTGAATTTTTTTGCATGTTAATACAGGGTGTTCCATAAATCGCCTGCCAAACTTCCTTTTTTTTGGATATGTAAAAATTGAGACAAACATATTGCTGATTTTAAAAATTGAAGGGGCGAAAATGCCATTAAAAAAAAATCACGTTAAAATTTGTTTAACCATGGGAATGGCTGTATTTTGAAAACTGATCAAATTTTCACTTTATGACTTTTAACCTAATTTTAAAATTGAAGGGCTACAAAAAAAATTGTTCAAAAAATAAACCGATTATGGGAATGAAAAATTTTACCCAACATCAAAAATGAAGGGGCTAAAAGTGATTCAAAATTAAGAAAACTTGGAAATTTTTGAAGCCATTGTTAGAGAAAACATAGCCCTAATTTCAAGTAGGAAACGCAGTAACAAAAATTATTCAGTTTTCAAAGTACAAATTCCAATGATTGAAAAAACTTTTTGACGTGATTTCTTTTAAAAGCAGCATTTGCCCCTTCAATTTTTAAGATTGGCAACATGTTCATCTCAAGTTTTTTTTTAGGCAAAAAGTCATAAAGTAAAAATTTGTTCAGTTTTCAAAGTACTATCCATTCCAATGATTAAAAAAACTTTTTGACGTGGTTTTTTAAAAGCAGCACTTGCCCCTTCAATTTTTGAGGTTGGCAACATGTTCATCTCAAGTTTTTTTTAGTGACACAATAGTACATCAAAAAAATATATACACCTGACAGGTGATTCATGGAATACCCCGTATATTCATACATCCCTATTTTGATTTTTAATTATTCTTTTCGTTTATTTCAGGTGAAACAAACGAAAATGTTTCAGTCTGTAATTTGTGTGCTCTACGAAGTCTCGACTTGGAATCTAAAAATTTGGGTACTTCGTCAGATTGGAATGTTTCAGATTTTAACCAAGTGGGTAAGTACTTTTTACATTAAGTAATCGCTTAAATGGTAATTTGATTTTTTTTTTTTGTTAATTACCTGTACAGGGTGTCGGGTAAGTGGTCTTCCTTGTCTTCTTCCATACTTCATTTTTGGGTATAACCGGGAACCACTAAAAATAAAAAACACGTTAGATGGACAAGTTGCCTATCTTGAAAATTGAAGGGGCAAATTATAATTTTTTTAAAAATCACGTAAAATTTTTTTCAACCATGGGAATGAATAGTACTTTAAAAACTGAATAAATTTTCATTATATAACTTTTTGCATAACTTGAAAATTGAAGGGCTACAAAAAATTTTGTTCGAAAAAAGTTCTAAAAAATAAACCAATCAAGGGAATGGATAGTATGTTGAAAAATGAACAAATTTTGTTCTACAGACTTTTTGCCTAACATGAAAAATAAAGAGGCCCAATGTCATCCAAAATTGAGGAAATTTTAAAATTTTTTGAAACCCACTTTTTTTGAATGACCCGTAGCCCCTTCATTTTTCATGTTAGGCAAAAAGTCTGTAGAACAAAATTTGTTCATTTTCCAACATACTATCCATTCTCATGGTTGAAAAAAATTTACGTGATTTTTAAAAAAACATCATTTGCCCCTTCAATTTTCAAGATATGTAACTTGTTCATCTAACTTTTTTTTTAGTGGTACCCGGTTATATCCAAAAATGAAGTATGCCAGACCACTTACCGGACACCCTGTATGTGATGATTATTTCCTTATTAATTCAAAGTTCTCAATTTAAATTCACAGTTCTTTTGCCAGATAAATTACCACTCGAAAGTCGGAACATCTTTATAGTGTATTTTTCGAGCAGCTTTCATTCACGTCGTCCCCATCAATCGTGGATCAAGTGAGAAGTCAATTTTCTTTTTCTACTGGAATGAAGTTACACCTAGTTAGCTGATTAATTTTAATTTCTATTCTGGTTTCTAATTTTTTGGTTTGTCTTTTTGAAAATTTTAATTTTATTTTCAATCGAACCATTTACTAGGAGAGGGAAGAATTTACTTTTTCAATTTTCTGTGCATTTTTCATTTTTAATCTTATGAAGTTAGGTACCTATGTAAATTGACGTTGTTTTTTTGATCTCATGTTTGACCATTACCTACGTGAAATAATTTTAGTTTTTTTGTTTAGTTTTTCGATGAACACGTATTGTATGGAATTTTGGATCATTGCATCAAGGATCAAACAAGTATTTGAATATACCCTTATCAATCAGGTATGCTGAATTTTAAATATTAATTTTTTAATCGTCGCCTGTTTTTTTTTTAATTCGTGATATTTTATTTCTGCTTTAATTCAAGTTTACAGTTATACTAACTATTATTTTGTTTATACGTAATTTGTACTGAAAACTTCAAAATCATCCGCATTACTTTCACTTCGTACTGTTTATTTTAACGTAGAATTTTTATACTCCTTGGATGTGGAATGACTTCCAGCTTAATTTTAGGGGTTCTGTTTCGTTTTTGATTGTTGAATTATTGTTGTTCATTTACTTTTTTTTTAATTCGTTGCGCATGTGCCCAATGTTCCTTTTATTTTATTTTTTTAGGTTATGTAGTTCAGACGATTGATAGAAGCTGAGTATAATGGAATAAAAATAGCAAAATTCGTTTATTGACGATTGAAAGAAGTTATTAGTGGTAAGTAGAAGTAGGTACCGTAGGTACCATACATTATTTTGAACGTTTTAATTTTACGAATTGATTTTATTCGACATTCGGTGTGATTTTCGTTCCATTTTCAATTGTAAGATTTATTTTGCTCATTTTTTGTGCTTTTTCGCAATTTTATTCTGCTGCTGTTTGATTTTTCCAGGTGTTCTGCCATTTCTAAGAATTCCAATTTCAAAGGAAGCTGTGTAATGAAAAGAAAGTAGCGAAAATTTGCAGGGTTTTCACCTTTTCCGTTGGCGATTAATAGATCAGATTTTTTATTTTTTTTATTTTTGAACGTTTCACTTTTACGAATTGATTTTATTCGACATTCGGTGTGATTTTCGTTTTATTTTCAATTGTAAGATTTTATCTTGTTCATTTTTTGTGTTTTCTCGCAATTTTATTCTGCTGCTGTTGCTTCAAAGCTAAAAAAAAATTGAATTGATTTTTCCAGGTGTTCTGCCATTTCTAAGAATTCGAATTTCAAAAGCTGTGTACTTAATGAAAGTAAAGTAACAAAGATTTGCAAGTTTTTCGCCTTATCCGTTCGTGATTAATATAGGTAAGATTTGTAATTTTGTAATTTTTGAAATTTTTAATTCTTTGAATTGATTTTATTCGACATTCGCGTGGTTTTCGTCGATTTTATACCGCTACAGTTGCTTTAAAACCAAAAAAAAAAAAATTGTCTCGATTTTTTCAGGTGTTCTGCAAGAATCCGAATTTCAAAGGAAGCTGCGCAATGAAACGAAAATAGCGAAGATTTGCCAGTTTTTCACCGTAGGTATATCTGTTGACGATTGATAGGCGGCAGCTACATAAGGAGCAACCAGCAACCAGCAACTAGCAACTGGCCAAAAAACAAGCAACTTACAAATTTTTGAAAAAAGCTATACTACATAAACAGCAACTAAAAACATGAACGCTTAACTGAAAGCTCAAAAATTTTCTCTTATATTTTTGATTTATTTCGATTCCGAAATGAAAAATTGGACAAAATAAAAATTTAATGAAATAAAAATCAGAAATAAATATCTTTTCACAATCACAATACAAATCTCGAAGAGTAGTACAAAAAAGTAAATACTCTTATCAAGTTGCTACTTTTGAGCAACCAAGTCCATTTAGATCGGACTTGGTTGCCAGTTGCTAGTTGCTCGTTGCTCGTTGCTAGTTGCTGCTTATGTAGCTGCCGCCATAGGTATGAATTTTTATTTGATAATTTTCTCCGATTGATTTTAATTTTTAATTTTAAGATTTTATTTTGCTCATTTTTTGTGATTTCTCGCGATTTTGTACTCCTGCTGTAGCTTGAGAACTAAAAAAATTCAATTTTTTTCAGATTTTCTGCCATTTTTGTGAATTTGAATTTTAAAAGAAGCTGTGTAATGAGAGGGAAATAGCGTGGCGATTGATAGGCACGAATTTTTATTTGATATTTTTCTCCGATTGATTTTTATTTTTAAGTTTAAGATTTTATTTTGCTTACTTTTTGTTGTTTCTCGCAATTTTGTACTGTTCCTGTTACATGATAACTGAAAATTTTTTTTTAATTTTTTTCAAATTTTCTGCCATTTTTTAGAATTTGAATTTTAGAAGAAGCTGTGTAATGAGAAGAAAATAGCGAAGATTAGCAAGTTTTTCATTGTATCTGTTGGCGATTAAGAGGTTGAAATTTAATTTATGTTAATCATCTCTGATAAAATGACTTTATTTCGTCTAATTTTCGTTTTTTGTTTTTTTTTTAAATATTTATTATGGTGTTATGAGGTGTTTCGATTTCAATTTTCTTATTTTTCCACAGTGTTTCGCCATATTCAGGACATTGAAGGAAGCTGTGAAAATATTTCCAAAGAAATACCTTATTCACTTTTGGTCAGAGTAAAAAGGTTCCCGCTCAGTTCATCGTGATCTCTCAAAGGAGTAACATCTTTGCAAGTTTTTCATTGTGACTGTTGGCGATTGTGAGGTAAGAAATTTAAAATTTGATTTATGGTAGGTAATCATTTCTGATAAATTGATTTTATTTCGTCTAATTTTCGTTTTTTTGTTTTAAATATTTGTTATGATGTTATGAGGTGTTTCGATTTCAATTTTCTTCTTTTTTTTTCAGTGTTTCGTCGTGTTCAAGATATTGGAAGAGGTTATGAAAATATTTCCAAAGAAATACCTTATTCATTTATGGTGAGAGAAGAAAGGTTCCAGTTCAGTTCATCGTGATCTCTCAAAGGAGTAACATCTTCAGAATAAAGGTACATTCATTCTTTAACAAAGTAAACCTGAGCTTTTAAATGTTCACATCAATGAACTTGATCAATAATCAGCTTTTAATCCTCAGCTATAAAATGAGTGTTGGAGCGTGGCTCTAGGTTAAATCAATAGTTCTTTTTGCTCTTCACGAGTGATTTTTTTTATATCAATGGATTATTTTAAATAGGTAGGTGACGTGAATGCATAGTGTTTCGTATAGTTAATGTTGATCGAAATTTCCGCTCAAATTGGATAGGTACCTACCAAATGTGGGTGAGTGTTTCAATTTTATAAAATCTATTTTTAATGTGTTCCAACAGTTATTTTTCGTTTTCGCGAATTTTAAGTTTTTGTTTTTTGAATAATTATGCAATATCTGTGATAGTGTTGTGCTTTGAATTTTTCAAGGTAAATGGCGTTTGTTTTGAAAACGCGAAGAACAAAAGAGCCAATTCCTGACGATATTCCGCTCATATTGGATGGACATTGATACCTAAAGTGGGTAAGTTTTGTTTCAAAAATATTTTTTATCCGAATTGTTTTGGTAAAAAACTTTTTTTTAATCCAAATACGTACTTTTTAATACCTAAAATTTTGATTTTTACAATTTTATTCAAAAACGTATTTCATTTTAAAGCTAGGAGCATTTTTTTAATTTTTTTTGCACTAATTATTGATTTTTGAGATTTTTTCAAAGCAAGTGCCTTGATTTTTTTTTCAAATTTAAAATTATAGGTAGGTACCTACTTGAGTAAATATTGGCTTTTCATTAAACATTGAATTTTTAAAAATTTTGGCTGTTTTCCAAAATGGTGGGGGTTTTATTTAAACGAATTGGCTCTGTATTGTATTACTTATTCGTGATCAAAATTGAATATAAATAATTTTTAAAATTAAAACGAATACAATTTTCGAATTTTTTATTTTTTTGAAAAGAAAACGCCGAAGTCTTTATTTAATAGGGGTTTTATTTTAATGAATTGGCTCTGTAAATTTTTTTTTCGAATTTTTGAACATTTAACGCATGTACCTACTATCTACTTCCTAAATAATGAAATCTCGTTCTGAAAATTTTCAGTCATAATTTTTTTAAAAGGAAAAAAGTTCATCGATTACTGATATTTTTTGAATTTTTTTTAAACCAAATTTCTGCTTTTAAATTTTTTAATTGAAATTTCTTCGTTTCACTTTATGATATCGTTTCGTTGTGATTAGTATTGGATCCACCTATTATTTTTGATTTTGCTTTATAAAATCGTTTCTCTTTTGGGCTGACTTACCTTTGGTTAGATGTTGTACCTAATTACTTACTTACCTGGTATTCTGATTATTGAATCTCGTTCTAAAATTTTTCACTGTCATAATTTTTTTAAAAGAAAAAAGTTTATCGAATACTTAATATATTTTTTGATTTTTTTTTCAAATTAAAATTTCTTCTTTTAAATTTTTTAATCGAAATTTCTTCGTTTCACTTCATGATTCTTAGTCATAATTTTTTTAAAAGAAAAAAGTTTATAGATTATATTTTTTGATTTTTTTAAATCAAAATTTCCTCTTTTAAATTTTTTAATTGAAATTTCTTCGTTTTACTTTATTGTCTCGTTTCGTTGCAATGAGTATTGAATCCACCTACTATTTTTGATTTTGCTTTATAAAATCGTTTCTCTTTTGGACTTTACTCACCTTTGGTCTCACCTTTGGTTAGATGCTGTACCTAATTACCTAGTTTCTTATTGTAAATGTCGACTGTAATTACGTGTAGGTGGTAGATATACTTAATTTTGACGAGTTTTTTAGTTTCTAAGTACCCTCTTTTTTCCAATATTCATGTAGATGGTTGTATTTAAAACAATGCGTAAAAAATTATGGTATTTTCATGATTATATTTTATTTTAGATAAAATTAAGGTAAAAAATAATTTAATAAATGAATAAAATTAATGTTTTATTATGTATAGATAGTCCAGCAACCCAATACTAATAGGTACCAGTTCAGTTCAGCAATGGCAGCCATGGAAAACAGAGAAATTTCAGAGTTGCCTATTGACATTCATGGAGCAAAGGTTAACTGCAGCTTAATTTTAGTTTTTTTTAATTTTTTAAGGGCCGGTTTATCAATCGTGCTCACGGATTTTTAACTGACTGTTAGCGGCTAACCGACGCTTCTGATTGGCGGTTAGCGCTTAACCGACTGTTATTTCCCCTACTTTTGCTTTAACTAGCGATTGAAAAACCGGCCCTAAATCTAGTACGTATGTAATGATCTGTAAATTTAAAGAATGCATTCTCATTTTTAAAATTAAAAAAAAAAAAAATTTAATTGTAGAGCAACGACTAATTCTTGAGGAAGTGATTATACTATTTAAAAAAAATATTTATATATTAAGTATACATAGGAAATGTGATTTTAGTTTTTAATTAGTTTGTATCCAAGTTTTCTTAATGTACCTAATATTGCATACTTTATTCAATGGCCCCTAAATGGGAGCAGGATCGGTTTCCTGCTCCAACTCCTCGTCGCACGTCCACGTCGTGGGGGCTGGGACCTCGTCGAATTTGAGAGTTCGGCGTGCTAACGCGACAGGGGGGCGTGTTGGAGAGATTCTCCGGCACGCTGTTTTGCAAAATTATAATTTTGGGATTTGGATGGGGGAGTGAAATTCAAATTTTGGATTTGGGCTAAAATTAGTGATACAGGTAAGTTTTGTTAGGTGTCGTCTGATGCAGGGTCACCCCAATACTTTCGTTAGTATCGGGTTACCCTGCATGAGTTGGTCACGGTGAGTGAATTATGTAACGTCATCGGTTTCCGCGCCTATGTGCGGGGCCTTTGCCGGTGCATTTTTCACTTTCCGGATCAGGGCTTCGTCTCAGTGATAGTTGTAGGATCGTCTTATGACCTGCGTAATGCGCGAAATCTTGTGCCTTTGTTGAGGGTCATTGATCCCCATATCTACCTTTGCAAATCCGGGGTGGAGGGCATTACGTGGCTCGTTGCGCAATCAGGTGTCTTTGTCTTTTTATCAGCGTTGAGCAAAACATGAAGATGGTCGGACCCGGACGGTCTTTTTAGTATCTTAAAATTTTAACTTTCACTTTCAAAATTATAACTTTCACTTTCTATAGAAAGTGTGAAAATGGAAAGTGAAAGTTAAAATTTTAAGATACTAAAAAGACCGTCCGGGTCCGACCATCTTCATGTTTTGCTCAACGCTGATAAAAAGACAAAGACACCTGATTGCGCAACGAGCCACGTAATGCCCTCCACCCCGGATTTGCAAAGGTAGATATGGGGATCAATGACCCTCAACAAAGGCACAAGATTTCGCGCATTACGCAGGTCATAAGACGATCCTACAACTATCACTGAGACGAAGCCCTGATCCGGAAAGTGAAAAATGCACCGGCAAAGGCCCCGCACATAGGCGCGGAAACCGATGACGTTACATAATTCACTCATCGTGACCAACTCATGCAGGGTAACCCGATACTAACGAAAGTATTGGGGTGACCCTGCATCAGACGACACCTAACACAACTTACCTGTATCACTAATTTTAGCCCAAATCCAAAATTTGAATTTTACTCCCCCATCCAAATCCCAAAATTATAATTTTGGAAAACAGCGTGCCGGAGAATCTCTCCAACACGCCCCCCTGTCACGTTAGCACACCGAACTCTCAAATTCGGTGAGGTCCCAGCCCCCACGACGTGGACGTGCGACTAGGAGTTGGAGCAGGAAACCGATCCTGTCCCCGTTTAGGGGCCTCATTAATATTAACCTAATCAAAATACTTGTAATTAATGCTTAGAAATATCACTCTAATTTAAAAATAAACGGAGTTTTTTATTTTATACGTCTACGTTATTTAGTATGAAAAAAAATCAAATTTAAATTGTGAAAAAATGCTCGAGAAAAATATCAGAACAACTGATTAAATTAATCTATAAAATGATTCGTTTAGTACTTGGATACGAATTTTATACCTATACTCGCCAAAACAATCAAAAACTCACCCAACTACATTCTTATTGGTCGAGTAAGTAATTTGAATAGGCGCTCAAAGGGTTCACAAAAAATTAATCATCAACAATTCATTAAACAAATCAAACAATGAAAAATTGTAGCACAAAAAAAAAATCAACATTGAAGATTAGTTAACACATTGAAAATCAAAAAAAAGTTAGTTCATAAAAAAGATTTTAAAAAATTCAAAAAATCTTGAAATGAGATGTTTACTCAGCAAGATCCAACGTAAAACTGATAGGTGAGGGGTATTCAGTGAAAATCTGGAAAACAAATTAAGACAAATCGACGTAAAAATGAAAAAATCCACCGAATTATTAAAAAAAAACTTGCGCCTTTTACACGAGGAAGCATGTTCACTTCTCAACGGTATTGAGAAGACTGACACTGGAAAAGATAGGTAAGCTAGATTCTGCAAAATGAAAACAAAAAATTGATCAGTAAGTATTACAAAATTAAAAAATCGACCAATTAAAATAAAAAAAACTTACCAATTTGAATCATGATCACTAAAAATTGAAAAACACCTTCAGCAAAGCAAATTAATCCCATCGCTCACCGGAAGACATAACCAAAATTCTGCAAAATGAAAACCAAAAAAATATTACAAAGCAATACATTTTTTTACAATACTATCAATATTATCAAAAAATCGATAGGTTAAAATACAAAAAAACTTACCAATTTGAATCATGATCACTAAAAATTGAAAAACACCTTCAGCAAAGCAAATTAGGAAATTCATCACATGAAACAACACTGGCTCACCGGAAGACATATCCAAAATCCTGCAAAATAAAAAGCAATAAAAATTTTTGCAATATTATCCAAAAATCGAACTTACTAATTTGAATCATAATCACTGAAATTTGAAAAAAAAACTTCAGCTAAACAAATTAAGAAAATTCATCGTATGAGACGATCACTGTACAAGAACTAATGAAACATTGACTGATGAGGGAAACTCTTCAAAGACCTGCAAAATAAATAATCCAAGGTAAGTAGGTGCTAGGTACCTAATATTTAATTTAAAAATAGAAAAGAAAAAAAAATGCAACATTTCGTTACTCTCTCTTTCATTAATGAAAAATATCTCATCTAACTAAGGAGATGACTGATTTTCAACGAGTTAAATGCTTGAATCTCAAAACTCGTCCAAAATCGCGTCATCTCTCAAGGTGAATAATACTACGTACTTTCCAAAAAAAACTCCTGTGAAAAAATTGTATAGGCAACTTAAATACCTCGAATGAAGAAAAATTATTCGATCACTTCTGAAGGCAGCGTTAAAATGATCTGAATTACTTATTGAGGCATTATAATATTGAAAAACTATCGAGACTAAATTCACTACTTACTCGTAGCAAACATTTTTTTTTAAATTTTAAAGCAAGTACATAATCGAAAAATTTCTTAAATTCTATCAACTTCTGGAGATCTGACGTTGGTTCTTGGGTCGCGGTCGTTGAAAATTGGTATTCCTAAAATAAAACGATCTTATTAATAGGTACAATTAACGTAATGATTACGATAATTAAAAATAACAAAGTTCTAAGAGGGAGTTGTTTTCTATCACTTGGAAGAGTAGGTAATAAACTATAATGTTCGAACAATTAACGATACTGATCCTCTATTCAAATCTTCGCTTTCATTCCAAAAATCTCGAATTGTCCACATTTCATTTCTCCAATCACTTATTGTCATCAGTAATTTTTTTTAATTTGGATTTTCACAAAATTTTCCCAACTTTGATCTTTTTATTACTTTTTTAAATTTCTTCTAATCAGTTATTTGAATAGAAAGAAATTTTGAAGAACAAAGTTGGAAACTGTTTTTAGAAAATCAAAGTATTTTTCGAGTTGGAAGAAAGTTTAAAAAAATATAAATTTGAAAACATTTTGAAGAAATCCAAGTTGACGAAAATTTTGATCCAAAGAAATCCAAGTTTGCTAAAATTTTATCAGACTGTGAAATTTTTCAAATTTAAATTTTCTTAACTCGAATATTGATTTTTAGAAAAATTTTCCTAATTCATATTTCTTCAAATTTATTTCAATTTGAAATCGTTTTCCAATAATTTTCCAATTTTTCCTCGATTGTTGATTTTAACGTTGAATTTTTAACTTCATATTTTTCAAAATTTCTTTCGTTTAAATAAATTGGAAGAGATTCTGAAAAATATAAAATTGAAAAAATCAAGTGGGGAAATTTTGAGAAAATTTAAGTTTAAAAGGAGTTTAATTTAAAAATTGTATCCAATTTTTAAAAAATTCAGAACTGATAAAAAAGAAAAATCTAAACTTATAAATTGGATTTTGAGTTGAAAGTTTTAAAAAATGAATTTTAAAAAAATGGAAGAAATCTAAGTCACCTAACTAATATCTTTTACAACGGTGGAATTTTTTTAATTCAAATTTTCTCAGGATATTTTGAACATTTTTTCAAATTTGAAAAACTTTCTCCAATTATATTCAAATTTTTTCTCAATCATTTTTCAACTTTGCATCTCTTTAAAAAATTCAATTTCATATTTCTTAAAAAATTTTTCACTCTAAACAATTCGGAAGAGATTTTGAAAAATATAAAATTGAAAAAAACGAAATTGGGAAAATTTTGAGAAAATCGAAGCTTAAAAAGATTTTAATTTTAAAACTGTATCCAATTGTATTTGGAAAAAATTTAAAACTGATGAAATAGAAAAAATTTGAATTTAGAAATTGGATTTCGAGTTTGAAGGCAGTTTAAAAAATATTAATTAAACAAAATAATAAATCCAAGTTGAATAAAATTATATTATTTTTAAAAAATAATAAATCAAAGTTAACTAAAATTTTTTCCAACTGTGAAATTTTTTTAATTCAAATTTTTTCATAATTTCAACTCAGATGTTGGATTTTTTGAAGTTTTCAAATTCATATTTTTTACAAAATTTTCTCAATTGTTTTTAACTTTCAACTTCATACTTTTCAAAATTTTCTTTCATCTAAATAATTTGGAAGAGGGATTGAAAAATATAAAATTGAAAAAATCAAAATTCAGAAATTTTTTAGAAAATTGAATTTTAAATAGGATTTCAATTTTAAAAAAAATTAGAACTGATAAAACAGAGAAAATTTGAACTTAGATCGTTGAAATCTTGTTTGCGACAATTTTTTCCAGAAATTGAAAAAGTATCACTTGGAACGACCGACTCTTCCAAGACATGGAAAATAACTCCTGTTTTTAAAAACTAGATTAAATAAAAGATAGAAAAAACTCACGATTTGAATGGAGATCCTCACAAGAGCCAATGGAAGTCAAATGGGTGTGGTACTGCGGTATTAAATTAAAATTGTTTTATGACAGCGACAACAAAAAAACATCATACTGAGAAATACTGAAGACTGCATACAAACGTTACTCCAAAAGTCTGTAACATTAGACGTAACATTACTACACACAAAAACAGGTAAGTAACCTATTTAAGATTTTAAAAAGCAAAACAAAAAATGAAAAAAATATTTGCAACGCGAAAAATAGTTCAAAACGAAAACACAAGTAAAAAATTGCTTACAAGTCAGTGATTTAATGTGGATAGATAGTTGCCAGCCCTAGGTAGATATTTTGAAGCAGGAGGAAAGGTGACACAGACCACAGGATGCATTTGCTTTACGAGAGCCAACGGAAAAATGTCTAATAAGGTATCCATTTTTCAAAAATCTGGAAAAAAATAAAAAAAATTGGGTCAGTTTGGAGCACACAAAAATAGATGTAAAATTAGGTCATTGAAAACTTCATTTAAAAAAAGAACGCAAAATTTATAAAATTGGAATAAAAACAAGAAGAAAAATCATTCATAAAAACTTACATATCAGTATTATGAAATTCTGTAGAAAACTATCACTTCATGATTCATCTGCATTAAGTACAGGCACACAGAAACATTCTCCATTCATGAAACATCTGCAACAAAATGAAATAAAGATCATGTAGAAATTAATCAATAAATATTCCAGCAAAAAATTCGTGTAAAAAAAGTAAAATGAAACAAACCATGTACATAAGTATATGCAAGCGAGAAAAAAAAAATGAAAATAGAAAATGAACTTGTGATTTACAACAAAGTTTAAATTACTTACTCGCATGTAATATTGGTCAATTGGTATTCATTTTTCCATGATTTGGACACTCTTGAAAGATTCCAGAAGTACCTCAATACTAGAAACAAAACATGAAACAATAACACTAATTAATCATTAAAAAGTAAATTATTTTCCAACATTAAAGCATTATTACTCCATAAACGGATGAAAAAAATAATCATTCAAAAAATCAAATATGTAGAATCAAAAAATAAAGAAGCAAAAAATTGAAAAAAAAAACTGTAATAAAATTTTTTATTCACTTTACTTTTAGGCAGGTACCATTGGAAAACTCCAAGTGGCGTGTGGAAATAACTGGAACATCACCTTGGGTTAAAAATCCTGAAAACATGCAACGCAAGCAAATACATTAGACATTAATTACATACATAGAAATATTGGAAAAAAAACAAAAAAGGGAATGAAAATACGAAAATTTGAAATAAAAAACAACCAATTCATCAAAAAAATGAAACTTGAAGCATAAGCTTATCTGAGACATGATTATTGTGTTACAAGGTGAGCATTAGCTACAATTAGGCTAAAATTTTAAACTTGTGAGCTTGGACTTCGAGTCACGTAAATCACGACACTGGCTGCAAAAAGGAAAATACATAGTATGAAATCATGGAATCATTTGTAAAAAGAATAAAAAAATGAACTGTAAGTAAACAATAAACATGAAAAGAAATCAAAATGAGTGATCACAAATATTGAAACAAGAAACTAGTTTATTAAAATTTGCGAAAATAAATTAACGAATAAAAATAAAAATACATCGTTAAAAGAAAAAAAACTTGTGTTAGCAAATAAAACTCACTGTGTCTAGAAAAACGTTTGAATTCGTGCCATTGTATTTGGACGATATTTGGAACTGGAAATCATGTGAATCATGCGATCGTCTATGAATGAAAAAACAAATTGAAAAAATTGTGTAAAGAACTAAAGACACACAAAAATTAAATGAGAAAAACAAAAAAGGGAGGAAAATGAAAAAATTTCACATAGGTAGTGTGCAGAAACAAATACCTACAAATGAAAAAAAGCACGAACAGAGTGCATAATCAAAAAATGAACAAAAGAAAAATTAAAAGTCAATTTAAGAAGGGACAGTAAAATTAAACAATAAGAGCAAAAATAAAACCAAAAGTAAATGCGGAATTAAATAAGGAATTTAGAATTTTAAATTTAAAGCAAAAGTGAATTTGAAAAAAAAAGGAAGCGAAATTGAGCAGGAGAAAGGGGAATTTAAGCAAAGATAGTGAGTAAGAGTGAAATAAAGATTGGAACACAAAAAACTGGGAAGCAAAATTGGAAAGCGAAAGTGAAATCAGAAACCAAAAATAAAATAAAAATTTTTAATTTAAACACAGAAGTAAAAAGAAAAAGCGAAATTAGGTAGAAAAAAAAACAAAAAAAGAGTAGGAATTTAAAAAACAAAAATAGTAAATAAAAGTGAAAGCAAGATTAGAGCATTAAAAATGGGGAGCAAAATTAAATTAGAGACTATAAAAAGGGACAGTAAAATTAAAAAATAAAAGCAAAAGTAAAACTAGAGGTAAATGTGAAATTGAATAAGGAATTTAGAATTTTAAATGTAAAGGAAATGTGGATTTAAAAAGAAAAAGCGAAATTGAGCAGGAGAAAGGGGAGTTTAAAAAGCAAAAATAGTGAGTAAGAATGAAAGCAAAATTGAAATCAGAAACCAAAAACAAAAGAAAAAATTAAAATTTTGAAGCAGAAGTAAAAATGAATGGTGAACAAAAGCTAAAGTAAGCTCAGAACACAAAAATTGGATGCAAAATTAAAAAAAGAAAAAAATGGGAAGAAAAATTGGAAAAAAATGATAGTAAAATTAAACCAAAAGAAAATGTGAGATTAAATAAGGAATTTAGAATTTTAAATCCAAAGCAAAGTAGATTCAAACAGGAAAGGCAAAATTAGAGCACAAAAAAATGAGAAGTTAAATTAGAAAAAAGTGAGAACAAAATTAAAACCAAAAGTAAGTACCTGTAAGTAAACGTGATATTAAATAAGGAATTTAGAATTTTTAAATTTAAAGTTAAAATGGATTCAAAAAAGAAAACATGAAATTGAGTAGGAAAAGGGATAATTTGAAAAGCAAAATTAGTGAGTTAGAGCGAAAGCAAGATTAAAACACAAAAAAAAATGAGTAGCAAAATTGGAAAGCAAAAGTGAAATCAGAAACTAAAAACAAAATAGTATATACTTACATTACTAGGGACCAGAGTGTGTGATTTCAAAGGAGTGTGGTAGTTGGTTGCAGCACGAGTTATAGAAAGATGAGGTATGAGAGAGAACGGATAAGACAGGTAGATCAGACACAACGGCAATATTTATATTCTTCTCATTTTTCAACTCTGGTAATTTTTCGACTAGGCGGAAAGGAACCTCAACATGCAAAACAAAATCTTCAATTCCTGATAACCAATCTGGTCCGACTTTCCATAACTTATTTTCTAAAAACGGTTTCGCTGAGATACCTCTAGTACCTAAATCAGCAGGATTTGAACAACCCTCGATATGAAACCATTTCTCCTTTGGAACCAAAGAGAGAATCTTTGAAACTCGATTCGATACAAATTGCTTTAACTTGATAACCTCAAAATTGATCCAGCTAAGCGTAACTTGAGTCGGAAAATAAAAACTTTTCTTTGATACCTAAATTGTTACCAAGTTGATCTATTAAATTGGCAAGAAGCTCAGCTGCCATTAATTCTAAACGATGAATGTTTATAGTCTTTAAAGGAGCAACTCGAGTTTTTGAATAAACAAACGAAACATAAACCTTTTCATTTAAATCAACAGATTGAACATAGACAACAGCACAGTATGCTAGCGTAGAAGCATCTGCGAAACCGATTAGTTGATAACTCGTGTTCTCAACTGAAGAAAAATAACATTGAGGAATCGAATAACTTGAGAGTAAAGAAAGCTCTTCTCAATATGTCAGAAATTCATTTGAAAGCTCATCTGAAACTAGCTCATCCCAATCTCTACCTTTTTTCCAAAGCTCTTGGAGAAAAAGCTTCGCACGATTCATTACTGGTGCTAACATTCCTAAGACATTGAAAATCTTTGAAACTTCGGATAACATGACACGTTTAGTGGCTACCTTCAACAATGGTTTAATTTCAAGCAAAACACTTAGTGTTAGTGTGTCTGAATCTGGACACCAGGCAAGACCAAGCACATAAATGAATTTAGAGCCTCCTAATGATCGAGTTTTTAAAGGCTTGATCAACAAAGGATCAATCAACGATAAAAATTGAGACGAATTACTTTGGTATTTCCGCCGAGGAAACCCATACCAAGATAATGTTTTGTGAACCATTTTCTAAAGCGCAATTGCTTTAGCTAGAGTTTCAGCGCCAGACATCCATATTATCCATATAAAAATCAAAGAGAATCGATTCAGCTACATCAGGAAATTCATCCATGATCGATTCACCTACCTTTTCGAGACATTTAGGTGCAAGATACGAGGCTGAACCTATACCATTAATAAGTGTGTTTAACTCATAAATAGAGATTTGATCATCCAATAAAAAATGAAACAAAATATGCTGATAAATACGATCATCTGGGTGTATTAAAATACAATGATATATTCAAGTAATATCAGCACACACTACAACAATATGACAATGAAACCTTGCTACATTTACTGACAAATTTGGTTGAATAGAGTGGGACCTTGAAGGAAATGATCGTTCAACGATGTCCCGGATTCATCCACAAACGAAGCATTGAAAACTAAATGATGACTAACATTAAGATCAGTTCTCGTCACCAGATGGTGCAGAATAAAATAAGACTTTTCATTTGGGATCAACAAAATTTTTGTGATATGCTTCAATGACAAATACTCATTGAAAATATCACAATAAGCCTTATGAACAATTTCTGATTTCATACCACGCCTTTCAGCCTTCTCCAACATCAACTTTACCATACCAAAAGAACCCTTTAACAAACTGACACTAGGTTTCAATGGTAACCTTACCACAAAATGACCAGAATCCTTATCGATAGAGTAAGTACTCTCAAAATGCCTTTCAATCAATTCATACTCAACTAACGTTTCTTTCTCATTAT